>CM059274.1:20176488-20183988 GCA_030347295.1 Setipinna tenuifilis | reverse complement strand
TGTAGCAGACTAACTTCCTGATCCACAGGGGGGGGTTCTTTTTTTCTTTTCCAGTGAACCTAGCAGGCAATGACCCCCCCGCTCATACCCCACCCACACCCCCACCCACCAGGCAATGACGTCCCACTAGGCACTGACGTCTACGTGAGGCGTGACTGAGGACAAACGAACAAAGGAGGAAACATCTCCGCATCAATGGTGCCAACCGCACCCAGACCTGTGGACATGACACATCCATGACACAGGGATTATGGGAAGTATACACAGGTAATATATGACTTATAACCACTTTATTACAGGTATGGCTTTCATCCCAGTCCCTAGGGTTGGGGTGGGGTGGGGTGGGGGGAGGAGTGAAATGGCAGTTAGCCATCCTTGACACAGCACTTGTTAGCGGCCAATTGTCTCCTTAGTGACCGCGGTTATGACTCGTTTGACCTTGGAAGGGCAGAGAGAGAGAGAGAGAGAGAGAGAGAGGGAGAGAGAGAGAGAGAGAGAGAGAGAGAGTAAGTGAGAGAGAGAGGGAGAGAGAGAATAGGAGGGGAAGTTTGGCCTCAGATCAAAAGGGATTTCCTTCCCTCTTTTGCCAACAGCAGTAGTTTTAGGCCACTTCCTCTGAATCACTGAACACACTAAATTTAAACCATCCTTGCCCTTTTAAAGGTGTTCCTTTAATTTCTGAAAAAACTTTTATTGTCACAGGATATGGGATATGGGCTAAAGGCACAGTGTGTCCTTCAATGTGACCGGGCAGATGACTCCCTCATCGAAGTCATCGTGACAACCAGTGTGTGCCCATTCACCTGATACAGCTTGCATCAGCACTTGACAACAACATGCGCATGATAAAGAAGCATGGCACACTATGTCTTGTTATGCATGAGTGATCTGGCGTGGTCTGTTGTGTAAATCTTGTGATCTGTCTTCCTTCCCTCAGTAGGCCATACTGTACATGAGTATATGGTCATCAGATTACCATCCTTGCCCTCAAACTCCTGATGTGTGAGGTACATGACTGAGTCATCTCACAGAATGATACAGTACAACTATTCATTCACTTCAGCACAGATGATTCTAGAGTGGCCTTTAGCTCATGTTTGTTCCAGCCTTAGTGCTGGTCCTAAGGGCTATGACATGTTCCTAGAGTGCGGTTTAGTGTGCTGGCCTAACTACAGTATGTGTGGCATTTACTCCGCCTCTGTTTGGGTATAAACTGTTTTAAGACTTTGTGATAATGGAAGGATTGTGGAAAGAAAGAAAGAAAGAAAGAAAGAAAGAAAGAAAGAAAGAAAGAAAGAAAGAAAGAAAGAATTGAATAAATACTGCTTTGCATTAAAAATACACCAAATTCCAGTGACTGTACTCTCCATAAACAAAATTGCTGTATGCACATCAACAGGCTGGTGAGCTTTTTTTTTCAAACATACTCTTGCAATATCCCTCTTAAACAGGCTCCAAACAACCTGAAAACATCAGGTTGTTAGTCACCAAACAACCTGAAAAAAACTACTTAGTGGTTACCCAGACTTCTCATCTGATTGTAAACCTCCACATAAAAGACGATACTCACTGAGATGAAATCAAGCTCCCTCCACAGTGCACAACATCATATAGGGGTTATAGTTCACAAGGTATTTTCATTTGACAAATTATTTTTTTGGCAAATTAAGGGGGGTGGTGAGATTAGAATTAGATGCTGGAGGAATCCTGGGTCATAAATGTGTGGTGTATCTGTAAAGGTTTTTGATATAACAAGATGTCTAAAATGCCTACTAGCTATGTCATAGTTCATATGTATCATATGCTGGTATAACAGAACTGTGGATGGGGATTTTTTGTTGTTACCATAGTTACTGGTGCCCTAACAAACAACAGCATCACACTGGCACTGACTGCAACAGAGAACACACACACACACACACACACACACACACACACACACACACACACACACCATAAAGATGGCATCACCAACCGGATGAAATGTTGCCAAACACATGCGGCTGATCAACCATGGCACAGTGGCGTAACTTCTCCTCTGATACAAGTGACGTGCACACACCCACACACACCTACCTACGCATGCACACTTAGTCATCCAGGCCCGGGGATACCCTTCAGGTTCTTATTCATGGTGTGTGACATTAAGAAAGTTGTGCCACCACTGAATGCCCCATGCACATACTCTAATAACATACAGCTGCTCAGGCTTAGTAAGAAAACCAGCTATTGTTGTATATAGTGGGGAATAAGAGGACCTGAATTATAAGTCAATGTGGTAAAAGGCTTTTTGAAAGCAAAGAGACTTTTCCCTGTTTCTCAGAATCGCTAGAGGTGGTATCGTCTTTATTTTTTTTATGCGGTCTCTCCACTGCAGCAACCGAGTATGATCATAGTTTTTGGAAAGCCGTTTTGAGGGACTTTTTAAAGCTCCTTTGTCAAGATTGGTACTCTCCCAGCAGAAGAGAAACCATGAGTGACATAGGGTTTCTTTGATTGGTCAGACAAACATTTTGTTTTGCCATGGCAACTGTTGCTCTGACATGACAGAGGCATGATGGTGGCAAATGACATTGATGGAAACCGCAACACCACTTACCAGCACGAACAGCAGACCAAGGCACTGTTCCCATCACACTTTAGCTAGTCATTAAACACACACACACACACACACACACACACACACACACACACACACACACACACACACACACACACAATGGGAATAGTGTCATCATCAGCAGTGTAAAATGTTACCAAATGGCGTAACTTCCCTACACCACAAAGTGCTACTGATTTGCACACACCCACACTTAATCCTACACACACACACACACACACCACACACACACACACACACACACACACACACACACACACACACACACTTGGGCGGACACAGGAGAGGGTAGGGAGTAGAATAAGGAAATATAACAGGACGGAAAGGTATTATGGCTAATGACTCAGTGAACTAACGTCCCGTGGTGTGTACAGAGCAACCCATGGAAGGAAGCGGGCCTGAGTGAATTTAGCACATTAACACACACACACATTAACACACACACACACACACACACACACACACATACACAGAAATCAGTGAATGATCTCAGCCCTTCTACATTAAGGGCGGAACAGGAGGGTAGGGCACACACACACTACCACCCACACACACACACACACACACACACACACACACACACACACACACTTCCACACATTGTTTCTCTTCTTCCTGGCTAAAGGCAGAGTCCAGCTCCCAGCATTCTGTGTGCCCTCTCAGCATCTTATTTGGCTACTGCAGATGTGATTGCTGTGATTATTGTGTTGAGTTTTATGTGTGGGAACACGGCTTGAGAAGGCAGACCGCTGCTTATGTGTAATCTCTGATTCTGCATACGTAATCTGCCTGTAGGCATAATGGACTCGCCAATAAAAAATGGCCTTTTTAAACCACAACATCCTTAAAACATCCTTAGATTTTATCATGTGGTTTCAACATCCAGTCATTACCAGTTTCGTATTGTGGCACTGTGATTCATTATCAACTCTTGTTGTCAACGCTGTTCTGCGATTTTACAGCATGTGTGGAAACAACACCTGACCTTTAACTACATATATATATATATATATATACAGTATATATTTTATTTTAGGCGATGACAAATTCAGAACATCATTCAGAAGTGCCCATGAATGGAAAAATACAGACAGCCATGCCCTCTGTGTTAGCATAGGCCCATAGACAAAGGCACGGAACATTGTGTAACATTGTGTAACACTGTAAGGAGGCACTTAGCACAGAGACATGGATAGCATCCTTCCCAGATAAAGACTGCTTATAGTTTCCTCTCAAATCTATAACGACCACGCATATGGTCTTCCTCATCGCCGGGCTTCTGATGTTACGAAGCACTCATCCATGTCACAGTTCGTAAATTCAACCCTGAACTCTACTTGTATTAGGGGAGACGTGCATATAGGGTGTACTGCTGTACTGAGGTTACGTAACGACGCTGTACATTAGCGAGATATTAAACCCATTAGTCATCTATTCCAGATGCACCCGCAGGATTCATCCTCGAAATATGCAGACCAGGCAATGTAAGGCAAGTTTGTTTGTATAGCGCATTTCATACAGAAGCAAAGGCAGTTCAATGTGCTTAACAAAAATAACAGCAAACAACAATATGGAAAAGCATAAAAGATGAAATAAGTGTAAAATAAGTATGAGGTAAATAAAAGACATATATTTAAAAGAAGCAAAGAACAATATGTAAAGACTGGTATACATCCGCAGAGTGTGCCATGCCCCTACAGAGTTTTAGCAGTGCAGTTTTTAGGACAATGTAAAGACTGCATCTGTAAACAAAATATATTTTACAAGTAATTAGCTGATTCGAAAATTACCTTATGATATTGCCTAACGTAGCCCTACTTTATCCAAACCAAACATTATTTATTTACTATAGTTTTGAATTAGTAAACCTATCCGTGGGTCTTTTATAAATTGTCTCTCTTCTCTTTTAAGTAACACCCAGAGGCCATTGCTAACTTCACAGTACCCAACTCAATGACAGGCCTGTTAGCATCTGCAGATTTACATCAGATTTACATCAGATAGAGGATGTAGAAGCCAAATGTGCAGCCACAACTCTACAGAACACAACACAGCAGTACAACCAGGGACAGAATAAACTGCCATACGCCTGGACATATTTAGGTCAATTTGCTTTTTTTTTGTCTTTTATTCTGTTCTTTTGTGTTCCAATTTTTCATTTGCAGCTTGGTATTAAGTCAGGCGGTTCACTTGAGGTTGCCATTGCGCTACAGCTAGGTTGAAACAATGGTAAGTGTGTGTGTGAGCATAATTCTGCTATTGCTACAGCGTAGCTGCTTAGGAGACACAGTGCTCATTTCTTGCAATGCGGCTAAATAATTATACCCGACGAGAGGCAATTTATCAAACCAGTTATGGAGATGAACCAATTCAAGCAAAGAAATGAAATGCCCTCCAACCTCAAACCTTGATTTTTAGGATGGAAGTAGGAACACCAGAGCCAGAACAAATTAGGATGGGATAACCTGAGTGTAACTGAAAGCCTGGTTTAACTTACAATGAAAGATTGACTCTCCAGTTTTTCTTTTTTGAATCAGATTCCCTAAAAACACTCCCCATATGGAACGTAGAGTCTTTGAGATTAGCCTCTGGCTCTGTCAGGTATGTAGGTGAGCATTAACTTACAGGGTGCCACTCAGTTTGTCTACACTGGCCTACAAAGCCAAAAGGCAGTAACTATATATTTTGTCAGAACTGAGGTTAGACTGGAAATTGACTTTATAAAACCTCCCTTGTTGTGTGACTAAATGTTTTGCTTGTTCATGTTAAGAAAGTACATAAAAACATCACCACTGTTATATCTACAACATGTTGGCAGGGCAGTTGACTGGGCAGTATGACAACTTTGAAGGCATTTTTTTCCACTGTTCACATAGTTACTGCACTTTGCCTTTGTAGGGCAGTACTGTACAGTATGTCATAACCACAACAGGTTAAGATATGCCGTGGCCCATATACGTACGTTATCTAGACATATGTAAACTACCACAGGAATGTGAAAAATCAGCACACAAAGAGATACACAGTCAAGACGTGGATAGGTAGTATGGAATGGGTTCCACCTTGAGACATGCATGGCTCCCTTCCTCTGGTAGCTGAGAGATGCTCTTTGGGTCTGAGACAATACAGCTAGGTGACCAGGTGACCAGCACACCTCTGGCACAGGTAAATGAGACACAAGAGGAGAAAATGGAGAATAGAGCCCTGTTGGGAGATCGAAAAACAAACATGCACAGCAACGGACAGGGAGTCAGACAAGAAGGCAAGAACGCAAAAAAAGAAAAGAGAAAAGTTGAAAAAAAAAAAACGAAATGAGAAAAAGCATACAAAGCAGGAAAAAAAAGCCCAAGAGAAAGGAGGGTAAGGGGGAGAGAAATAGAACTCATGCACATGTATCAGGAATCTGAAATGTTGTTTTCCTTGTAATATCAGAGGGCTGCGTTTGGGGATACACTTCCCTCTGTGTGTTTTCTTTAGAAGCTGGCAGAAATAAACCCATCATGTTCAAGAATGTGAAACAAAAGTTTCTCTCTAACAAACCAGAGAGTCAGTGATAACTGGATTCATATGGTGCTGCAAAGCTCTCCCAAATGGAAAATTAAAAAAGGGGACCCAGAGAGAGAGAGAGCGAGAGAGAGGAATAGAGAGAGAGAGAGAGAGAGGGAGAGGGAGGAAAGGAGGGAGCGAGAGAGAAGAAGGGAGGAGGAGAAGGATGGCAAACACACCCACAGACGTACATTCAGATGGCAATTTCAGCGCGTTCCATATATGGGTCCATTAGTGCTTGAAATGCAAGTCTTGTTCAAAAAAAAGAGAGAGGGAGAGAGGGAGAGAGAGAGAGAGAGAGACGACTGGGTAATGAGGACCAGACCGTCCAGCGCTGCTACCCAGCGGGGCCTACCAAAACACAGGCCCCCCTGTGCCTGTCACCTGCCACGGGACCCCACTCTGGACCAACCCCCCGCACCAGTTTCCATATGGCCGAGGAGGAGGAAGAGGAGGTGGAGGGGAGCAGCAGGAGGAGGTGGAGGAGGAGGAGGAGGAGGAGGAAAAAAAGAATGAGAGAAAGAGACATTAAGCAGGGAGTACCAGCAGCAGCACCCCCCCCCACCACCAAAACCTCCTTGCCCCTCCACCCCTCCATCCCTCACCCCCCCACCATCCCGTCACCCTAACCCCACGACCGACCCCCCTCCTCCTCCTCCACCACCTCCTCCTCCAAACCAACATCTGCTGCAGTAAGGATGCTGGCCATGGTGGCTGGGGTTGCTGCTGGGAGGGGGGTAGGTAGGGGGTACAGGAAGGTTAACCAGTGCGCCTGACTGGCTGACTGGTAGTAGTAGTAGCCTATATGGAAAGACTTGCTGGTGGTCTCAAGGACAGAGCAGAAACCACTTAAGCCCTCCTCAGACCACAAGGGACCTCTATAGACAACAGTGGACCCCTTCAGCCCAAGGTCAGCGGTTCTGTGGTCAGGCCAAATTGAGCTCAGGCTTTACAGACCCTCAAAGCAAGGACTGGGAAAAGGCACGATGGGAAACAAGCAAACGTTTTTACCGTCCGTCCCTGACCCCCTTTACTATTTGTATATAAGCACAAAGTATTAAAAAGTCCCTGACCCCCTTTTTTATTTGTATATATTGCACAAAGTATTACAAAGTGGGTCAGTCCTGCAAAAGCATGATCGGTTCAGCTTACCCTTCAAAATTTCATCAAATCAAGTCAATTTGATATTGTATCAGGCTCAAAATTCAGAACTACAACTTACAGGCACGCACAAAGGTGTCCCTGTTTTTTGTTCCTCAACCAATAGATACATTGAACTCTCCTACAGCCATAGCAAATCTTCAACATTAATGTATTTGTTATTAAAACATGAA
>CM059274.1:20163988-20171488 GCA_030347295.1 Setipinna tenuifilis | reverse complement strand
TGGGGTAGGGTAGGGTAGGGTAGGGTAGGGTAGGGTAGGGTAGGGTAGGGTAGGGTAGGGTAGGGTGGGGTAGGGTAGGGTAGGGTAGGGTAGGGTAGGGTAGGGTAGGGTAGGGTAGGGTGGGGTAGGGTAGGGTAGGGTAGGGTAGGGTAGGGTGGGGTAGGGTAGGGTAGGGTAGGGTAGGGTAGGGTAGGGTAGGGTAGGGTAGGGTAGGGTAGGCTAGGGTAGGGTGGGGTGGGGTAGGGTAGGGTAGGCTAGGGTAGGGTAGGGTAGGGTAGGGTAGGGTAGGGTAGGCTAGGGTAGGGTAGGGTAGGCTAGGGTAGGGTAGGGTAGGGTGGGGTGGGGTAGGGTGGGTTGGGGTGGGGGGGTTGTGTGGGTCAGTAAACAGGCGCCTGGCAGATAGAGAGGCCCAGCACCTGCTCAGGCGACCTGCAAGCCAGCCAGCGAGGCCTGGCTCCCCCCTCCAAGGCGATTGTTTGGGTCGGAACATTTGGGGATTTGGAACGCAAAGATGGGATTCAGACATGAAAAGGCAGGGCCGGCAGGGCGTTTGTTGTGGGAAAAAAAAAAACAAAAACGGGAAAACGAGGTCTTAGGGAGGCCAACGGGAGGTTGCCGGACGGTTAGATGCCGGGTGAAACAAAGGCTAAAGCCACCATAGTCCAGGAGATGAGAGTCAGGAGACACGCAAACATTGTGAAAATTGGAATGCCTACAACAAGAACAACCTCCAATATGAAACAAATTCTCAGCTCTAATGATAATTGCAAAAGAGACCAAGGCATTGCAAGCCATCTGCTGACCTAATAACAACCCATCTGTTAGGAAAACAACTCACAATGTGGTTTGGATATTCTTCTTTTTGCAAGGTGTGAGGGTCTTTAAACATCTTAAAAAAAACTCAATTTGTTCTTCCCAATCTGTTCTCAACTCACCTAATTCTTTCCTGAACATCCCTCGTGAAAAAACAACAGGAAACACTCATTTTTTTGTTTGTAATCTATTTTAATTTGACAGTATTCTGGTCAAGGGGTCCTTTGAAAGACACAGGTTACACAGTTCATTTCGAAGTTTGTTTTCTGTAATTGACAGGTAATTGGGATGTTGTGTTGTTCCAAAGAAGGCATGAGAAGAGGATAAAGGCTGCAGCATGATTGCCCTACTCATTATCCCTGGCTGGAGGAAGGGCTCTGCAATTTCTAAACGTAGTTATTTAGAACTCTCAATTACTTGCTACATGGGAGAAAAAAACTATAAAACGCAGTAGGTAACATACTTCTGTAAGTGTGTTTGTGTGTTACAGTTCTGGCTGTTTGGACTGAAAACACATTTTCTTCTTTGTTCTATCAACTCAGTGAGTGCGGGAGTGGTGATGATATATATGTGAGCAGGTGTGTGTGTGTATGTGTGTGTGTGTGTGCGTGTCTCAGTGTGCGTATGTTTGTGTTTCTCCGTCTGTGCGAGTATGTCTTCCTGGAACAGGTTGGCTATCAGCCACCTGCCTGGGGAGAGAGAAACAAGAGAGAGGAGAGAAGAGGAAAAGAAGAGAGGAGAAAGGGATGGGGTGGTATGAGGAATAACACGAACCAGCCTAAGCACAAGCTAAAGCTCCGGGGTCGACAAACAGACAGAAGCTCAAGAAAACACGGAGGAGAAGATGCCACTGAAGACCCCGTCTGGCCCCAGACGACGTGTCTCTTTTTCAGCCCCCCCACCCCCGCCATATTCCCCCCTTGAACCATCTTTCCTCCACCCATCATTCCGCTCATGTGCACGTACTGTAGACACTTCATACATCACCTTCTTCCCTGTCTACTCTCTCTCTTTTTGTGAAAGGAGGGTGGGTGGGGTGGGGTCTGGTGTGTGTGTGTTGGGCTGTTGGGTGTGTGTGGGGTGAGGGAATGGGGTGGGGGTGGGGGGATACACGTGGAGGTAATTACCCCTCTGATGGTGTTGTTTTTTCAGGGCAGGAATGAGGGGAATGTGCGCTCGGAGGTGCAGTTGTGTGCTGGCAGGGCGGCGAATGGCTTCCTTTGCCGGGCCGGGCGCGAGGAGAGCGAGAAGCGAGGAGCGAGGAGAGCAAGGAGAGCAAGGAGCGCTGTTTATTTTGACATGACTCCTGTCACATGTCTGGGCGGCTGAGAACCACAGGATTATTGCTAATGGCGTGTATCGGACCTGACGAGGTGCTGAACGATAAGAATCTGCGGCCGGCCTTCAGGGCCCACCGGCGGGACAGAACAGAGCAGAGCGCCACGGCCGTTGGGCTACATTTCATTAACAAGCCGCGCAATTGGTTCGGCCTTCCAGAGAGTGTTACAATAACACAAGAACGATAAAATTTGTGTTAGCTTTGAGGCCGCAAAAATGTGGAGAAGTTATGCTATACTCACGAAGAAAGGCAAAACTTTTTTTTTGGTTAATAAGAAATTTGTCAGATGTTTTCTGAGATTATGTAGAGGTGGCGATTTTATGGCGTACAGTAGGCCGTGCATTGAACTAAGAAAGCTAGTAGCAATGTAGCGTGAGAAACCTGCAGGATTCAGCCATTTCTGAGCTTGTATCAACCAAATAAGAAAAACTAAAAATTAGGACTGCTCTGGTGATGATGATTTAATGTTCATCTAATTGTTATATTGTTGCCAGTGTAATAATTCTTACAAATTAGTAATTTCCTAACTAGTGACATTTATATTAATATTTTGCAAAAACCTGTAGACAACCTGTGTTAATATTTTCCGACAACCTGTAGACACACCATCAACCTATAGACACCCTGTAGACACAACATACCATAATATCAGTCAGTATTAGTTTTATAAGCATTGAAATAAAAAGTTTAATTCGGAAAGAAAGAATTGGTTTAGCCTCTGAAGACACATGACAGATGCAGTATGTGATACTCTTTATCCATTGGCCGTAAGTTCTTTAGACATACATCTCTATCTAACTGCACTTAGCCACGTGCCTATGAGTGGTTCAGCTCCTTCTGTGCGGTTACTGTTAATTGAGTAACATCAAGATGTTTGTTTAAGAGACAACCAGAACCTTCTTTTGTTTTTAACTGGCAGAACTATGCAGGAATCCATTCAACACACACAGAGGCACGGCCATATGGACACACACAGATACACACACGAGAGGGAGAGAGAGAGACAGAGATAGAGAGAGAGAGAGAGAGAGAGATAGAGAGAGAGAGAGAAAGAGCACACATAGAGACATCATAGCTAGGCCCTTGAGCCCTGATGAAAGACAGAATGGAAATTCTCCTCCTCAGCGCCAAGCGTGCAGGTTTTTGGCTCTCTGCTTTCAGTTAGGCCAGAGCAGGCAGAGAGAGGGATGGGGAAGAGCGAGAGAGAGGAGAGAGGAGAGAGGAGGGAGAAAGAAGAGAGAGAGGAGGGAGAGAGGGAATGGGAAGAGCGAGAGAGAGGAGAGAGAGAGGAAGGAGAGAGGAGGGAGAGAGGAGGGAGAGAGGAGAGAGAGGAGGGAGAGAAGAGAGAGAGAGGAGGGAGAGAGGAGGTAGAGAGGAGAGAGAGAGAGGAGGGAGAGAGGAGGAAGAGAGGATAGAAAGAGAGGAGAGAGAGGAGGGAGAACGACTCATAGCTTAATGACCCGTTTATGTCTCTAATCCTGCGTGTGCGGCTGCAGTCGGTCTGGGTTAGATGATCAAGGACCCGAGGGTGACCACCACCATCATCTTCACCTCCTCCTCCTCCACCTCCTCCACCTTTCCTTCTTCACCTCTTCCTCGCCTGTTTGCTCATGTGAACCACTTTTTACAGGCAGTCAGAGGGGTGATAAATGTCTGTTAAGTGCTTTTATTGGTCTCTCCATACAAATGACAAATGCATGTTTGGGGGCTAATTTTCAAGCCATCCCGTTTTATTGTAGGGAAGGCTAAATGTAGGCATTGTTTTCAATGCAGACAAAGCCATGAGTTTAAACATTGGTGATGTGGCGATAACGACTGCAGTAATTGGACAATAGAGCTCTTGCATGGATTTTCCACACGTAATATATAGGTACAATACAGCAATGCAATTAGAAGCACGTGAACCTATTAGCAAGGGATACATTAGCTAATTCTAATGGAATTGTTTATTTAATCTTATGAGGCATCACAAAGTGTGTGAGTGTGCACGCACATGTACACGCACACACTCACACACGTGCTCACATACACATACACATACAGTACACACCAACACATTTGCCAGACATTGCTCTGCAGTCTGAGGTAGCAGTTGCATTGACTATATATCTTCAGTATGTTTGTGTGGATTGAAATGAAAACAATACAAGCACATACACGGCACTCATCATACCAGATGGACGAGTGTTTGGCTAGGTTGTGTGTTATGCAGGTGATAATGCGTTATGTTGAGTTATGTATCTATGTGTATGTCTATGTATCTATGTATATACGTATGTATATGTTATGGGTTATGTATCTATTGACTTACAGGGAAATGTTATGGGACCACAAAACTGTGCAGGTACAGCAGACTATTTAGCAACAGTGGTTACAATTGTATAAATAGCAGGCTAACACCTAAAGGTGTACTTTAGAGGCATTGCGGTACTTCTCAAAGTTGTCTTTACATCTTGATAGCTGTGTGTGTGTGTGTGTGTGTGCATGTGTGTGTGGGATATGGGAGTATGTAAGGCTAGTTGTAACACCAGACAAAGATGAGAGTAGTTTGACACTGACCTTTATCCTTCTACCCTCAAAACGATACATCTTTCATCCACTAACTAGGACACATCATTCTGGGGTGTGAGGGCCAAAAAACTGTCAAGACAAGAAAGACAGGAAGAAAGAAAAGAGGAAAGAAAGAAAGAAAGAAAGAATGAAAATAGGTTCCTGGAACATGACACAGCAACATATGGGTGAGTGGCTGCATAGCATAATGTGGTCATAAAACTAAAAGGGTGGAAAAAGCCGGATGAATGAAGGAAAGCATAAGGTGCCTGACAGGGGAGAGGTGATGCATGTGCTGAGGTATTTTCATGTACACAATCACACACACGTGCCGACACACACACACACACACACACACACACACACACACACACATACACATACAGGTATGTGTGTACAAACATACACACACACACTTGAGTTACACACTTTCCGACACATATGTACACAAGTACACATGTGCATAGATGACGTGTACATGTGCGCACATATACACATACACAAATACATTAACACATTCTTCCATCTTGACTCACACACACACACACACAAGGTTCCGTGCAGCGGTTTTAGCATGCACGTGTTGCACCAGATATATGTTTCTCATCACACTCTCAGCACAGACGGCTGGGAGCCATCAACCTACACACTCCACATATGCAAATCCCACCTACCGGCCTGAGACCTATATGGGTCAGAGATATGTCTATTTTGCTGTGCTTGGCTCCACACACGCCTGTGCACACACACATACACACGCACACAAGCACATTCACACGGAAAAGTCCATCTTTTCCAACCACGCGTTCATGAAAGTTCATCCTAACTGAATAAACAGAAGAAAAGAAATGCACAACTGAGAAATGCAAAAACCCACCCTGACCTTGATTTACACCATGGGCCTATGGCTTTTTCCATTATTCAGTTTTAGGCCTACTCATTTTTACGAAGAAGATAAAGTCTGCAACACCAGTTATGTGCACTCAACAGTGCTGTGACATTTCGATGTTAGCCCTTGACCAGATATCTGATGTCTGCTGAAGGGCTAATGCTCAAAACATCAGTATTAAAGAAACATTCCACTATTTTTAAGGAAATCTCTGATGAATGTCTGAATGTCTGAACATGCAGTTCCTCTCTTACTGAGCAGGATTACCATTGCAACAACACATCATTAGTAGGATAAAACTAACCTGTCTTAGATTTCCTAAAAAAGACATATTTTCCAACTGCCTTGGACTTAAACAGTTGAGTTTTCTGGTTTTCAATCCATTCAGTCCATGTCCAGATCTGGCAGTAGGATCTCCAGATCTGGCAGTAGCACGTTAGTTATTAGCTTAGCATGACTCGCTAAACTAACAGCTAAAGTGCTACAGTCAGATATGGAGATCGGCTGAACAGATTCAAAAACGGTAAAACTCTGCTGTTTAACTATAGGGGAGCTGGAAAAAGAACCTATTTCCTCCAGAAAGTTGACTGTTCCTTAAAAGTTTGTTGGGAGCACATTGCCGTTGTTGTAGACATTATCATCCTTATCACAGGCCTGTTTCTTGGTCCAACACCCAGACTTTGTGTGTGTGTGTGTGTTTGCCAGCAGTTTTATTTGACACTAGGGTCAGATAAGAACCGTTTCCTTCCCCCCCTCCCCATCGGTGAACAACTTTATTTTTAATTCAAGTTATTTATAGACAGTGATTACAGTACCCCAGGCTCACCCACATCCCATAATAATAAAAGTGATAACCCATGAGACAGTGAACAAATAATGTCATGAACAAAAAACTGATTGGACTAATTAGGCAGCGTTTAGCAGCATTCAGACTTTAGACGTGGAGGTGTGTGTCTTTTGCCTTACTCTTTTAGTGTTCCCATAAAAGATTGTTGGGAGCATATGATTGTTGTTGTAGACTTTATCATCTTCATTGTATAGGCCTGTTCCTTGGTCCAGCATGGAGGTGTGTGTCTTTTGATTTACTCTCGTGGGCATATGGCAGCTGCCTGGTCCCTCCACCTCTCTATACTCTGTACCCATCTGCTGTAGTACAGTACAGTTTTCCTCCCCCCCCCATCACTGATCCCATTCTGGCCTATCCAAGAACCGCTGTTTTGTGTTTTCTACAGAATGGGGTCATAAGTGGGGATGTATGGCAACCCAGACAAAACACGGGCTGTTATACAGACCTGTATTTCGTAAATATTTTCTGTGGCTGCTGCTGTTTGTTTAAAGGAGCCACTGTTTTTCCCATGACTAATCTATTGTTTGACAGCGCTGAACTAAAATAGCACCTTTCGCCAGCCCAGGGGTGGAGTGTTCAGTTACACATCATACCCAAGTCAGGGCAATAACACACAGCTCATATGCCTTTTCTAATGCCATTTGGCACATTTATAATGTCTGCAGTACCTCCTGAAGTACAGTTAGTGTTTCTTCATTAGCTGAGCATATGGTTTATATCATAACAAACAGCTAAGATTAGCTCCTCTGTTTTTACATTTGATGTTGAGCTGGTCAACAGCTATGCAGTTCTGCTGGTCAAACGCCGACATACCACAGGACACAGGCCAGGAGGGTTTGATGTTGAGGATTTGTAGGGAAAGATCAAACACACACACACACACACACACACACACACACACACACATACGCACATACATATACACATACGCATGCACATACTCACACACACACAAACACACTCACTTTCTTTTTCTAGAATGACCCAACTGCCTGTGACGCATCATAGTGCTGCAATATGGCCAACACTGTAAACGTTTGTCAGTTGCCCCATTTCTATTCT
>CM059274.1:20146488-20148988 GCA_030347295.1 Setipinna tenuifilis | reverse complement strand
GAGATGACGTTGGCCGCTGCTGACAGTGAGTGACTGTGCCCCTGTGACTGTGACTGTGGCAGGCGCCCGTAAAAGGGGATTATTATTATCGTGCGAGAGTTACCGTAACGGGGACGCTTGTTTTTTTGGCCCCCGTTTATGGGACTCGATTGGCCCACGGCGTTCCCGTTCCCAGGACCCGCTTCGCATTTCCAAGCATGCCGGCTTGGAATATCGGAATATTGTCTTTTTTGCCATCTTGGTGCTCCGCTCTCACTGGGAATTTGGCCCCGTCTCAAGTTTCCAACGCTTGCCATTCGTGCTCCTGAGAGTCCCTGCTCCTCTACATTATTCTCCTGTAATTTACAATGATGCATAAGTGACTGTGAGAGAGAGAGAGAGAGAGATAGAGGGAGAGAGGGAGAGGGAGAGAGAGAGAGAACAGAAGGAAGAGAAGGAAGAGAGACAGTTATGATCTGTTGAACATTCACACGTGTGTGTGTGTGTTTATGTGTGTGTGCCTGTGTTTATTCATTTATGTATTCATCTGAAAACCATCTAAATGTATCTCCAGAGTTGAGTTGGTGTGTTGGTGAACCCACCTTTGCTCATCACCATAATATGCAGCAAAATAACAAACACTAACAGACTTTAGATTCAAAATTTCCACAGGTTTTGGAACATTCCACACACATACTGTAGACACAGACACAGACACAGACAAACAGACACACACACACACACACACACACACACACACACACAGAACACCCCTGAGAGGATTTTCTCCAGCCTCCCAAAGGGCCATGTGAAACGCGAGTGATCTGTTGTTGTTGTGCAAGCAGCGACCACTTAACAACATGGCGACAGGGCCCTACTTACCCAACAAACGGAGACAAAGCTGTTAATCACACGCACTCCGCTCCGCTCCCTGTCACTCCACATCCCACCGCAAGCCACTCCGACTAGTCTGGAACGGAGACATTGAGTGACTGGGGCTTCAGACGCCAACTCACAGACATGTGGGAGGGGGTGGATGGGGGGGTTAATGGACAGAAGATCAGGCTCAGTGGTGGAAACTCACAATAAATACACTCACACTCTGACCAAAAACATTTAGGGATTTATCCACAAGTTGAATCCACAAATCAAGATGCTAAATCTACAAATCAGTCATCTGTCGCTGCTCGGAGATGTGTGGGGTTTGGTTTGGTGGACACTCAGACTCAGTGATGATGAAGGGCTCTGTGCTTGCAGCTAGCTACTGAGCTAACTGAGCTGCAGATGTTGCTTCATTACATTACATTACACTTAGCAGATGTTTTAACCCAAAGCCACCTACAGTCAGGGAAGACAATGAAGCTCAGGGATTGCAAGGTAAGTGCAGAGAGAGAATACAAGTAGGTGTTAGTTAGGTGGTTGGTGTGTTAGATTTGCTCGGATGAGAGAGAGAGTGCTCTTGGTATACAATGGTTTTCAAGAATGTCTTAAAAACAGCAAAGGATGACTTACTCTTGTATGAACTGGTAGCTTGTTCCACCTTTGGGGAGCCATAACAGAAAACTATTTCCACTGAGATTGCCTGGTGTGAGGAGGGGGCAATACTAGCTGATGTTCTTGTGACAAGCACAACACTCAAAATCCTTAAGTAGAGTTGAGTTGAGTTTAATTGAGTTTAGATCTACATATTATAGGCTAGTACAGACCCTTAGTCCACCCTGAGTCCACTTCGTGTCCTTTGTGTCAGAGGGATGATTGACAGCAATTAACTCACCTGACTCCTGCCTTCTTTCTGGGTGACTTGAACCCACATGCTGGTTAATGTGTGTGTGTGTGCGCTGGCATCGCTGCACCACCCCCCCTTGTTCCTGTTCCTGTTCCTGTTTCACTAGTGGCTCCACACTTCCCCTTGTAAACATAGGCTGTGCAAGCGGACATCGCTCTCCAGCCATCTCCGGTTAAGGCATTCTGGTGCTCTGTCAAACTGTGCTACAGTACCTGTTGAGCTGGTCTACTGAACAAGCACAGTTGGGGAAAGTTGGAGTTAGGGTTCTAGTTAGAGTTAGTAGTAGGATAAGTTAGATAGTAGCATTCTCAGACAGCCCAACCTGCAGAAACTCATGTCAGGGAGGTCAACGACACACTACACTACCCACACCACCCACCACCACTTTGAGGGTTCAGAAAGGCACTGGTTATTCACCCCCCCTTTTCCTACTGGTAAAGCTCATTCCAGGTTTTTCACAATGATTCTTACTACGCACATGGTTTGGTATTCTCTTTCTCACAATTTTGTCTGTCTGGTGCTGGGTAACCTCAGTGTGCGTTGTTCTACTTTTCCTCCAATCCCAGAGCTAACCACGCCAGTGTGTTGTGGTGTTCTGTGGTGGTGTGGGGGGAAAAGGTGAACACACCACACTGCCTCTGAGGTATACTCACTCCAGTAGCCCACCTGCCCCACTCTCTGCCAGAGGACACTAAATCCACACAGGGGTCACACAAAAAAACGATTCTTCAGCTG
>CM059274.1:20139416-20141388 GCA_030347295.1 Setipinna tenuifilis | reverse complement strand
GGTCAGGTGTGTTCAGGCACAGTGAAAGTACATTCTCATACCACCTCTGACTGTGAGCCAAGTAAGCCAATGAGTCAACTAAGCACTCCAAAGGTTCCATTCAAATCAAAAGTTCTTAGTTGGGTTCGTTTTCATTGGTGTGAATGCAATCTCGGTACTTTGGTGCACACCAAATCAACTGGTCCGACACCGCTAAAAAGGGTTGGTCTGGTGATGGTCTTCGCTGTCTATTTTGGTTCATCTAGAACTATGCATAAGTGAAAACAAACTGTACCCACATTTGTTTGCTATGTTGTTCGCTACAGATTTATGAAATCATTCAGCCTCTGTGTGCATTCTCTACCCTCCTTGCATTTGTACTGTCTGTTTGTGTGTGAATTACACACCGGAACTTAGACATAGGCACAGCATCAAAGTTTAGCCACTGAATAGCCATCCGGTGAAAAGGACATTGGTACTGTAGGTAGTTAATGGGTAGGTGGTCCAGCAATGATTTTTTAATTGAGCCAAAAGGCAACCAAAGACAAGCAAACAAAACAAAAAGAAAAAAACGTTATGACGCATACAACTGCCAGTAAGCCAAGCGTCCAAATGGACTACATGGAAACACATCAGAGGAGGACACCACTAGGCAAACACACGTATTGAAGTAAAAAAAAAAAAAACTAGTCCTCTTTATGGCAGCTCCCTGTCTGTGCAAATGCCTACATCCTGTCCAGTGGACCGCACAGCATGGACGCTTCTGGGGGCTGACGTAGAGAGCGCTTGATGTCTCCACAGCACACCACAGGTTGGCCCAAGTGCTTAGCGAGTGAATGAACGAGTGTGTGAATATGCGGGGATAATAAAATGGCTGGATGCTCTGCTCTGCGCTGCTCTGGAGGTGGTGTTTGAATGCAGGAGCCTGCTGAGAGGCATTCCACACAGGTCAGCACAGCCTGGTTACGGAGGACAAAAGCAGGTCTAACTGCCCTCCTGAGGACTCTGGCTAGGCTGTTCTCAAGCACCGACTTTTTCCTGTGTGTGTGTGTGTGTGTGTGTGATGTGTGTACTCAGCCTGGTTAGAGAGGGCAAAAGCAGGTCTAACTGCACTCCTAAGGCCTCTGTGCTGTTCCAAACCACTGACTTTTTCCTGTGCATGTATGAGTGTGCGGTGTGTGTTTGTGTGTGTATGTTTGTGTGTAGATTTGTGTGTGTATGTGTATGTGTGTGTGTGTCTGTGTCTGTGTCTGTGTCTGTGTGTGTGTTATGTGTGTGTCCCCAGCATGGTTTGGGGTCCAACTCTCGTCCGGATGCCTCTGGGTATACTGTTCCAAAACACAGAGGTTCTCCAAGCCCCAAGTGTTTCTGACCGACCCAATAAACCCAGGCCCATCATCCGGGTCCACAGTTTGGGCTTTTGTCTGGGCATCCAACTAGTCAGTGGTGAGGGAGGAATGTCGTCTGTGCTGTTGTGTTGTTACTCTGGAGCGCTGAAGGGAGAATGAACATGGTTGTGTGTTTGTGCGTGTGTTCCTGCCAAGTCCCTGTCAGTAAATATTTTCTTTTCCTTTTGCTTAAGGCCATGTATTTTTGTGTATGTGTGTGCATACATCTCAGCAGTGCACGCATGATGCATTTCCCCTGTGCTTTAGGGTGTGTGTATCTGTGTGTGTTTGTGTTTGTCTTTTTGTGTGAGTGTGTGTGTGTGTGTGTGTGTGTGTGTGTGTGTGTGTGTGTGTATGTGTATGTATGTGTGTGTTTCAGAGTATGCATATTTTTCACTGTTTCATGTATAAATGCATAGGGGTTTACTGTAACATTGTGTGTGTATATGTGTGTATGGGTGTGTGTGTATGTGGGTGCGTGTGGTTTGTGTGTGTAAATGTATGTGTGTGTTTGTGTGTGTGTGTTATGTGTGTGAGTGTGCATGTTTCTGGGTGGATGCGTGTGTGTGGTGTGTGTGTGTGTGTGTGTGCGTGCAGTTTGTGTG
>CM059274.1:20091916-20096916 GCA_030347295.1 Setipinna tenuifilis | reverse complement strand
TAATAGAGAAATACAAAGAGGCTGTAGGCCTATTTTGATTATGTCTTAACATCAACTTTCAGTGTCAGAGGTAAAGACCAGGACCACGTCACTGCGGACTCAGTATAGCAGGCTCTTAAAACCCAGGCCAAGTGGGAGCGGCCTGAGTCCACTTACTCCCAAACAAAAGTGGCTCCTACAACGGCTGGATTTTTTGAAAGTCCACATGACTCCCCGTCACACAGAGACCACTGTACGTCGGGTTTTGGTATAAACCACTGCACTCAAACACTTGCCTACATTCACAATCAGCACACATGACTAAAAATTGAATGAAACCTGAATGACTGAGAACCTACATTTCTTTCTCCATCTTTTTGTCCTTTGTAGCTTCAACCCTCTATTGTTGACATCCTGGACGAGACCGAGGATGATGGGGAGAGAGCGTCTGCCCAGGAGAATCATCAAATTGAACAAACTGAGTCCCCCATCCCTTTGCCACCACCACGTGATCAATTGGACATCAACAAACTAAAACGCAAGAAGACCACCCCTGATGAACTGGAAATGCAAAAATTGGAGATTTTACGCCAGCTGTCATGTGCCGTCGACCGCAACAACAGTAACAACAACGACGTATTTGGCCAACAGGTTACAGCTGAAATTTCGAACATTAAGGACCCACTTTTAAAAAACAGACTAAAAAGAAAAATAATGGACTTAATTTATGAAGGTCTTGAGGCAGATCTGCAGCTCCAAACTCCCTCCCCTCCCCCTTCTCAATTCCATCCTTACTCCCCACATACAACATTCCCATACAACAGTCAGCAAGGGTTTCAATAACCTAATAACTTAACTGTAATTTAAGATGTTTATAGTAATTATTACATTATTTATTTCTGTATTTATTTTTCATTTATTTATTTAATCACATAGCTTAAGTATGTACATATATACATGTCCACATTCAATATTTACACATTCAATATTTACAGTACAGTATGTATGGCAATAAAAATAAATATACATTTTTAATCCTTACTCTTTTTTTAATTTGTTTAGCACTGTTACAAGTAGTAATTCAGTAGTATGGAGAACAAATAACACCACACTACAACAGCAAGGAGAAAACATGGGAAAGACATAACACAGGTAAATAAATAAATAACATGAAAGTAAAAAAAGCAGCAACAAACTCTTAAACAAAATCGTCTTGCCATGGTACCAGGCCCTCCGGAGAGTTGAAATATGTTCTTAGTGCATCTCGTTGTTGTTTTGCGGCTACACTTGCATTTCTTCCTGTTGTCGGTGCCCATGGGTGCAGCGCCCCAAGCCCATCCCTCCTCCACTCCCCCTGCACCAGCCTGTGCTCCCCATCCTCTCTGTCTGCCAATCCATATGGTAGGTAGAACTCAGATTTACGGCTGCAGAGGAAGTTATGCAGGGCCACTGCAGTGAGAGTAAGTTTGGTCACTTTGTCTGGATGAAGCAACAATGTGGTATGAAACATCCTCCACCTGTTTGCGAGAATGCCAAAAGCGTTTTCGACGACCCTCCTTGCCCGTGAGAGGCGGTAGTTAAAAACTCGCTCAGGATGGTCAAGCTGCCTGTGTGAATATGGCTTCATCAGATCAGCACGTAGAGGGTAGGCGTCATCTCCAATGAACATGTGGGGGAACAAAGTGTCACTATTTGGGAGGGACTGGGGAGGTGGGAGATGGAGAAGCCCTCGGTCAAGGGCCTTTTTAAAATCGGAATGGGCAAACAAACCAGCATCTGAAGCCCTTCCTTGAGTTCCCACACTAACATATAAAAATCTGTAATTTGCGTCGACAACAGCCATCATAATTATAGAAAATCTGCTTTTATAATTTCTAAATGTGCTCCCAGAATGTGCAGGTGGCTGTATGTATATGTGTTTGCCGTCCACAGCGCCCACACAATTTGGAAACTGCCATTTGTCATAAAAGTCCCTTGCTATGGCACCCCATGCTGCCTCTGTACTGGGAGTCTGTGAACAGAAACAAAATGTAGGCTATATGAATAGTATGACAGGGAACTTGATATCACAACACAAATATGAACATGTGAAACAAAAAAAGTGTTTCCTTAATGCAATTAATCAGCAGGGATGTCTGTTTTTGTATTTTTGTTTTCTAGTCTAGAGTAGGCAACAATTGTGCCATTGGCTGTGGTATGTCATTTCTTACCATTAAAAAGTCTTCTCTCAACACTTGGTAGAGAGCCTCACATGTCTCACTGACAATTGCTGATACGGTGCTTGCCCCGATCCGGTACTGGAAACTGAGAGACTGGAAGGTCTCTCCTGAAAATGCAAATGCGACGTGTAAGCTAAATCATTTTATATAATCTCATTCATCATCCATTCAAATCTGTATAGGCTAGACCTACTGTACATACTTAGAAGATTCATCATTAAATGGTTAACACTGATATCAGTTGCCATTTTTGAAACTGCCTACTACATATTACTGCTGTGCTACATGCTGCATGAGCCCCAGCAAACCATGCAGCACACACTACACCTGCTACAATATCATGGCACCATTTGACCATGTACTGCATACAACACGCTGCTTTCAGATCAGTATGCTTATACTAGTATACTTTTTTATACAGTTTCAAGCTGTAGGCCTTGTGCCTATGTTAATAGCCTGTTACAGATTAGGCCTAGTTTGTTCACTGTTCACTGACATAATTCAATCAACTAAGATCTGACCTGTTGCTAAAAATCTCAGTGTCAAAGATAGCCTTTGTCTCGAAGGGATTGACAGTCTCATCCTGGTGCTCCGTTTATATATCTGAGGTTCAACCAGATCGTGTAGGATGTTGAACTCCGATGGCGTCATTCGTAGTAGAGTTTTAAAACTTTCTGTATCCGTAATCTGTAATACATCAAAGCGACCAATGACTACCAAATGTTCTCAAGAAAATTACTTGCATAAACTCTACCCAGCAATAAATAAAATATCCTCCTCACCTCCAACTCCATTTGTAGCGAATACAGCCCGCGTTGTGGACAGCCTCTTTCCATCCACGATCGACACCATGTTCGTTTGCGTTTTTTTCTTTGTGAATTTTCGGTACAAATAATTAAACAAGCAGCAAGACTAGCAATCTGCACCGCGTCCATGTCTGCTCCGCAGTCGTTGTGGTCATGGAATGGTTAACAGTAAAACAAGTGGAATATTCAAAACAATACAAAGTCGCGTGCTGTAGCCTACAAAATGTAATGAATACGGATACATTGATAGCCTATTCTGTGCCTAGGGGGGGTATGGTTATAATTTTAACCACACTCGACCAGTGTGCAGGCGGTATTATAGCGGGGAAATGACAAAATAAGGTCAGCAACGACAGCACCTTTATTACGCGAGTCTGTTCTAAATTTTCATCCCGTCTTTAGGTTTGTGCTTACAACCGACTGAAAATCGTTTCAGATCCTGTCTGTAGGTGTGGTGCGTTCAGTCGTGTTCAGTCGCGTTCCAATCGTAAACGACTGAAAAAATCGGTAGGTCTGTTCCCAGCTTTACTCTAATCTCAACCCTAACCTTAACTCGATGGTATTGTGTTGTAAGTACATTGTAAGTACATAATGTTACCTATTGTTACAAACTTTGTTACAGTGTACTTCGTGACATAGATACACTGTAACAGGGGCTGTAAAATAAAGTGTAACTGCAAAGTAGATACTCCGAAGTTACGTTTCATTATTAGTCTCCATAATGGTCTCGGAGATAGGGAAAGTTGCAGCAACAAGAATAACACACAAAGGCACAACAAACACCACCAATATATAGTACAAACATAAAATCAGATAAAAAGACAGAGGTGGAGTAGTCACAGGCTAACATTGTTCATAAGTTCAGAACTGAAGAAGCATTTTGGATGAAAGGTGGAACGTGTTCAAGCTACTAAAAGAAGTCCAGTTGCTTACAACTTAGCTCTTTTGACTAACATGACATGGATGAATGAGAATCTTCACAGACTAACATTGGATGTTCTCACTCACCGCCCTAAACTATCCAAACCATACCAACCTCTTTTCCTCCAGCTTTCTCAGGCACACTCACATCCCCTCACATCACATCACCCTCAACCACATCACCATGTCAACCACATTACCACGTCAACATACCAAAAACATTCACTCTGTCATAGACTATTGAGGTACCTAGCGGCAGATGTGGTCAGAAGAAGGCTGATGGTGAGGACAGCGTCCAGAGAGACAGGATCCAGAGAAGGCTGGAGTCAAGTCTGTAAACAGGCTCAGGCAAAAATGGCCAACGAGAAAATGAGAAATTTGCACGCAGACGATGGAAAATTTGCAAGGCAAAAAATACAATGTCAGAGAAAAAAAAACCTGGCACACACAAGTCAAACATGAGGGGTGAAGAAAATGTGATCTGGCTGACTGAAAACAGAAACAAAACTGTGACAAACTGACAAACAAGGCTTGAAATAACGCAGCACAGCATAGCACAAACCACAACGTGAAACAGGTGAGCAGAGGACGTGGCAAAGAAAACGTGAGTGACAGCAGGAAGACACAGAAGGTGAGGAGTGGAGGTCAGAAGCACATGGGACGCATTAGTGAAGCGCACGGCCAAGCCGGCCCTGAGTCAAGTGTGTGTGGTGTACTGACAGGCCTGGGTAGTAGGATGGAGTATGGAGCCTCAGTACACACGACAATTTGCGTCACCAATCTTGGGCATGCTTGTTTTGATGTTGCCATGAACCCTTGTCAGGGCCCCTGTGTGTAGCCAAGAGGCCTTGCAGTGTTTGGCCTCTGGATCCTCCCTGGAAAGCAGAGCCCATAGCTACAGCTACAGACTGGGAACAGGCACAGTATCTAGGGTGACTTCAGAGGTATGCCACAGACCTTACGGAAAAGATTTTCAAGCACTACTCAGTAGTTTTTTTTTTCAACTTTAAAATAAAGTTTTCCAAAATTGTTTCAGTGGTTCATCAACTTGTAACAGGGTGAAAGGCACTTCTGA
>CM059274.1:20079416-20084416 GCA_030347295.1 Setipinna tenuifilis | reverse complement strand
GTGGTATTGCGCACAGTATATATTCATACACACTGTTTGCAGTAAAGAGGTATGTTTAAAAAAGCACAAGGGCACAGTGGGAGTTGACATGTATTTGAATGACATCTGTCTGTAGCCATCAGCTCCAGTCTGATGTGAGGGCTAACGTGTTGTTGCCAGTGTCACTTTGACATTATATGGGATCCTTTTACAGCAAACATCCAATATGTTCACTTTGGTTTCTATAAAACCCTTCAAAGGGGCACGTTCAGACTTAAGGCTGAAACCTTGATACACGTTAAATCTTGGGGGCCTCTTACGAGGTCTTAAGGACCCCATCTGTTTCCATTGCTGGCTTCTCTTCACACTTCTGGAATGTTCTGTTCTGGTCTGGACTGGTCTGGTCTGTTCCGTTCTGTTCTGTTCCGAGCTGGGGAAAAAAGGGGGGGACACTGGCGTGATATGTGGGGTGTGACATGCCGTCTAGCCAATCAGAGGCGTTCCACTTTGAAGTTGTTCTACGATTGCTTGCCATGCGCCATTTCACGGGATATTCGTCAATCTCAGGGAGCTATTCTGCCCGTTTTTTTTTTTTTTTTCAGATTTTGTATTCCGCCTACCCAGACTAAAGAGGCTAAAGGAAGGCCCGAGCAGATTCCGAGATTCCGGGATTGGAGAGTGGAATGAGGCTTTCGGGGAACGTGTTAAACGACTTCACCTCTTGCCCTTCTGTTTATGAGGATTTACGAGACAATGATGGTCTGGGCCCTGCCCAATTCTTTTCAGACAGTGCCACAGCTTCCCAGACAAACTCTAACAGTCTCAACTCTCACAGCTCTCAGTAACCATTTGAGTAACACTTGACTTTTACCAACAGAGACCTTAACAGATGGAAAGAAAGTATTGCGCTGATATTGAGCTACTGCCACCTCTTTTAAAACTAAATATAAAACACCCAACTAATATACTTTGAAATGCTTAAACTTTATAACAGTGGATTGAAATGGACTTACTAATCTATCTATCTGTCTATGGTTTTAATCAGCAGGCATTTGTGCTCAGCAGTATTTTAGTTTATGTTGCCAGATTTATCACCACACATTAAAATAAATAATATTTATGGCTAGCACATAAGAGAGGTATGCATATCTACTTACAGTAGAGCTCCTTTAACATGAAACATCACTGGACAGTTCATGTTGATGTCTGCCTTCTTTCTGGTAAAGTTCAGCTAAGATAAGGCCAGGTAGCCACATCACTAGCAAGCAGCTAATTATCTTATTATTTATTTCTTTGCTTAGGTGAGAAATAAGAAGAAGGGTTCAAACACATTCATACTTTACCAATGCCTAAATAAAAGGTCAGAGAGGTGCTTTGCAATGCTGGACTCACAAATAGCAGAAGTCGGAGGGGCTGGCATATTTGGCTCATCACTACTTTTACCAACTATATCGTATGTAGTCACATGACTAGCAAGCAGCTAATTAGCTATTGTTTTATTATTACTTTTATTTTTTTAAGGTTCAAAGCATTCATGCTTTACCAATGTCTAAATAAAAGGTCAGAGAGGTGCCTTGCAATATGGCATATTTGATGGCATATTTGGTTCATCACCCCTTTGACCAACTACATAATGAGTGACAGAAGAGCAGCCCTCCTTTTGAAACTCTGCTAACTGCTAACAGTGCTAGCTCATTATGACCACCCACAAAGCCTCTCAGCAAGAAGGCCAGTGGACTGCCACAGCAGTGCAGCATGAAATAGCTTCCTGTTTGACAAATAGTAATAATATCATGTACAATTTTCCAACATTAAAAATCTAGTTTTTATTTTTATTTCTGGTAATATAAAAGCACTTTAATTGTTTTACAAGTGGAATTTTTTAATACAAGAAGTGTTCCAAGAAAATGACCTGCGGTTTGAAGTAACATGGCCTCACCCGAACTTGCTTTTGCCTTGGAACACTGTTGTTTTGTACAATTAGGGTTATACGGGAACACACCGTAGACGTCCAAAGATGTCACTTCGTTATTTTGTTCCAAGACCAAATCCTTTATCCACATACTAAACCAGTACTTGTATTAGAGAAATAGTTTGCATTTATTATTATGGAAAGTCCCCGGGATTAGAAAGAATTCCTCTTTGCGGTCAAGTTCAGGTCAAGTTCACAGCAGACTAAACTGCCCGGTGTCAAAAGAAGTGTTCATTTAGACATGCCAATCCATCATGTCAAAGTACCACACACGAGAGAGGTTCACAGAGGGGTGAAGACAGAGGTAGATGGACAGAATGAGATTCAGAAGAAGAGAAGGAGAGACAGTCCAAGATAGACAGGCAGATAGACAGTCAGACAGACAGAAGGATAGATAGATAGATAGATAGATAGATAGATAGATAGATAGATAGATAGATAGATAGATAGATAGACAGCTCTTTTTGTCATACCAATAAAGCATGGTGAGTTAAGAAAAGGGTAAAAGGGAAAGAGTTTGAGAGCGAGATATTGAAAAACAGAAAGAGAGAGAGAGAGCGAGATAGAAAAAGACAAAGAGAGAGAGGGAGAGAGAGAAAAAGAGAGAGAGAGACAGAGAGAAAGATAGGGCAAAGTCTGAAAACTGAGCATGAAACAGTGGTTCGGATCTGGCCCAGATGAGGCCCGTGGTCGCTTCAGAACCCCCCAGAGACAGCTCTCTCTCTCCTGGCAACCCTCCTCCTGGCAAGCAGCACACTAATAGCACAGATTGCTCCAGAGTGGTCTCCACTAAAAGCCCCTCATCCGGCGGCGGCGTGTCCCAGGGCTGTGCAGTGTGGTGCGGTGTAGTGGTGTGGCGGTGCGGTGGCACGTGAGAGGCAGCACAGAGGGAACCCCCAGTGGGGGCCCGATGGGGATCAGAAGCAGAGCGCGCTCAGATCAGCACAGCGGTGCACAGATAGGGGCAGACAGGAATGCAGCCCCGCACTGGGCCGAAGGAAAAGGGTGTGGGTGTAATTACTCCCCAAAATGACTCCGGCGTGCCCTGGAACCTCTGTAATTACGGCTGACAGACACTGGCGTGGCAGAGGCTTGAGTGTGTGTGTGTGTGTGTGTGTGTGTGTGTGTGTGTGTGTGTGTGAGAGTGTGTGAGTGTGTGTGAGACAGTGAGTGTGTGTGTGAGTGTGTTAGCATTGGGCACATTTTCATGGGCTATGCACTTTAGTGTGTGTGTGCGTGTGTGTGTGTGTGTGTGTGTGTGTGTGTGTGTGTGTGTGTGTGTGTGTGAGAGAGAGTGTGTGAGTGTGTGTGAGACAGTGAGTGTGTGTGTGAGTGTGTTAGCAATGGGCACATTTTCATGGGCTATGCACTTTAGTGTGTGTGTGTGTCAGAGAGAGAGAGAGAGAAAGAGAGAGAGAGTGTATGTGTGTGTGTGTGTGTGTGTATGTAGGTATGCTAGCAATGGGCACATTTTCATGGGCTATGCACTTTTGTGTGTGTGTGTGAGTGTGTGCGTGAGTAAGGGCAAGAGAAGGAATGGAGACTCAGCTGGATGTAGTCTCGTCAGGGATTCCTATCGCCTGAGATCTTCTCTCTCTCTTTCTCTCTCTTTCTCTTTCGCTCTCCCTCCCTTTTTTCGTTTCCATTTCCAAGCGTTCTTTTGCTTTCCTCCTGTCTCATACACTCCCCCCTTTCTCTCAATCTCTTCTCTGCCTCTCGCTCATTACACACACACACACACACACACACACACATAGGTTGCCTGCGTGGCCTCCATAAATCTGTGCCAAGTAGGACACGCTTGGCAACTCTGGCAACAGTGCATAGACATGTCATGGGCCAAGTGCTTGCACTGAAGAAGGATATCTCTCTCACTGGGACCCATTTCATAAAATAGTTTATTTGTAATCATGTCATTGGTTCATTTGGGTATTTTAATTACTAGTACATACATTTTAACAGTATGTTTTCAGATAGTGCTTCCGATTTGTCATTTTGCATACAACCAAACTGATTCACACACTTAACCTATCATACACAAGCCTGCGGCAGACATGGACAGCACCCAGAGAGCTGTGTGGGCATGGTACCCTGCTCCAGGGTCTCTAAGTGGCACTCCTGGCAGTCGATGCTTTCAATCCTGCCACACTACGGCTTCCTTAACCTCCAGGCCACCACTGCCCATCCGCTACTAGCCTACCATCTTGTTACCGTAATAATAGCCTATGGTAACACGGTATTTTAGAGTCAGTGAAGTGCATGTTGAGGGCATGAAGTGAATTGAGTGTCACATAATGTTTTGGAGTGAATGGCTGCTCTCTCCTCTCTTAGACAGGTTGCAGTTCAAGTTTGTGAACCCATTTGTTAATGCCAGACAAAACACAGCCAGGCTATAGATAACAGCACAAGATAACAGTACACCGAGGGCAACTGCTTTTTTTTTACTGTACCTGATCTAAGTCGATGCAGATGTGAGTGGAGTTCCCACGAGCATAAATGGTTTATTGCACCATCTCAGACATATTGGTTTCAGTACAAGGCCAAAACTATACATTTGGGTACAGATCTTACAAAAGTCAATCGTCTTGTTTCTGCAAATTCTCATTCATTTAATGGATAAGAAGTCAGAATCAAAAGTGACTTGGTCCATTAACCCATCTATTTTTCAAGACACTATGAAAGAGTATTAGAACTTTATCAAGACTGCCTGCAACAATAAAAGCAACAAAAAAGACAAGAGTAAGAAAACAGGAAGTATCGTCTTCACTGGTTTTCTCTGATAAGGCCAAGTGTTGGCCAGACTAGCTTACTTGTTATTAGCTCAGGCTACTAGGCCCACCACAGGCTTTGTGCAGTAGTTACATCACATCTTATAACATTACATTACACTTAGCAGACACTTTTATCCAAATCAACTTACAAAAGAAGAAAAAAGCCCAAGTTACAGATTGTGCACAGTTGTTGTTTGTTTCCCAGTGGTTTACACACAGTTTGACAGTGGTTTAACTTTACAAGAGTGACAAACGGGGCTGCTGTATGGTGTAGGCGC
>CM059274.1:20066916-20074416 GCA_030347295.1 Setipinna tenuifilis | reverse complement strand
TGAGTTGTATTAACTTATCCGGGTTTACAGTGCACTGTAAGTCGCCCCGGATAAGAATGTCAGTTAAATGAATTGTAATGTAATTACTAAGGCGTGTGATAAAATGCCCTCGGCACTGCCACTGTGTGAATTCCAGAGTGGAATTCTGAGCTGCTGTGATTAAGTGATGAGGAGAGGTTGAGACAGGGCCTGTTTTTAGGACCAAATCAGTTTACAACTGTCTACGGTCACACGGTCACACAGTCACATTGTGACAGGAATTCTGGGAGTATGAACGTTCTAAAGAATGTTGGGATCCATAGAATATAATGTGGAGTTCTGGAATCTTACATTGTGGTAGAACACATTCTTTTAAAGAACCCACACCTTTAAAGGGTTAAGAGGCATTAGAGGTTACTGGTGGTCTGAAATGGGGCTGATGGGGGAAAAGAGCCCTGTTCAGTACCACATTCGGGTCCAACTGACCGCGGGATCACAGGTTCTAGTCCGACCTGAGTCATTTTATGACCCTGCACCCCATCTCTCTCTGTTTCTCTCTCTCTCTCTCTCGCTCCCTCTCTCTCTCTCTCTCTCTCATTTCCTGTCATCTTTTAACTGTCCTACCCAATAAAGGATAAAATGCCCAGAAATATAACAACAACAAAGTACATTGCAGAACATTGCTAAACTTACAGGAAAGTTAAGTTTGTAAGCAAATGAGTAGAGGACACACAAAACAACACCAAAAAAACTTTTGAATATTGATGATTTTTTTTTACAACCCGTTTGATGTCTGGATTGGGGGAGAATAATAAACAAAGATGGGGGAGAATAATAAACAAAGGCCCAATTATCCCCTAAATGAGAGCCTTGGGCAACAAGCGTCAACAACAGACAATTAAGATGTTTTACTAGGCTGCACTGAACATAAATTGAACTCACCCAACCCAAACTCATCACCTGAAATGAGTCTCCTTCCCTCCCTTCCTCCCTTCCTCCCCCCTCCCTTCTTCTCTGTTGTACTTCCTGGGGAAGGGGACTTTGTGACAGGGGCCCCCATACAAGCCTCACTCGGGGGGTCTGGGGCCCCACACTGGAAATGAGGTGTGAAGGTCAAGGTGAAGGTCAAAGCGAGGAAGCGTTTGCATTCCCCCACCCCCTCACCCCCTCACCCGCCCCCCAGCCCTGTCTCAGTCACAACCTGCAGTGACATTTAGCACCAGACCTGTGTGAATGTGGGAGGAAAACACAAAGGACAAATGTCAAACAAACACATACACATAAAAAACACAGACAAGTCTATGGCAAATTCGGCCAGTGAAAGTGGTAGATTTTTATTGTAAATGTAAGTTAACAATGGGTAAATTAATATATAACACATGTTGTTTCATGCTTATCTTTGTTTATTATATATGTATATATACACATATAGAGCGAGTATAGCCATGTAACAATCAAATAAGTTTAGTATACAATGTATATGATCTATTTTTTATCTTTCAAATGTAGAGTAAAGGAGACTTTGAATCAGTGATCTCACATACAGTATGCCATGATAAATACTGTTCTTCCTCTCTCTCTCTGTCTCCCCACACACAGACAGCAGTGTGTTCTGTGTGTCCATGTGTGTAAAGAGTATTTCTTATATTTCAAGTGGAAAACAAAGACTGCGTTATGCACCATGACCTCACACACAGGATGCCCCCAATCTTCCTGACTCTATCCTCTTCTGTCACCACACATAGATTGGAGATTGTGTGTGTGTGTGTGTGTGTGTGTGTGTGTTTGTGAGAAAGAGAGAGAGAGAGAGAGAGAGAGAGAGAGAGGGAGAGAGAGAGAGAGAGAGAGAGAGAGAGAATGACAGAAAGTGTACACAGTGAGTTTTATCTTTCTCCGTGGTTGTCCCCAAATGGTGGAACGACCTACCAGTTGCGACAAGAACAGCAACATCCCTCCCTATCTTTAAAAAGCTTGTAAAAACCCTTCTCTTCCGAGATTGCTTCCCTTCGTAACAAAACTAATATAACTAACAAACACTAATCTAAACTCTCTCTCTCTCTATCCCTATTCAGAAGTACATATGTCTGTTGTGTCTCTACTCTGTGTCCTCCTCTATTGCTTATGTCCCCCTTGATTGTAAGTCGCTTTGGATAAAAGCGTCTGCCAAATGCAATGTAATGTAATGTAATGTAATCTTTCAAGTGCAAAAAAAGGAAACCATGAAAAATGACTTCATCAATAGCATCAGTCAGTGAACATCCTTACCCCCCCCCCCATACCACCCCACACCACCACCACCTCTCTTTCTTTCTCTGTCTCTCGCTCTCTTGCTCTTTCCTCTCTCTCTGTCTCACTTTCTCTCTTTCCTCTCTCTTTCTTACATAGATGACCTACTGTGTGGGAAACTCCATTCATCTCTGTGTTGAAGGTCATCATCTCCCCTGGCCCTGGGGACATGGGGACATAGGGACCTGGGGCCCGTGGTCTGGCTTTTGTGGGGCGCCACAGTCAGGCTGCCCCGGATGGGGGCACTGGAAGCAGGGGGTAGGGATGCGGTTGCTTGGGTGGATGGGGCGTATGTCTTCAACAACTGTCCGCTTTGTCCACAGGGGACACATTCTTTGAACTGTGAAAGTGTGTAGTGTGGTATTTTCATTCACTAATGTACATGATTAATAACTAGATTATGTTCTGACTAATGAACAGCACTTTCTCTGCCCACTCCCTCCTTCTTTTGTTTGTGTGTGTGTGTGTATGTGTGTCAGAAAATGTGTGTGTGTCTAAATATACTTGCACTGTTGTAATGTTACATCCATGAGAACAATCCTCTCACTGTTGGGACAGTAATTAGACATGCACTCTGAACATTTGATCTTATCGCAAGAATGCAGGATGTACCCCCCACATACACACATCCATGCACACATGCACACACACACACACACACACACAAGCATAATCGCGCACACACACACATAAGAATAGCCACACACAAACACTCACATACACACACTAGCATAGCTGCACACACATGCACGTGCACGCACACACACACACATACACACACACAAGCATAGCTGCACACACAAACATGCCCGCGCACACACACACACATACACAAACACACACAAAGAACATCAAGAAAAACCAACCATGAATTATGGCACCAGCGTGTTGAACGGAGTTCAAAATGGAATCCAAGGGTGAATAAATGGAAAGGCCTCTGAGAGGCATATTCTGGCATGCCAAGCTCCCGTCTTCTCCAGTCAGCACAAGAAAAGAAAAAAAGGAAAGAAAAGAGAGACAGAAGAAACGGAAGAGAGGGATTTGGTTCCAGCCCCACAACGCTGGATTTGGCCCTACTATTCTAAGATGAGAGAGTGGGAATAGCTTTCTGACTAGCTCACTGGATTTAGGGTGTCAGTTGCATAACCACACACCCATACACACAACACACACACACACACATACACACACACATACACATAAACACACACATAAAAATGTTTCATAAATTAAGGTTATTTTTATCATTAGCATCTGTGCCTTTTTATGTAGGACTTATGCATTCAAAAATAATATAAGACACACAGGCCGACTCTTCCTGCCAAAGCTCCTGAATGAAGATGGCCCATTGAAAATAGGTGAGTCACTATGCATAACAAGCTGACCAAAAACAAAACATGGAACAGATAATCCCAAGGCAGAGGATACGCCTGCCACAGACTAATGCAAGGCAAGTGTAACTGAGGTCTTCCTGCGCAGTCCAGACACAGTCTCAAACCTGCAACCTCACAGCAACTCCAGTTGGGAGACAGATGTACTACCAAGTGAGCTAAAAGCCGGGCTATTAGCTCAGACAGTAGTGTATCATTCTGTGGTTCTGGAAGGGAGGTTTACTAATGTTCTACACCGAGCTGTGATACCTGGCATGCATTACAGTCACCCCACTAAACCTGACTCTCATCCGAGTCACAGCACCACTGTAACCAAGGTCTTCCTGTGCAGTTCAGACCCAATATCGAACCCACAACTTCTCAGCAACTCTGGTTTGGGAGACGGATGTACTACCGAGTGAGTTGAAAGCCAGGCTATTAGCTCTGACAGTAGTGTATCCTTCTGTGGTTCTGGAAGGGAGGTTTACTAACTTTCTACACCAAGCTGTGCTAGCTTAGAATCACCCCCCTAAACCTCACTCCAATCCGAGTCACAGCACCACTGTAACCAAGGTCTTCCTTTGCAGTCCAGACCTAATATTGAACCTGCAACCTCTCAGTAAGTCTGGTTTGGGAGACAGATGTACTACCAAGTGAACTAAAAGCCAGGCTATTAGCTCAGACAGTAGTGTATCATTCTGTGGTTCTGGAAGGGAGGTTTACTAATGTTCTACATCGAGCTGTGATACCTGGCATGCATTACAGTCACCCCACTAAACCTGACTCTCATCCGAGTCACAGCACCACTGTAACCAAGGTCTTCCTGTGCAGTTCAGACCCAATATCGAAACCGCAACTTCTCAGCAACTCTGGTTTGGGAGACAGACATGCTACCAAGTGAGCTAAAAAATGGGCTATTAGCTTAGTCCGTAGCGTATCCTTTTGTGGTTTGGGAAGGGAGGTTTACTAATGTTTACTAACTACTCCGAGCTGTGATAGCTGGCATCCATTACCCAAGGTAGTGAAAAAAGTAAACCATTATTGGTTAATGCCAATTTTTACATGGCTCCTCAAAGAGTGTCAAAAAAACTCATTTTCCTGTGAGGAAGCGTTCAGTGGCAGCAAGGCACCAAGGCTAAATCAAATCAACATATAAAACTGGGAACCTCTGTTTTGCCCAACTTTGAATGCCGCAAAAATGCATCCTTCGTACTGCTTTGAAGATCCAGAATGTTATTGAATTATGAAGTCAGCTACTGTGTCTTGGCAACAGCATTCTATATAACTGTGTTGCTAGGGTGTCCGAAATAAAAAGTTTTTTTTGCCAGGACTTGGATGCGTACTTAGGTACATAACATGTTAAGACAGTAAAGAAAGCGAAGACAACGGCCTTCCTATTTATTTACACACTGAATGGGCTACCAACATTCAGAGGTCTGATATTTCTGTATATGGGGGAAAGAAGAACATGCGGTTTGTTGTCAAACTCTTGATTTTCTTTCAGCTTTTCTGCTTCACCTTAGGATTCTGTATGATTCTTTCTGGGTTTATTTCATGCTGTGTCCCATTGTACTTTATTTGGTTTATCCATCCATGTTTTCTTCATTATGCTCCTGTCTTTTGATGTACACTTCAGTGGGATGTACTGTTGTCTGATGTACATACTGCGTTACTGTAAGGAGCCATTACTTCATATTGGCGATTGCCTTTTCTGGGTTCCTAAACGTTTATGAGGACATCCTTGGGGGGACTTTTGTCATCTGTTTCCACATACCATAACCAGTGAGACCACTACAGCCATTACTGTCTGTGTAATCTTGACTTGCATCAGTAACTTTTTAAACATTGTGTCCATTATGACTGGTGTGATCAAAGCAGATGCACTGTGTGTGTGTGTGTGTGTGTGTGTGTGTGTGTGTGTGTGCGCGTGTGTATTTCTGGGTCAGCAGGTATATCTACACAATTTTAATTTAGTCAGTGTGTGCACATATATATGTGCGTGCGTTTTTGTGTTAGTGTGTGTCTTCAAGTGTGTATGTGTGACTGTGTGTGTATGTGCATGCCAATGTGTGTGTGTGTGCGAGCGTGTGTAGAGGCTCTGTGTGCAGAGACATTAGAGACTGTTTAGTAGTGTTATTTAATCAGGCCCATGTGGCTTGTATTTACACTGGCAGGCAGCAGATCAGATTCCATAACTCCCAAAGAGATAGGAGCTAGAGGCAGCCATGGAGATGCTGCACCGGATAAGTTAATACAACTCAAAACTTTTGATGTAACTGATTACGTCAATAGTTTTGAGTACATTAACTATATATTTTAATTAAAGTTAATTTAAAAGTTTAAGTACATGAATTATATAGTTAATGTACTCAAAACTATTGACGTAATCAGTTACATCAAAAGTTTTGAGTTGTATTGACAATCCGGTTTTACAGTGTGGAGATGCTGCACCGGTTGCCGAGAGACTGAAGACTCTTTGATGTCGAGAAGATAAGAGAGAAATGAGACTAACTAAATGAGAGATGGAATGATGCTGATGGTCAGGAGAGTGAAGAGAAGAAAAAAAAAAAAAGTAAAGACAGAAAAGAAAAAGGAAAGAAAAAAAAGAGAAGTAAAATTAAAGTTGGGGGTTTAGCAACTAGGAATAAGCGAGAGTTCCCAAACACACTCCTCTTAAATTGTAATGCATGACCATTAGCACATTATAAAGTTTCAGCTCTCTCTTCAGCTTCTCTCTTTCTGTCTCTCTCTGTCTCTCTCTCTCTCTCTCTCTCTCTCTCTCTCTCTCTGTCTCTCTCTCTCCCTCACACACACACACAGACACACACAGTCTCTCTGTCTCTCTGCACCCCCCCTCCTCTCTCTCTTTCTCTTTATCTCTCTGTCTTGGTGTGTCTCTTTCTCTTTCTCTCGGTCTCTCTCTCTCTCTCCCTGGTTGTGTGTGTGTGTGTGTGTGTGTGTGTGTGTGTGTGTGTGTGTGCCTGTGTGCCTAGAGGAGGAAGCAAAATAAATGTTTTACAACAACGGCATTAACAATTTATAACAGCTATTAGTGGACTAGTGTATTACATAAGAATATTAAGCAATGGTCCACCTGTGATACCTCACAGAAAGCCTTCTGACACGTAGGGGAGTGTGTGGTGACTGACATGGCTGATGGGTTATTCATGGGACCTTCAGAGGCTTCCACATCTGTCCTGCTTAGGAACCAGCCTGCTATCTCCTATTTAGGCTGCATTTGTTCGTTGTTATTAAAAGTTAAAGAAATAACAAAAAAAAGTCTGTTTTTGATTGTCTTTTTATCAAAGACAAAGAGAGGGAGAGAGAGAGTGTGAGTATTTGTTTGTTTGAGAGAGAGAGAGATGTGTGTGTGTGTGTGTGTTTGTGTGTGTGTATAGACACACCCCTAAACGATAGCCCTTGGCAAAACATGTGTGTGATATGATGTCATATAGCTTTAGTTTGTGTGTGTGTGTGTGCGCGCGTGCACGTGTGTGTGTGTGTGTGTGATATATTAGCCTAAATTATTTGGCGGTCAGTTAGAATTCTGGAATGCTTATGTCATTGTTTTGCCCTTAACTGACATTACAATGAAAACTACAAACATTTCTCTCTTACGCATGCATGCAAACACACACACACACACACACACATATGCACATGCACATGCACACACACACATATGCACATGCACACAAACACACATACACATATACACACACAAGCTGGCTCTTGTGCATGCACACACACACACACACACACACACACACACACACACACACACACACACACACACACACACTTACACAATCATGCTGCATGCATGTTCCCAATGTTCCCGGGATCCACAGCGATCACCTCTGTT
>CM059274.1:20044416-20061916 GCA_030347295.1 Setipinna tenuifilis | reverse complement strand
GAGACACGCACAGACACACACCTTTATCCCGGTCCAGTTTCTTATCGCTGCCAGACTCTAATCTGATGGGTCTACGATCTCTGTTCAGCTGCTCTACTGACAAGACAGCAGATGTGATAAACCCTAGATGAGTAAAGACAGTCTCCACCAATTACACCTGTGACAGGATGGCCTACTTTTGGAGAGCTGGTTCTAAACTTTTTGATTTTTTTTTTTTCGCTTTAATCTTAGACCCAAATCTTTCAAGAAGTCCATCCTATAAAGACCTTCACTCCAAATGAACACAGACATACTGGCCGGCGTAGGCTAGCTGTAATGCTAAACACACCCATAAATATACACGCCTACTAAGACTGCCTGTCATGAGGCGATTGCAGTGATGGTGGTGCGTATGCTAACCCAAAAAAAGCTGGGCGTAGCAGAACAGAGCTAACACAAAGGCATAAGAAGAGCGAGTATGTCAAGCAACTGTACACAGAACAATGAACGTTTACTTTAGCATCCGGACCTTAACAACACTGTCAAATGTTTATCACATGTAATCGTCTGCTGATGAGCATCTGACCCACTGACTGTGAGGCAGCAGACCATAAAACAAACAGAAAAAAAAAGAAACGCTTTATCAGATGAGTGGTTAAGAGCGTGACACTGGGTATTGACTGGCAGTATAACTGTACTACATGACTACAGGTTTATGGCATAAAGTCATAAAAGCCTATGTATGTCTCAGCATTTCTTCCACAAAACCAATTACCTAGTTTTACACACCAAAGCTGTTATGTATAACTATTATACAAGAGATTCAAGTTTATTCTGGCTTCCTGCATATACAGCAACCCAGGTTTTTTTTTTTTACCTTTTTCCCATTTGTCCAAAAAAGGTGTTTCAAAAGCCTTTGCATCCTCAGCCACTGTCCCTGTACAGCTCCGCAGGTCCTTTTTACGCAACATTGTTTTTGGCACACACATACACACAGACACATAGACACAGAGAGATAGACACACATACACACACACACACACACACACACACACTGGCACACGTGGCCTGTCTGCCACTCCCACACACAAGGGCACGTCTAAGTGGAGATCGGCGAGGTACAGGTTGGTCAAACCACTCACCACTCACCACTGCTCACCTGTGTGTGTTGCCTTAGGCTGACGCTTGGCTCCCCCCAACTTCACCACACACGCCAAGGGGTCATTTGCAGTACGCGCGGTGTAAGATGGCTACCTGCTGATCCAGACATCATCTTCTCTGCCAACTTTGACAGAGTTTTTGTCCAGACTGCTGACAGACTTCTGGGGCTGCGAGTCCTTCCTCACAGTAAGTCCCTCTGTGGGTTTATTTGTGGTAACGCACAACCATCGTCACTTGTAAACATGTTGCTATTATACTGCACTTTTTTGTTTACATGAAGAACGACTTTTTCTCTCACTCCCTATCTCTGTCTCTCTCCTCTGTCTTTCTCCTCTGTCTCTCACGTTTTCTCTCACTCTCTGTGCATGCACGCACGTGTGTGTGTGTGTGTGTGTGTGTGTGTGTGTGTGTGTGTGTGTGTGTGTGTGTGTGTGTGTATGCGCGTGTGTGTGTGTCATGACTGTTAAAGTGTGAATACACTAGCCTGTTTTCACAGCCGGAAATGCTCCACAGGTGTAAACAATACCACTACACCCCTATATAGTTACATCTCACGGAGTTCAGACTGCTGCGTGAGCATGACTTGGTAGTTTTTCGATTGTCAAGGCAAAGCAGAAGCAAAAAAAAAAAAAAAACACCTGGTCATGTGGCTGGTGGAGAGGGCATGATGATTGATAGTTGCAATCTCTCTCTCCAATTCAAATCCAACAGGTGCTTTATTATCATGACTGTGTAAGCACACTCTTGCCAGGGCCAATGTTCAGACACAATGACATGATAACATAACACGTACAAATAACAGATATATAATGGTGTGTGTGTGTGTGTGTATGTGTGTGTGTGTCTTTTCATTCGTTTTTTCCAGCCTATAACTTAGGATATTTTGGATTCAGAGAAAAAAGGTGGTAACACTTTATTTTACGGTTCCTTTTTTAGTGTATGTACATGTAACAACATGTAGTACTATGTACTTACACTATACATACCTAACTGACCCTAACCCTAACCCTATGGTACAGTGAAAGTACATAATGTTACATATTGTTACACACTTGTACCTACGTAACTGTCACAGGGACAGTAAAATAAAGTGTAACCAAAAAGGTAACTCTTAATGATCTGTAAGTGACCATTTTTCAGTCTTCACCATACATTTCCAAGTGCTACACTGAACTGGAAAGTTGCTTTTGCGGGTAACAGTTATGTATCTTTTTTTCATTATCAAAAGATAAATGGAATTGTACTGCTGTTTATCGATCCAGTGAATGTCTGTGAATGTGTTTGGTGTGAGGTGCATTTTAACATGCTCAGCCCCCTACCACAATCTCCACCAAGCCCACTCTAAGATCTCAAGCTTTTGGTATATTACATTTAGTTGATCCACTTATCCAGATGGACTAGCAGTGAATTAGTTCCCCCTGGAGCTATGTGGGGTGAAATATGTTGTTCTGGGGCACCTCAATCATGGATAGAGCACAGGCTTTTGATCACAGACTTCCCTTAGACAGAATAAAACTTTCAAATCATTTAACATTTATTCCTTTTTACACTGTTTGTACAACTGATGCCATCATGGAAAAACAGCCTCACAGGCTTTGTCCAGTTCTCTATGTATCAGTGTCCTTGCACTTGGGCGATGCAATGATAGTCAAGGGGAGACAGTGTAAGCATGGCATGATTGGGGCAGTTGTTGTAATCAAGGGCTAAAAAAACACAAATCAGCCCCTCAAAGTAAGGCAAGCACAGAGAGTGAGCGTTTGTTTCCAAAGCGATGGCCTGATCCACAGGATATAGCTTCCACATGGCCAATTACGGGACGCCTTTGCTCAAGTACTACAACTCTGTGAGTGTGCCAGTGATGCAAACTTCAGCCAGGTCCCAGTTGTCGGGGGTGATGCATTGTGGCCAGTGTAAATCCCCACCGCAACCCCCCACCTCCCTCCGGAGCCGCACGTGGGATTTATTTTGCGACCCTTCTTGAAGTTGGGCTTACCCACACAGCAGAGACCATGAGGGTTTGATATGGCAGCCATCACCACAAGAAAAGGATGAAGATAAAAAAAAAAAAAACAATTTTGCTGAAGCAGCTCCTTGGCTTTTTACGATGGTTTGTGGCCACCCATTATGTCACTGCTCTCAGGCACAGCCGAGATTCCACAGTGGGCTTTTAGAAGAGTGAGCGAGTTGTGGAGGGATTAGTCACGTGACTGGGGCTTTGGTTAAGGTTCAGCTCAGCAGAATGTCTCTTTTATGGTCGCTTCACTGGAAAGGCTTCTGTCATGTTGGTCACAACACTTTGTCTGGGCCTCCTTTTCCGACTGGTATAATGGATAGTGTTCCATCCACTGGGAAGCAAAAGTTTCTCAGGCCTTCTCATGGCCTCTGTGTGCAGGCCATGTTCTAGATACAGAAGGGCCTAGAGGCAGTCAAACATATAGCCTTTTAGAACTTTTTCCAAATGTTTGCTCCAAGTCTGCCATTAAAATAACAAGTTTGTGCAGGCCTGGAGTTACAGCAATAAGCATATGCACTTTTACTTCTTCTTAAGTGTCCAAAGAACAGCATTCCAAGATAATGCGGAAACCCTGGGAAACGTTTTCCTGTTATCCATGTTTCTTTGTCTATCAGATTATCATAGCACTTTAAAGCCACATTTCCTTTTTGTCTGTTTTTTATTCTCTATCTCTCTTTCTCTTTCTCTCTCTCTCAAAGCCAAAGACTTTATGCTCCTCTGCCCTATTTATCTCTTCCTGTGGGTCTAAGCATTTCATTTATATTCGTTTTTGTCTGCACCGAAGTTCACAGAGTTGACTTGCCATGCCACCGTTTCTCACGTGTGCTTTCATAGCCAGCGAGACAGCAAAAAAAAAAAAAAAAAAACAACACTCTAGGCAAACCACATGTGTTTATTTATTCGCTGTTGTGTAGCCCAGCACACCATTTCAGAAAAGCCAAAAAGAAAAAAAAAAGGACTCGGTGACAGTGTGTCGTTATTGCAGGCGTTCGCCTGGGAGTCTGGGGGGTTTCCCAAATCCCCCCTGCGGCTGTGAGCCGAAGAGCTCTTGACCATAGTGCTTAACCTCAATTTGGGCCCCCGCTACAAAAGCCATATGACTAGGCCGCTGGGCAGATGTAAAAGGTAGGGGATGCACAGGAGCCACACCTGCCCCTGATGATGGATGTACTGAACAATGTTGCGACATTATTTCTTATCAACTGCCATCACTGTGTTTTTTTGCAATGGGCCCAGAGAGCATGTCAGCCATGACATACTGGTTAGGGCTTTGGGCAAACTGAAGGGTTGCCGGTTCAAATCCCCAGTGGATCATGGCTGAACTGCTATTGAGTGAGGCACTCAACATCTCACCTCACCGCTCCCCAGGCACTGCCACGGGCAGGTACACAACCTGCTCCAGGTTAGATAAATGCAGAGATAAATGCAGAGACAAAGGTCCATCAGGGGATTAAGGTGGTAAATCAAATCAAAAGTCATAAATCTTAAGGTGTGCAGTATATTTCCATGACTCTGTGCAGGGGTCAGTGGGTGCCTCTTCTCTCCCCAGCTCTGGGCCGCTTCCCATGGATTTCCTCTTAGCCTCTCGCTTTGTTTTTTTACTCTCATCTCTCCCCACGTGAAAAACAAACGCTTTGGCAGTCAAGCTGGGCCGAGGTATGAGAGAGCGTTGGTTTATTGGCGGGCTAATCCCCATCCTTGATCCCGCATTCCTGCGAATGAGGAGGCAGGGCAGGGCAGACCGGACGGACAGACACTGGGGTCCCTGAGAACACGGTGAAGGATCTGAGTCTCACAAGACACAGGACAGACGACCTCTCCTCCTCCTCCTCCTCCTCCTCCAGACCTGTGGGAGACCTCGCAGCTGCATCCAGACATCCAGCCAGCCATCCAACCAGACACCCTCCGCTCCTGACGTTCAACAGAGCTCCTCCAGAACCTTCATCTACACACGTCTCGCTCATCTTTAAGGTTGGTGGGGTGAGGTGGTGTGGCGTGGTGTGGTGTGTGGGGTTGGGTTGGGTGGGGTGGGGTGAGGTGGAGCTTTTGGGTTGCAGGCGTTGGGCTGGCATCATCATGTGCCTTTTTTTATAAAAAAAAAAGGACTGACATGCAACCCTTGAAACCAAAAAAGAAGAAAGAAAAACACACACACACACACACACACAAACACATGCTCCTCAAGCATCTAGGTTTCTCTAGAGAAATGAGCTGTCAAACACAAAATCCTGTGGTTTGGTCTAAATACCCTTAAAACAGTCATGCTTTTGCAATGTCCTGTGGTTATGGTTATGTAAACTGCTATACATATTTTTTCTAAAACAGTCTGTGACAACAGTCTGTTAAAATGTGTTAATTAAAAACAACAGGAAGAAAATCCAGACTTAAACCGGATCTTTTGTGCTAATTTTGACACTTTTGGAAAGAATAGGTTCATTCCTGCTCGAAGTGTGCCTGCCTGGGTGAACAATACTCGGCCATTACAGTCTAACTTGTTCCATTCCCCGAGCTAATGAGTTGCATGGGGAGAGATGGGGGGTGGTATTGTGTGTGTGTGCGGGGTGTAGCGTAGACGGTGCTTTGTCTGGACACGCTGTCGACCGCGGTGAGCACAGCACGGTCTCGTGGCTTGGCCGTCGGCGACTCGGCGAGGCAGTGGCATGACTGAACAGCAGGAATCTCGCCATTTGTTTGGACTGCCTAAGTCTGCCTCACCGATGCTCGAATCACTCGAGCATACTGCACGCTCACTAGGTGGGCTTGGTTGGGGGGTCGGGGGGCAGGGGGGAGATTGGGGGGGAGTAGATTGGGAGGCAGGTGGGGGGGTCGTGGGGGTGGTGGTGGTGGTGCCTGGTGGTGACCGAGGCAAGGTGGTTTGCTCCATCCAATGGGCACACATTCTACAGCATTCCTTTACCACATCCATCTCTCTGTGTGCTGTTGACAGGGACTGTTTACCTGACTGTCTTTGGTCCTTTGAAAGACGCCTGATGCATGCTTGTGTTTTTTGTGGGACTGTCGGGAGGAGAGGAGTCGGGAGCCCCTCTCCAGACAGAGTTCATTGACTTGATGGCATGTCAACTGTGATGGCTAAGTACCCTGCTGACAAGTTAAACAGATTTTGTTCGGCGTCAATGGTGAAGTCAGACAAGCCCATGCATCTCAGGAAGAGCCATTTATAACAGTGACACAATTAGGTATGCGGGCTACTGGAAGAAACAGAATGAATACAAGTACATTAACTGCATATCCAAGGCCTTTTATGTGTCTGTAGAGGAATCTGTGTGTCAAGTGTTAATGTTTTGTTTTTTTTCCATTGGGACTGTATGTGTGAATAGAAACCTCTAGACAAAAAGAGTTTTACTTGCCAGAGCACTAGTCACATATTCAACTTGCTAGCAAGCTTGTATGTGAACAGCACATTTAAAACTGGGTCTTTAGAAAACCAGTTTTAAAAAAATCTAAAAGCAGTTAATTTGTTGCTTTGAACACTAAAAGGAGCTTACGTGAAACTCAGATACCTATCTCTGTGTGAAACCTCTGCTCTGGTCTAACCAGTTGGAATTCAGTTTCTTCTACCCAAAACAGACCCCAGGTCAGGCTCTCCACCTGCGGGCGTTCTGAGTGTGAGGCATTAGCCATTACTTTTGTGGACAGTGCAGCGCAGGCAACGAGTATTGGCTCTGACTTGCTCTTTCTGGGTCGCTCCCTGTGAAATGCGCCGGGCTTGCTGTCCAGTCACCCGTAGTGACCAGAGGTCTGTGATTAGTGGCCAGCCTCATTACACTGGCTGGGCCTTCTGTGTCTTTGTGCGAACAGCTAGTAGTGACTATTGGAGAGAGAGAGAGAGAGAGAGAGAGACAGAGACAGAGAAAGAGAAACAGAGAGAGAGAGAGAGAGAGAGATTGAGAGATTGAGTGTGTGTGTGTGTGTGTGTGTGTGTGTGTGTGTGTGAAGTGGGAAGATCTAGGACTTGTGGTCATCCCTGTGTGGTGGAGCCAAAAAATCCTTCAGACCATCCAATCCAGACTTCCAATCTAATCAATGCTCCTGCAGACAGAGGCAAAGGGCAAAGGGCTTAGTGTTCACCCACCTACCTCTCCTCTCCTGGGACAGCCTCTGATAGCCCTCCACCAGAACCCCCTTCCCCAGAAACCACATTCACCTTGGGATATGGGAGGGGAGGGGAGGTGAAAAAAAAAACACTCAGGGGTGATCATTACTCAAGCACCAGTGTGCACACAATACTGCGCTCAACAGCTTCCCTCTGCTTCCCCATGGGAGCCCTTGACTGGGAGCAAACACTGGGGGGGCCACACTGAAGGCAAACCATAACCCCACTGCCTGCAGGCACGGATGGGCAAGAGGTAGTGCTTGGGTTTAGGAGGGAGGAGGAGGGAGGAGAAGGGGGGAGGGGGGCAGAGGGGGCAGACCACAGGAATGTGGGGAGTTTGTTTTAGGAGGCTCTCGGAGCGACTCTGGCCACATCCGAGGCTGAGAAAAACGTGCCAGGGGTCAGGGAAAGGAGAGAAAAAAAGGTAGAAAGAGTAAAGTCTGAGAGAGAGAGAGAGAGAAAGATACAGAAAAAGAGAGAGAAAGAGACAGAGAGAGAGAGAGAAAGAAAAAGAGAGAGAGAGACTGATGTCTTTTAGCAATGTAATCACTGGTCCGACTGATGGCAAAAGAGTGTGGCATGGCTTAGACTGTATGTAGGCAAAAGAGATGCACTAGCCCAGATTTGGGGTGTCTACACTGAGTCTGTGCAGTTTCTTTTACTTCGAGTGCAAAAATTATAAACAGTAATCAGAAAACATTTTGATGTAGTCATTGTGTATGCCTATAATTTGTTATCATTTACAGTTTTGGCAGTCTTTTGTCTAGTTTTGGCTTACAAAAGATATTCAAAATCCTGGTGTCAGGCCTTTTAACTCACTCAGTAGTGTGTCCTCCCAGTTACAGGCTTAAGTCTGGGCAGAAACAGCGTTGAATCGTGTGGTTAAAAACAATCAAGGTTACACTAGTGCCGTGACCCGGATGAGAGTGAGGTTTACAGGGGGAAGTGTAACCGTAGCCGGCTGGTAGCTGTTCGATGTGTGAGCCTCCCTCCCAACACCTCATGAGGATACACCGGTGATGGATAAAAAGAGGCTCTCAGTACCACACGTAAGGGATAATGTTCACTTAGGCGGTCAATTCCGTAAAATAAGCCCCAACAGAGTGATGCAGGAGCCCGATGCAAAGCGGAATTGTTATTCCGTGGGAATGACCGCCTTGCCGAACATGATCCTGATTCCCACTTATTATATGGCTACTTGCCAAAACATGGTAATACAAAGTGTTATATTTTTAAAATACTGTATGGCCACCTTGTGTATTCTGCTGCAAACCATAGTTCATTCAGGAAATAGAATGTTTTGAAGTGTTGTGTAGCAACATGTCCAGCTGCTGAAAGTTCTGGAATATAAGTTTGGAGATGAGGATTCCACTCTGTTTTCACAAAATGCTCAAAACTTCACAGTTAGTCGCAACAAGTTGTGACCTGACAGGATCTGACTCCTATTCATCCCTCTATCTTACAGGTGTGGACTTAATTATAATTACAACTGAGGGCACTTAGCTGTATAACAAAAGCAACCACAGGGGAGTTTAATCCATTCTGAACAGGAAAAAACCTGTAATGCTCAACAAATGAGTGATGCACAAACCACTCAATAGTTGCCAAAGCTCGAGAATCTGACAGGGAAAGTCAAAACCACACACACTGACACACACACACTGACACACACACACACACACACTCACACAGTTATTGAGTGTCCATTGTACTACAGCACCAGACCAGGAGTGGCTGTAAATGTTTTGCCATTGGAGTCTGATCCAAAGCAGGCTCTCTGCTCCTTTTCAGCACATTTTTTACCAGCCATTTTAACTGCTGTCTGGCACTCAGACGTCAAGGTGAGACCACAACCCCCCCATGCCCTCCCCCATGCCTGCCCTATACCTCCCCACTCAAATTAAACTCAAACCCACACTGACATTGATTCTGTTTGACTAACATTCAAGTACATGACCATTCATGTACAATGTTGCCAAAACATTGTTAGAAATAATCATGTAAAGGAAAAATGTCTAGCTACAAGGAGAGATAGAGGGGGGGGAGTGCGTGTGAGTGAGTGAGTGTGGGCAAGCAAGGTGATGGAGCTGGGTCACTGCCACACAAAAAGCCTCCCGTTCATCACCACAAACACTTGGAAAAACAAGCACACAAAAACAGAGCTGTGAGATTCAGACATCACTCACTGTCTCTGCATACTTGTAGGCTTCATGTGTTGAGAGGCTGCTTAACCCAACCATAAGACTGGGAGCCTGGATTTATGAATGGAGACCAGGAATGTATGTACTTTGTGTATGTGTGTGTGTGTGTGTGTGTGTGTTGGGGTGTTGGGCGGGAAGACTCCACGAGGGCGGAATATTTCGTTTTATTATCCCAGAATGCCACCATAAAATAAGCCTTACTGCATGCACCAACCCCAATGACGCAGCTTGTTAACGCAGGAGAGGTGAAAGACGGTGGGCTAACAGGCTCCGACGCCAAGGCCCACTGGCCTGGCGACCGGTCCGACGATAACTCTGAAACCCCTGCACAATTAGCCCTTCCTACATGAACAATACGAGCTATACTGGGAAACAGCAGCTCCTTTCATTCACGGCCAGAGCTCGGATGTACTTTTAGTGGTCTCCTGAACTGAACAGGCAGACAGACATGCAAGCACATGCACACACACACACACACACACACACACACACACACACACACACACACAAACAGGACTGCGAGAAGACAACACACGCGTCCGTGAAAGGGCCACAAATCAGTGACGTTGGGCTAAATTGTAAACAGCTGTTGGCTTCCAACAGCAGAACAATTTGTCCAACTTATTCCATGTAATGATTTAAGCTGGCTGTTAAAAAGTCAAACCGTGCGACAACCCATCAGAACTGCAGAGGAAGTCAATCTTGACTGAAGTCAGGTCCTGGAGCAACTTTCAGACAATGGTGTGAGATGCGAAATCAGAATTTCCCAGTAAATAATATATTATCTTGACTGCTGCTTTTTCCTGTGTTGCTCTGATTTAATCTTTACCATCTTTGTTGACATCATTTCAAACAACAGTGTCATTCCTGATATTCTGGTTGATCTTCCAGTCCGTTTAAAAATGCTGTCCAAAAAATATGCAATTTTACGATTACATGTGACATCTATGATTTCTACAAATGCGACTGCGGAGATAGATTATAACTTTTACTAAGCTGAACTGACTTAAGAGTCAAACAGGCCAGAGACATTATTACCTACCTGCCTCTCATGTATCTGCACATTCCCCTGTCATCTCTCCTCCTACTCTTCTTTTTGGGCTTTTTATAGCTTTATTCAGACAGGACAGTGAAGATGGTGACTGCTTCTGCCCAGCCCTCAGCAGGTTAAAAAAAGTCAAGTAGTCTAGTAGGGTTTTTTTATTGTCGCTTCAGCCATATACACAATACATAGTGCGACGAGGATAAACTTACATACAGGTTACACAGTGCAAAAAGAGAAGTGGCAGGTGACAGGGCATGGCTTGTAACAGAGCTAATGTAGGGAAGGTAATGTGGGCTCTGCTTGACCTTGGTTTGGCGTAGGATAGATATGTTAAGGACTCTCAAATACCCAATATGTAACAATGTCTGTCAGGGTAACTATGTGAGTAAAACTTAGCTGAATTGCATTAAGGGCAACACTGCAGTCACACAGGAATTCGGAATTATGTATAATAATAATTTATCAGCATGTACAACAAGGCAAAGCTGACAACCTATAATTATTATTATCATTAAATCAGATCACAAAGAATGTGATCGATCCTGTTTTACAGTTGCGTCATGTGTTGACGTGGATGATAGGGAGCTTCACAGGTGTGCTGTCTCCATTTGAAGCAAGACCCAGATAGCTGCAGTGAGCACCTTGGATCTAAGGTGAGAAGGGAACTGTTTATAGCATTTGTCTGTTTGGCTTTGTGTATGTGTTATATTTGGCTTTGTGAAATAGGTACATGTGAATGAGCTTTTAGGAAAAAGTAACATTTTGTGTTTTTTTTTTTTTTTCAAGTATGCATCACTTAATGCCATCGTCAACCTATAACATTGGGGGGTGTCTGCTAAGTGTAATGTAATGTAATGCAATGTAATGTGACATTGTATATTTGGTTATTTTATATTTTTAGTTAAGAATAATTTAACTTACCATGATCCATACAAACCATACAAATTACACACACCACAAAACCACTACATTCCACACATGGTATGAGTTTTTATATAATATAATATGATTGCCATTTAAACAGCATGTTTTGTGGCAGTGGGTGTACATGGTTAAGCCACACTAAAAACAGTAAGCTAATACTTTCAATTTAGTGAAATCAGTGTTGTTATAAAAAAAATAGGCTACATTCACAGCCATAAAAACAGAGACATTAATTTCTTTATGTTAGCTGACAGAGCTGTTACATTTTACTGAGTGATTTATGAATTGTTTTCCTGTTTAACGTTGTGTTGCTGTTAGGCTGCTGAACCTTTCACTGCAGGGTAGGAAAGATTAGGAACCTTCAGGTTGAGCAGAACGCAGAAAAAAAATCTGCTTTCAAGCAGCAGAACATTTTTGTGACGGGCTGACATTTTCCAGCCTTACCCTGAGGTGAATTTAATCATGAAGTATTTGAAAAAAACATGTCAGAGGCCCAATGCTTAAAAATGAAGTAATGCTGGATTACCTTCTTTTTCACTCAGCTAGTTGAGATGTTTTGGGGGTAAAAGATGCTTGTCTTTCGCTGGAATGCAATGACCGAGTGACAGCAAATATATTCGGAACTTTGCATGAAGTTAACATTCATCATTATAACAAAAGACACCTACACACAAACATGACCACTAGACATTCCTCAAACCGACTTACGTGGAACAGACCGAAGCCTGTCAGGTGGTATTATGACAGATTGATATTTTAACCCCTTTTACACATATCTATTAGGTGTTGCGTGGACAGCAGCACATTCGCAACCCACCCACCCTTTACTGAAAAAAAATGTTCCCTGTCAGTTCTCTATGACCACCTGAAAAGGCTAGGCACCACAAGACAGCACATGGTAAGGCAAACAAAGGGGTGTATTGCAGAATGGGGTTTAATTCCTTCACTTTGAATGGGCTAGGGGTTTTCTTTCCCACGTGCACACTCACCTGCACTGCATTCCTTGGGGACAGACAGGTAGTGTGTACTTGTGAAGTGGTGTATTGATCAAATTGTATTTATTTCTTGATAAAATAGGATATGTATGAATTTTTAAAAAGCTAAAATCGGGAGAACGGTTTTAGAACACATTTTGTCCGTTAATATTATAGTGTGGTGACAGCCCAGGTGAGACTGCGAGTTGGAAATTACATCAGGGATGGAGATGGAGCTCTTTGCATTGGGGGTTAGTATAGCTTAACGCATGCGCGACAGTCAGTCATCAACGTGCCCATGCCCACGCGAGAAGCGACCCGCGAATGGAGGGAGACCACATTTCTGGGGAAATTCCATTCATGTAATTTATAAAACAAACCAAATCCACGACAAAAAAAACTACTATCAAATGTCACTTGGCGCATAAAGAGGCAGTGACAGTATGAACAAGGATACAACGAGGCAAAAATAGGAGGTAATTGGACTTGGTTTATGTTCCCTCTGTTGTGTTTTAAGGTGATGCAGATCTTATTTCAAATTACAAATAATCGAACCTTCTTCCAAACGCATATTTGTCTTAGCCGTATTTGGTCAGATTGTGACCAAAGTAGACGTTCCAGATCATGGAAAGAAAGTCTTCCCCAGCCAAACTCGGTGTCCTTCGTGTTATAACCAGCTGTATTCGTCATTCAGTCATCTTCTACGCTCAGATTCGGTATTTCATTACACATTCAGAAATAGGATATATGCAACTCCGGCTTCTCTCACGAAACACGCTTATGTTTGGAATTGCTCTTTTTGCGTGTGATCCGTGTTATACAAACTTACAGCATTGGCTTTGCTCAGCTCATGCACATGAACACACGCTTACTTCTACGTCACGGTTGTACTCTAATCACGTGTGAAAATATTATCACATGACTCTTCCAGAGCAACTGGAAGCAGCTGTGGTGTGTGTGTGTGTGTGTACCGGCGAAAAGCATGATGATGTAGCCGAGCGCATGTGGCGCAGTGGCTGAAAGAGGATGTACTTGGGTTATAATGCCCCATTTTCCTTGTGTGCTTCATTATTCCTCAAAGGTATGGTGGGGTGCTGTTTCGTTTTTTAGTCTCGCTTGAGTCTCCCCACCTCAGACTGATACACACACAAAACATAAAAACCTAAATTTAAAAACCTACCGTTGCCTGGCTGGTGCAGATAACACAGGCACACGCCCGCCTCTAGTGATAAAACGCACATGAGAAATCCCTCGCTTTTAAGGAACACATGTGATGGTCTATTTATCCGGTTCTATAGTTCAAAATGTTAAGGTAGGTGACGTGCATGCAGAATTACAACCACACTCTCTCTGTTTCCTGTCTTTCAGGCTTGTGTGAGAGATACAGGGAGAGAGAGAGAGTGGGTGAAGAGTGTGTGAATTACTGGTATGGCAGTGGAAAAGGCAGTTGTGCTGAAGAATGACGGTGTGCAGCCAAAGCTTGCGGATGGCCAGCAGGACTCGGGGGAGATGCAACTGCACGAGCGGGGCCAGTGGGCCAGCAAGGCCGAGTTCCTTCTCGCCGTCGCAGGGCAGATCATAGGCCTGGGCAACGTCTGGCGCTTCCCTTACCTTTGCTACAAGAATGGAGGAGGTTAGTGTATGTGTGTGTACACACTATACCTTTGCTATAAAAATGGAGGAGGTTAGTGAGTGAGTGAGTGAGTGAGTGTGTGTGTGAGAGTGAGAGAACACATTTAAATACCATTACTCATTTTGTAATGTGCTCTCTTCAACAAATAAATGGTTTTCACATTAATCACTGTACAGCTCACCTCCTTAGACTACTGTACATACCATTTGTCATATTTGCCTTTCTAAGGAGCCTCTCAAACTCTCTCTCTCTCTCTCTCTCTCTCTCTCTCTCTCTCTCTCTCTCTCTCTCTCTCTCTCTCTCTCTCTCTCTCTCTCTCTCTCTCTCTCTCTCTCTCTCTCTCTCTCTCTCTCTCTCTCTCTCTCTCTGTGTTTGTGCATACCTTGGCCCTGTGGATAGGAGTGTTTTTTGTGCCGTACCTGCTCTTCCTGGTCCTTTGCGGGGTTCCGTTGTTCCTGCTGGAGACATCGCTGGGTCAGTTCACCTGCCTTGGTGGAGTCAGTGCGTGGAGGAGCATTTGCCCACTGTTTGGAGGTAATCGCCCTATCCCCAAAACAGACACACACACACACACACACACACACACACACTCTTTTGCAGACAAGAGGACCTTGCACTGCAGACAGAAAGTCATCTGACATCTTTCCTGTTACAGACCTTGAATTGTCTTTATTTTCGTCATTAGTCCATGAAGTATGCCATTCATTTGTTAAATTCATTGCTATGGCCTAGGGCAACTAGACTGTTTTCTAAACTTCTAACATCCTTAATTTGCTTTATTTTGTGTGCTTGTGTGTGCGTGCATTTGTGTCTGTGTGGGCATGTTCATTTGTCCGTGCATGCATCCATGCATGTCTGTGTGTGTGTGTGTGTGTGTGCGCGCATGCATGTTTGTGTGTTTATCCGTGTCTGTGTTGTTTTGTGTTTCCTCAGGTCTCGGTTATGCCAGCCAGATCATGATTCTGCACGGGTGCGTGTACTACATCGTCATCCTGGCCTGGGCCTTCTTCTTCCTGTGCTCCAGCTTCCAGAGTGTGCTGCCCTGGTCACACTGCAACAACACCTGGAACACAGGTGAGCTCCTCACACACACACACACACACACACACACACACACACACCTGGAACACATGTGAGCATCCCCACTTCCACACACACATGATGACTAGGTGGTATGCTTGCTGAGAAGCAAAACTATGCTGTATGCTGCATGTCAAACTTTACTATTTTTACCGTTTTTATTGAAAAGGTAACCCCTGTGGTGAACTGGTCAATAGTCCAGGGGGGGTAGGGGGGCAGCTTGTAACCAGGAAATTGTCTCATGTTGCTAGCCAGTGAGCTTCAGTGGTATTTCAGAAGGCTTTTTTTATATTTCAAAGACTATTGCAAAGACTGTGTCATTCAGATTAAACAAGGCTGGTGATGTCTAAAAGAATAACCATGAGGCTCTTTGAATGGGCCTCTTTGCTCATGCAAAGAGACTGAGCTTTGCATATATATAGTTTCATTTGCACATAGGTATTTCAGCATTATTTATGCAAATTGCAGACGCTTTGTTAGTGTGAAGTGAAGGGGAGTTGTTTACCTAGCGTGAAAGTGAGTTATTATTTCATGGTCCAGCACTCTCAGAATATGTAAAAATCGAGTTATGCCTGCTTCAAAACCTCTGAAGTGTAGAAAGGTAGGTAGTCGTAGTCATATTCAGCCTGGGTCCACCCATACTGCCTGTGACGCTGCATTAAATTTCACCCCTATAAAAAACAACTGCTACGCACACCTCATCGGAATCAGAGATCTGATTGGTTGCAGTTCTCTCTGGTAGTATACAGATGCATTTTATAGATGCCAATTCATCCTGCCTCTGAGAACTTCCTGTCTATGAGATCTTTGCCAGACCTAAGCTCTGTCTGCAATCTTGATGCCACAGCCAGGCTAAGTCATAGCACTTTATTTTGTCTTGGTCTTTTATACACTGTACATTAAACACTGTACACCGCATCTGAACTGACATTACACTCACACCATTTTACACCATGAAAGATTGGTGAACAACCTGAAGTGACCCTCAGGTTAAAGTCTGTTAATATTTGAGCTGAGATGACACACTTGTTGTGCTACATCCTCCCTCCTCATTGCTCCTGAGGCAACGTGTTGTTTGGCAGAAATTGTTAACAGCTCAGACAGGGCCATTATGTTTGTGCCCTATTTATAATAATAATAATAATAATAATAATAATAATAATAATAATAATTTATTATTATTGTTATTGTTATTGGTATTATTATTATTGGTATTATTATTATTATTAAAATAATACTACTAATAATATGCATATAGCACATTTCATTCAAAAGGAATATCTCAATGTGCTTTGCAAGTTTGACAAAGGAACACAGGACAAAGATACACATGGCACACTTTGTTATAGTCCAGGTAGTGCTTTTTTTTTTCCTAGTGTAGAGTATATACAATATACAGTACAATACATTTACATTGTAGATTCTCACTGAATGCATCACAACTGTGAATGAACACGTATGGAATGGAATTATGTACTTAACAAAAAAGTGTTAAGTCTTAACTTTTGTGTTAAGTACATAATTCCATATGTGTTCATTTATGTTTTGGGGGCTTTGGTGATAATCTACAATGTAAATAATCATGAAAATAAAGAATACACATTGAATGAGAAGGCATGTCCAAATTTTTGGCTGGTACTGTAGTCTATATGCTTGACCCACTTACATATCTAGGAGGATGTAGAGTATATAATTGTATTATGGACCCACTTATACAACCAGGATTTTATACAATATAAATCTCTAAACTGGAATTTGTGCATGTGTGTACACATATTTATTTGTCAGTCTTTAGCGTTGTTTTATGCGAGTGCAGTGCACACAACACCAACCGCAGTCACCATAAGTAGAGGTTAACCAAATTAAATGTGGGGCACAAATGTCTAGAATCTTGGAAACCACAGCTCTGTTTTTAGGCCATCTTTTTTTTACGTAACAAACATGTAACTTTATAAGTTCCACAGCGTAGACATGAGACACAGCGGTAGCTGTGTTGTGGTGATTTATGTTTTTGTGTACGTCACCCGTGTGATGGATGTCATGTCATATGTGTGTGTGATGGTGCGGTGACAAGTGATGGATATGCTTGTGTGTTACAGAGGCCTGTGTGGAATTTGATAGACAGAACCTCACAGCCAATGCCAGCGGTTTGATGGAAAATGCCACATCTCCAGTGATGCAGTTCTGGGAGTAAGTGTGTGTGTGTGTGTGTGTGTGTGTGTGTGTGTGTGTGTGTGTGTGTGTGTGTGTGTGTGTGTGATAGACAGACAGACACAGACATGGACATAGAGAAGGAAAAAAGGTGTATACGTGTCTGCGTCTGTGTGTTTGAGGAAGAGTGGAAGACTGAGAGTGAAACTTTGTGCTTGTATGTG
>CM059274.1:20036916-20041916 GCA_030347295.1 Setipinna tenuifilis | reverse complement strand
GTTGAATTGACTCCCACAGAGGTGATTTGAACACTTTTGCGGCTTTATATAGCTCCACACTCTTCAGAGTTCAATTAACACTTTTGAAATGTGAAATAACTCTTCCTCTGGGCACCATTAAAGTCCGGAAGAGTTAAAAACTACACTTTGGAAGTTTTAATCAACTCCCAAAATTTTAACACTCTTCAACACACTTTTTCTGTGTGTTGTTTAAATTAGTTTCTTGGCTCAAAATATCATTTGTCTAACTTGGATTACTCAGCCACTCGGTTCACAACGATTGTAAGTGTTTCTACTTTCCTCAGTGAGTAACTGTGTGAAAGGACTGCAGTGATTGCAGCATGGTCCCCAAACTAGTGTCCTGTCCCTGTCAATCTCAGTCACGTACATGCATATATGTATTTTTTTTTAATAGCGGATTGTGATTGGGTGGATTGAGACTTGCCTTTCTGTGATTGGTTGGCAGGGACTCCTTCCTGCTGTGTCTGCTGAACAGCGGCACGAGCTTCCTGGCTGGCTTCGCCATCTTCTCCGTGCTGGGCTTCATGGCCGAGGAGCAGGGCGTCAAGATATCAGAGGTGGCCCAGTCAGGTAGGCACTGGGAGATGTGGGAGACACACTAATGAATGGAGGGAGAGATGGATGAAAAAAGATGGAGGATGCATAACTCAAAAAACAGCCCTACTTAGCCAGGCATGACCACCTTCTCAAGGAATTCGATTACCGGATTTGTTGACCCTAGTTATACATACAGAAACTTTACAGTAAAATTATAAACAGATGATGAATGGATGGGTGAGTGGAAAAATGGAGCGATGGATGAAGGGATAGATGGATGGAGAAAAGAAGGATGGAGGAAGGGATGGATAGATGGAAAAAAAGATGGGTAAATGTGTTCAGATGGATGGATGGATATGTGTAGATAGATGATAGATCAGTGTTGAAGGAGACATGGTGTGCATTGCATAGATCCAGTAGCTGTCTCATAGAAATACCCAGACACAGTGTTAAAAGCAGTCTTCTGATCAGTCTAGATTTTGGCAGAACGTAAAATTTCGAAACTATTCACTGTGTGTGTGTGTGTGTGTGTGTGTGTGTGTGTGTGTGTGTGTGTGTGTGTGTGTGTTGTAGGACCCGGACTGGCATTTATAGCATTTCCGAGGGCTGTCTCGATGATGCCTCTGCCTCAGCTCTGGGCAGTCTGCTTCTTCCTGATGATCATCATGCTGGGGCTGGACACACAGGTACACACACACACACACACACACACAAACACACACACACACACACACAAACATACGCACCCCTAATCATGTCCACATTCTCTCTGTCATGTAGAGAATGCTCACAACAGCACACACCACACTGAATCACAGACACACTCTAGATTAAGTGATAAAGACACACACAGACACACATAAACACCGGAACACAGCTACATTCTCTCTATCTCTCTGTCTCTTTTTGACACACGAAGAATGCGTTCAAAAGCACATACCACTGTCACAGACACACTCCAGGATAGGTTATTAGACACACACACACACACACACACACACACACACACACACACACACAGACTTACTGTCATACAAGCAATCCGCCTTATCACACATTGATTGATGGGCCTAACACACTTGTAAATACCAAACTCATGCCTCTGGCCTTTGATCTTACAGATAAAAAACAGTAAATAAAAAACAGTCCCATGCCTATACAGCATTGATTCCCATACTCTCACTCACATGGACCTGAATGCGCCCACACGTGTGTACCTACACATAGCCAAGTCTAGTTTCAGCCCCTGTATGTTTGTGTGTGAGTGTAAGTCTGTGTGTGTGTGTGTGTGTGTGAGAGAGAGTTTGTGACTGTGTGAGTGTGAGTTTGTGTGAATCTGTGTGTGTAAGTTTATGAATGTGTGTGTCTGTGTGGATGTCTTTAGTGTGCACACATTCCTCATGCTTGCTGTCCACTGTATAAGAGATAACTCTCTTTATGGGAACACCAAATGTCTCGTCTAGCCCTGGAAGACTAATGCACATCATCTGTGTGTGTGTGTGTGTGTGTGTGTGTGTGTGTGTGTGTGTGTGTGTGTGTGTGTGTGTGTGTGTGTGTGTGTGTGTGTGTGTGTGCACGTGCACGTGTGTGTGTATTTATATGTGTGTACGTGTGTGTGTGTCTGTGCATGTTGCATATGGATATGTGTGTGTGTCTGTGTGTGTGTGTATCCGTGTGTGTGTGTGTGTGTGTGTGTGTGTGTTAGTTTGTGAGTCTGGAGGCGCTGATGACCTCGGTGTCGGACCTGTACCCCACGCTGATCCGCAGGGGCCACCGGCGTGAGCTGCTGCTGCTCCTCATCTGCACCATCTGCTTCCTGGTCGGCCTGGTGATGGTCACCCCGGTAACGCAGCCTCCTCTCCTCTCCTCTCCTCCACACCCTCCTTTCTTTTCTGCTCCACATCCTCCTCTCCTCTCCTCTCCTCTCTTCCACACCCTCCTCTCCTCTCCTCCACACCCTCCTCTTCTCTCCTCCACATCCTCTCCTCTTCTCTCCTCCACATCCTCCTCTTCTCTCCTCCACACCCTCCTCTCCTCTCTCCTCCACACCCTCCTCTCCTCTCCTCTCTCCTCCACATCCTTCCCTCCTCTCCTCTCTCCTCTCCTCCACACTGTCCTCTCCTCTACTCTCCTTCTCTCTCCTCTCCTGTCCTCTCCTCTCCTCCACACCCTCCTCTCTCCTCTCCTTCACACCCTCCTCTCCTCTCGTCCTGTCTGGATAGGGTGCACTCTCACTTGCTTAGCCATTTTCCATCTTCATCCTCCAATGTCTCCAACCACCCTCTTTGTCTTTCTCCTCGCTCTCTCTCTTTCTCTTTCTCTCTGTCTCACTTCCGCTCTCTCTCTCTCTCACTCACTCCCTCTCTCTGAGAAATAGAGAGACAGGGAAAATGAACAGACAGTCATACACAGGCCTGTACTTGAATGATAGCTACTGCTACCTTACGCAGCAAAACTGTCGCTCTGTTTTGCTCTCAATTCAATTTATTTTGTTCAATTTATTCAGATTTGCTTTATTGGCATGACATCTGCCAATATCATCATGCCAAAGCATTCACAAGAACAGAAGACCTTAAAATGAACTCTCCCTCTTTCTCTTTTAGTTTGTCCATTTTTTTTTCTCTTTCTCTCTCTTAGTCCCTCTCGTTTCTCTCTCTCTTTCTCTTCATCTCTCTTTCTTCATCTCTCTCCCTTTCTGCCACCCCCACCCCCCTCCCTCCCCCTCCCACTCTCCTCTGTAAGCTGCACTGTAAACTTACTCCTAGAGACGTTAGGCCTGCATGCTCTTTTTGTGGTGACATCACTGGTGGCCTGGCTGTGGCGCTTATAGCTTATGTTGGCCAGGCAGCCCAGCACGGCGTAGCACACCACAGTGTAGCGCAGCACGCCACGGCAGATATATGACCCCCTGTGTGAATCAGGCCCGCCGCAGGCTGCTCACTCAGCTCTTTCTCACCACCCCCCTCCCTCCTTTTCCGATGTATGAGTATGGAAACCAGAAGGATTTGCTTATGATCAAAGACGTCTTGGTGTGTGTTATCAGCTGCCATCTGGGCCCACTGACCCTATTTTCTATGATCTCTGTCTCTCTCTCTCTCCTCTCTCTTTCTCTATCTTTTTCCTTATATCTTTCCCCCTTTTTTTCTCTCCCTCGCCCTCTACCTCTCCCTCCCATTTATTTCTCTCTACTTTTTCATTTCAGCCCTGTAATCGTCTTTCCCAGACATTTTCTTTTATTTTCTCCCACGCTTTAAATTAAATAGTCCAATAACTCTCCCTCTCCTCTCAACCTTCCCCTCTCCCGCTGTCCTCCACCCCCCTCCCACCCACCCACCCTTCCCCTCAACCCTCCACCCTCTCTCCATCTTGATCCATAACCCCCCCACCGCAACCCCCATCTCTCTCTTTCTGTCTCTCTGCAGGGAGGGCTGTACATTTTCCAGATCTACGATCACTTCTCCTGCAGCGGAGCCAGCCTGCTGCTACTGTCCATCTTCCAGTCTGTGGCTGTGGGCTGGGTCTACGGTAGGGGCCCCCCCACCACCCCTCCTCCCTCCGTCCCTCCAGGAGCCGCCAAACCAAGCGCTCCTGTAGCACAGATGCGGTCCCGTAAAACTGCATCAGCATTTACTGTGTTATCAGACACATTCTCGCCGCCATTTGTACTTAGCCAACTGAGTGCCACGTTACTGACTGGGGTGAGGTAGAGCAGAGAGATATATCGAGGAAGGTCACCAGATTTTCAAAGAAACAGACGGTGACGCAGTTTGGGGACACCCTGGTGCAGGAGCTGAGGTTGGAGCACCCATCAGTCAGCTTGGGGGAAATGGGGCGGATGTGATTCAATTTGACCCCCTGTTTTCAGGCAGAGCAGCAGAAAAGGGATCAACTGCACATGAAACACACATGCAGATGAAGCAGGAATTCGAGTCAAGTATCTGGGGCCTTCAGTGTAAATGTTAGGATAGAGAATAAAGTCATGTGTCATCACACATAAATACTAATCAAGAGAGTACTTAGCTGTAGGTTTCCAAGCTCCTTCGTACATCTCCACTAGCACACACACACACGCACACATACACACACAAGCGCACACACACTCAAGCATACACTATTATATGTATTTCTTCACTGCAAATATACTTGACCCGAAGCTTCACTTTGCAAAACAAACAGACCTCACAAGACCCCGTTTTTTCTACTATGCCCTATTTCATCACACAACTCTGTTCATACTGCACAACACACACACACACACACACACACACACACACACACACACACACACACACACACACACACACACACACACACACACACAACACACACATTCTCTCACACACACACTGTTAAAACAGTACCACATAATTGCAGTGCACAAGCCTTACAAACACACACACAAACAATAGTGCTGTCAATCTAGTGCTTTTGGCTTTTTCATG
>CM059274.1:19969416-20034416 GCA_030347295.1 Setipinna tenuifilis | reverse complement strand
AATTCAACAATACTTCATTGGCATGACAAATAAGGTCACGTAATTCGTGTTGGCAAAGCAGTATGACCCAAGGTCTCCATGGCTAGACACACATACGTATGTACAGTACATCACAGTAAAATTATAGAAAGTAAAAAGAACATGTGCAGATCAGTGTACAGCACTCTACAATATAATTTGTGTATATTTATGTATGTATACACACACACACACACACACACAACAAATACAATAAAATGAAGTTATGTCTCTCGGTTTATGACAGTGGGAAATGTATTTTGCTGCTAGAGGGACCAAATGTTGCTCTTCTGAGAGGATAGCCAGTTTTTCATATGTGCCTATAGTTTCAAAGTTAGGGAGAAACTAGGGAAAGACACTTTTCTTTTGGCTTATAAGAAAAAGTGCTTCCCTGTCTGGCAGTGACCACATATTCTCTTCTCTTTGAGCAGCCAGGTTTTCCGATGCCTTCCTGTTTCCATTGCAAGTGTGTGGTTATTGAGCCTCTAATTGGTCAGGATTTGCCTGCTTCGTATCTCTGACAGAAAAGAGAGATACTCTGCCAATTTACAGTCTTAAATTAGGGCCAGAAAGAAATTCATTCTGCTGACTTCATTGACTGGTAGTTTGGCTTCTCCAATGTTTCAAATAGTTTTTCTTTTGCTTGTTTGGTGACTTTTTTTGACACAAATTGGTAATTGGGGGAGCAGGCCTGGAGTTAGGGAGCTTCAGTACCAGCTGGCACAAAGGACTCTCTTCTAGGTGCATCCAGAATTGTAGTGCTTTTCTTTGGATAGGTATTGCCAACTACTATTAATACTAATTATTACTTATTACTAATTACTACTAACTAATTATGCCCTACATGCATTGTTTGATATTTATGTTTCACTTTAAGTATAAATCATCAGAGTTCTGTATGTAGGTGTTCTGTTGGATGCTTGTCCCATGCAGAGTAGTCGTACATGCTGAGTGGAGTAAGTCCAGGGCCTGCAGACTGTTCCAGTTGCACGGCTAACTCATCGATGTAGATGTTAACCAGAGTTGGAATGAGACTGCATCACACGATTGAATAGATTGATTGATAAATATCAACCATATTATCAATCATAACTTTAACAGCTAAAAGTAAGAATGATCTCTGACTTGGGGAAGCTGCCGGTGTTACATTTTCATTATCAGTTCCATTTTGCCCCATACTAAGTATGAAAAGTATCTGATGTCTGCTTTGTTGAAGGTTTTATGTATGTTGTTTGTGTACATGATGGTGTGTGTTTGTATTTTTGTTAATGTTTTTCAATATACCTATATGTTTGTTGACGTGCGTGTGTGTGCGTGTGTGTGTGTGTGTGTGTATGTGTGTCAGGCCACGTTTGTGTTCTCTCTGGTGAGCTGGGCCCCGCTGGACCTGGGGAAGGGTGTGGTGGCCCCTGGGTGGGCCACGGCTCTGGGCTGGATGCTCACCTTCTCCTCCGTCTCCATGCTGCCCCTCTGGGCCCTCTACGCCCTCATCAACACACCCGGCACCTTCCAGCAGGCAAGGCTCTCTCTCTCTATCTCTATCTCTATCTTACACTCTCTATCTCTCTCTCTCTCTCTCGTTCTCTCTCATTCTCTTTCTCTCTCTCTCTCTCTTTATCTCTATCTCTGTTTCTCTCTCTATCTCTCTCTTTTATCTCTCTCTCTCTATCTCTCTTTTTATCTCTCTCTCTCTCTCGCTTTCTCTATTCTGACCTCTCTATTACAACTCTTTTCTCACTGTGTCTCTCCCTACCTCTGTCCCAGCTCACCCTCTCTCCTTTTTCCTACTTTTCTATTTCTTTTGCTCTCACTCTACCCTTCTCTTCTCACTTTATTCTTTTTCTTTCTTTCTTTGTCTCTCTCCCACTCACTCACTCACTCACTCACTCTCTGACACACACACACACACACACTCATTCTCTCTCACACACATACATACACACACACACACACACACACACACACACACACACACACAGGTCTCTCTCACTGTCTGGCTTATGTTGCTTTTGTACAGAAAAATGGGGGATTCCCACATGTTCTAGTCTTCCGTCCTTTACTAAAGCCGTTGGTATTCTTACCTGTGTCTGGCCTTCGTTATGCCTGTGTGGTTGGCAGACATATGCTACCATCAAAAGACATACTGTACGTTAAATACTGTACAAAATCTAAAACTACCATGTAAAAGTACAAATATATGCAAAGTATGTCAAGAGTGATTAAGCAACCAGAGGCCTGACAGCCTAACAAGACTAACATTCTGAAAAGGTCGGAGGTCAGAGTTATGAGTAAGAGGAAGTGCTGGGAGGCACAGTCTCCAGGCATTTGTGTTTGACAAAATGCCTACTGTAACAAAGACTTGTGTCTGAACAATACTCATGTAATTACCACAGTGCTGTCTGGCCCAGCAAGAATAACACCCTTCTGTCTTTCTCTCTCTGCCTCTGTCGCTCTCTCTCTCTCTCTCTTTCCGTGTCTGTCGCTCTCGCTCTCTCTCTCTCTCTCTCTTTCTGTCTCTCTCTCTCTCACTCCTTCTGTTCATTCTCTCTCGTTCTCTCTCTCTCGCGCGCTTTCTCTCTCTCTCTATTGCTCTCTGTCTCTCTGTCTGTGTGTGTGTGTGTGTGTGTGTGCTGTGTCGGGGTGTGTGTTGTTCGTGTCCGTCTCTTGCAGCGCCTGCGGCGGTTGTGTCAGCCGGCTGCCGACTCCCCTCTGGCTCACAAGCACGTGGGCAACGGCTGCGACATGACCCTCGACCCCAGAGGATACCCCACGTCCGAGAAACTCCTCGTGGGAAGCATCATCTAGCACTGCCGTCTCAGCGAAAGACTCCACAGTGTGTGTTTGAGTGAGTGAGTGAGTGAATGTGTGTGTGTGAGAGTGTGTGGTGGGTGGAAATAACTGTAAATGGCTCCAAACCTTACAGTAGTGCCTGTCTGTGTATGTGTGTGTGTGTTTGTACTTTGTGTGTTTGTACTTTGTGTGTTTGTACTTTGTGTGCGTGTGTGTGTGTGTGTGTGCGTGTGTGTGTCAATGTGCTTCCATACAGGTGAACAGGTGTAGTTAGTCCAGAAAGTAGAAAAGCATAAATTATTCTGCAAAAGGACCCTTAGTTTATTTTTGTGAGCACAAAAAAAATAGTAATTTAACTTTGTTACATATATTCTTAAAACATTAGGGAAGAACAAAACAACAAGCATAAGCTGTAGAATCACCGTTTAGGGAGCCATTTAGCAAGCTCATCATGTCCAGTTTGCTGTCTGTCTCATCATGACCTTGGGATTTCCCCCTAACAAAAAGCACATACTTGAACATTTTTAAATATTAAGACACAAATTCTGCGTTCTTCACAGGCCTTTGCTTGGTGCTTTTTTTTGTACTGATACGTCATAATAAAGACATTATCATGCTTTTACAGTTCATATTCAATATGTGTCATATATATGATAAGGAGAGTGTGTGTGTGCATGCATGCATGTGTGTGTGTGTGTATGCGCGTGCATGCGTGCATATGTGTGCGTGTGTGTGTGTGCATGTGTGTGTGTGCTTGAGTGTGTGTGCGCGCGCGTGCGTGCATCAGTGTGTGTGTGTGTGTTATATGTGTGCAGTTTGGTAAAGCTGTGAAGACTTATAAAGATCTGGTCTAGACAAGGAAGTCATTTTAAAATACTATTATAAAAAAATTAAAAAAGAAGCATATTACATCAGCATTAGCTGTTAATGTAGCTGTGTGTGCTGCTGTGTGTGTGTGTGTTAGCTGAGAGCAAGAAGAGGAGCAGATAATGAAGGGGGCGACAGGAGGAGAGGAGATGGCTATATAAATGGATCCACACAGAGAATCAAGCAGTCTAACCAACCCTCTGGTTATGTAAATAGCACCAGTATCAATTGCCGCCATTGGATACTCCGTGTGTGTGTGTGTGTGTGCGTTTGCACGCGTGCATGGTGTGCACAGCCTGTGTATGGAAATCTGTGTGTGTGCGCTGCATGCACGTGTCTGTACACGCGTGTCCATATGCACATTAACCCTAGTGTGTGATTGTGCCTGTGTGTGTGTGCGTGTGTGTGTCCTATATTTGGAGTGTGACGTGTTGGTGGGAGTGTGTGTGTATGTGCACATTATGATGAGAGGCTGGCGTGTGGCCACACCATTGGACTGGCATGAAACGCCCGTGCAGATGATCGGGATTATACGCCGTCCTATAAACCGTGTGTGTGTGTGTGTGTGTGGCTGGAAACTGGTAGAAAGGGACACGTTGGACAGAGTGTGCCAAGCATGCCTATGCTGGGTGTGGGTGTGTGTGTGTATGAGTGGGAGAGTGTGAGAGAGAGAGAGTGAGCGAGAGAGAGAGAACATACACGGTACACATAATATACATTATATGTTGCAATGTTGCATCACATAGGTCAGTTGTTGCTCATCTTGTATATGTTCTCTTCCCCATTGAAAAGCCCCCAGCTTCAACTGTTGTTTTGGTTCAGAGGAATCTGACACCTACCTGTTAGACTGTTGACAACCCTGTAGCGCATGTAAGACAGTTTAAGCTCAAATGTCTTGTGGTCTTCCTTTCTATCTTACACACACACACACACACAAAGATACATACAAAAACACATGACCACAGGACAGCACAGTACAAACCAACCCTCTGGAAACCTACTTGGTGTCCACTTGTACTCTCTCTCATAGGTTGTTCACACACACACACACAAGCACACACACACACACACTGAACGGAGGCCTCAACAAATATCTGCAGGAGGAAGTCTGTTCCACCTGCCTTCCCACAAACATGTGACAACGGTGTGTTGAAGTGTTCGTGTGTAAGTGAGATGGAGAGAGGTTGCATAAGGTGGATGTTTTTACACTTGCTGAAAGGGGAACAGGAGACAGAAGCTGAGGGAGATGGAAGCCCTGTGTTTCTCTCTGTGTTGTGTGTGTGTGTATGTGTGTGTGAGTGAGATAAAGATGTCGTGTGGAGGTATTACTGTAACAGTGCACTTGTGTGTATGAGTGCATAAGCGAGTTCATGTGCTCAAGAGACAGAATAGGTGTTTGGTGTGTGTGTGTGTGTGTGTGTGTGTGTGTGTGTCAGAGAGAGAGTGGGGGGGGGAGTGTGTGTAAGTGTATGGTAGCCTGTTTAGCCCTCAGCTGGGATAGGATAACACATCCCTGCAGCTTCAGTCATCTGGGGCTTTGGCTCAGGGCTCTGCCTGCCTTCCAGCTTATAGTGCAGGACATTCTCTCTGCTTCTAAGGGCCGATTAAGTCCTATGTCCTCATAACATTCAACATTTTATGCTGAAACTCTTAATAAAATTGGACGATGATAAGGGCAGTGATCATACAAAATGTGATAAACACTATATATTTTTACATTTTTCTTTACATTTTTTAACTTGGCAGTTGGTTCTCTGCAGGGGGGGGTCACTAATTAAGCCGGGGGCCATAAAAGCCACAGACCGCAGCAGAGGCAATGAGGTGTCCAGTTCAGAGCCGTCTCCCTAAGTGGTACAAATTCACTCTGTTTAGTAACTGATACAGACAGCTGCCCCTGGGCCTTTCGTCTCTGTTTTGTGCAGGCCGGGGGGGTACTCCGAGAAGGTGGTTTAGTAATTAGCCTGTACTGACCTGGAGTGAAGGGCCTGGGTTGTGTATAGCCATTGCCTGGGTTGTGTATAGCCATTGCGTGACAGTGGGTTTAGCAAATGGGGAAAAAAAGGAGCCATACTCAGAGGCTGATACTTATACTATTTCTATTGAAAGCCAAAAATTTGCAACAAGTCTTACAACAAGGCCTTTAGAACAAGGACAAAGCTGAATAACAAACATTTCGGGCTTCGCCCATTCTCAATGTCTCAATGTTGCCAAGCCTCGTCCCAAGACGTGTTGTAAATTTTCGGCTGTCGACACAAATAGTATGCTGTCAGTATCAGCCTCTAAGTGCACCTCCCTTTTTTTCCCCAACTTGCTTTATTCATGTTTTGGGGTTTACGCACTGGGCCAAACATTTTTTATAGACCTATAGGCGCAGATGCTGACTTTAATTTGTTTTGTGACAGTGGCTTTGCAATAGATGTCCAGTTTATGGGGCTTGTGTCAGGTTTAGTCACTGCTATGTTCATTTTGGCGGGTATTACTACTTAGTAATATTACTTATACTTAATATTACTTATTTTGTGCATGATTGTGCAAGTCGCTTTGGATAAAATCATCTGCTGTGTAATGTAATGTAATAATGTGCATGAGAAATGAGCTTTAGTGTGTAATATAATGACCATTTCGGATGACTCTCAGGCTGATTTTGTAAGAGTTGGCAGACACACCTATCAACCTAATCGGTCCAAGGGGAGTGATTGGATGAGGTTATAAAAGCCCTGTGCCTGTCAAGGATCATGTACTTTTTGTTGTGGTCAGATAATCTTATAGCCTGGCTGTCACATCAAGCTCGTAGATGGAGCTTGGTCTGGCAAACCTCCCATAGACAGGAAGTTCTTAGAGGTGGGATCAATGAACGTCTATCAATTGCCTCTGTATACTACTGGACAGAACTGCAACCAATCAGACCACTAATTCCGATAACATATGCGTAGCGTTCGATTTTCATTGAATCCGGATTTTTCCGTACCAGGAAGAACTGAGAATAGGCAGGTTGGCCAGACTGACTTGAATGCGAAATTCAATGTAGCGGGCCCAGACTAATAATCTTATGTAATTCACAGCTATGTGTATGTAAAGACAATAGCAAAAAATAAATATGAAAATAGTTTTTTTTAATGAGTGAGTGAGTGAGTGAGTGAGTGAGTGAGTGAGTGAGTGAGTGAGTGAGTGAGTGGAAGGGGTCAATAAACAGCTAAAACATAATGTCTGGTTTGTTACTTTTGGTGAATTGTGACCTCACTGAGGAGGTCGTCCTCTGTGTCCTGAGTAGCCCCTCCCTGTGTCCTCCCTCATTCCAGGGCAATTACCATGCCAACCACCTGTAACACCCACAGCGCCAGATCAGGTGGCAGAAACTGTGCCAACTGATAAAGCAGTCTGGCTCTATGTTTGAGAACTGTGACCCAGATGTTATCACACACACAAACACACACACACACACACAAAATACAATACAGTGTCTAGAAGACAGACGCGTGCTGCTGAACACAAGAGGACAAAAGTGTATTGACGTAAATGGTGTGGGAGTCATGGATAGGTGGGAAGGGCCCCCATTCATCTTGTGCTCTATCAAGCATCCAGAGGACACCTGAGATAAATGACTTCTTGCTTGTGTATGAGGTGTGGAATAACACATTAAGAGAAAGATCACAAAATACACACACACACACACACACACACACACACACACACACACACACACACACACACACACACACACAATCGCAAGCTCCCTGACTTCCTGTTGATAACATTACCTGTGTCTTTGTCTCTTAAAGGGCCAGTACTGTCTTTAAAAAGCCACACTGTCATTGCCACAACTATGTCTTTGTGCTTAAGTTGGCAGTGGAAGGGAGAGTCCACTGAGAGTCCACTGAGCCCTGTCTGTGACACTGCTGAAGACTGGCATCATGGATGGCGGCCTGGTGTCATGGATGACATGCTGTTTTTGGCCGCCTGCAAGCGGGCTGTGCCATGCCATGTGCTCTCGGTGATCTTGGAACGGCTGGGTCCATTCTGACTCCATGCGGGGGGTGGGGGGGTGGAGTGAAGTGGAGAGGGTGTGTCGGGGCAGCTGTGGCCTTGTGGTTAGATAGTTGGTCTTGGGATCGGCGGGTCACATTTTCGAATCCCATTCCCGTAGGAAGAATGGGGGTGGGGTGAGGGGGGAGTAAACAGCTAGTGCTGTCCTGCGCCCTCATCCATGGCTGAAGTGCCCTTGAGCAAGGCATCTAACCCCACATTGCTCCAGGGACTGTAACTGAAACCTGGTACCTAAATAACCGTAAGTCGCTCTGGATAAGAGCGTCAGCGAAGTGTAATGTAATGTGTAGGGGTTAGTTAGGACAGGAGTTGTGGGAGTGGGCTGAACCATCTTGTGACAGGGGGGTGATGACAGCTGCCCAACATTGGGCTGGTTTGAAATGACTGGCTTAAAGTAATGCATTCTAGACTTGAAATAGTGATGTCCAAACATCCCTGTACCACACTGTACCCACCCATCTGGTGCAGTGACATTCAGAACGCGATTCTCCAGAAATGTCACTATTTCAAGTCCAGAATGCGTTGCTTTAAGCCAGCCACTCAGCCAGCCAGTCATTTTAAGGGAGCCCATTGCCCCAACATGCACACACATCCATCCGCACATAGAAACTCAACTGGGATAAAATGACTGTGCTGCTGCCAACCTTCGCCATCAACACCACCTTTTCATGCAGTAGGTATGTTTGTGTACACCTGCAGTGGGACGTTTGAAATTATATCAGAGTATACCCTCCCCCCAAACCACAAACACACACATACACACACATGCACACACACACACACACACACACACACACACACACACACACACACACACACACACAGGCCTGCCCAGAGAGATGGCTGGGCCCCTGAAAAGATCCAATAATTGTTTTCAATTGGTGGCTGGGCCCCGGAAAGCTTTCATCCTTATCCCTCCTTATGGGTCGGCTCTGCACACACCCCTTTCTCTGATGTACACACACACACACACACACCTTTCTCTGATTTACACACATGTACACTCACACACACACACACACACACATACCTTTTTCTGATGTACACACATGTACAATCACACAGACACACAAACACACACACACATTTAGAGATGCACGTGCACTTTCTCTTTTTCTGCCCTTAAGCTGAAAGCGATCAAGCGGGTGGTGAGTGTCAGTGGTGTTTAACAAGGCCACAACAGAATTAGGACCCAGTGAATGAGTAGAGTGCATAACTCCATCGCCTCTGGGCATAGTGTGTGTTAATATGTGCCTTTCTCTCTCTCTCTCTCTCTCTCTCTCTCTTGCTCCCTCTGTCTCCCTCTCTCTCTTCCTGTGTGTGTGTGCATTTATAGGGTTTTATCCAGTAAGTGTATTTGAGAAACTGGGGCAAATGTAGGCCTTTCTGTCATCATGTTTGGTTGCCTTCCTCACTGTCTTGCCTTAGAGTGAACTTCATTTTGTTTGAATCCAAAGGGAGAAACGTTTAAATGACTTAGTCCTGTTAAAAAAACAAACAAACATTAAATTGGTAACGCATGAAGCAAAAAGGGTGAACTGGGGTTTGTATTCATTTGAGATTATCAAGACACCGGACTCCAACAAGTAATTGCTACCACCACTGACAACAAACGCCTACCTCTCTAGCAAAGCCTTCACCAAGCACGAATACACACAGGCTCGCGTTTACGCGTATGCACCCACACGAAGTCAAATGCCCCGTCTCCGTCACTCCCACGCCTGGACGTTCTATTCCAGTGACGCCATGAATTATCCATTCCCTTACAGTGCTGGAATTCAAACTCCGTCCACAGCTCTCCCAAAGTTTCGCCTCTAAATAATTAAACGCACTGGACTCTCAGCGGGGAAGCCAGTCTGAAAGAACAGAAAGAACTTTGCTAGTTGCTACACATCTCTTTTTTTTCTTACTGAGGAATATTCGATGTTACTTTCAGGAGGGAAAAGGTGGCCAGGGACAGTTGTTGACATTCTATTATACAGTGCACTGTGCTGGTACCTCCCTGTGCGTGTGTGTGTGTGTGTGTGATGATAGAGTGATGTCACAGCAGAGTGACATGACCCAGTCCAGCTACAGACAGAAGGGGCTAAAGAATGCATGTCAACCCCCCATCCCTCTCTCCAATGTACAATACCCGTTATTCTGCACAGAGTGGGGCTGTCGCCGGCGGGGGCAGTCGCTTTATTAGATGCGCAGGGATTCCCAGAAGCGGATTCCTTCTAAATGACTGCACGTTTCTATTTTCTATGTGCTATAAGCTGACAAGACTGATGTTGATGTGGATAGACCGGAGTGAGGCGGCGTAATCAACTAAGGAATACTTACATGGACTGGCTCAGTATGTGTGTGGATCATTGAAGCGTTTTTTTCATGAAGCTATTAAATGTCTGCAAGAAACCCGGAAAAACAAGGGAGGAAAACATCAGTGCACAATGCAATCAGGCTGTAAAAACATTGCGCTGATGTTTGTCATCGGTACTTCAGCTCGCCGAGTGTTTGCGCCGCGGCGCCGGGCTAGGACAGGGAATTTAAGAGGGTCGGTAGACCTAGCTGCCTCCAGCACTTGACTTCGCTTTGATTTTCTCCAGACACAAGACCGCAGAGTTAGGAGAACGAGACGGCTAAGCCAGAGAGAGAGCGAGAGAGAGAGAGAGAGAGAGAGAGAGAGGGGTGGAGTGCAGAGTTAGCGCAAAGGGGCAGGACTTTCTCCCCCCTCTCTCTCCCTCTCCCTGGTGCTTTTAAGAGGAAACTTTGTGTTTTGTTCTTCAAGTTCAGCCTCGTCCTTGCAAACTCTGCTGCTGTGCACTTCTCTGGCTATCCGCTTTGTCTTTCACTCCACTGATGCCTTTGTTCATTCGCCTTTTCTTACTTTTTCGCGGGAGTTTGAGTATTAAGAGAAGATGCGCATTCAAATAATTTGCTGTTGGTGCACTTCCAGAAGTTCTTTTCACCGGTGTTTGCTCTCTATGGTGTGCTGACCGAAACGCGAATGTTCCGGTGTGGACCGCTTGTTTTTGGGTGAAGATGGTTTGTGTTTTCCGCACTTGCACCGGCGGAGCGGTGCTGCTGAGAGTATTGCTACTATGCGCTGTTGAGTTCCGCACTGGCGATGCTGTGCACGGCGGGAGTTTAGTCACTTTTAGAGCGTTCTCCTTACCTGGGAATGAATCAGTCCCTTCACCGGCTGAGAGCGCGGATGGACTAGTGCAGACAATAGACAGGATATATCACGGGGGCGGGAAAGCAGGGTACCTGCTCTACCTAGATGGAAAGCGCTTTCAGTTGGATATGGAGAGGGACGAGGCGCTTCTGTCACATCACTTCAGCTCCAAGTATGTGACTGATCTGCTGGGGGCGGAAGAGGGCGCACCGGCCCTGCACCGGGAGTGTGTTTACAGAGGCACTGTGGACTCAAATCCTGAGTCTTTAGCGGTGTTTACTTTGTGTGGTGGTGGTCTTGAAGGATTTTTTGCGGTGGAACATGCACGTTATACTATTAGACCGCTGGTTCGTGCCAAAGGTCATGAAAATGATGTGCACGTGATAGAGGATGCGGACGCAGAGCGCGCGCTACACTATTTCATCCGCGAGCGCTTCAGTTTCGAGGAAATGCCCAGTGGCGAGAGCTGTGGCACAAGGGAACGGCGACGCCGGAAAGACCCCTCGGGGAAGCGTCGGCGGAAGGGCAGGGGAAAAGGCAAGAGCCGCCGCCGCGGATATAGTCTCAAGGAGGAGGACCACGGAGCGCACGGCAGGAGGTGGTGGGAGAAATTCTCCAAGCCTGTGACACCACAGGGCGACAATGTCAAAAGGCGCAGACGCTCTGTGTCTCGCGCCAGGTATGTCGAGCTGCTGCTGGTTGCTGACGAGTCCATGTCAAAAAAGTACGGCAAGGACCTGAACCACTACCTGATGACCCTCGCATCTATCGCTTCCAAGCTGTATGGACATGCCAGCATCGAGAACCCCATTCGACTGACTGTGGTGAAGGTGACCACGGTGACGGAGAAGGAGAAAGGGTTGGAGGTGTCCAAAAATGCCGCAGCCACTCTCAAGAGCTTCTGCAAGTGGCAAAATCAACAGAACCCGCTGGATGACGACCACCAACATCACCACGACGCGGCAATTCTCTTCACCAGGCAGGTAAATACCCATAGATTCCACGAATCACCCTTACGCACCTCACTGACACGCCCAGCTGGGCAAACTTGTAAACAGCCAGAACTCCTGAAAGTACCTTAGCTCAGTCATCTTGACTGTAAGACATGTTTTCTTTTGCATTACGCACCGCCTTTGCACTCGGCGCACAGGTGGAGGGAGCGGATGCAGAGTAATTTATTTGAGGTGTTTTTAATGGCATAATAAATCAGTGTTGCTCAGCGCCCCTCCTCACTCACACGCACTCAATCTCTCCCTCTCCCTCCCTCTCTCTCCCCCTCCTCTCTCACACATTCCCCCAACCATAAAATTATTTCCAAAGCGCATATTTTACTGGGCAGATGCTTCTGTCTTAGTTAGGAATCCCCCTCCCTGTCCCTAAAGGAGGTTTGTCTCGACGTCGTGTGATCTCTGGTACGCAAGCCCTTCTCTCCAGAGCAGAGAAAGCCGAAAGCAGTTTCTCGTCGTATTGAGCAGCTTTTGTCCCCAACCACAACAGTCAACAGTCTGCCTCGATTTTTTTTTTTTTTTTTTTTTTTTTACTTTTTTTCCGTTGCCGTATCTGTTTAAACAGTGCGATTTATTTCATGCAGTTCAGACCTGTCTGGTCACCATGCTGTCAGTTAAAACAAACACAGCACCGTTTGAAAACCATCCCATTGCGCGAGACCACACTCGTTTAAGTTTCCCTCAGATCGACCCGCGGCGGGCAACACCAAGTTCCCGCGCCTTCCTCACCCCCTTGTCTTGTGGTTTTCTGCTTCATACCTCACCCCTCAGGTCAGATTTCCTGTCAAGGGTTTGTGGTATGCTTAAGTCATGCAAGGTCTTGCTCATTGGAGACGCTGTTGTTTGCCAAGTTTTTCATTTTCTTTTTTGTGTCTGGTAATGAAACATGTTTTGGAACCTGAAACTTAAAAACAAGGTCGCATCATTTTGCTGGCTTGTCAGGTCGGGACTCCATAGCAAAGGTAGCGTCTCTTGGCAGTCCCCGCGTGACCTGGATTGGCATGCGGTCCTCGGTGCCAGCCGGCTCGGGGAGACTTGGCCAGGGCGCACCTGCAGCGGGTGTTCTTCTTGGCTGCGCCTCCATGGGCTGCGGAAATTGCACGAAATGGGCAAGGCAAGCCGAGAGATGGCCACTTCCACAGCAGGGTGAAGGAGAGAGCAGCCAGAGTGAGTGGTCTCTCTCTCTCTCTCTCTTTCTCTCTCTCTCTGTGGTGAAGGAGAGAGCAGCCAGAGTGAGTGCTCTCTCTCTCTCTCTCTCTCTCTCTCTCTCTCTCTCTTTGTGGGTTTGGGTAGGTTCATTTGCTTTCTGAACTCATCTGTAGGTAGGTTTCCTTGCTGTCGGAAACCATTGCAAAAGTAAAAAAAAACAGACAAGACAAATCTGTCCTGTTCTAGGAGGGCTCAATAGGCCTCCTTGAGTGAAACATAAACTATCACATAAACACAGGTGTTTAATAATAAACCACATATGTTTATTCCTGCTCCCATGCGTTAATAGACAAACACCTGACGCTAACAAATCTACTTTCCATTTCCACTGTGGGAGATGTGATGTTGCTGCTGGTGAAGTCCCTAATGCTGTTAGAAACCTTTGATGTAGCAGCTCAACATGGTGTTGCGTCTCATCCTATTACTTCTCATCACAGGTCTGATTTGTTGCAGGACATTGTAAGAGAGGGTTTGTGGGCAGGTTGGGGATGCCAAGTACCACACAGAGTGCATTGGTTCCCAAACTACACACACCTCACACTCCCTCCCCACCCCACCCCAACCCCTACCCAACTCCAACCCCAACCCACCCCACCCCAACTCCAACCCCATCTCCCTCCCCCTATAGGCCCAGGTTCTGGGGCCATGTCCTGGTTGGGGAGTGATCCACGTGAACGTGGTTCCCAAACTACACACACCTCACACCCCCACCCCACCCCAACCCCAACCCCATCTCCCTCGCCCTATAGGCCCAGGTTCTGGGGCCATGTCCTGGTTTGGATGGTGATCCACGTGGATGAGGCTTGGCTGGGGGTTGGGGATGGTTGTACTGGAAGTGAACAACAGACACATTGAGCGGCGGCACTTTCAGCGTCCAGTGAATGTGTGATTATTACATCACAGCCACCCGCGGCATGGCCGATCGCTGTACGCGCCCAACAAAGCCCTCACTGTGTGAGAGAGAGGCTGCGATGGAGGGACAGAGAGAAGATAGGCGACAGGAGAGAGAAACAGGGAGAGAGAGAAAGAGAGAGAGAGAGAAAGAGTGAGAGAAAGTGAAAGATGGATTTGTAAATAGGCAGGAAGTGTGATAACAGAAGGATAGTGGCACAGTAAGCAAGCAAGTATGGAGGACAGAAAAAGAAAAAAGAAAATGATGGACAAGATTGCATATTCTATCATCAGTTTTTACTGAACATTAAGACAGGCAATATTTCGATCTATATATCTATATATCACATAATCGCACTGTCCTAAATTCAATTACATAGACTGTCAGGTTTAAAATGTGTGCAGACCCCCTGTGCACTACTGTCTGCTGCATTTGTCTGCCACCTGTTTACTGCCTTATGTAACAGGATTGAGAATGCTTCCACTTGCCAGTGTATTTTGGTGTGTAGGGAAATTGTCTTCTGGCCCTTTAAGACATTTCGAGCAACCTTCCTATGCTAGGATTATACTGTACCCTGCCCAGTTTGTTTTGCCTGTGTAGTGTTTTTGTATTGCCATTGTGGAGCCAGGACACACAGGTTAACAGTATTTTTAATAAGAACAAAACCACAGAATAAAACCACAAACCGGGAATCCAGGCCTCGCCATTCTACCACACAAAGGCGGATAAAGCCTGTTACACGTAGATGTGTGCACCTTTTCTCTTTTACCTCTTCTATCATCACCAGCCCTTAATGTGGTGTAGCGGGTAAAAACACACAGGCAGCAGCACAGGATTGAATAAGAGTAGCACAGTAAGAAAATAAGTATAAAGGAGAGGGGAAAAATAGACAGAATTGCAACTTTTCCCATCAAATCAAGTGGGTTTTACCGTTGTTCCAGCCATATATATAGGGCGTAGTGAGACAAAGCAACATTTCACCAGGAAGCAGTAGCAGAAGTGATCATATTATCAGCATAGTGCCTATTATCAGCTTTTTTCACTTAAAATTAGACTTTACCTGGTGAAAAAGAAGTTATCCCTGTGAAAACAGACAAACTGAGCTCCCCTAAACCTTTAATTTGAGTAAGTGAATTTATAATGTTTATTTTAAAATGATTTTGCATCCAAATCTCTCCCACCACCCAGACGATAATAGACTTGCTTGCGATGAGGACAAGACACATGCGGTACAGTGGCCACTCACACACACAATAAAGATACACGCCACACATGTTAACACACGTGATACACACGTGTCCAGCACATAGGCAGAGTGAGCTTGGACATTCAAGGCTACTGTATAATGCACCTTCAAACAGCTCCCCCCACCCCCCACAGTCCACACACACACACACACACACACACACACACACATACACATACACACACACACAGTCCACCTCAGGGCCCAGGTGACTTTGCAGTCATCTGGCCGTGCACAGCAGGTGCTGTTTGTAAACACACAAATCCACATTAATTCAGGTAGAAGAGAGCCGGAGCCGTGGGGGATTAAACAAGCTTAGGTGTTTGTTTGGATTAGGTTACCGTGGCATTATGGCACCAGAAGCTTTGGCAACTTAAAACACGCTCACACACACACAGTCACACACACATGCACAGGCACATGCACCAAGGCTGTCGACACCTCTGTGGTTTTTTTTGTGTTATACGCGTTATTTATGCTTTCATTCTGAAATGAAATATGCCGCCTGTGCATGTTCAAACACTAATGCTCCACCACCTGCCCTTAACCTGCCCAGCCTAACTGTGTGTCCTCATCAATACCAGTGTGTACACAACACACACACACATACACACACACACACACACACACACACACACATATGCACACTGGAAAACACAGTATCCAAGAAAGAAAGAGTATGTCATTGCACCACACACACACACACACACACACACACACACACAAGCACACACACACACACACACACACAAAAGCACACCCACACACACACACACACACGCACAAAACCATACTCACACACACAAGCAAACACAGACACACACACACATATGCACAGCTTTTGCTTCTGCTTCTCCTCCACGTGAAGAGAGGAAAAAAAAGTGTGAGTGTGTGTGAGTGAGCTCCTTCATTTGAAGGCTTTGGCTCCTTCCTCTCTGTCAGCGCGTGTGTGTTTTGTCATGAGTGATGGGCACACATCAGCACCTCTGGGAGCGTGAGCACAGGGACGTAAGTGCACGGAGGTGAGAAATCGTTCTCCCCAGCGGCCCTCTGTGTGCACTGGACGTACAGTACATATACACCCAGGCGTGTGTGTGGACCTTCGCATCCCCTCCAACTCCAACTCCTCCGGGGTCCTTCGGCCACCGTGTTTTCTTGGAGCTGCCTGGGGCATTTCGCACACTGCACTGGGCTTTTCTCTCATCCTCCATGATCTCACAAAGCAAGCACGCAAGACGTGTATGTTTAAAGCAAGACGTTTACTGTAAAAAGAGAAAAAAAAAGATTATGAAATCTCTCCAACAGGGTTAGACTGTGTTTACACGTGATGGTTGGAGAGCGCCGTCACCACCATGGCGGTTTATTGTGACGTGATTGGTTTTTCTGCTGGGCCCAGTGAAATGGTGAAATCTGATAGGACGAGAGGAAGGTGGTTTTGGTGAGGAAGCAGCAGGTAGACGGCTTGTAAAGCTATCACCTGCAGTGTGTATGACTGTATGTGTGTGTGTGTGTGTGTGTGTGTGTGTGAGAGAGAGAGAGAGAGAGAGTATGTGTGGATATATAGGTATCTGCTCTAGGGTCAGAGAGAGGGAGAGGGTTGCTGTGTGTGTGTGTCTGACTGTGTAAATGTGTGTGTGTGAGTGTGTGTGTGTGTGGATATGTGGGTATCTGGTCTATGGTCAGAGAGAGAGAGTGAGAGAGCGAGAGTGAGAGCGAGGGGGTTGCTATGATACGCCCAGTGCGGTTGCCATGGGCTCCAGCATGAAAACGTGCGGTGGAAATCAGAAGCAGCTGAGGGCCACCCTGCTCTCCAGCGGTCACACCTAGCATCAAATATCCCAGAATTCCCCACCAAACCCTCTCTTCCTGTCTGACTGGGCATGTGTGTGTGTGTGTGTGTGTGTGTGTGTGAGAGAGAGAAAGTGAGACAGTAGACTAAGAGGGAGGCAGTGCACGAGAGAACGTTAGCATATGCTTTTTTGAGTATGTCCATATGTCTGTGTGTGTGTGTGAGTGTGTGTGTGTGTGTGTAAGTGTGTATGTGAGAGAGACAGCAAGAGAGAGAGCATGTTCTTTTGTGAGCATAAGCATTTGTGTGTGTATCTATGTGTGTGTGTGTGTGTGTGTGTGTGTGTGTGTGTGTGTGTGTGTAGCCTTACATGTGTTTGCTCTGAACTCCTGCCAGAAAGCAGGGGAGGCCTGGGCTGTCCACAGTTGGAGGCTCACCGATAGGGCATAGGGCCTTCAGCCAGCTCCACACTATTAGGTTGCACTGCTACGCCATGTGTGCAAATATGTGTGTGTGTGTGTGTGTGTGTGTGTGTGTGTGTGTCTATCTCTGTGTGTTCTTGCATGTGTGCTTGTATGCATTTGTGCATGCATATGTGTGGGGGGGTCTGTGTATGTGCATGTGTGTGTTTTTTGTGTTTGTGTACATGTGTATGTGTGTGTGTGTGTGTGTGTATGTGTGTGTGTGTGTGTGCGCGAATGATGCAGTGTTTGGGTTCCTCTGTGATTGACAGAATGGCCCCTCCCCCACCAGGTCATATTTTGATTGACAGCTTATTTGACGGGGTGTTTGTGAGTGTGTGTTAGCCACCCTGGTCAAATTAGTGGATCATATCTGTGAGCTTGACAGCATACTTTTCTGCATGACTGGCACGCCAGAGGATCTACACTGACAGATTGTTTTTCCAAAGCAGCATGTGTATGCCTGCCTCTCGTACGTGTGTGTGTGTGTGTGTGTGTGTGTGTGTGTGTGTGTAAGCATGCGTGTGTGTGTATCTGTATGTGTGTGTGTATTTGTGTGTGTATGTGTGTGTCTGACCTTTGGCTGGCAAACTCAGACATTATGATCATCTCCTGACCTAAATACCACTCAATGTGTGTGTGTGTATGTGTGTGTGTGTGTGTGTGTGTGTGTGTGTGTGCACTTGAGGATTTGTGCGTCTCACTGTACCTTTGCAAGTATGTGTGTGTCGATATCATTTTTCCAGAACTTTCTCTCCCTCAAGCATTCAACTACACCCCTTGTCTGTCAATCCTCCTCTCCATCACCCCCCCCGCCCTTCCCCCTCCCCCCTTCCTCTCCGCTCACCTTGGTTCTTCTTTTCCCTCTGTGTTTGTCTTTTTCATTCTTTCGCTCCTTCCATCCATCGATTTCTCCCCTGCACTGTTTTCTCAAGCACCTCCTCGTTCCCTCCTCTCTATATCTATCTATTTTTTTTGTTCTTTCTCTCACTCCCTTTAAAATCTATCTTTTCCTCTCAGGGGTGTGTGAAAATGGACAAAATAAACATGGAGAGCGGAGGGCAAAGATGGGAGTAGAGAGAGAGACAGAAGAGAGAGAGAGCGAAAGGGAAGTAAAGAGGGAGATAGAGAGAGGACAGAAGAGGGAGGTAGAGAGGAGCGATAGAGAGAAAAAGATAGAGAGAAGGAGAATTGAAGAGGAGCGAGGGAGCTAGAGAGAGGATAGAAAACGGAGATGGGGGAGAGGTAGATAGACAGAGAACGAGAGAGAGAGAGAAAAGAGCGAAGAGGAAGCAAGGGGGCGAGAAAGAAGAGGGAGAGAGAGAGGAGAGAGATAGAGAGGCAGAGAGAGAGGAGTAAAGAGCGAAAGAGAGGAGAGATAGAGAGAAAAAAGAGATGTGAAGAGAGAGAGAGAGGAGAGATAGGCAGGGAAGGGAAGGGTTGGAGCCAGGGGAAGAGTGGAGGCCCTCTCCAGGAAGGAAGGCAGAAAAACACTCCACTTCAGCCTGTGAGAGCGTTAAAGTGCAAGACAGAGAGAGAGAAAGCAGACGTGTGTGTGTGTGTGTGTATGTGTGTGTGTGTGTGTGTGTGTGTGTGTGTGTTGGAAGTCAGTGTGAGAGTGCTGAGTGGTGGCATACGCCCTGCTAAAGACAACTAACTCCTATGTCCAGAGCAGCAAATCTCCCTCTCTCTCTCTCTCTCTCTCTCTTTCTCTCTTTCTCTCGCTGTCTCTCTCTTGCTGTCTTTCTCAATTTAATTCAGTTTACTTCAGTAGAGCTTTATTGGGATGACAAAATACATTTTGTAAAAAAAAAGAAATTAAGTAACAAAACAAACAACATCTATACGCTGTGTGTGTTTGTGTGTGTATTGGTTTTCATGTGTTTCACTAATGGGGCAACTCTCTATATGCCAAGCGTCTACATATCCTGCTGTGACTTGTGCACTTTCTTTTTTTTTTGTCTCGCCCAACAGCATTGTTAAGACTTGGCTTGCAGTCATTTTCTTAAAGTCAGGGTGTATAGTTTTAAATATGGAAGAAGAACTGATATCATATATCTTTCCATTGGCAGCATTCATTCAAGAAGTGATGACCTGTCTCAATGGCGCCTTGGTTGCAGTGGGTGCAGAGACTGTCTTCTCTGGGCAGCCATGTTTGTCTGTGTCTGCCCTTTTCTATTGGCGGAGTATGGCTGCATAATCTGTACCTGCTCACAGTTTTCTCTCTGTGTGACTCTCTCTCTCTCTGGTAATCTCACCCTTTCACTTTCTGTTTTTCTTGTCAGTCTGTCTGTCTGTCTCTCTCTCTCTCTCTTTCTCTCGCTCTCTCTCTTTCTCTCTCTCTCTCACACACACATACACACACACAGACACTCTCACAGACATAAACATATGCTCATACCACACATTAACAGAACAGCCTACAGTGTTGCTGTGTTTATAATGATCTGACCCTTGTAGATCCAGGAATAATCCCAGTTTCCAGATCCCAATCTCTCACTCCCTCTCTTTCTCTCTCTCTCTCTCTCTCTCTCTCTCTGTCTCTCTCTCTCTCTCGCCGGACTGCTGGTCTAGACGACCGTAAAAACGCAGCGGAGTCAGAGGAATCTAAATGCTCTGCACGTATGCACTCCAGAGGAGGTCAAGATGTCAGCCCTCTGCCAAGCCAAACCATTCAAAAGTCCACACTTGCATATTTTGCTGCTCCCTCAGAGAACGCTGTCGAGCGAAATCTATGAGCGTTGGAATTTTCACCTGCTCATTCGACGGCATGTCCTGAACAAATGCAAATGAGTGAATAAACAAATACCAACCAGTCAAAGCCAACAGAAAAACAAAACAAAACACAACAGAAGCCAGAACAATTGACTTTTGCTCAAGTGTCTGTGGTTTAGAGAGGGTCTTGGAAAACAGTCATTCATATTTTTTTTCGGTCACAGTTGGACTGACAGAATTTTGACTCTCAGCACGAGTTGCTTGGCAACATGTCCAGCTCTGCTTCCACTGTCTATCCGTTACTCGGCCTGCGTCTGTATCTCCTGCTTGGGGAGTCATCCATGAGTCTGTGTTCGTCTCGCCATCCTTTGAGTCACTGCATAAAGTTTCATTACCTGCGTCTGAGTGATGCAGTAACGCTGTTTACAGCGTGTTTACCTGGCCAAACAAGCAGACGGCAGTGACCTTACACATACAAACACACAGACACACACACACTTCGGGGTCCCTTTGGAGACTAAACTTTAAGTGCCAGCAGCTCTTATGTGGATGTGGGCGCGGTGTGCAGTGAGGCAGGTGGTGTGTGTTTGTGTGTGTGTGTGTGTGTGTGTGTGTGTGTGTGTGTGTGTGTGTGTGTCTGTGTATCTGTGTGTGTGTGTGCGTGTACTGAACAGAGTGCAGCCTGTTCCCAGTTTGCAGCCGTGAGTGTAAATACACACCCAAAGCGGCTCACACAGCGTGTCTGTCAACAACACTCTGGCGGTGGGAATCACCCTCGGCCCAGGGGTGTCTGAGTGTGTGTTTGTTTATTTTTTAGAGCAAGTGTGTGTGGTGTGTGTGTGTGTGTGTGTGTGTGTGTGTGTGTGTGTGTGTGTGTGTGTGTGTGAGAGAGAGAGAGAGAGAGAGAGAGTGAAGAAGAAGAGGAAGAGGAAGATAAAGAGGTGATGTTCAGAGCATTACAAGGCATGTGTGAACAGCATGTGCAGTGTTCTGGTGGACACAGGCACATGCACGCGTGCACACACATACCCACACACACACACACACACACACACTCACACACACACAAAGGCTGATTGATTAATTCAGATGGGGACCCAAGCCTGAAAGTTCAACCTGATTGATCTATGTGGGAGACAGACCACCGATCAATACACACACCAACACTAGAATACACACCCCAAACTCATCTACACACACACACACACACACTCATACAGATGCACACTGAGACCTAACTTCACCTCTTAGCCACACATATACACACACACACATACACACACACACACACATATCAACATGCTTCACCTAGCTGGGTCTGTGTCTGTTTTCTGCATATGAGAGTGTGTGAGCACATGTGTGTGTGTGTGTTAATGCCATATCCGCAAAAGTGTGCCACAAGCTGCCTCCCATGTTCCACAGAGAATGAGCCCATTATGTAACTGTGTGCCCGCTGGCAAACCACGTCTGTGCATTGCTCTTGGCATATTTCAGTGTGTGTGTGTGTGTGTGTGTGTGTGTGTGTGTGTGTGTGTGTGTTTAACAAGAGAGTGAAGTAACAAGTAACAAGTGAGGGAGAATGTCTTGCCAAGAGTGTGATTACGCTCTTCATGGGAGTAATGTTTCCCTGTGTGTGTGTGTGTGTGTGTGTGTGTGTGTGTGTGTGTGTGTGTGTGTGTGTGTGTGTTGCAGGATCTGTGCGGGCACCACTCGTGTGATACTCTGGGCATGGCGGACGTTGGCACCGTCTGCTCTCCTGAGCGAAGCTGCGCCGTCATCGAGGACGATGGCCTACATGCTGCCTTCACCGTCGCCCATGAGATAGGTGAGGATTCACACACACACACACACACACTCTCTCTCTCTCTCTCTCTCTCTCTTTTTCTCTCTGTCTCTTTCTGAAGACACACTCATACATACACTCTCACTCTCTCTGACTACATAAACACACACACACTCTCTCTCACTCTCTCACACACCCTCACACACCTCACAAGACGCACACAAACATGACACACATTCACACACACACACACAGCCATACATGTGTACATGTCACATTGTTCACTCTCATCTACTCTGTGTGTGTGTGTGTGTGTTCAGGTCACCTGTTGGGCCTGTCCCACGATGACTCTAAGTTCTGTGAGGAGCGTTTCGGCTCGACGGAGGACAAGAGGCTCATGTCATCCATCCTGACCTCCATCGACGCCTCCAAGCCCTGGAGCCGCTGCACCTCCGCCACCATCACTGACTTCTTCGACGACGGCAACGGTGAGTAGAGCGAGAGGGAGGAAAGGAGAGGAAGAAAAGGAGAGGAGAGGAGAGATGAAGAGAGGAGAGTAGGAGAGGGGGAGGAGAGGACAAGGGAGGAAAGATTAGGAGAGGAGAGGAAGAGAGGAGGAGAGGGGAGAGAGGACAGGAGAGGAGAGGAGAGGAGGAGAGAGGGGAGGAGAGGAGGAGAGGGAAGAGAGGACAGGAGAGGAGAGGAGAGGAGGAGAGAGGGGAGGAAAGGACAGGAGAGGAGAGGAGAGATGAGGAGAGGAGAGCATAGGTTGAATTACAGGGGGTACTGAGGGGTATGGCAATCCCCAGTCAAGACCCAGTAGCCTCCAAAGAGACAAAAATAACAGGCTTAGGGGTACCGACATATTAATTAATGTAATTAACGTAAAACATAAAAGGTAGTAGCGTCTAATTCACACTCTGGAGTACAGGAGGGAAGAAGAGAGGAGGAGAGGAGAGGAGTAGAGGGCAGAGGAGGTGAGAGAAGAGGAAAGGAGGGGAGAAGACAGATAGAGAGGGAAGAGGAGAGAGGAGAAGAGAAGTGGAAGGGAATGGAGGTGAGTTGATAGGGCAGTTGATGAGGGACCAGCGGGTCTCCCTAATGTTGCTGGGTTTGTTGGTGAAAATCAGCACAAAAAATGTCTTCACAGTCCACACATGATGCTCCCCTGTAAAATACAGGACATTTCAGGCCCATAAAAAGCCATCAGACACACCATCAGTACCTTGACAGGTCTCTACCCCACCCGATGGGCTAGGGCTCAGGCTGAGAGAACATGTGAAGTCAAAGGTCAATAGGGAGAAGTCAAGGGCTAGAGGTTAAGGAGTTGGCTGTGCAGCCAAAGGGTCATAAGTTTAACTCCCCACACCAACAGGTGGGTGACCACTGTGATCTCCTCCATCCTCCCCCATGACTGAGGTACCTTGGGCACTGTTGTCATGGCTGCCCCCTGCTCACACATGTGATTTGTGCTGTGTGATGCCAATGGGGAGTGTGGACTTTCATGTCAGCCATTTTGCCATGGTAAGACACCCCATGGTATGGATGGGACATCAAGAGAGATATGGTCCTGATGCGACTCAGATTCTGTCCTGATGTGACTTTTCATCAGACATGAGCTACAGGCAAAACATCATCTACAAATATACTCCTGTACAGTCACTTACACGTCACTGCATTCAGGTGGTGTTTTTGCTGGTGCAATGCAATACCAATGGGAGACCTTTAAAGTGAATTACTGTGTGAGATATTAGAATAGACCTGTAGTTTTAGTAAATAGTACCTTACATTACACTTACCTTTACATTTATCCAAAGAGCCTTACAAAAAGGAGATCATGATAAGCTAACAGTGGTGTAGAGGAACACAGAGTAAGCAGACTACCCTCATACACACAAGGAGATACATCTGCCTAGGTAAGTTTCCCAGAGCAGGAACACTACAGACATACATGAATACTGACTGCTGCATCAACAGAGAAAAGTAACTCAGCAGATAAAAAAAATGCTGAGATTATATTGGAACCAAATATAGAGCATCAGAAATGAGATAGCACAGGAAAGTGCTGCACCCAGAAAAAAAAAACATTGTCCAACATTTTACGTAGGTGCACAAAGTCCCTTTTGGGGTGTACAAGTGCAGGTAGGTGCACACTTACGTAACCACCTGATTCAGGCTTGACGGGAATCGCTGGGTAGGTGGGTAAGGTTTCAGGCAAAGGGTTGCTGTCCTGAACTTCAGGTGTTCCACAGAGAGGAGCCTCTGTAAGGTTATTCCCAGACAAGTATAAAAATAACTCATTCCCAGCATGAAATTCCAGTAAATACACTCTTAAGTAAGGTAAAAGAAAGAGAAAAGTTAAAAAGAAGTGAAAACGAGAAGGAGAAACAGGAGAGGTACATAGATGGGAAGGATAGATAGATAGATAGACAGAGAGATAGGTAGAAGTGAGGAAAAAGTATAGGACAGGAGAGAAATGGAAGGGAAAGGGCGCATAGGAAAGAGGAGAGGACTCGTAAGAAAAGAAAGGATCAAAAGAGGGGCTGTAGAGAAGGGGGTGGAAGAGAAGAGGAGAGAGGGAATGAAAGAGTCATTTTTTAAACTCTTTTATTACCTGCACATGTCTTGCATTGTCTGGTTTTCCCCTACGAATAAAGTAATTGAGTTGTGCAGTGACTTCGCAAATCATCTGCACGTGTATGCATGCAAAGTCACACAAACAAACTAATTCCTCCAGGGAGCTGGACAGAAAACTGTAAAAGCTGGACGAGAGGAGAGGGTAACAGGAGAACGGCCATTACCTCCTGACTGGCCCCCTCCTGCCCTGTCATTGAGTTTGACCTTCTCCTCACCTCTCCACCGATGCCTACTCTTGTTTTCTGCTCTTGTTTTCAATCCCTCCTTTATGTCCTGCATTAAGTCTTTCAGAAAAAAGGAGCAACCATTTAATTCTGAGACAAATCCTCAGAATTAAATGGTTTCTCCTTATTCTGAAACTTTGTCTGGTCCATTTTTTCCCTTTTTGTCTTTACCTTTGGTTTTTACACACCTGTATTAACTACTTACTGTACATCCGGAGTGCAACAATACCTCCCTGCCTGCTATTTCCTGTCCCAAGGTTAAATGCTGGGAGGCCAATGTACTCACCAGCTTATGCTGTAGACTTGGCACAGTGTCAAACGTAATAGAAAGCTTTGTCAAGCACTATTGACCTTATTCTGACACGTCCATTTTCAAAATTGCTCGTCTTCCGCTTTTGTCTTCAAATTTTTAGTTGGCTTCTGTTGGCGACTATAGCATATGAACCACTGTTACTTAAGATAATGCTATTTTATACTGTCTTTAAGAATGAGGAGAATGGGTGACTGTTCCCCTGACAAAACGTTGTGTATGTATAAGGAAGTGGATATGGATAGGCATTCTTTCACTTTTTAGCTTTGCATTACCTTAGAAAGCATTAGCACTACTGACAAATAGGATGATATTCTGTATCAAGCCTTTTTTGGTTGTTAAAACCATGTCTATCTCTCTGTCTGTGTCTGTATGTCTGTCTATCTGTCTATCTATCTATCTATCTATCTATCTATCTATCTATCTATCTATCTATCTATCTATCTGTCTGTCTGTCTGTCTGTCTGTCTGTCTTTCCATCTCTGCCTATCCATCTGTCTGTCCATCCATCTATCTGTCTATCTATCCATCCATCTATCCATCTGTCCCCCCCTAGCCGAGTGCTTGTTGGACCTGCCGAGGCAGCCTCTGCTGGGCCCGGAGGAGCTGCCGGGTCAGAGCTACGACGCGGTGCGTCAGTGCCGGCTGGCCTTCGGGCCGGAGTACACGGTGTGCCCCGGCATGGACGTGTGTGCCCGCCTGTGGTGCGCCGTCATCCGCAAGGGCCAGATGGTGTGCCTGACCAAGAAGCTGCCCGCCGTGGAGGGCACCCCCTGCGGCAAGGGACGCATCTGCCTCCAGGGCAAGTGTGTGGACAAGACCCGCAAGAGACACTACTCGGTAAGAACAGGGGAGGGGTGGAGGAGAGAGGGGAGGGCAGGGGGAGAGAAAGGAGAGGGAGGGAGAAGGAGGGAGAGAGGGAGACAGGGAGAGGGAGGGAGAGAGGGAAGGAGGAAGGGAGGGGGCTGTATAAATGGGTGGAAAATGAAATGAAAGGAATTGGCAATATTTGTGTTGGATGGATCCATCCATAAGAATACAGACACACACACATACACACACACACACACACACACACACACACACACACACACACACACACACACACGCACACACTCTCACTCACAGAATGTTTTTAACACACATTCTCCAAGCTAGCAGTCAGAAGCAGAGAGGAAAAAGTGTGTGTGTGTGTGTGTGTGTGTGTGTGTGGAGGCTGGGAGTGGTTGGAAGAATACCATGACGGTTCTGGTGGGGTCACTACCTGCTGCATATTTACATACAAACACTCCACTCGTCCGCCCTGGAAAATGTCACCAGACTTTAGGGGGTGGGAGAAGTGTGTGTGTGTGTGTGTGTGCGTGTGTGTGTGTGTGTGTATGTGTGTGTGTGTGTGTGTGTGTATGTGTGTGTGTGTGTGTGTGTGTGTGTGTGTGTGTTTGGGAGGGGGGTGGCGTTTGGTGAGAGAGACGGAAAGATGGACGGAACACAGGAAGGAGGGGTTGAGGGAGTGGACCAAAGGAGTTAGAGGAAGGGGAGTACAGAGAGAGAGGGAGAGAGAGAGAGAGGGAGAGCATGAGAGGGAAAGAGGGAGAGTGAAGAAGAGGAGGGGGGGCGAGAGACAGGAACAGAGAGAGAGAGGGAGAGACAGAGACAGACAGACAGAGAAAAAGTGAGAGAGACAGAGAGAGAGGGAGGGGGAGAGTAAGGGGAGGGAGAGAGAGAGGAATGGGAACAGAGAGGGGGAGAGACAGAGAAAGAGGGAGAGAGAGAGAGAGAGAGAGAAAAAAAGAGGGGGGGAGTGTGGGAAGAGCGGTGGGATGTGTTGGCTAACACACACACACACACACACACACACACACACACACACACACACACACACACACAGCAGGGCAGTTCCAGACTGTGCCCCTCACTGTACCCCTGAGTGCCAGCACACACAGCACTACAAAGCTCTGCCACCCCGTCTCCCTCCCTCCCTCTCTCTCTTTCTTTCTCTCTTTCTCACTCTCTCCCTCCCTCTCTCACTCTCTCTCCCTCTCTCTCTCCCTCTCTCTTTCTTTCTCTCTTTCTCACTCTCTCCCTCCCTCTCTCACTCTCCCCCCCCTCTCTCTCTCTCCCTCTCAATTTCTCTCTCTTTCCCTGTTTCTGACTCTTTCGTTCTCTCTGCGTCTCCCTCTTTCTCTGCTCTCTGTCTCTTCTGTCACTCTGCCCCCCCCCCCCCCCCCTCTCCTTCTCTCTTTCCCTCTTTCTCTCCTACACACACTTACTCGCAGCGCACATGGAATTTACCCACAATGCCCTTGCTCTTCTGCATGGGCCATCGAGTATTTCTGTCACCGTCTGACAAGTCATTACGTGTGTGTGTGTGTGTGTGTATGTGTGTGTGGGGGGGGAGTCGTTTATTCCAGGAAAAGAGAATGTGCCCTTTGTGTGTGTGTGTGTGTATGTGTCTGTCTGTCTGTGGATGTTTGTGTGTGTCTGTGGATGTGTGTGAGAGAGAGTGTGTGTGTATGTACATGCATGCATGTAAATGTGTGTTTATACTTGTGTGTATGTATGTTTGTGTGTGTGTGTGTGTGTGTGTGTGTGTGTGTGTGTGTGTGTGTGTCTTCTTTTGGCACCTGCTCATAGAGTGTGTGTCCATGGTGCTCCTCAGTCGTTTGGCACACACTCACTCATTTGTGACAGCGCGGGCTTTTAATGGCCTGGCACACACAGACACAAACAAGTATGCAGACACACAAATATATATACACACACACATACACACACACATGCACAAACAAACACACACACACACACAGTCACAATAATGTTGTTCAGGCAGAGTGGACAACACTCAAAAACACACATACACAGACACACAAATACACACACACACACAAACACAGAGTAACAACAATGTTGTTTAGGCACAGTGGACACATACACACACAGACACACACACAAAATATTTGCCCCAAAAATCTGCATGTTGTGCACGGCATTAGTGTGCCCCCAGAGAGTTTATTTACGTGTTTGGAGACTCCCTTTCAAACAAACAGCCATTCTGGCGGCGTTAGAGCTTCAGTCACATCGTTTCCTTCCACATGCCACGACTCAGAGAGAGAGATGACCAACCCCAAACTGTGTTGACACTTTATTTTGGCATGTTTATTTTGTTTTTTGTTAGCTGGATTTTTGGAAATTACTGTGGAAGTTACTTCAGGTGGAATGATCTGTATGCATACACACGTTGTTGTGCGGAAAAGTGCGTATGGTGTTTGTAAACAAAAACTAAACCACATTACAGCGACGCATTTGAAAGAGACGTTACGGGAGAGTCTTTCAGTTGAAAATGTTCAGTTGGAATGACGTGTGTGCATATACACATACACTGTCCTTTGTAGTGGACTTTGTAGTGCATGTACTTTTGCCTATAGATATGTACTGTTTCATTATCCATTGACCTCTCGGATGCAGGGCTGATCGTACAACTAATCCTGTGCCTAAACTTTTACTACACTTGGTCTAGCTAACTATTTTTTGGAATTAGATTTGATAAACCTTGATAAACTTACACCCTTACTGAAGGGTAATGTTAGCATGATGTTAGCCTAATACTACTCGCATACACTTGCGTAAAAAACACATCCGTAAAACTCAAACACAAGTTCTGTACAAAACTGAACCATGTTACAAACATGCCTCTTGGACATTAGGGCAGGGAGAGCTTAACATTCCAGGTTTAAAAAGTAAAAGTCCTGCCACATATTTGTTCACTGAACCAGCTAATTCTAATTAGCATTAGTCTGTAGTCAGGTAGACGAACGAATTAGTGAAATCACCTGTGTTACTGCAGTGTTAGTTCTCTCTTTCCTCTCCCCCCCCCCCCCCCCCTCTCTTTCTGTCCCGCTACATCTATATTCTTTTTCTATCTTCTTAGCACAGGCGGAAGGAATATATGACAAACCAATTACTGAAATCACCTGTGTTAGTGCAGTGTTAGTTCTCTCTTTCCTCTTTCCCCCCCCCCCCCCCTCCCACTACATTTATGTTCTTTTTCTACCTTCTTAGCACAGGCAGCAGGAATATGAGTATATGGCAGGACTTTGACTTTCTCAGGCCAGTTCACTGTGTCCAGCTGTGAGTGTTTGTCCTGTCGGAGAGCAGGCTGTCGCCGGTGTGGCCGGCGCAGCCCTCCCTTGTGTGTAAGCTAATGTGTCCGCCGAGAATGCAGGAGAATGCAGGCACTGGCCACCTCGCCGCCTTTGAACATGAGACGCGGTGGGCAGTCAGGCAGGGCGGCAGGCTCCCTCAAGGGCCCTCTGTTGAGCGTGCTCACTGGAGCGGTCAGGCTCCTCAAGGGAGGCCCTTGTCAAGTTTATTGAGTTTGGGACGCAGGGTATGATCGTGTTCCAGTCACAAGAGTGTGATAATTGTTTCTCTCTCTCTCTCTCTCTACCCCGTTGCAAGTATAAACTTTAACCCATTCTCTCGTGTTTTTTTTCTGTCAATCTCTCTCTCTCTCTCTCTCTCTCTCCCACCACATCTTTCTTTTTTCTTTTTTTCTCTATGCATTGTTTTGCTACATGTTTTTCTCTGCTCTCTCTTTCCTCTCTTTTTTTTCTCTTTTCTCTCTCTCCCACTACATCTATATTCTTTTTCATTTTTCTCTGTACTATATTTTGCTATACATTTTTCTATTCTCTCTCTCTCCCTCTTATTCTCTCCTCCTCTCTCTCTCTTCCTCTCTCTCTCTCTCTCTCTATCCTTCTGTCCCTTCCCCAGGCCTCTAACCATGGCAGCTGGAGTTCGTGGGGGCCGTGGGGGTCGTGTTCGCGCTCGTGTGGAGGGGGGGTGCAGTTCGCCCAGCGCCTCTGCAACAACCCCCCGCCCCGCAACAACGGCCGCTACTGCACGGGCAAGCGGGCCATCTACAGGTCATGCAACGTTGTGCCCTGCCCACCCAGCAGTACGTATGCATGTAACACACACACACACACACACACACACTCACACACACACACACTACTGCTACTGCACGGGCAAGCGGGCCATCTACAGGTCATGCAACGTTGTGCCCTGCCCACCCAGCAGTACGTATGCACACACACACACACACACTCACACACACACACACACACACACACACACACACACACACACACACACACACACACTACCGCTACTGCACGGGCAAGCGGGTCATCTATAGGTCCTGCAATGTGGTGCCCTGCCCACCCAGCAGTACGTATGCATGTAACACACACACACACACACACACACACACACACACACACTATGGCAAGCGGGCCATCTACAGGTCCTGCAACGCCCACCCAGCAATATGTGTGCAAACCAACAAAAATGTACATAGATATAGTATGCACATGCACACATACACACATATACACATACATACACACACACACACACACACATACATATACCCTGCTCCCTCAGCAGTACATGTGCAAACCCACACAGACAGACACACACACAAGCACACACACACATTCTCACACACACACACACACACACACACACACACACACAGCCCAGCATTAACTGAGAGCCCCAGAGTCATAAAAAGTCTCATATGGGCAGCATGTAAACACACACATAACTCACATAAATAAATACAGATCCACACACACACACACACCTTTACACACAGGCTCACATAAAGACTTAAACACATAAACACACACACACACACACGCTTGCACACATTCACACGCACGCACACGCAGACAGACACACACAAACAGACACCCTCATAAATAAAACAGGTGCTTGGGTCAGGAGGGACACAGTCAGAAAGTCAGACAAAGTTCAGACACGTGAATTATTCAGACCAATGCTACAATGGTAATGGTACCTGAGCATAGTTTTCTGCGAAAGCACACACACACACATACACACACAGCCACACACACACACACACACACACACAGCCTCTGTCTCTCTCTCCCGCTCACTCACACACACACACACACCCAGACACGCACACTCGCTCTCTCTGTCTCTCCCACCCACTCACACACACCTCTCTAACTCACACTCTGTCTTCTCTCCTCTGAAGCTAAGACCTTCCGTCAGGAGCAGTGTGAGGTGAGGAACGGGCCGCAGACCGACCCCAAGGGCGTGAAGACGCACGTGGAGTGGGTGCCCAAGTTTGCCGGTGTGCTGCCCAAGGACGTGTGCAAGCTGACCTGCAGGGCCAAGGGCACGGGCTACTACGTGGTCTTCTCTCAGCGGGTAATCGATCCTCATTCATTTAGTCAGTCAGCACACTAAGCCACACCACCCCGTCCCACCCCTCCACTGCTGTTAATTACATGCCACATTGATTAGCTCCTGTGCTACTGCCAAAAAAGCTACTGTGTGCAGCAACAAAAAGCTCAACAGATAGATTCGAGGAGTACAAACAGGAGTACAAACAGGCATCGTCACATAGTCACATTTTTCTAGTTACTCCCCCGTATTGGTACTTGCATTAAAAAACCTAGCTTTTTCAAAAGTAATTCTGTGAATAAACAAGCATAGTCTCCAGCTAGAAGCAGTCTTAAATAGCATTTACTTATACAATCAAATCAAAAATCAAATGTTTCAATTACATCTTCTCAGTTTTGTACATTTTGTGACCATGTCCGTTTTTCCCATTTTCCCACTCTCATTTGGTGTTGTCAAGTAGTGGAGAATTTGTAGGAATGACCAACTCATCATGTGGTTATTGATTTTCCAACCGCGTAATTAGTTTGATGTATCTGTCTAGACTTTTTTAGTTGGATAGTGAATGCACATCTGAAAATGAAATAAAACCGAGAAAGTGATTTGGCAGTTGGTTATTTACCGTTTGCCCTGAGAGTGACACCATTTCTCTTTCTCTCTCTCTTTCTCTCTCTCTCTCTCTCTCTCTCTCTCTCTCCCTCTCTCTCTTTGTGTGTGCGTGTGTGTGTGTGTCTGTGTGTGTGTACACGTGCATGCACAGGTGATCGATGGGACTGAGTGCAGGCCCTACAGTGGCTCGGTGTGTGTGAAAGGCAAGTGTGTGCGTACGGGCTGCGATGGCATCATCGGCTCCAAACTCCAGTTTGACAAGTGTGGCATCTGTGGAGGAGACAGCACTGGATGCATTAAAGTAGTGGGCAACTTCACCAGGAAGAGGTGAACAAACACACACGCGTGCACACACACACACACACACACACACACACACTCCTTGTCTCTCTTTCCCTCTCTCTCTCTCTCACACACACACACTCTCTCTGTTTCACACACACATGCATATGCACACGCACATGGACACATACGCTACACATACACTCACTCACACACTCTCTCTCTCTCTCTTCTTTCTCTCTCACACACACACATACAAAGACACAGTGTCCATATATCCTATTCTCTCACTCTCTCACTCTCTCTTTATCTTTTTTCTCTCATACACGCATACACACACACTTACACACACGCTTTCTCTCTTTCTTTCTCACACACACAAAGACACACTGTGCATATGTCATATTTAACCCTCTCTCACTCTCTTTCTCTTTCTGTCTCACACGCATACACACACACGCACAGACACATATGCAACACACACACTTACACACATGCGCTCTCTCATTCTCACACACACATGCACACATACACAAAGACACACTGTGCATATATCTCCTATTTAACTCTCTCTCTCTCCTCCTACTCCTCCCTGTCTTGTGTGTGTGTGCAGTAAGGGCTACACAGACGTGGTGAAGATCCCCGAGGGCTCCACGCACATCAAGGTGCGGCAGCACAAGCCCAAGGGCCAGCTGCGCTACACGGCCTACCTGGCCCTGCGCCGGCCCACTGGCGGCAACAACGCTGGCGGCGGCGGGGGCGGGGGTGGCGAGTACCTGCTCAACGGCAAGTTCATGATCTCCACCAGCGAGACCATCATCCCGCTCAACGGCAGCGTGCTGAACTACAGCGGCTGGAGCCAGCGCGACGAGGAGCTGCACAGCATGGGCCCCGGGGCCCTGCGCGAGTCTGTCACCGTCCAGATCCTGGCCACCGACAGCAAGAAGCCGCTGGACATCCGCTACAGCTTCTTCATGCCACGGCAGAATGGAGGTAGCGGTGGGGGGGGGGTTGGTGGCGGATCGGGTGGCTCGTCTTCAGTGGCAGCAGGAGGGGGGTCCGCTGCGGCTTCATCGGCGTCCAACGGTGAGGCGACGTCGCTGGGTGTGTCCTCGTCTTCATCCTCGTCCTCCTCATCCTCGTCATCCTCCTTGGGTGCGACGGTGCCGACGGCAGCTCCGGTCCTGGCTCCAGCACCCCCTCCGCCGCCCCCGCGGCCTGCGCCCACCAGCCCCCCCGGGCCGCAGTGGGTGACGGGCTCGTGGATGAGCTGCTCGCGGACGTGCGACACGGGCTGGCAGAGCCGCACGGTGCAGTGCAAGGACGCCCAGGGACGCCTGGCCAAGGGATGCACGCTCTCCGCCCGGCCCTCGGCCTTCAAACACTGCCTGGTCAAGAAGTGCTGAGGGGGTGGGGGTGGCGCTGTGGTTCCCACTCACTCCTCCCCGCTTGGCCAATGAGGGGGGAGGGGGAGATCATGAAAGGAAGGAAGGAAGGAAGGAAGGAGAGTGGGGAAGGACGTTGGGACACTCTTGCTCTCTCTCTCTCACTCTCTCTCTCATCCCCTCTTCCTCAGCCTCTTCCTGGACATTTTTGCCCGTGTGGAGGGGGAATAAAGACAGGAAGGAGAGACGTTGAAAAGATGTTGACACGCTCTCTCTCTCTCTCTCTCTCGCTCTCTCAGCCTCCCTTGTCCCCTGTTCCTCAGACTCTTCCTTAATGGTGCCACAGACTCTAAAGAGGTCACTCCTGGAGGACCTTCATCTTCCACTTGAGATTTTTTTTAAGGAGGTGTGCCAGTGACTGCTTTTAAGCCCCTCCTCTTTCACCCAGGCTCATCAACCCACCCCCGCCCCCACCCCCACCCAGGAACCATCTTCATACCATCCCATAACTCCCAAAATAATTCCTTCGTTTTTCACAGCCTCCCTTTTTGGTCATTCTCTCTCTCTCTCTCTCTCTCTCTCTCTCTCTACTGCCCCCCCCCCCCCCCCCCCCCCCCCCAATTATTCCTATTCACTCCGTCCGTCTGTTGAAGCTAAAACTTGAGGCGCTGCCATTCTGCCATTCTGCCTGTTCTGCAGCAGCTATCCGCTCATATTCCTGGTTGAGCCACTGCCCTGGGTAACCCTGGACAGCAGGGGGACTGAACTGTGACTGGGGGTTGACTGGGGGTTTATGGGGGGGTTTGTGAGGGTGGAATGGGATGGGGGCCTACTGCCTGGCACAAGCATGCCTTTTTCTAAGGGACCACGGGATAGACATGACATGCAGCCCAAGAGCTGCTCAACCACCACTGGGGGGCAGCAAAGGCCCAGAAGCCTGCTGCTCACTCGGACTCTGACTCTGGGCTCGTCCGGCCTTCGAGTGTGTTTAATAGTGTGTGTGTGCTGTTTGTGTGTGTGTGTGTGTGTGTGCACACGCGTGTGTGGTGTTTGTGTGTGTGTGTGTGTGTGTGTGTTTATGTGTGCGTGTGTGAGCAGATGATAAGTGTATGAGTGTGTCCTCCTCACAGACTGCATTTGAAGGCAAAGAAGCCTGACAGTGTGTACAAGACAATTCCATCACCAGTTTATGTGTGCGAGTGTGTACATGTGAGTGCACAATGTTTATGTGTTTTGTTTTTTTTTCTTTGTTGTTTGTTTTGTTTTCTTTCCTTTTTTTTTACTTTTCACCCCCCTTTTCCTCAGAAGGACACTTGGTGCAGTTTCATATGTGTTGCCATGGGAACCCAGTGGGGTGCCATTTTGTAATCCAGTTTCCATGGTCCCAGTGTATGTCCGTCTGCTTGTCTTAAACTGACAATGTGTGCCCTGAAAACTCGCAAGCACAGCATGAGGAAAACCTACCCTGTCAAACAGGTCCAATTTCTCCTCTCTCTCTGTCTTTCTCTCTGTCTCTCTCTCTCTCTCCTTCTCTCTCTCTTTCTTTTTCTCTCACTGTTTACCTATTCCTCACTCATCCACTTAGTCCCACCCTCCAATCATTCATCATTCAACTCTTTTTAAGTAACAGTAAACAGAGACAACATATACTGTGAGGACACACACACGCGCACACACACACACACACACACACACACACACACACAGGGAAGTAACAAGATTACACACATTGCCTTGTCCTCAAACATGTATAGCTACTGATTTGCCGACCAGCTTTGAGCAGGAAATCAAAAGCCCTTTTCAGCAAACTAGCAGAGATAAGGCGTGTGTCTGGACTAGCCTGGTAAACCAGCACCTCGTACTAAACTTCGTTTTGTACAGAGGGTCTGGCGCCGGTCTTATTGAAATGGGAAGAATCCTCCCTAGCCAAATAAGCGAGCACAGAGAGAGTGTTCGTGAGTGTTCATGAGCGTTAGTTGTTAGTCCGTTAGTTTCTGGAAAGCCTCGTAACTTCCTTCATGTTAATGTTTGGGTAAAGGCAGATCCAATTTTTTAAAATTTCAGCATAGTCCACACCTCCAGGAAGACAAATGTTTCTCAGTATAGCACAGCCAGACCCTCTATACAAAAGTGAAGTATGAGAGGCTGGTTTACTAGGCTAACATATATGTACCATAGAAACAAAATAGAGAATGCACATACCTGATGTCCAGAGTTAGAGTTGGCTGGCTGTTAGTGGAGATGCATTGAGGACTTTCTTCACTTTTACCCACTGAGAGTGCTACCAGACTACCAACTGCCTTTAAGCCCAGAGACTTGAAGCAGTAGATTAGAAGTGTGTTTGGTTGTGTGTGTGTGTGTGTGTGTGTGTGTGTGTGTGTGTAGTCAAGTAGTCAATAGAAAAACCATGCAGTCATACCCAAACACAAACAAGTTTTCCATTTAGAACTTCAGAATTAAAAACTACTCCTTGCCTTTGTAAACTGAACAAATTACTGTCTAATCCCTGTCTTTCTTATGCAGACAGACAGACAAACAAAAAAACAAACAAACACACACACACACACAGGCCCTCTAGATGGCTAGTCTGAAACTCACAGTACTCTCACTCTTTCTGCTTCTGCTTCTCTCTGTCTCTCTCTTTCCCTCTCTGTCTCTCTCTCTCTTCTGCTCAGACCACCGGAAACACGGCACTGAATTTATAATTTATTGTTTGTAAACTGGTATGTGAAAGAAAAAAAAACATGCTGAATCTATTTATTATTATGGCTCATTTTGTATGATAAGTACTATTTAACTAGGAATATGACTGAGCAGATTATTTCCTTTTTAAGAAAATAATGTCTTTTTTTGTTTGTTTGTTTGTCTGTTTGATTTGATTTCTCCTAGTTATGTGTATGACCATGTGTATATAAAAAAATCTATATTTAAAAGTCTGCGATTTATTCTTCTGTTTGACAAGGTGTGTTTAGGACAAGCACTCATTCCATCCATCCCTCCACTGCCTCCTTCATCAGTTCATTGCCCCATCCCTCTATTCTCTTGATTGTACAAGGAAACAATCACCCAAAAGCCATTTTCTACACTCAAGTGCTTCGATCTCAATTGGACCTGTTAGGCCCTGGGTGCCTGGGTTGTCCTTTATGACTATGGTTTGATTAAACATACCACTGAATGCATCAGCCTTCACACCTGTCTTTCTGTCTCATTAAACATGTGTGTGTGCGTGCGTGTGTGTCTGTGTGTGTGTGTGTGTGTGCACGCATGCATGTGTGTGTGTGTGTGTGTTTGTGTGCGTGTGTGTGTGCATGCACATGTGTGTGTGTGTGTGTGTGTGTGTGTGTGTATATGTGACTATATGAAGCGGTCTTACAATACAATCTGATATACTTTGTATATAACAAGGCACACTAGTAAACTATCAATAGCATTGCTAGCACACATTTATCCTGTATGTTGACAACACATTTACCAAAGCAATAGAGTTCTGAACTGTTCACATATAGTAATGTTTTCTGTGCCAAGGAGCCCAACACACAGCTATGAACAGTCTCAGTGGCAACAAGTGGAAACAATATCTCCTTCGTATGCATAGCCTACATAATTGAATGAATTTGAGTGTGTTTTGCAGGGTAGCTACCTATGGAAATATACCCAGAAATGTTTTTTTTGGAGTTAACTCACATAATGTGACTTTAATATGTATTTCTATACAGTTTTACCAAATAATGCTCACCATGTCTGCGCTTGGCCAGTAGAGGGCACTGCAGCATGGAGAGTCATTGGGCATTTGTAGACATACTGAAATGCTATACACTGTAATGGTAGCAGTTTGACACTGCATGAAACCTGTGAACAGTTAGAAAATAAAGTTAAATTACAGGAGGTTGTGTGTGTGTGTGTGTGTGTGTGTGTGTGTGTGTGTGACTGTGTGTTACAAGAGGTTGTGTCTTTTCACGTCAACATGAATACATGTGTGTAATTAATGGTCCAATACAATAATGGGTCGTGCTGATATTTCATGAGGAAATATCTGTGTAATGAATACACTAAACTGCATATTAAAAAAAACTAAGACAGTTGTCTCTCAAACCTTAGTTAATCTCAATGTGTCTGAATAGTCACACTGATATAATGTCAGTTGTCCTAAACCTAGATAGTCTGATGGGTTTGGGGGAATGATTTTCATTGTGACCCCCACCCTCAAACACACACACACACACACACACACACACACACACACACACACACACACACACACACACACCAAATCCCTTAGCCACTGAATATGGATAGATAGATAGATAGATGCAGAATGCATGTTCATTGCACAAGATGTACAAGACAAAGTTAGCTGTGTCATAACTGAATGTCAAAATTTTGAAATAAGAACACAAATCATCCAAAAAGTGCCTCGTGGACAGTATTGCACAATTGTGTCATTTCACAATATCTATCTATCTATCTATCTATCTATCTATCTATCTATCTATCTATCTATCTATCTATCTATCTATCTATCTATCTATCTATCTATCTATCTATCTATCTATCTATCTATCGGTCTGTCTAAACTAATCACAAGTCATCAATGTTTACACCTATCCCATCCCCTTCCAGAGATCGAATTCAGAAACAGTGACTGCAAATCACAAAATGTTCAGCCTATCCTCATCCTGTCCCTCTGCATCCCGTACCCTTCATGCAAACCTGCTGACTGATACACACCTCATTACACACCTGCTGACTGATACACATCCCATATACAACCTGTTCCACAGCACACATAATGGCTGATACACATCCTGTACACACATAAAGACTGATGTAGTTTCTGAAAACTCTCCTCCCCCCTTTTTCCCTTTTAACCGACAGCAAGGGTCAAACATTCAGAGGAAACCACAGAACTGGTCAGATTCAGGAACCATAAAGAGAGCTCAACACTTGGTGTGCCCAAAACCACATCCCATTACTAATCACCCTGGACTGACCCACAAGTTTAATATGATGATTCAGGAACACTTCAGGTCCTGTGCTGAGGAATCAACACATAGTCAAAAATGGGGCTCTGCTGCCACCTTTTGGTCATAAAAATTGCCTATAATAACTAATATATCTGAATTTTCTGTTTAACTTTTCCAAATACTATGGACGATATTGCTGGAATTAATAACATAAATTGGGGAATCATTTAAATATTTTAGTTGTAAGTGTACAAATTTCATCTCTAATAACGCCTATTAAATCATTACGCTACTTCTAGTGTAGCCTTTGGCCTTTAGCGAAACGCCAGGGTGTCTACAGCAATGATAGAGCTTGACTGCACCCTTGTGGACAAATATATTTACTACATATTCTCCAGAGAAAAATCACTTGCTTTTAAGGTAGACTGGTCCTTCTGAGTCTATCTAGTGCTTGTCGTCTCAAGTGGAGTCAAGTACTCAAGTAAGGTAGTTACTCCATTTGAAAGTGCAGATATATTTCTTCTATTATTTAGGTTAATCATTAATACAGACTTGTCCATTTGTGATCATGTACACTCAATAATAACCTATTCAAGCATTCCTTCCCTGCTTGTTTGGTTCATTTAGGGTAAGTCAGTGAAGAATGAGTGAAGAATGAGAAGAGAAGAATGATATTATGGACAGGCCTACAGAATCACTTACATCCTCTTACACTTTTTGCAAGCATTTGTTATGGAAAAGTGTGCTTCTTTCTTTCCTGCATTGTGTCTTTATTGTGTGCTTGTTACATTCCTCTAACTCTTCCCTATCTTTTATTCATTTAGGCCAAGGTGACAGATAAAATAGGGGGTTATTTTTAATGTTTTAACTATGAACTCTCATTTGAATACTAACATCGGTGACACATAATGAGAAATGTTTTCAGCACAATGTGAATCGGTCCCAGACAGAGGAGCAAAGTATTTGCCTGTGAAGGGACTGCTGATTCCGGCCCTGTCATATGAAATGTTTCAGCTGCACCGGGTGCGCGGGGCGGGGGAGGGGACCAGTTTTGCTGAGAGGGGCGCGCGCCTCTGCCGTACATAGAGAGGTAAGCAATAGAGACCAAGTTCCACCTTAACAGACCTCTCGATTAGACTCTCTCTACCCCGACTATCAGTTCCTCTTATCCCAGCCGACCAGCACACACAGCAATGGCACGGGGTCCTCCCTCCCGCCTAATGCGGTTTCACAAAACCAATAGCCCACACCACAACAATCTCGGTCAGTCTTTTTCGTCCAACGTTTTGTCCTCCCTACTCACGAATATTCTGAGTCCTGCACAATTCAAAATTAATGAGATACAGATGGTGAATACAGAAGAGAGGGGCAAGAAAAACTAGAATTTTTCCGAAGTCTGAAAAGTGACACATAAAAGTTAACATTGCGAGGAATAAGGAACAGGAGATAATCCCACCCTCTGGACGGTAGAAAAGAGAGTTGGGGGGAGAAACGGGGGGGAGCTCTGTGCGTCCCAGTCCGGTGTGATTGATTATTATGGCCAAGTGCCAAGACTCTGCCGCGTTTTGTTGCGCACAAGATCGCGCTGTGTTAGATCAAAGGCGCTCGAGAAAAGGGCGGTCCCAGGCGGGGGGATATATAGGAAGCCGGGGTCCGAGTTTCATCTAAGGGGAAAGGAGAGCAGAGAGACACAGACAGCTGGACCACACTGTCCCGAAAGACAGACTTCAACAGCTGACAAATATTCTAAGGAGACAGAGTTTTAGAGACGCTCCTACGAGTTCCTCCGGAATCTGTAACTTCTTAAAGCGGAGCGTGACTGCAAGACAATCGTTCTTTTCTGTTCAATTTATTTTGCATCTTTTTTTTATTTATTGCGTTGTAAAGCCACGGTCAGCAGAGATATTACACTTTGTTTTGCACTGGATTTAGGTGAATTTTAGTCTTTCTATTCTTCTTTTCAAGCTAGTCTTGGGCACCCAGTGCTCAATATATTTTTGCAAACAGTTGCAAACCTTACGCGGATTTTTTTGCTGCAACTCTACATTAAGTAAACATTTATTTTCCCCTTTGGGATTCAGGAGGAATATGATGGAGTTTTTGCATCTGGCGGTGTATTTACTGTGTACTGTTGGCGTTAACGCCGGTCGCAGCGCGTTTGAGGAGAGTACGGTGGTGCCGGTTCGGCTCGACAAGGATCTTAGCCAGAGTGGCCAGTGGCGGACCCTTAACGCCGAGGCGCAAGAGAAGGAGTCAGAAAAACGCTTCTACCGCCTGGACGTGTTTGGCGAGCAGCTGGTCTTGGAGCTAGAGCCGGACCACACTTTTCTGGCACCCGGGTTTGTCTTCCATGTGGTGGGTAATCCCGGTTCGACCCAGCAGCCACAGTCGGACAGTGGAGCAGAGGCACGGTGCTTTTTCTCAGGAACAGTCAACGGCGAGGCCAGCTCCGCCGCTGCACTTAACCTGTGCGGAGGACTTCAAGGCGGCTTCTACCTGAATGGCCAAGAGTACTTCATTCAGCCGCTCAATGTCAGCGGGGACACTCAGCCCACAGATGAGGACCTCCATATCATCCAGCGCAGGGGAAGGGGATTGGTGTCGGAGGAGAGCAGCTCCAAGTGCGGTGTGAATGAGGAGGAGGAACGGGTCAAGGAGAGCCCACAGAAGCTTACCTCAAATCAAGACACAAACTCTGATTCAGAAGGTAAATGTTATTTAATAACACAATAAGATAATAACTTTTGCAAACGAACGTTTTGTGTAGAGTAGATTCAAAGAACTTTGAAAAAAAAGTTTAAGTCATGACGACAAGCACTCCAAATGACATCTGGATCTGCTTTTCGTGAAACTTTTTTGTCTAATGTTATTTCCCTTACGGCATGCACTCATTGACATTGCCTTATCACGTGTTTTTTGACGCATGAAATTAACCTCTAAAGATGCAATATCCAGGAGTATGGCGTATGCGCCCACCTCACATTTTTCAGCCGTGAGATTTTGTTTCCTTTCCCAACTAATGCTCAATTTCAGCCCGTTGTGTGGTTAACTTCAACTGGCAATTGTTGCCTTGTTCTCTGACACGTCTCCGTGTTGCTGTCCAACTCTTTAATGCTATCAGATGATGTTATCTATTAGCCAGTAATTTTGGGTTGTGGTCCGGGGAGGGTTAACGGGCAGAGGGTACGGCTCTCCATCCGTATACGCAGGATCAGGGGGAGGAGAGGTAACAGTGGTAAGGGGCGGGAGTGACTGAAAGGAGGGAGGTTCGGGGCTGGTAAGGCGTGCATAGTCGTCTCCTGGTACCGCACGTTGCGTCGCTCAGCCTCCGTCAGACATATTTTGCCTGGGGGGATTGTAGACAGCCTTTTCCGCCAAATTTCCTACCAGAGAAGGTCAGACAGAATTTTTTTTCAAGTAGGCGGGACGAATTGGGAGCTGAGTCATGTTACGTTTCTCTGAGCAGAGCAACCTGAGACTCAGCCTCTCAGGGGTGTCGTTCCCCTTCTATACTATAGTTATTAAAATGTACTAAATTCCGTTTCGGTGTCTCCAAGAAAATCTGTTGTGGCTTAAAGAAATGAGCTAATGTTACCGTACTGCTTTATTCATGGATAACTTATCTCTGAATCTAAAACTTACCCCTGTGTTTTCACAGCTCACCATCGCTCCCGGCGCTTCGTGTCCACCCCTCGCTATGTTGAGATTATGTTGGTTGCTGACCAGTCCATGGCGGAGTTCCACGGCGCCGGCCTGAAGCCATACCTCATGACCATCATGGCGGTGGCATCGCGCCTCTACCGCCACCCGACCATCCACAACTCTATCAGTCTTGCCGTGGTGAAGCTGCTGGTGGTCTACGACGAGCAGCACGGACCCGAGGTCTCCTCCAACGCCGCGTTGACGCTCAGGAACTTCTGCCAGTGGCAGCGGCAGCACAACCCACCCAGTGACCACAACCCAGAGCACTATGACACGGCTGTACTGTTCACTCGACAGGTAAGCAATAACCACTCTTCGATCACTTCAAATGACTTAACAAAGCAAGAGAGAACAAAATGTGTAAAACAGTCTTGCTAAGCGGTGTTCCGTCTTTGATAGGATTTGTGTGGTGCCCACTCATGTGATACTCTGGGCATGGCGGATGTGGGCACTGTGTGTGATCCGGAAAGAAGTTGCTCCATCATTGAGGATGATGGACTTCAGGCAGCCTTCACTGTGGCTCATGAACTTGGTAAGATACATAAAGACTACTAACAAACTTAATTCTCTAAAATGACATAACCCAGAATACAATAGATTATGTGTTGGTTAACTTTTATCATATGTACTCCTTATTTGTAATACAAGGGATGCAGACATTTCCATCTGTAGATAGATTGGATAATATGATTGGATAATGGATCTATATCTGTCATAGAGACACGAATGTAAATACCGGTATTCATATTTGTACTGTTTCTAAATGTAATTCTGACCAAATGTTACCCCTTTGCAGGCCATGTTTTCAACATGCCCCATGACGATGCCAAGCAGTGTGCCAGCGTCAACGGTGACCACTGGAGCTCTCACATGATGGCCTCCACCCTCTCCAACCTGGACCAGCTGCGGCCCTGGTCCCCGTGCAGTGCCCTGATGATCACCTCCTTCCTGGACAACGGCCATGGCCAGTGCCTGCTGGACAAGCCCCAGAAGCCCCAGATCTTGCCCCAGGCCCTGCCCGGCACGGTGTACGATGCCGACCGGCAGTGCCGGCTGACGTTCGGTGAGGAGTCGCAGCACTGCCCGGACCTGAGCACCACCTGCGCCGCGCTCTGGTGCACGGTCACCACCGCCAACGGCCTGCTGGTGTGCCAGACCAAGAACTTCCCCTGGGCGGACGGCACCCCCTGTGGCCATGACAGCTACTGCCTGGCCGGCCAGTGCCTCAGCAAGACCGAAGCGGCCAAACACCAGGTTAGTCAAATCAAACACCTGCCATTTACCACCACCCACCCCCTTAGTGGTACTGTTAGCATTGTTCTGTTGGGGCCGGTTGATGTTCTGAACCTCATGCTCACGGATTCCTCTTCCCTTTTTCTCATCCTGCCTCCAGACTCCAGTGAACGGTGGCTGGGGAACATGGGGACTGTGGGGAGAGTGTTCACGCACCTGTGGAGGAGGCGTGCAGTACTCCTTCAGAGACTGCGACAGCCCCACGCCCAAGAACGGAGGCAAATACTGCGAAGGCAAACGGATCCAGTATCGTTCTTGCAACACTGAGACTTGCCCTGACAGCAATGGTAAGACTCACTGTCACTGTTCATAAACACAACAGAGCAGCTGTATTTATTATGACAGCTACCTTCAACTTCAGTCAAGGGAAACTAATAGCTGACTATTAAACGTTTCTGTTTTGTATCTTTGTTCCATTTCTGCAGGTTTGACATTCCGTGAGGAGCAGTGTCTGGCCCACAACGACATCTCCTCCCAGGTCTCTTTCGGATCAAGCGGGGGGGTCGAATGGGTGCCAAAGTATGCGGGCGTGTCACCCAAAGACCGCTGCAAGCTGGTGTGCAGAGCCAAGGGCACTGGCTACTTTTTCATCCTTAAGCCTAAGGTAGGTTCTCTCTCGACAACTGGTCAGCTCATTGTCTCGACTGTGATTCTGCTACCACTGACTAGGTCAGATTGATGTGGTCAGAAGAATAACGTTGGCTGCTCTCTATTGCCCCCAGGTGGCTGATGGCACCCCTTGCACCCCAGACTCCACCTCGGTGTGTGTGCAAGGCCAGTGTGTGAAGGCAGGCTGTGATCGCATCATCGGCTCTAACAAGCGTTTCGACAAGTGTGGCATCTGTGGTGGTGATGGGTCCACCTGCAAGAAAGTGTCTGGCTCCTTAGATCGTGCAAGGTGAGGTTACGTTCCATGTACCGCTGGATCTTTTGAGAAGTTGTTTAATGAAATTAAAGAGAGGACAAGTAGTAACACATGCTAAGTGGTTGACCATGTTAACAAATCTCTTTTTGTTTTGTTCAGGCCCGGCTACCAGGATGTGGTGACCATCCCTGCTGGGGCAACCCTAGTGGACGTCAAACAGCGTAGCCCCGGCGGCCGCCGTCATGACAACAGCTACCTGGCGGTCAAGCGTCAGGATGGCACCTACCTCCTGAACGGCGACTACAAGCTGACCACGCTCGAGACCGACATCTCCCTGCGGGGGGCGCTCTTGCGCTACAGTGGCTCCTCGGCCTCCCTGGAGCGTCTGCGTAGCTTCGCCCCTCTGCCCGAGCCCCTGACCATCCAGGTGCTGTCGGTGGGAGAGTCCCCCCGGCCGCGGGTCAAGTACAGCTACTTCGCCCCACGCCCTGCCTCCGCCCCCGGCTCGGGCTCCCAGAGCCGCCCGTCCATCAATGCCATCCGGGAGGCCGGGGGTGCTGAGTGGACCCTGCGTGAGTGGGGGCCCTGCTCGCAGACCTGCGGAGGGGGCACCCAGCAGAGGGAGGTGCTGTGCCTGGACGCCCAGGGCCGCCAGTCCAGGGAGTGCCCCGAGGAGCTGAGGCCGTCCGCCAGCCGCAGCTGCTCCACGCAGGCCTGCCCCAGCTGGCTGCTGGGCGAGTGGTCCAACTGCTCCAAGACGTGCGGCCGGGGCTTCCGGAAGCGCATGCTGCGCTGCGTGGGCCACGACGGTCGGACGCTGCCCAACGAGAGCTGCAGTGCCAAGGACCGGCCACGGCCCCTGCTGGACCTGTGCAACCAGAGCGCTTGCTAGTCCAGACTTGAGTCCAGCCCCCAGTGTCCACGAACAGCAGCTCTACGTACTGTAGCCTCTGCTGTTCCCTGCCTGCCCCTGCCTCGCTGACATCCAAGGCAAAGAACTGAACTGAACACAGGCGTTCAAAAAGGGGCTTCATTAGTGAGAAGCCCCCTCCACCCCCATCCCCACCCCCATTTGGCAGTGACTGCAGACCAGCCTTGTGTCCAGTGGGGAACAAGGCGGTCTTGTTGGTTGGTATCCTGGCGTGTGCGAATGCTAATAGACACTGCCAGCTCCTAGCCACACATAGACTTGGCATGGTCAGACTGGCCTGGCCCCCTGGCCCCCTGGCCCCCTGGCCCTGGCCCTGTTGCATGCCACCTGGCAACAGGAGCTCAGAGATTGGCATGGCATTACCACAGAGGTGATGGAGGGGGAAAAAAAAAACAAAAGCCTGAAGAGCACACACACACACACACCCTCTCTTTTCTTCGTCAAGTGTGTTGCTTCCTGTGCCAAGATCATCCATGCGTGAATGTGTGTATGTGTTTGTTTGTTGTTTGTTGTGCGCGTGTGGTAAATGTATGCATGCATGTTCTCATGTGTATGTGTGAGTGTAGTCAAGTTTATATTATCTGTTCGAGCTGGACTGGACAGACAGATTTATTTTGAATTAGTTGCAGAGGAAATTATAAAGAGAGAGAAAGAGAGAGAGAAAGGAGAGAAGGTTACAGAAGAAGATGCAGTATATTCAATCTAAAGGCCACCTTCAGAGAAGTGGGCCATACGAGGGTTTGGAAATTGGGCTGTACTTGTGTCAAACCGTCTATGGACTTGTCTGAAGACATTCCACTGCATATGTCTTGGGAGAAGGGTTGTCAAGGGGGGAAATTTAAAAAGATGCTATCAGTTCTTGTACACATTAAGAACAGCACTACACTCGCTGTTGTCTTTTTTTCACCTATTTAAATTTCAATACTACATTGTTCAATGTGTCCATTCCATTCCTGTTGTGTACGCTGCTATTTAAAAAAGAACATTTTTGTTGTTGTTGTTGTTGTTGTTTAGCAGTCAAAAGCTACTCATCACAGTAGAAGACTCTGAAAGAAAGACTGCAAGATGACATTGTGCATCCTGCATCCTTCTCATGCCTAGTCTTGCCACGAGGGAGGGGAGGGGAGGGAGGGGTGGGAGGGACCATTTTGGGGAGTGAAAAAGACCAAAGAATTTTTCTTTTTTTTTGAGAATTTTTTTTTCCCTGTGCCTTAGGGGGATGAATGGTAATATAAGTACGTGTTTGTTGATGAGCGTGCAGATGTGTACTGAGGGACTTCTCTCCTGATAATACTTCATAAGTAAGTCTCTCCTACCTTCTAAGAAGGTCTGTGCCTTTGGTTTGGTTTTTATTTTTTATTTTTTATTAGGTGTTTTTTTTGTACAGAATATCCAAACATTATTTATTTTTGTACAGCCTGTTTAATATAATCTTGTGGCTTTTTATTATTATTGTATTTTTTATTTGTTATTATTATTATTGAAATACCAGAAGGGTGTAGAGTCTAAAGAGTATTTATACTGTCTGATATATATGGTCTTAGGTTTATGAATAAAGTATCAAATTGACCTGTGGACTGTTGTCACGAGTATTCACTTATTGTTATAAACTTCACTCACTTGTTTACACTATGGAGGGCCACATCAAGACAAAACACAGGAGGACACACGTCTTTCCCTCAGAAACACACATAAATGGATTAGTACACAAGTATTAACTAATATCATCACATTTGTACACTGGTAATTACCGTAGCACATAGAGTGCGTGCGTGTGTGTGTGTGTGTGTGTCTGTGTGTGTGTTACATAAAAAAATATGTCCTTGTAAACCTGAACTGCCTGCACGACTTTGCAAGAGCAGCAGGACGCAGTAACACATTTCATCCACTGGGGGGTGGGTTCCCAGGCCTGCCGCTGGGTTGCTCTCCCCAGAGACGACCTACAGGAAGCCAGTAATCTGTAATTATGGTTTTAAAAGCCGTGCCGATTGGCATAATTGAGTGAAGCCGTGAGGGCCTGCTCCACAGCAGATGCTCCAGACAATGGCTCCACTCATGAGAGGAATGCTGTGCAGACCCTCTACTCACGCTTCTGCTGACTAAAGATGTTTCACACAGTCTAGCCTTCACTACGTACAGGTTAGTGCTACTTAACCACACACACACACACACACACAGGCATACCACACGTGCGCATACACACACACGGACACACACACACACACAATTCAACACACGCACGCACACACACACACACACACACACACACACACACACACACACACACACACACACACAATACACCCCCTCCCCTTCCCTTACAGATACACAGATCTAGAGATTCAAGGTTAGAACCAATCTGTGATTTTGTCAGAAGTGGTCATCTAATGGTCTTACACTTTGTCACACACATGCAGTACCAAACATCTCCTACCACCAAGAATACCTCTGGGAGTTGCTGTGGGAAATTATCTCAGCTAAGTGTCAATGGCCTTCACATTTGCACACTCACATTCTTAAACTCCTACAGGACTGAAAAGACCAGAGAGGAGGCAACTGCTTCACTGGGTCAAATTAGAAAACAGGCCAAATGGGGGTGGGGGTGGGGGTGGGGTGGTGGCACTAACTGTACTACCATGTATACGATATTGGTTTGCTTACTGGATTAAATGTTCAAGAGTGAGCACAGCATGTATGCAAACATGCAATTCCAAGGTAACCCTAACCTTTTTTAAAATATTATATAATGCTGTCTGAAAATGGAAAATGGCTTTAGTCAACTTGGTGGCAGGGGGCACGACACAAAACAGTTTTATGCCCAGGGGTACTTGAGCCAACAGTTTCGTTTTTCTTTTCAGTTGAGCTTCTTTGTCGAGATGACCTTTCTGTAGTGAATTTCTACAGAACGCTATTATTTACTAACTCCTAACCTTAACCCTAACTCTACTATCCAGTAACCCTAATCCTAACCCTATCACAAGCGCTTTACCCCAATATAATTACCCAACCCTACTATCCACTCACCCTACCTTTCCCCAACAGAGCTTGTGTGGTAGCCCATTCTACAAGTAGCCCAGTTCCACAGAAAACACTGGCCCTGCCCGTCCATGGCTGTGGCCCGGGGTACACTCTGACTGTAACCCAGTGCAGTCTTGAGTACTGATACTATATATTTAGGGAGTATGGACATTTGGGAGAGCACACAGAACACTCCTCTTTGGGATTCATTGCCTTTTTTCCCCCTCAAACATCTGCATGTAATGATGACTGGAATGATCATTAATGGGTGATTTGTGGGTGGTATTCCCATTAAAGAAGTTTATATGGCCCTCTAAGAATATGCTCACACAAGCAGTAGTTGTGTGTGCGGCTCATTATAGTGGAGGGTGGGAGGGTGATGTGACACTGCAGGAAACACAAAGCTGCGGAAAGACACTTCAGTGATAGCGTTGTGTCTAATATAGCCTATGGATGAATGACATGTTTTTCGTCATTTCTCAGCTGGTCAAAGAAAGAGTAGAAAGCATGATAATGATGATGATGAAGATGATGATGATGACAATAATGGAAAAGACACAATAAGACTCAAAGGTGGAGGACATTCACACAAACACACACTGATAATTGGCCACCTCAATGGGCAGATCAGCCAACCATCTCTTGCCCGAGATATCCTAAAAGGATTCGTGACCTGCTTTGCTGGAGTGTGATAAAAATACTCTCAGGGACGATGTTTCAGTGAAACACACTGAAGAAAAATCAAAAGCTGAGGCTGCCTGTTGGCTTAAGGTGAGGCACAAATGGGTGCCTTCTTTGAAGCAGACTATCTACGAGGACAGTCGTGAGGCCATCCACTGTGTTTAGCTTACCTCCCGTAATTGCCCATAACCGGTGCTTTGATGATAATAGTCAATGTCGTGACAGGAGGAGGGGTTGAATTTATTTATTTATTTTTTGCCAGTGGTCTATAAACAACACTCGGCTACATGATCCCAAGTCAGACCAGGAGGACTCCAACGGTCATTTCGGCAAAGAGCAACAGGGGGAGGGGAGGCACTGAAAGAAAAATAGAAGAGAAGAGGGAGGAAGGGAAACAAAGAGGAAGAAGTCAGGGGAACGCTTTAAGGAGGAGGGAACACGTGGAATATGGGAAATTGCGTTTGCGCCGATTTGAAAGAGGAGACAACTCTCGGCCAGCAACGCAGCACCACGATGTTTCTAATTTGCCCAAGACTCGCAGATCTTTGAAGTTTTCTTCTTTAACTTAAATTGACCGCAAATGCCGCTGAACATTGGTAACTAACTGCTCGAAACGTATAGAATAGTTTCGGGGGAAAGGGGCAAAAGTCATGGAACAATCTGCTTTAAGGAGAGGACAGACGAGCTGGAAGTTGTTCAGAGAGTCATTGTTGCTGTGCCTATTTGCCGGTAAGTTATTTGTTGATTCTCTGAGAAGATAATGTATCTCACACATATGGCCAGACACATTTGTTCATTGTGACCAAAGATAGCTTATATCATTGCTCGCCTTTACTGTTTTGACCCAAATGTTGTAGACGCGGGGGAGAAGTAGGCTACCTCTCTGGCAACTGTTACGAAGTTGATTAAATAGACACTACAGTGTTGGTCGTTTTTCTTTTTTTTGGAAACTGAAAGTATTGAAAGACTGTGTACTAGTCCTTAAAATATATCCCACCATAACTTAACGGAGTGGTTTGCTTCGGGTAGCCCCGTAATTGTCGGGGTGTCGGTAGGGGGAGGGTGGCATGTGCATTGAGTTCTTATGGAGGTGGCCAGAGTTGTATGGAGGCTTTGTCTCAGGCGTGTTGACCGACAAGACCCGGAGGTAGGAGAGGGGACCTCTCTAGACCACCCAGCTTGAGAGTATGCAGAGGCACACATCAAAAGGACTGTTAGGTTTGCTTCTGTGGCAAGGCGCCGAACTTTTTCATTTCCCCTCCGTGTGTGTCCTCTTTCTCACTTTATGCCTGCGTATTTGTGACTCATCATTTTTGTGTCTGTGTTAGGATCAAATCTGTAATTAACTTGTCCGTGCTGTTTTAAAGCAAAAACACAAAACAAAAAACCCGACGTGTCTTGTTAAGTTAATGCAAACACCGCCATGCCACAGTATTTCTTCGTACAGATTTCTCATGTAGGCTGCAAATAGGCAGATGGCAGAAGGTTGTCGTCATCTCTGATAAAGCATCAGCGTTACTGTAAGAAGGTTTCACATAAGTGTACATCCCTAGTTAACTGGCTAAAAATGTAGACTGTAGGAGAGATGGAATGGACAAGCCAATTTTAAAACCTGTAAGCAGTATCTATAACTATATTTTGTATAAACAGTAATGCTTCTAAACACGTGTAAACACGTTACAGCTAGGCCTATTTATTATACAACTCAAATCTAATAATCTAACTAACTTAAATAACTTCTATGGACCTGTTATTGCATCTTTGTTACATGTTTATGTGAGTCAGGTCTGAAGGTGTCAGATTAATTTCTGAAGCACTAAAAAAAAAGGTTAAAGTAAAGGCAGCGTTACAGGATCAGACATGTTTGACTCCTCAATTGGAGGGTAGACAGTTAGAGAGAGGCAGACACGCACGCACATTAGAACTGTCGTGGAAAGATTTATTAAAAAGACTCCTCACTTCATGAGATGTGTGGGTGTTGGCTTGATTCATTGAGGCCTGTGTCGCTTTGTGTGTGTGTGTGTGTGTGTGTGTGTGTGTGTAGTTATGTGTCTAAGTGACCTTTTTTTGTTGTGTGTGTGTGTGTGTGTGCGCACGCATACATGTGTCTGTAGGTGTGTGTGTGTGCCAGAGAAAGCATGTTTTGTGTGTGTGTGTGTGTGTGTGTGTGTGAACCAGCGTGTTTTCTGTGTATGAGTGTGTGTGTGAATGTCTTTCTACCAGATAATTGCAAGGTGTCAGCCCAGCGGTCACTGTAATAAGGCATAATCACTTTGGTGATCATAAAATTACAAGTCGTGATTGGAGACCAGAGGGAACATCAGTGGCTGAAATGTGTTTTTTCTAAAACTAGCCACACAGCTCCTGCTTGTGAAAAGACCTTGAGATTGGGACATGAAATAAAGTGTTTTGCAGACTTTAGGAAGATAGATAGATAGATAGATAGATAGACAGACAGACAGACAGACAGTTTATCAAGCCCAACAGGAATTTAAGACATTAGCTTATACACAACATTCATATACACAGTACAACAGTGCAAACATGTGTACAAATGATTTATATTTACAATGATATAAATATATATAATGATTTATACAAAGTATCAGTTTATCACAGCATACCAGTAAAATAAGAGTGGTAACCATGAATCTCCACAGGAAGGACCCTATGATCAGTCAGACTTGAAAAAGGAATTGTGCAAAAATAGTCCATTCGTGCAAAGTGAAAATGACAAAGCAAGCATGTGCAAGTTTAGTCTGGTTTGTACAATTGAAGAAATTATAGTACCATGCATTCAAAGTGCTCGGCTGAGATGCATATGACAACATTGGGGGAACAAAACACATGAGTTCCTATAAACCTACAACCACTGATTTGCTCATTTGACAGACACATGCCCTGCTGTTTCAAGTAACAAAATAAGGCTCCAGTCAAATCTTTTGTCTGTGTGTGTGTGTGTGTGTGTGTGTTTCAGGGCGAGCACAAGCGCAGTGTGACGGCTGTTTGGAATACTGTTGTGATGGAGTGCCTCCGTTCTGCTGCTCCTACTACGCCTACGTGGGTGACGTCCTATCGTGAGTAACAGAATGAACACACACACACACGCACACACTATTCCATGGAAAAACACACACACACACACACAAACGCACACACACACACATACACACACACACACACACACAAACATGCACACACTATTCCATGGAAAAACACACCCACACACACAAACACACACACACACACACACACACACAGATACACACTATTCCAGGGTGCTCTTTGGTCATGCAGCGTGACCCCTGGCCTAGGGTTGACCCTTGACCCCTGACATGTCTTTGACAGGCGCAGCTGCTCTCTCTCAGTCTGAAGCCTTTTGGAGTGACATGATGTCATGCTGAAGACATTAGATTATTGTGTGTTTGTAGAGCATGTACAGTATAGCAGTGTAAAAATGCATACAGGAGAAGGTCATCGAGGACAGACACAGCCCCCCTGCTCACACACCCACCACAAGATGATGAGAGGAGGTTTAGAAACAGGGAGAGAGAGGATAAGCCATAAATGAAGCCATTTAGACAGGACATTGTGGTCAGCTGTCGGGACATGTTTCATCAGGTGTGTGTGTGTGTGTGTGTGAGAGAGAGAGAGAGAGAGAGAGAGAGAGAGTGTTTGTGTGTGCGTGTGTCTGTGTGTGTAAAAGAGAGACATTGTGTATGTGTGTCAGTGTGTTTGTGTCAAACACACCCATCCTATTCCCTGACCCCGTGTATCTCCCATCTCCCTAAAAAAATCCTCTCTGGTGTCTGAGTCAGACTATCCAAATTTAGAGTGCCTAAACCGGATCATAAACAAAGAGCTTCCCCCTGGGTGGCCCTTCATCCACACAGGCAGCCACTTGTATTGCTCTCGCACACAACACACCGTGTGTCACCAGGACTGGCCCAGAAAGGTTTCCCTGGCGATGGGTGAATGACAGAGGATGAGTGGATAACAAGAGGATAATTTGCTGGATAAATAAGTGGGTATTTTTTTTTAATCTGTTCTAACAAATGTCCTTTTCTTTTCTCTATATCTGTCTCTGTCTTTGTGTCTTTCTGTCTCTGTCTTGCTCTGCCTTCTTCTTTCTCTCCTTCTTTCTCTTGCTGTCTTTCTGTGTTTACCCCACTCTAGGGGGACGGCGATATCCGGCATCGTTTTTGGCGTGGTGTTTCTGATGGGGGCGGTGGCGGCAGGCTTCCTCTTTGTCTGCATGTGTGTGAAGAACAACCGAGGGGCTCGTGTTGGAGTCTTCAGCACGTCCTACATCAACACGGTGTCCCAGGGATATCCAGGTGATTGTTCGCTCTGTCTTTCTCTCTCTCTCTCTCTCTCTCTCTCTCTCTCTCTCTCTCTCTTCTCTGGCTTTATTGGCATGAAAAGTAGTGTTGCCAAAGCTGACAATAAAAACAGATACAATATCTGTTCTATGAAAGAACAAAAAGAAGGGAAAAATAATTAAATAAGAAATGAAAATGTTACATGGCTTTGCATATTTGAATTTCTCTAAATAAAAGAAAAGGATACTTATCTTGAAAGTATACATCAACATTAATCTCTCTCTTTCTTTCTCTCTCTCTCTCTCTCTCTCTCTGTCTCTCACTCTGCCCTTGTAATGTGACACATACTTGATAAAAGTCTTCAGCCAGTAACATTTGAGTACCAACCTAATGGCTATTAAGTGGAATATAACTCATGGGTATAATACATAAAAGGAAAACAAATCGAACAAAATACAAACATAAACATAGCTATTAATAGCGTTCACAATGCTTAGTGGTACACCGCAGCATTTTTAGTGCAATTGAATTAGGTCGATAAATAAAATGGAGGTGTATCTTCATATCAGTGAAGTAGGCCCAAGGCACAATCTCGAGAGTTGATAATGGTCCACTGGTCTCCCTTCAGCCAAGATTTATTTTACTTGTGTGTAGTGTTTTATAGCCACCAGATGGCGTACTTCTCCTGCTCCTCCTATGTCAGGGCGTTACACAGAGGATTTGAGAGGATTTACGCATGACAAGAATGGTTACATAAAGAGAAACATAGTAATAACGGCTAACATTTTTTCATATTCATTGTTTCATTTTAACTTTTTCTTTTATTAAAACCTTAAAACCAGCTAGCTGTTGGCAGCCAATAACACATGTAATTATATGTAATAATAATATCTTATTAGTGGATCATAGTGTAATCTAAATAATATGAGCAGGGGCCTGGACTACAGAGTATAAATTAACTTTTTCTGTTGTTAAGATGAAAAGGAGATCATTGTAAAAAAAAAAAGGACAAAGTCACATATAGGTCAGGCACAGAACAATATCTGTTTTAGCTCAATGGAGATGAGATTTCCTTTCAGAGGAGGTAGAAGTGTGCATCTTGTTTGTTGCATTGCACTGTCTAAAAATGACAACACTGACAACACCTGATCCAGTCCTCTGCTTGAGGTTCTCAAGGGTGGAAGAACCTGATTTGACTTTCTCTGTTTGCTTGCAGGTGCTCCTCCACCCTACACGTTCGACTACGAGATGTACTCCACGGACCTCCACCCACCCCCCTACACACCCACCCCTCCCAGGGCTGGAAACTACTCGCCCCCTCCCCCATACCCTGGCTACACCCGGAAGTGAGCTGTTAGCTAGACTCGAGGAGGGTAGAGCTGCCTTTACCCTTCCATCATTTGAGGGGCAGGTGTTGGGGGTGTTGCAGGTCGGGTTACAACTTACCCCCAATGCAGAAGTCTGTATGGTACCACCAGGCCACCAATCAACATACCAGAGCTCTAGGTCCTTCATCAAAGCCTGTGAACTACCTGCTTCTTTTCTGGTCAGAGCGTCAGAGATGCCTTGCTGTCTCACTGCTGTATGTGGGTATGGTTGGATCAATCCCAAGAGCTCCTGAAAAGCCATGAGGGAAACTAAAGTTGTATGGTGGCTACTTGACAGACAATTGTGACCACAAAAAGTGTCTTAACTGTGCCGGCACCATGCCGAAAGAACTTCACTGGAAAGTATATTTAATGATAATGGGTCAAAGAGTACCGAAACAAGAGTAAGCGGACACAAAAGGAAAATAAAACAGACTGTATTGCATCAGACATCATATCAGACTGAAACTTGAAGAAGAAACCCAGAAGACAAGAGGACAATGCTGCTGCTGCACCTTGTATGCCGATATGCGTCAGTAATGATTTGCTGAACTGTTTACAAAGGACTCTCTGTTGACACACTGCTAATCCATGAAGGAGAACTACATTCCTGGTTCAGTTTTTAGCAAGTGTTTTTCTTCATGTTTAGTGTTTCATCAGATGCAACATTTCAAGCTCCTGATGCAGTATTTTTGACATGTGCCAAATGCTTCAATGTTAAGGATGTATCTAATAAAATGAGAGGTGGTTTCAGATGATGTATTATGCTATTGTTTGCCAGATCTCATTTGCATATGGGATGAATCCACTCCGGTCTCTGTAACACTGTGTGACTCTCCTGTATGCTTTAGTTTACATGGATTATAGAAGACCCTGTAAAGTAAAACACACACAGTTCAGGCCAAAAGTTTGGACACACCTTCTCATTTAATGTGTTTTCTTTTGTATGACTATTTACATTGTAGATATTAACTGAAGGCATCAAAACTATAAATGAACACATGTGGAAGTATGTACTTAACAAAAAAGTGTGAAGTCTTAACTTTTTTGTTAGGTACATAATAACATATGTGTTAATTCACAGTCTTGGTGCCTGTGGTGAGAATCTACAATGTAAATAGTCATGAAAGTAAAGAAAACACATTGAATGAGATGGTGTGTCCAAATGTTTGGCCTGTATTGTATTTGGGTTGGCAGCATGTGGAATATATGGGAAAACTGTCTGGAAAGATGTGGAAAACCCCTAAAGTCAGTCCTATAAGTTTTCACTACTTTTTACAGTCGATTTAAGTCAGTCGCAACTAAAATGCATCCTACTTACACCATGACTGTGATTATCACAGTATAGCATTGCATGGGTGGTGCCTCCACACTTTGAGTTGACTCCCCTACAGCATCTGAGAGGTAACGACTATTTTTGTATCACTTTGAGACTTTTATCTGCTAGCCACATTCATGTTTCAGGAGATAATGAGTGACAGTTCCTTCTTTGGTACAAAGAACTTAGAAAAAAATATTACTCTGACTTTACGGGGTCTTTAAGCAGCAGGCTGGACAGTGTACAAAAGCTTAAAGGGACACACTGTAAGCAACAGCGCTGCTTATTTCTGGGTAACTTGTTGGTCATTATCAGAAAGGATACACATAGGTCTACTTGTCATTTCCATTTTCAGCCCTCTAGTCCTGTGTAACAGCTTTCATTACACACGTGTGAGAAAATATCCAAACAGTATTGTATGTTTGCCATACTGCTCTCAAGCACTACAGGCACTGAAATGGGCCTTTTTCTTATCTGCCATCAGCTACTTGAGGTTTTTCATGCCAGTGCAGCTGCTGATGTTGGCAGTTACTACAGTTGGCTTTAAAAATCAATATATTGTTACAATTATGCTATAATTGTGTTATTATTATATTACAGAGGTTATATTTTATAACAAACTACATTAAATCTCTACAGCCCCTTTTTAAGCATATTGCCACATTGCGAAAATACATCAGCAGGCTTATGTAATCCACCAATAAACTGTGAAGTGTTTGCAAAGGGAGATTTTGGCTTTAGGTTATGCGATAGCAGACACAAATCTCTATGTCTCTTTTAAATAAACGTTTGCCTTTGAGTTTACATTTTGATGCCAGCTTGTATCTAAAGCAAGATACTTCATAATGACCAAGCAGGTTTCAGTACTCAGACCCTGGTGTGCTAGTATGGTCACGATGGGCCTACTGTGCTCTGAAATGGTCTCACTGCAACACAGAAAAAATGGCGGCGGCCTTAATTGTCCACCAGGTGGCGAAGCAACTGGAGAACGGTTCTTTGGTCCTTTGACCCGAATGATAACATAATCAGTCGTCTGGCTGTAGACACGTCCTCCTCCCCTGATAAACATGATTTTATATTCTTCCACCTGTCCACCTGCATAATATCACAACAAGAAACAATACTCAACACTTAAAAAGGCTCCCTGAACATAATTATGTCTAAGGATACAATTAATAAAGGGATTTAAAAGCTTTGGTTATTTTCCCAGAAGCACAATGTGATAAAACTGGATAATGTCATTCCGTCTTGTTTCCTCTACCCATTGTGTGAGTGTGGGGAGGGTATTGTGCCGCTTCCATTGCCCCCTCCCCTCCCGACGAATCCATTCTCTCCCTGTCCGGTCAGGTGACTGGCTCGCTAGCAGCTGTAGAGCCTCGCTATCAGTCTCCATCATTTTTCACTTGGAACGGCGACACGAGCACAGACACAGCAAATTCCTCGGTAAACTTTATTTGTACACCCGACACACCGCACACTAAAGGCGCTGTGAAGAAGAGTCGGCATGGGGGAACATATTGGCGTTTTCCTGCTGATGCTTGCGTCCACGGCATGGTGTCTAGAGGTAAGGGAATGATATGTAACCGACAGAAGAAAAGCAACGGGATTACAACGGAGATTTTAAGAGCTGTTTTCTGACTGCAGTTATGCGTAAACGCTTTAAAATCACATTTTTTCAGTTATTGGTGTACACAGTTGTGTTATTTAAAGGTCATATTATGAAAACCACGCGTTTGTGTGGTTGGAATGTCTGCATTAGTGCATTGGCTACCTAGCTTATCCATTCCCTACGCATATAATGAGCTAGACTTTGAACAGTAGATTGCACGAAGAAAAAAATGTCCATAGTCTACAATGTAAAATGTTGCTGTAGCTTTTCCCTGGCAAAGTAGGTTAAATCAGAGCAGCTGGACTTTATCAGAAGAGCTCCTAGGCCCGTTTAATCCTTTGCGCTTTGAAACCAAGTACAAGCTCTCTGCTACATTGTACCCCTTCGGCGAAGAACTGTCTTGCTCTAGCCAACAGATATCCCAGCAGAATTCTTCATAATTCTGTGAATGTGTGTCCTATTCCATCTGTATCACATTCTCGGGTATCTATTTGCACCTATTTGATAATGACCAGAGATATCTTCTTGCAACTAAGGTCGGGATGATGCGGACGTTTCAAGAAATTGCTGATGAGGGTTTTTTTCTGGTTGTCATGCATTTAAAAAATCTCAGAATTTTCTTGACTGTAGGCTTACTTATGCATAACTGCCATATTATGACTCGATGTTTCTCAAAGCGTCGCCAGTGCAGTCTACAGGCTTATAAACAGCTAAGTGGTTTACTTGTGAACAAACATAACCATGCATCACCATCGCACCCCCACCCCAAATGATATGGAATGCTTGGCTTTATCCATTACTGTTAATCACATACTAGAAAAAGGAGGGTCTTTCTATTGAGATTTACGATTGGTTTTGGTCGAGGACTTGTTAAGTGGTAGATGCCTGGAGACGCATGTCGATCCATTTCGCAATGTTTTCCTGTCAGTCCTACCCACGTCCCTGTTACATCGGTGGGCGTGTTTTTGGAAAAAAAATGTCTATTTATATATATTGGAGGCTATATTTTGGCAACATACGTCCGTTTTAGTTATATTTGTGGAATTGCCAGTTTAAAACAACCCGTGTGAGCGTTCAAGATAGAGAAAATGAACATTTTCTCGCCAACATGTTACATGTCGAGGACAGGGAGTAGGATGTTGCCAGATAGAAATAAGATGGCGGCGGTGCACTGCGGTGTTCTATCATAACTCCGCGCGACCAGGACCAAACCTAGGCTACAAGAGGCACTTCGTCTCAGAAAGGCTTTCGCTGGGGATTTGACTTCGTACTCAGACTCTTCTCCCTTCCACTATAGCCAGCTGAGGTTTTCAATCACTAGCTTCGCGTCAGTCTGTGAACGTGTCCGTCTGGAAGGGACTGTTATGGGAGGATGGCACCAATAGCGCACATGCATTGTTTGTCGCCCAGGCATTCTGCCATACACTGGTCTGCCGGAGACAATCGCTCACTGTTACCGCAGTCACACAATTACTCAGCATACCACAAAACCTTGTTTATAACCACAGTGGTTTTGAAGATTGTATCAGTCAATTAAATGTTATCATACTGCTGTGGTCAGGGTTAACAGTCCCTCGTTTAATTGTTACAATTACATTTTTAATATGAAGTCGATTAAAAGATTTTAACTTGAACATTACTTTAGCCATGATTTACCGTAGGCTATGTGATATGTGTTCCAGAGTTGAAAAGCCTTCTCACCTGCATTGCACAGATTTGTTTTCGTTAAGCAAATTGTCACGTGTGGCTCCCCACAATCCTAAGCGCTCTCCTGAGAACTGTGGGTGATTTAGCCTCGTTTGACTATCAGCCTCATTTGCATGGACTATTTGGAGTAGGTCATCGCTCTGGGTTTAAATTGTCTAAAGCTTTTCTCTGAGCCAGACAGCATGTGGGAGGGAGTCTTAAGCTACACAAGGCCGCAGGTACATTTTTTCCCCCCATTCCCTGACCACATAGGACTGTTGTTTGACTTTTCCCCCTGTCAGGAGATGGCGATGGTTTGGTAGGCCCGGGAGGGGGTGTGGGGTGTGGGGGGGGGGGGGGGGCGTCTGATGAATCTCAGTGCGGTAAGACCTGAGAGTGTAGGCCAAATGATGAGGTCTGGCACAGCCGGAGCCCTGGGAGAACTGTGTGTGTCTGCTTTTACTCTGCTCACTGCAGATAAATACCCACCCAAGTACCTTCATCACTGCCGACCGAACAGCCAACTTTTGACATCTCAGGGTTTTCCTTTGCTATCTCCCAGGGCTGAGTTAATGGCAGGACACTGCAGTGGCTGAATTACAAGGTTTTAAGCAGTCACACCTTATATAGAGTTGTATAACAATGATGACTATTCTTTGGGGTATTTTAAGGACACACACACACTCTTTTGTCCAATTGTTTTTTTTCTGGGTGTAGGTTGCCAACAACGGTGACGCATAGTTTCCATGGTGACATGAGCGAGCCTGTTCTAGACGTCTACAGCAAGAGGCACATGTGTAACAAATGTGTTCCCATCTGCCGGGTGCCGTGTGGGTTTTTACGGGCCTGTTGTGTGAGCGGTGTTTGTGTTTTTTTTGTTGTCGGTTCCCCCCTCCCATCTTTGCTTTATGGCTGTTCTCACACTTTATGCCTTTTGTTGTGACTGTTGTCACCCGTATTTTATGGAGTGCCGCTGGGGTGACCACATATTCCCTCTCTCTGACTGTGTGGTAATGACCAGCTGATGGCTGCGACAGTTGCTCTATGAGCGCGGCTTGAAAAACCACGGCCTGGTGTGTTTGTTTGACACCACACACACACACACACTGACGGACAGACAGACACACACTCACACACACACACAGAAGGACAGAGAGAGAATGAGATGCCGCTGGTGTGACCACACACACAAACAGATAGACAGGAGGACAGAGAGAGAAAGAGATGCCGCTGGTGTGACACACACATACACACACATATACAGAGTGAGAGAAGCAGTCACATTGCTGATTTTGGAATGGGAGGCATTCAGAGCGGATCACCGTGAAAGCGGACGGGCTGAAAAGAGGGCTTTGTTGGGCCGGGGATGGGAGTGGCATTGGAGGGGGGGCGCGGGTGGAGGAGGGGGGCGATTCAGGTCCGGCGAGTCAGCAGGTGGGCATCGGGTGTTGTAACTGTTGAGGTGCCGGGGCTCAGATGGGGAACAGCAGGCTCCTCTGCAACATCGGGACGCCCACCCCCCCCATCGCCCCTGCACCCCCCAGTAGTCATAAGTCACCCCAGCACAGCCCAGCCCAGCCCAGCCCAGCCTTGCCTGCCTCAAAGAGCAAACTGTTGGAGCGCTGGTGTGCGCAGGTGCTGCTTAATATAGATGGCCCCGACATGCCTCATCTGTACAGCAGGGTGGGGGATGGGCGGCGGCTGCTGCTGCTGCTGCTGCTGCTGCTTGTGGTGGTGGTGATGGTGATGATGGAGAGGTGTGTGTGTGTGGTGGGGGGTGGGGGTCGGGGAGTGGCAGCATGTCCCGCTGGCTGCTTCTCGACAGAACTCCGCTTCCGAAGGTTTCCCGCTGCCATGGCAACCGCACCTCTCGGAGCGGCGGGGCGCGAGACGGCAATGTGGTAGCAGGCAGCAGCCGTCCGCTAATGAGGCGAGACGATGAGCCTGTCATGCTGTGCCGGCGGCCATATTTTTTAAGGGGCCGCCTCCCCTCCCCTCCCCTACACCACCCCCACGCCCACTCCCCACTCCACCCCACCCTGCGCTGGTGCACTGGCCCCTCCTGACCCCACCCACCCTCAGCTCCCAGGGAGACGTGATTACCGGAGGCCCCTAGTGGCCCCCTCGAGACCAGGGACCCCCAGGTGCAGTCACCTGGGCAACGGAGCCGAACAAACGAGCCCACAGGTACCAGCAGCAGCAGGCTGCCACGTGTTGCCACCTGAGAGGGGGGCGTGGTCTTGATTTTTAATTGGTTAGACGTCCTAAGGTGGACGCCTGAGCGGGCGTGGTCTTGATTTTTAATTGGTTAGACATACTAAGGTGGGTGTAGGTCACGTGTACCGTAAACACACACGGCGGTGAGGCGGTTAATCGTCAGCTTCCTGTTGATTAATCAGGGGGATTAAACAGTAAATGGAACGGTAAGCCATTCCTTGGCAGAACTGGGGAAAATGGAGGATTGTTGGGCGTTTAATCATTTGCAGATTCCTGGATTCAATTTTAAAGAGAAAAAAATTGAATTACAAGGAAGCATGTCTCCCAGTACCGCTTCAAAGAGGAGTTTGGGTATATGATTAGAGATTAGAGATAGTGTATTTTTACCCAGCCTTTTTCTCAGCATGTACCATACATGTGTGTATTAATATTTTTACTCAGCCTACGTAATAGCAGTTTTATGTTACCTATTTATGTAGTCCAATATACCTTTTTTTTACCTCTTTCTCTCTCTCTCTCTCTCTCTCTCTCTCTTTCTATCTCTCTCTCTTTCTCTCTCTTTCCCCTTCTTAATACACACCCTCTCCCAAAACACAAGATCCTCCTACTCCTTGGTTGTCGTGGCACCCAGAGACATTCTGGTGCTTAGCAGCAGTTCTATAATTAACCCCCCCAACATGCCCCACAAACACACACACCACACATCCACACCCCTTCTCCTGTCAGGGTCAGGTTTGAATGGTGTGTGTGTGTGTGTGTGTGTGTGTGTGTGTGTGTGTGTGTGTGTGGCTGGTATTCATATCCCTGCTCTCATTCCCTCTCCTTCCCACACCCTGTATAGCTTCAAGAAAAATAAATAAATAAAGTCTCCAGGATTTAACCCCTAAAAATTCCCCACCCACACAGCTTGAGGTGGTAAACCCAGGAGAGTTCAGGTGGGAGGTGTGTGTGTTGTGTTTACCTGCAAGACATTGAACCTACTCAGAATGGTGTGTGTGAGCACCTGAAGCCGTCCACGCAAGGGGGAAACATTAACCAGGCACATAGCGAACCAGTGAAAACATCGGCAGCACACGCTCCTGCATTCCTGCTCACTGCTTACCAACGCCCAAGCTCTGCAGTTCAATTTTAGCTCAGAGAGTGTGTGTGTGTGTGTCTGTGTGTGTGGACTTCTGAAGTGTTAGCTTAAGGGTTTGCCCCTATGCCCTGAAGACGAAACTGTCTCGAGTGTTCATAATTTTGTAGCCGTGGTGACGCAGTGCAGAGAAAGAGAGTCAGAGAGAGAGAGAGAGATTCCTGACAGGACCGCTACTGTTTAACCGTCTGCTTCCTGTTTGCTTCCTGCTTCTGTGAGGCGGACTTCCTGTGTTTGTCTGGATCTGGTGGGAGCCACCTCTGGAAGAGATGGAATTAACCCGTGAAAATCCCAAGTGTGAATATATACACACACACACACACACACACACACACACACATACACACACACACACACAGAAATAGAGTGAAGTTAAGTGGTTTGAATAGTCAGGGATGTTTTTCGACCCCTCTCTATAGCTTCCTTGTGCTAGGCCTGTTGTTTAACAGCCCTTAGCTCACTTTACCTCTCTTTGTTGTCTGTAGATGGCTGCGGCAATGTCCCTGCACCATGGTCTCGGTATACAATTTCGACAGTGACCCAAATAGATAATGCAGCAGACTTTCTATGACCTCCAACTCCCTTTAACAGTGACCAAGGCAAGCACCCTTCACACACTCGCAGGGGTTTTCAAAGAAAGGATACACGTGCGGTTAAGGAGGCCATCAATATTTTATGATCCAGTTCTATTAACAGGCGGAGATTTATACCATGAATAATTCACTGTCATCGCGATCAGGGAGCCCCACCTCCGCTCCGTTACAGTGTGCAGGAACACGGTGCACAGTGAGAAGAATATCTGTAATGATATCAGTTACGGGTATTTTTCAGTCATTGGATAGGAGTGACTTTATCTCTTTTTTTATTCTTGTTTTATACAATGACATTGGGAAACTACACATTCTATTCCTGAGGAGAAGTCAGGCAGGTGTTAGCATTTTTCCCATAATGCTTTGCCAGAGGGAATGGAGGGTGGAGCTAATGTAAATCGGCACGGCAACCACTGAGTTCAGGAACAGGGCATGTTGGCAATTTCTAGAATATAGAGGTTTATTTTCCAAATTATTTCACACTCACTGTCAGTCTCCCATATTTCCTACCAACCTCTCTTTCTCTTTTTCTCTCTGTTTCTCTTTGCTCTGTCTGTCTGTCTCTCTCTCTGTCCTTCACACTCCCTTTGTGTAGGGGTGAGTGTGTATCTGTCTATTTCCCTCTCTGCCTCTCTCTGTTTTTTACATTCCCTTTGTGTGTGTCTCTCTCTCTCTCTCTCTCTCTCTCTCTCTCTCTCTCTCTCTCTCTCTCTCTCTCTCTCTCTCATTCTCTGTCTCTCTCTCTCCCTCCCTTTCCCTTTTCTCATCTTTTTGGGATCCCCATCTCTAGCTCTCTGTCAACATCCCCCCCCCCCCAATCCCATTGGCCTTCCCTGTTTTTTTGTGTCTGCCATTTTAATTCTATTAGCTTGTCTCTTGAATACATGTGCTTCACTCCCACTCGCAACAAAAACAAAACCCCCCACCATAAAAACCCCCGGCTTTCACACAGATGGGCCCAAGGGGCGGGGGTGTGGGGGGGGAGAGAGGGCAGGAATTTTTTGTTCTCCTGTTGTCATAGTGATGGAGAGGGGGCTCGAGCAGCAGACGGAGCGTCTTCATTTTTTATTGCTGTGGAGATGGCAGCCCTTCTGCAACTGTGTGTGTGTGTGTGTGTGTGTGAGTGTAAGAGTGTGCGAGTGAGTGTGTGTGCGCGTAAGTGAGCGCACACGGGCGGAATGTTGGCAGACACGGTGAGAGGGAAGTAAGGGGTCGGGCTGGCTTATAATCACTGAAACATACACCCCTTCTGGATCCGGTCACACACACACACACACACACACACACACCCATACACACATACAGTACATACAGGCACATACCACACACACACAACATGTATTAGGGTCCTGGCTTAGGAAGGGGTGAAGGATATCATTATACATACACCCACACTCGTGCATAAACGCATATGCCTTAGAGTCCGGTCTCTACCACATGCTTAAGCATATCATTACACACACACACACACACACACACAATCCCACACAGCAGATTTTATGAGTGGTGGTGTTTTATGTTTTGGCTTTCCTTGCGCAGGCCCCTCTCTACATATTTAGAACTGGTCTACACACACACACACACACACACACACACACACACACACACACACACACACACACACACAAGCTGATCTGATCCGGATTTCATTGTCG
>CM059274.1:19961916-19966916 GCA_030347295.1 Setipinna tenuifilis | reverse complement strand
TTCATACAAGACGTAGCTCAAAGTGCTTCAACAGTTTGGCAGTTAACAGAGCTGTATAATGTTGTTTTATAGTGGAGCTAGTCAAATAAAATCAATCCATGAATAAAAAGCCTCTTGAGTGCATTGCATTGTAGTTCATGCCAGTATACAGTCAGGCTCGGTCAAAGCCCCACTCAGGTGTGGGGGAGGGTGGCGTTTACAATTGTAAGGGCCCAGCATTGATTGGGGGGGGGGGGGCACTTTGAGGACACCTCTAATGGTGTTATTATTAATAATAGGGGCGGGGGCGGCAAATTTGTATTTTTCCACAGGCCTCAAAATGTCTAGCAGCTCCCCTGTAGACCTGCACCCGGTCCCTGTTATAGACGAAGGGATCTTTTGAAACCGCTGTTGTTCACTAGCTAGTTAATCACTTCTTGTGCTTAGAAGGCTTTGACTCACCAACGTGACTCATTGTTGTGGGTGAAGTCCCGTTCAGTCATTCCTCAGTTTGGTGTTAAATGTTTCATTTTCATTTCAAATGTCATTCAATTCAGTAACTGTGGAGACTGTGAAGTCTTCCTGTTCCTCTTAACAGATTTCCAGTAATTGCATAATTGTGTGTGTGTGTGTGTGTGTGTGTGTGTGTGTGTGTATATATATATAAACACACACACACACATACATAAAAAGTGTGTGTGCGTACTGAATGCATATATATTTCTTTCAGTGCTAACATCAGCAGTCTAAAAAGGTTTTTTGACTTTGTGAGCTACTGTTCTACCAGGGTTAGTCTATAAACAGCCCAAAGTAATGACTCAGTCCTCTTTCTCACTTGCACAATGTGTCCCTGGCCTGGTGGGCCATTAACTGTGGAGTGGTTGAATGGGGGAACGGCCGTTGTCGCGAGCACGGCTGGCTGGCTGGCTGGCTGGCGTGTGGTGGTGCGCCACCACTGCTGCCCAGATTGAACGGTTGGGCGGCGTGAAATTAAGTGCCCTACTTTTTAGCCCTCCCGAAACGAGCCGCAGCCACACGGACCTCTCCAGGAGGAGGTTGCCACGGTGACATTGGCGGCTTGCGCAGCGTCGGCGTTGTGTCTCGGCCTCTCCCGGCCCTCTCCTTTCCCCACACGATTGCTAGGCACAGAGAATTTGTCACTGTCATGGGCTGTGTGTGTGTGTGTGTGTGTTTGTGTATGTGTGTGTGTGTGCGCCGAGAGTGCTGAAGTGCTTCAGGGTTTTCCTCCAAGCTCTTGAGACCACACTCTCAGGCGTTCTAATTTTGTGTGTGTGTGTGTGTGTGTGTGTGTGTGTGTGTGTGTGTGTGTGTGTGAGTGAATGTGTCTCTCTCTCTTTCTCCCTCCCTCTCTCTCTGAGTGTGTTTTAGTAAGACGCTTTAAATCACTAAGGAACAGCCACAGGCCTTTCTTTCCCTCGACAGATTTGTTCTGCCCACTCAAGTGGGCTGGGAATGTGTGTTTAGTGCGTGGCCTTAGCCAAAAGGAGCTTTCGGGGCACAGAACAAGCCCTCCCCTGTGCTGTCAGCCTGAGCTCACACACACACACACACACACACACACACACACACACACACACACACACACACACACACAGCAGAGCTCAGCCTCAGCCCCAGCACTGGCACACATGCGGTCTGGTCTGGCCCGGCCCGCGGTCCCCAGAGAGATGGCTTTATCTGCAGAGCATGACTTACCCTTACCACAGCCTGGTACATGCCCCTCTCTAGCACTGGGGTAGTACGCTTGATGCATGCATGCACACACACACACACACACACACATATACAGAGTCATTCTCTCTCTTTGTCTGTCTGTCTGTCTGTCTCTCTCTGTATGTGTGAACACGCACACAAACCAGCCCATTGAGTGTTTTATATAGATGCATCTCTCTCTCTCTCTCTCTCTCTCTCTCTCCTTCACTCTCGCTCTCTATCTCTCCTTCACTGTGTCCGTCACTCTCTTTCTGTCAGTTACTGTCTAGTGCCTACAGGCATAAGCAGTGAATGCTGATATAGCATTAAGCAAGTGAGACAGTGGGAGAGAGGGAGAGAGAGAGAGAGTAAGGTGTAAGATGACAGAAAGAGAGGGATCGCCACTGAGACAAGAGAGGAATCTGGGGTGTGCGCGGGGGAGAGTGATGAGACTGGACAGACGAGAGAGTCCAAGCAGGTGGAATGGCCGATGGCTGTCTGTTCTGATCTCATCACCCCGGCGCTCTCCACTTCCCCTCTCTGTCTCTGTCTGTCTCTGTCTCCATCATATCCTTAATGCTCTCTCTCTCGGTCTCTCTCTCTCTCTGTCTCTTTCTCCCTCACTCTATCTCACTCCATCTCTTTCTGTCTGTCTGTCTCTTTCTCCCTCCCTCTCTGCCCCTCTCTCTCTCGTGCTCTCTTTGCCCCCCCCCCCTCCCCACTTCTCTCTCTTTCTAGCGTGTCCTGTGTATTAAAACTGAAAACAAACCAGGATCACAGATGAGAGAAAGGAAAATGGACACACAGTCAAAGAGAAACTTAAGGAAAAAGGGAGAGGCAGCTTAGCACCACACAGGAAGTAAGAGAATCCAGAGAAAGATCTAGAAATGCCGACTCTGCGATAAGAAGGGACCTTAGGGGGCGAGAGAGACAGATGACCAATCAGATTGCGCGATGGCTACTGCCATTGCACTGTACTCCCTCTCAGGGGATTTGTTTATTGGCTCCAGCCCTCCTCATCTGTAAGCATGACCTAAAGGTTCCTTTACCACACTACAAAATGGGTCAAGGGCATTTCCAGTGCTCTATGAACATGGCTAATTTAAAGTCATACTGTAATTGATTCCTTATATAGACAAAGAGGGGTCAGCTATACCTGTTACATGTATACGTTATGTTATATGTTCATGATGTCAGTTTCTTAAAATAAATAAATAAATAAACACCCTTTACTGTTCCAAGTACCACTTTAGTGCTGCTTTGTCAAATCAATGAGCTGGTATGGTTGGTTAGCATGAGGTCTGGTCTTTGCTCTGGTGGTCTCTCTATTTGTCTGTCTGTCTCTCTGACTGCTTGTCTGTGTCTGGCTGTATGCTTTAAATCAGTCAGGAATCCCAGAGAGCCTAGCTAGTGAACGCCACATGTCACGTAACCATCATCAGTCACATCATATGGCCAAAGGTAAAGCTAGTTATCAGTATGGCGGCCATTGCTGGATTCGTGTCACAACAAACAAGGCCTATCGTCACCAATCCAGACAGACGATGCCCTGCTTCTTTTCTGGTCACTCAGGGGCAAAAAATTTGGTCACGGTCCCTGAGGGCTCGTTCACACACACACATATGGCAGCAGGGGGAATTTGTCCCCGATCCCTGAATGGCCTCGCAGATGGGCCATGTGCCGGCTTTATGTTGTGTGACAGTGTCATGTGTCGTGGCACAGGACCGCAGGAGCAGAGACAGATTTGTCACCGTGTGTGTGTGTGTGTGTGTGTGTGTGTGTGTGTGTGTGTGTGTGTGTGCTGGCTTATGTGTGCGCAGGCGCGTGCTCGTTCGCTCGTAACTAGGAGAGGGATTTACAGATTTGCAGTAGCCTTCGGCATGTGGCACAGGAAGGACATGAACTCCTGTAGGCAACACATCCCTTCGCCCTAATGAGAGGCTATCTGATCTGTCTGAGCCCGTGTGTGTGTGTGTGTGTGTGAGAGAGAGTGAGTGTGTGTGTGTGTGAGTGTGTTTTTTAGTTAGAGAGAATGCAAGGCTATTCACTGTGTGTATTATCTGTCACAAATGAATCTTTGTGCTGAACCCAATACATTCAAATCACTAACAAGATTAGAACACAAAGTGTTACCCTTCTCTCTGTCTCCCCTTCTCGGAACCTCCCTCCCACCCTTACGCTATACCCCCCCCCCCCTCCCCTACCCTCCTCTCTCTCTCTCTCTCTCTCTCTCTCTCTCTCTCTCTCTCTCTCTCTCTCTCTCTCTCTCTCTCTCTCTCTCTCTCTGCCCCCTTGAACTTCCTGGCTCTTGAACACAATGCAGTCTTTCACAGGCATTATTCCTTGTTCCTCCTTCAATAGCCCCAAATCATGACCGTGGACTCTCCTCCTCCATCTCTCTCTCTCTCTCTCTCTCTCTCTCTCTCTCTCTCTCTCTCTCTCTCTGTGTCTTTCTCTTTCTCCTTCTGCCTTCACCTCTTTCTGTCTGTCTCTCTCTCTTTCTCTCTTTCATCCATACACACACACACACACACCACAGACTACTCTAAAGCTCTCTACACAGAAACAAGGCTGCTTTTATTACTATTAGTGCTGACATTTAGTGTGTGTGTGTGTGTGTGTCAGAGAGAGTTTATGTACAGTGATGAGAGGAACAGAACGTCTTATGAATGTCATGGCTAAAACACTGTGATGAACATCCAAAAATACTAGGTTTCTGATGAATTTCTAGAATCTGTGGAAGTAACGCAGCTTGACAGAATGTGTGTGTGTGTGTGTGTGTGTGTGTGTGTGTGTGTGTGTGTGTGTGTGTGTGTGAGAGAGAGAGAGAGAGAGAGAGATAGATAGAGATGCAAGTTTTTTTTCTGGTTTCAGCATACTACTTTTCAGGTAGTAGAGGCACCCGATCGAAATCCTTCAGCTTTCCAACTGACATAAATACTGTTGTAACTGCAGCTTCAGGCAAAAATGCAGTCACTTGGCTCTGGTGTGTGTGTGTGTATGTACACACATTTGTGTGTGTGTTTCATGTTGCAGCTTGTCTTCTAGTCTCTTCTCCACTGTTTGCACTAATTGAAGAGGCCGTTCTCCTCATGGTCAACCCATATCTCTAATTAGCTCCTCTGCATCAAAGCCAATAGAATTCCCCCTTTCAGAATGATTGGCAGCTGAAGGGGCGGGGTGTAGCATGTCAGCCAAGCGTGCCACTGGCTAAAAAAAGGCCACTAACGCCACTAATGCACTCCAGAAAGGACAGGCAAACAATCCCAGATGTTGTCTGGTCTGTTGTCTGGTTTTGTCGTTGCCTT
>CM059274.1:19951916-19959416 GCA_030347295.1 Setipinna tenuifilis | reverse complement strand
CACATACATACAAATATTTACATAACACACACACACATATATATACACTTACAAATACACACATCCATGTACACATAACACACACACACACACACACACACACACACACACACACACACACACACACACACACACACACACAGACTGTAGCCAGTCCTGACTGAGGAGGCCGAGGCAGGCATCAGAGGCTCTGTATCTGATCTGTCTTGACATAATGATTAAATGTATGCTGCCGTAGGCCTGCACTGTCTCTCTGCAGTGCATCAGCAGCCCCTCACCCCTGCCTGGAGCAGACTCAGGAGCACAGATGATCAAATCCATTGATCACATCAGCATCCTGTTCTCTTTAATGCCTTTAGTTGAGTGTGTGTGTGTGTGTGTGTGTGTGTGTGTGTGTGTGTGTGTGTGTGTGTGTAGATGGGTGGGTGGGTTGTTAGGGTTGGCTGACACTGCCGCGGGACATTTGTGCCTCGATGAAATATGATTTTGTATCTTACCGCGTGGCTAAATGAGTTTCAATGAGTTACAATTTAAAAAAAATGTTTTTATATCTCATTAATTCGGCCCCTCCCCGCCCCCCCTTTCCCCTTTCCCGTCACAGTCTTGCGGCGACCGCACCATGAATCTCCATGACTACGGGATGCTGTTGCCGTGCGGCATCGACCGTTTCCGCGGCGTGGAGTTCGTGTGCTGCCCCAACGAGGCCGAGCAGGAGGCCGACAGCGCAGAGCTGGAGGTGGACGACTCTGACGTCTGGTGGGGAGGAGCTGAGACTGATTACGCTGACAATAGGTACACACACACATTCATATATATACACATGCGCGCACACACACGTATGCATATACACACACACACACTCATCCATACACGCATGCTCGCGTCTGGTGGGGAGGAGCTGAGACCGATTACCGAACAACAATAGGTACACACAGACACACACATATGGATATACACACACTCCTATACACATACTTACACACTCTCTTTCACATGCACATTTATACAGACACACATGCATGCGTGACCTACTGCAAACAAGTAAGGTAACATGCGCGTACACTCTATAACTTTGATACACGCACCACATACACCATCGATCAGGTGACTCATCGCAATAATGAATACTCTGCATCTCAAAGGTACATCAGGTGCAGGTCTAAGCTGGAGTTAAAATCATCCCGAGGGGATGAATACACCAGGCTTACGGGCCAGAGGATATTACTTTGTGATCCAGGTGCTTTGGAACAAAGAGATGTCCTCACTCTGTGAGGCTACTGTGTCCGTCTATGGACAAAGCAACAGCCGCATAGGGGCTGGGATTAGGCTTAGAGGGATGGGGACCAGGACAATAACACACTATGAAAGACTGCAGCAATATGTTGGAGAGAATGGAAAAAAAAAACATTATTTCTTTCACTCTCTCCTTCTCACTTAGTGTGCACACACACACACACACACACACACACACACACAAACACTATTATACACACCCGGATCTGTTCTTTTAAAATGTGTTTTCTAGGTCATATTGCAGTGTATGTGTATAATGGATGTCAACACGTTGGAGAGACATGACTTTTACCAACAGGGACACTGAAACACTATTACTTTTTGCCTTAGAACTGTGCCCCCCCCCTTCATTTTTTATTCCGTTTTTATTCTCCGTCTTCCATTACTACTTATTCCATTACTACTTATTCATTCTGTGTTGTGTAAATATGTTTCTTACATGAGTGCACTGGAGAAGGAGTTGCTTTCAATGTCATTGTACAGATGTATAGTGTACATCGTACATCGTATTCCCTGTTTTTATTCTCTATCTTGCACTACTATAAATTAGTCATTATTCTATGTTGTAAATATTCTTCTAACATAACACTGGAGGAGTGGCTTTCGATGTCATTGTACAGATGTATAGTGTACATTGTAGATGTGTTTAGTGATAATAAAGGCTTTTATTCTATGTTGTAAATATTCTTTGTACATGATTACACTTCAGAAGGAGTTGCTTTCAATGTCATTGTACAGGTATATAGTGTACATTGTACATGTGTTTAACAACAAAGGCATTTTATTCCATGTTGTAAATATTCTTCTTACATGATTGACATCGAAACCAACTCCTTCTGAAGTGCATTGTACAGGTCTATAGTGTACATTGTAGATGTCTTTAGTGACAATAAAAAATATTTATTCTATTTTATTCTCCACCCCCACCCCCACCCCGACCCCCCCGTCTGCAGCATGGCCAAAGAGGCGCAGCCCGCCGAGCGTGAGCCGGAGGTGGTAGAGGAGACGCAGGAGCCCAAGCGCTACGAGGAGACGCAGCCCGCCGTCTTCGGTGACAACGACGAGAAGCAGCAGCTGGGCCGCTTCGGCGAGTACGAGCAGCAGCAGGAGGAGGAGGAGGAGGAGGAGGAGTACGGCCAGGAGGAGGTCGCGGAGGAGGAGGGAGAGGAGGACGCCGACCAGGACGGGGACGGGCAGGACGACGAGGAGGAAGAGGAGGATGACGTCGCCAACGACGACAACGAGCCCACCACCAGCGTTGCCATGACGACCACCACCACAACCACCACCGAGTCTGTGGAGGAAGTCGTCAAAGGTGAGCCACACGTGTGTGTGTGTGTGTGTGTGTGTGTGTGTGTGTGTGTGTGTGTGTAGGTGGATGTGTGTGTGGTTACTGTGGCAGCCTTTCCCCCAGGGTCCCTTCTGTGGAGTGCTACTGTTGTGTTGAGGTTGAGAGGAACATGGTGTGTGAAGATCAGCAATTTGTTAGGAGGAGCTACTGTTTATTTCTACTCTGGTGTACCCAGCTTGTTGGTGTATTTTGTCTAAAGCAAGTGTGTGTCCAAGTACAGGTGCAGCACTCGAATTGTAATCCAGTTAAGATGTCTTTTTTTTTTGGAAGTGTTAAGGTTCAACAGTTGGTGTGTTGACGCACATCCGTGCATTTCCATGTGTGAGTGTGTGTGTATGGAGGTACTGAAGCAATGTGTACCATCCACATGTTCATGAACCTGACTCATTTTATGTGTGTGTGTGTGTTTGTGTGTCATCCATGTGTTCTGTGTGGTGTAACGCTCCATGCTTGGTACGTGTTTGTGTGTGTGTGTGTATGTGGCCACACTCCTGTGTGTCGTGTGTGTGTGCATGTGTGTGTGGCTGCACTCCTGTGTGGTGTGTGTGCGTGTGTGTGTGTGTGCGTGTGTGTGTACGGGTGTGTGTGTGTGTGTGGCTGCGGCTGCACTCCTGCGTCATGTGTGTGTGTGTGTGTGTTTGCGCCTGTGTGTGCCTGTCAGAGGTGTGTCTGACGGAGGCGGAGACGGGGCCGTGCCGGGCCATGCTGCCGCGCTGGTACTTCGTGGGCGACGAGGGCCGCTGCGCCCCCTTCATCTACGGCGGCTGCGGGGGCAACCGCAACAACTTTGAGTCCGAGGAGTACTGCCTGTCCGTCTGCAGCAGCCTGCGTAAGTGCCCACTGACCCACCCAACGAGCGAGAGAGCAAGCAAACAAACAAGCGAACGAACGAGAGACTGGGAAGGGGAAAAGAATAGAAGGGTGGATGCCGCCTAAAGCTTTTCCTCCTCCCTCTCCACCACACCGCTCCGCTCCTCTCCTCTCCGCCACTCCTCCTCCGCTGCGCCACTCCTCCTCCACTCCTCTCCTGTCTGCTCGGAGCTCTGGGTGTGACGTCTAACTGCTTTTCTCGGTCTACTGACACTAATCACTGCAACCTGACTCCTTCTCACAAGGCTTTCTAATGCTCTGCTTTAGCTTTCCAGGGTGGACTTATTGTGTGTGTGTGTGTGTGTGTGTGTGTGTGTGTGTGTGTGTGTGTGTGAGCACTCGCACTCCTCCTGACATGAATGTGCACTACCCTTCTCATCTAATGTATTTTAGTGGTTTCCAGGCTTTTAACAGTCATGATCACTCCAACTTGGACTGTTTTTAGTGTGTGTGTGTGTGTGTATGAGTGAAGTGAAGCGATAACTACATGTCCTCTCTTCCTCTCTTTTCTCTAATTGCCCTGGGACTGCAGCATGTTGCTGTGTGTGTGTGCGTGCGTGTGTGTTTTCTGCTCAGTCGAGCACGACTCTCACGCCAAGTACTGCATTCCTAGAATAAACCCTTTCTTTAACCACTGTGCTCCTATCAAAGTGGTTTCTGCTCACAAATACACACACACACACACACACACACACACACACACACACACACACACACACATACACTCCCTTTTGATTTACATACTGTAGAGAACCCCATATACACACACTTTCCCTTTAATTACACATGTTTCCAGACATACTGTAGCATACTGTAGACACACACACACACACACACACACACACACACACACACACACACACACACACACACACACACACACACACACACACACACACACACACAGACAAACAAACAAACACAGCTCCCTGCCAAGTCTCTGTGAATGCTCCTGTTGTGCTTTGAGCTGTGGGAAGTTGAGTCATATGGTACCTCATGAGCAAACCTGTTTCACATGATGAAGGCTTAAGGAGGTAGACAGACACACACACACCGACACACACACACACACACACATCGAGTGTTTGCACAGCGATTAATAGAGTTCTGAAGCTGTAGTGACTGTTCTCTCTCCTCCATCCATATTCTTAATGATGCATTAGCTTCCCTGCAGAGTTTCAGCTACTTTTGCACCCACAGACACATATACAGACACGTATATACACACACAGACACACATACACACACACACACACAGTCAAACTTCGCATTAATGTTTAATGATGTATTACTTCATATAGCAGCTCTGTGGTAGATAGGAGACGCATGCGTACACACACACACACACACACACACACACACACACACGCACACACACACACACACACTCATTCCTTAGTGTTTAATGTCTCTGTTTTTAATGGCACTTTAATGAGCTGTCACGGAGGCAGAACAGGCCTGTGGGAGTTGCTGAGGGAACCAGAATCACAACACTCACAGCAAGCCTTATATATCCAGACCCATAATGCACTCTCTCGCTCTCTGTCTCTCTCACACACTCTCTCACCCTCTCATTTGCTCACTCGCTTTTGCTCTCTCTCGTTCTGACTCTTTCTCTCTCTCTCTCTTTTTCTACCTCTCGCTCTTTTGCTCTCTCTCTCTCTTGCTTTCTCTTACTGTCTCTCTCTCCTCCATACACATATACTTTAACAGTATATGCACACACTCGCACAAACACTTAATTCACCCCTCTCCCCATGTTCTTTTTCTTTCTTACACATACAAACTCACACACTTTTATTTCATTTTCCAATATTTTTAATTCCTGCTTGTTGTCTATTCTCCTTCCCACACACAAACACAGAAACACAGCCGCAGAATCGTGCCTTTCAAGGCAGTAAGTAGCATGCCAGCCCAACTCTGATCGTATCACCACGGCAACACATAGCGGGGCTCTTCCAATATCCTCTCCCGTCAGACGTCAATTCTTCAGATTCTTCCTCTTCAACACGAAACCACCCCAACATACTGCCAGACCGCACTTTTTTATTTGTTTGTCCTGCTGCGGTTTGATGGACGCTGTGGTGACGTCTGTCTCTGCAGCGTTGACGTTGGAGAGTCGATCGTAGACCCTGATGGCAGCTCTGGTAGTCTAGCTCTTGTCTGTCTGTCTGGCTCGATCCATTGGCTAACCCCTTGCTAACGCCGCCCGACACGCACTCTAAGCGGAGATAATGATCTTTAACAGTGTCAATCGTTCTCTCTCACCCCCAACCCCCCCTCCACCACCACCCCAACTCCCTTCCCTCCTCCTTTCCTCCTCCTTGTTTTCCCCCAGTGCCCACCACCACCCCCGCCACCCCTGATGCCGTGGACCATTACCTGGAGATGCCCGGAGACGAGAACGAGCACGCCCACTTCCAGAAGGCCAAGGAGAGCCTGGAGGCCAAACACCGGGAGAAGATGACCCAGGTGAGGCCTGGAACAGACTGCAGAGTGGGGGGGAAGGAGGGGTGGGGGTGGCTGAGGCTGAGAGAAAGAGAAGGATGGAAGATGGGAGAGAGGGAGGGATGATGGAAAGAGAGGTGTGAAGAGGAATTGGAGAGCGGGGATGAAAGAGACCTGTCTAATTAAAAAAAGAAAGGAGCAGCAGAGGACAGAAAGCAAAGAGAGAGAGAGAGAATGATAAAAAGAGATTGAGGAAAAGAAAGATGGTGACAGAATGAGAGAGTAAAAGAGAGGGGGGAGGGATGGAGAGAGCACGAGAGAGGAGAAAAGGAGAGAGGAGCAGCTTTAATAATGTGAGATTACATCCATGTCCTCCAGGGGGGAATGTGGGGGAGGTAAAAATAGCGGTGGCATGTTTTTAATACTTGTCTCATTATATTTTCATTATATTTTCACCCCTCTCATTATTCTGTCAAACATTCACATTATTGCATCCGGGACAAAGAGATGGATCGGAGACAGAAAGAGAGATAGAGATAGACAGACTTCAGTTAATGTAATTGTCAATAATCGTGACTGACTCTGTGCGTGTGCGTGCGTGTGTGTGTGTGTGTGTGTGTGCATGCGCGTAGGTTATGAGGGAGTTCGAGGAGGCAGAGAGGCAAGCTAAGGGTCTGCCTCGTGCAGACAGGAAGGCCGTCGTCCAGGTGAGAGCCACAAGCAGCCCACGTGTACACACGTAACAAAAAAAAAAAACACCAACTCATCTTCTGATGCGTATACCTCACGAACTCATCTTCTGATGCGTATACCTCACTTAAAGTTGTTTTTTTAAGTGAGCTTTTTTAATAGAAGTTGTTTAATAGAAGTGTTTTGCAGACACCAGTAAACAGTTGTAGCTTTTAATTAAAACCAGCCAAAGTTGTGAAAGCGTAACTGAAAGCCCCTTTGTGCAAACACTCATTTGGTTATGAGTTGGGATGTGAAGTAATTAAGAAATGGGAGAGGCTTAGACTTGTCCCTGCTTACTAGCACAACTCTTATTTATGCCATTGCCCTTTCTCTTTTCTTTTCTTTTCTTTTAATTTCATCTCATCCCCTCTTCTTCCCGCTTTATAAATTGCCCGTCTCGCTCTCCATCATCTTTTGACATCTTATTCTTCTCACCACTTGCGTAAACTTTCTTTTGGGTGTGCCCCCCCTTTTACTTTCTGGATGCCACTTTCTCTCTCCGTCTGCCTTCCTCTCACTGCCACTGTTGTAGTTTCTTTAATCTCTTTCTACCACGTTTGGAAAGAAGTCGTTGTTTGTTATGTGTCCTTTGGGAGAAAATGGTTTACTCACCACGTTACTCTGCTCTGTCGTGTTTGAGATTTAATGGGTCTATATGTGTAAAGTTAAGTATGTGTGTGTGTGTGTGTGTTTATTTACGTCAGTGAATATATTTGTGATTTTACGTCTGCACGTTTTTATATGTGTGTGTGTGTGTGTCTGTACATGTGTGCAAAATCTATCTATAAAAATATGTACAATTCAGC
>CM059274.1:19926916-19946916 GCA_030347295.1 Setipinna tenuifilis | reverse complement strand
CATGACGCATAACAACACAAAATATGCCTGGCAGGAGGGGGATGTAGGTGGGAGGGTGTGTGTGTGTGTGTGTGTGTGTGTGTGTGTGTGTGTGTGTGTGTGCGCGAGTGCGTCACTGCGCCATCTGTGTAACTGTGCCCTGCAGTCTGCCTCTCACCCACCTCTCGCACTCCATCAGGCCCCAAAAGAAGCAGAAGAAGAAAAAACCACAACATTAACAGGGTCGGCAGTGAAATGACTTCTTTCCTCCCTGTCCCTTCTCCTTTTTGTTTTTCTGTTTTTACCCCTTTCTCCCATAATCCTTGAAGGGAAACCTCTTTCATGTTTTTTTTTTGACTGTGTCTTTGACTTGGCCCTTGTTCTCATTTTGGGTCCATGGTGTCCTCTAGTTCAGCCATGTTGTGGTGCCAGAGGGATGGCCAATAAGTATAATGCTAAATACCACCGAAAAATTTATTTTTTAAGGGATAATGGCTGACGAGGTGACCAATTCCGTGGAAATAATTGGCGAGGTGGAAGCAAAGCGGATGGAGTTGCTACCGCCAAATCATTATTAACGGTTGATTTGCTACATTATAGCATCCATTAAGAAAAAGTAGAGCACTTAACCGTCAATTTGGCTACAAGAGTGGTCATGATTACCATCCATAAGCGCATTGATATGGTTCAGTGATTCAGATTCAGATTTTTGAGATCTACTTCAAAGGTAGCCAGTTACACAAAGTTAATTGCCACCAGAAAAGAGAATCCCATTGTTAAGGGAGAAAAAAATGTAACAAATGATTTTTTTACTTGTTTTTTTGTGTTGACTCTTGCTTTAATAATTTTATAATTTCCCCAAAATGTAAGTGTGTGTGGGTGTGTGTGCATGTTTGCACGCACACCCAACCCAGTGGGGCATGCAAATGAGTGAAAAATGGGAATGGGAGGGCACTCTTTCCTTGGTAGGAAAACAGGCTAATTTCTTTCCCTTTTGTCTCTCTCGCTCTCGCTCTCTCTCTCTGTCTGTCTGTCTCTCTCTCTCTCTCTCTCTCTCTCTCTCTCTCTCCTTTTCTTTTCTTTCTCTCCTGTTTCTCTGTCCCTCAGAGCTTCTTCAGCGTGAGCAGCAGGAGATGTCAGTGCAGCTGTCCTCCCTGCAGACGGACGTGCGCGTGAGCTACGGCAACGACGCCCTGATGCCCGACCTGCCCGAGAGCACGGCCCCCCAGGAGACACTGCCCCCGGTGGAGGGAGGACTGCTGGACGGCGTGGGCTTCATCCACCCAGAGAGCTTCAACCAGGCCAACACACTGAACGAAGGTATTGTATGTACATAAACATTCACCCACACACACATGCAAAAGCAAAAGGTTCCGGTACACATAATTGGAAAAAAACACAGATAGCTTAAATAAATAAAAACAACATTGCTTAACAAAAAGGAGCTTCTGGTTAGCACCTTTGTATCCACCCAACAATACAAACAAAACAACCCCATTGGTGGTTAGTGCAGTTCCCGTGGAGCATCCTTAGGTTGTAGACCCGTGCCATAGTATAGGAGACGTCCTTCTATTGCTTCCACTAAAGAGAGAAAAACGAATGTGTTCTCTTCTCTGTTTGCAGTTGAACCTGTAGATGCTCGTCCTATGCCAGACAGAGGACTTCCCACACGGCCAGGTATGTGTGTGTGCTTATGTGTTAGCGCGTATGTGTGTGTCTGTGACCATTTGACTGCCAAATCAGGTCATGATTGTTGCCTGTGGTATTGTATAGACTCAGGTAAAGGCCACCCAGTGCACCCAGCACACACTTGTCTCTCTAGGGCATGGAGCTGAGTCAGGCGATTGGTGATTGAAACGGGCGTGTCTGTGATTAGTGCTTGTGCGGAAGGATCAGGAAAGCATCCATCATCTATCCTCCCTCAATCTTCAATTGCCTTCTGTTCAATTGCGGCCTCACCGTTGTAAATTCTGCCTCTTTAGTAGCTATTGATGGAAATTCTCTTCACATCCTTTTTTGTACATTATTATAGGGTTATTGAGATTTAATCTGTTTGGTGTGAATATAAAGGCAAAGACTGTTGCCTTTTTTCATTTCTGCCTTTGTCGCTTACACATTCAGACTTGTCTTGTCCAACCCCTTTTTTCTCTTTTATCTCTTTGTCTCTCTGCCTCTCTGCCTCTCTCTCTCTCTCTCTCTCTCTCTCTCTCTCTCTCTCTCTCTCTCTCTCTCTCTCTCTCTCGTGCTCTTGTTCTCTTTCTGTATATCTGTCTCTCTATCTCTGCCTCTGTTTCTCTTTCTCCTTCTCTCTCTCTCTCTCTCTCTGTTTCTCTCTCTCTTTCTCTTAGGCACAGGGTTGAAGCTGGGAGAGATTCCTGAGCTGAAGATGGAGGCCGAGGAGAGGCACAGTGCTGGATATGTCCACCACCAAAAACTGGTAAACAAACAAATAAACATTAGGGTTAGGAGTAGCATTTTCAAAACAACAAAACAAATCTTTTTTTAAAGATTGGTGAAACGTATTTTCCTTGGGTAGTAATAAATTATTGAAGGGAATGATGAAAAAGGGAGAAAAAAAACATGTGCCTCCTATACAAGATAACACCACACCACAGCACTGGTATGTGTCAGTTTAATGATGGTCAGTAATTTCAGCCCTGGTCAGGCCTCATTGTGTCAGCATGCCAGTAATTGGTAGGAGCTCAAACAGACACACAGCTGCACACCCCCCCAGACATCTTTGGTGACCAGATGAAGAAGAGAGTGAGAGAGACCATGCTGCGTTCGTCCTTGTTACTCTTTGACAAGGTCGCGTTGGCATGGCAACACCGCTCCACTGAGAAAGCCATGGTTGCAGTCTTTGACGCTCTCATTAGGTCTCCCTCTCTCATCCCTCCCTCTCTCATCCCTCCTTCTCTCTCTCTCTTTCTCTCTCTCTCTCCCTCTCTCCCCATCTTCCTTCTGCATCATCATTTTTCTCTCTATTTTCATTTCAGGTGTTTTTCGCCGAGGATGTTGGACCCAACAAAGGTGCCATCATTGGTCTGATGGTGGGAGGGGTCGTCATAGCGACCATCATAGTCATCACCCTCGTGATGCTGAGGAAGAAGCAGTACACCTCCATCCACCACGGAGTCATCGAGGTGTGTGTGTGTGTGTGTTTAAGAACTATAATAAGTTAGAATATAAATATTATTTGTGACTTAATTTTGTGATTTTGTAAGACAGACTGCTGAGTGTGTCAGTGTGTTCATCCAACTTGGATTGTGTTAATCTTGATCTCTAATCTCTAATCTTGATCCTACAATTCCCCCATCTCTCTCTCTCTCTCTCTCTCTCTCTCTCTCTCTCTCCCTCTTTCTCTCTCCCTCTCCCTCTCTCTCTCTCCCTCTCTATCTCTCTCCTTCTCTCTCTCCTTCTCTCTCCCTCTCTATCTCTCTCCTTCTCTCTCTCCTTCTCTCTCCCTCTCTCTATCTCTCTTGCGCTCTCTCTCTCTGTCTCCCTCTCTTGCTCTCTCTCTCTCTGTCTCCCTCTCTTGCTCTCTCTCTCTCTCTCCCCCTCTCTTTGTCTCTCTCCCTCTTTCCCCTTCTCTCCCTCTATCCAGGTGGACGCTGCCGTGACTCCTGAGGAGCGTCACCTGACCAAGATGCAGCAGAATGGCTACGAGAACCCCACCTACAAGTTCTTCGAGCAGATGCAGAATTAAGGGGCTCTCGCCACTCTCTACAAATCCCTCGCCCCTCCATAACTCCAGCCCTCCCCACCTCCCGACCTCCCCTCTCTATATTCCCCCAACCCTTCTTCATCCAAAACACCCTCCCCTGTCACCCTCTCTAGCTCTGGACAGTGTAGGAAGGACCCATTTCCCTTATTCAACACAGCCTGCAGCATTTACCACTAAACATAAGTATGGTTGTTCATGATAGGTTGGTAACCCTGTTCGTCAAAATACCCAGCCCCACCCACATCATTTGGCTTTGGAGGGCGGGTTTAAAATCTTTAGTGCCCCACCCCTCTCACCCCTCTCACCCCTCCACCCCCACCCTGCCTCCTTTTTTGAAGGCAGAGAGTGGAATACAAAATCCCTTTCATGTGTTCTAGAATCTGAACCACTGGCATTCCCTGTGTGGGTCTTGTACCAAACTTGGGGCAGTCAGACCTGATCCTGGGTCTGTAGTAGGGGCTGTATTACCAATGTGACCGTTGAGGCGAACACTGTGTTACCTCTACCAGTGTACACCTGAGCGGTTGGTTACAACTTAGTTACCTCTCGTCTCCTGTCTCCCCATGCGCACACAAACACATGCACACATTCTGCCCCCCACCCACCCCCGTACTTTGACGACAGCAGTGCTGTGTTGCTAAGGTGAACTAACACTGAGACGTGGTTGATGATTGTATTGGTTGTAATAATGTTATGCTCACAAATAAGATCTTTGCTTTAGGGTTATCCAGCAGTATGGTTTCTTTTTCAGAAAAAGAAGAAAAAAAAAAACTAAAAATGGAAAAAGGAGATGGTGGGTAAAATACGTCAATTGTGGTTCTTTTTTTTATTGCGTGTAAATGTATTGACGTCATCAGGACAACTAGCTGTACTTATTTAGTGCATGGTGGAATAAAAAAAACAAAATAAGATTTGAAAAACAACTGAAAAAATATATATCTGCTGTTCGGAAAGGGTCCTTTCTCACGTAGAAGCCGTGTCATTTTAGCAGAGTTGTATATCTTCTAGTATATTCTTGTGAAAATGTGACTGAATGAAAATGGACACAAAATGGAGAAATTCAAATTGGCTTTCTGCTTTGATATCATGTAAACATTTTTAGGTCAGTACTCATGCTGACTTGGATTTTTTTTTTTTACTTTTCTTTTTTTCCTTTTTTACTTCACTGTATTCCTCTTTCTTAACAGGGGAAGCTAGCTGAATCGATTTGTGTACATTTTGGGTATCGTTTCAATTTATTGTGTTTGCATCCTATGCATTTATTCAGAGATTAATTTAGTGGCTTTCGTAAGCAGCTGTATTTAATTGATTCCTGCTCATTTCATGTGTTCATGTGTATTTTTTAATGGTTACACAGGGCCCAAGGTTTTGGGTGGGGAGGGATTGGGGTTGTTTCTGTCTGTCTGTATATGTGTATGTGTGTGTGTGTGTGTGGGTATGCATGCGTGTGTGAGTGCCTGTGCCTGGAAGTACAGTTTGCGGGTATGGGTGGGTGGGGCGATGCAAGTGAGTGTGTGTATGTGTGTGTTTGTCTGTCCTTTCCAGTCAGGTTAGTGTTTCTCATCCTATTCCATTGCATCTGATAGAATCTTTACTCTGTCCCTCTGTTGATTCATAACTGCGTTCCACGAAAGCACAGAAGTTCCCCTTTCTATCTCTCATTGTTTTTCAGCTGCTGTGAAACATTACCTTAATTTAAAAAAAAACAGGTGCAGTGTTGCACTTGTGCATGTTGTAGAGGAAAGAGACTGCGAGATAGAGGAGAGAGGAAGAGGGGGAGAAAGAGAGAGAGAGAGATGAGGGGGCCTGGTGCTTATCAACAGTTGTAACCTCTCCCTCATTCTTGTGGACTTGCATTCATCTGACAGTCTCTTTCGTGCCCAACCAAAAAAAAATAATCGACCCGCACTCCCACCCCACCTGTCTGTTCTTTACCAACTGTAGAATGTGCTGTTGCTTGCGTCATAGCTGTGCTGCTGTGGAGAAGCAGCCAAAACAACAGGACAAAAAAAAATCAAAAAACAAAAAATGAAACAAACAAGCAAATAAAAAAAACAGACCACAATGAAAGTCATGCGCTGGTGTCTAGACACAACAAATGAATGTGTTTTTATAGTTTTCCTCAGAGATGCCGTTCGACTTTGCATTCTTCAGCTAAGCTTCTCCCCAACCCAAACTCCCAGCCCTTCATCATGACCCCTGTCCATTCAGGTCAACCTCTCAGCGACCCATCTGAGTTCACACTAACCCCCATAGAAATCGACTCTCCTTAGTCTACTTATGTTTTATAGATAAACTCACTCCCAGTGAAGGACATTAGGGGCCAGGCCTTTCTGGTGTAGGTAGGTAAGTAGGTAGGACTCAGCGATGTTTTGTCAAATCCCTCAGAGGAAAAAAAAGGAAAGAATGGGAGTGCTGACTGGCGTCATTGGGAGTGGGGGTGTGCGGGGAAGAGGGTGGGGAAGGGTGTGTACACTCTTTTCCAGCGGGAACTTCTGTAGCCAGACACTGGAGGGATGCAGCAGGATGGCTGAGTGTGAGAATGTGTGTGTGTTTGTGTGTGTGTGAGGTTGGTTGGTTGTTTGGTTTGCTGTGCACCTGAAAGAGGTATCCTGTGCAGTGGGTTGGTGTGGTAGGCAGCAGATTGAGAAAGCAGGTGTTTCTCTCTTCCTATTTCTTTCTTTCTGTGACTTTCTGTGTATGTGTAAGAAACAATACATTTGCTTTGACTGGGGAAAAAAGCTTTCTACACTGTATTCCATAAATAAAGTTTTGAATGTACATACATCTCCCTTGGTTGGTGTGGATGGATTTATTCTTCTATTTTTACTCCTTCTCTGTATCTAAATATATGTATGAGGAATAGGCTAGTGGAGGTTTGCATTAGTCATGTGTAAAATGTGATCTCATTCGCCCCCTACTGTAGAGGAAGAAAAGTGCATGGTGCTGTCAAATCAGGAAAAACCAGGCGGGTACTTCTTGCACAGTCGATGTCAACAGTGTAATTATACTGTAATCTATGAAACCAGTAACTCACAAGCATTATTAAGCAGTAGGCTTTCATCTGGAGCCAGCAATGGTTGTATTTCCTAACATGACTGCTGTGTGTATTCACATGGCACCAAACACATTGGTAATTAAAAATATTTTATATAAGAAGACAGAAAATAGTAGCTTTCTTCAAAATGTAAAGTGTGTCAATCAAAAGAACAGTTTGCAGACTGTCAGTGCATTATATAAAACTACCACAGTAAATTAGAAATTTGTAGATCTATTTAATATGGGGGGAAATCTGGATGGAAAGGAAAGGTTAAAAACAAACAAAGTCCAGGAGTCCAGGATTGTGTGGAAGGCCATTGTGGAGCCTTAGCAGAGATAGTAATAGAGTTTATGAAGAGAAATATGTTTTCTTATGGCACAAATACAAAAAAACTGATACAGGCGACTTAAAAAATAGCAAGTTAAACCAATTAATGTACAGTCTCACCAAGAGACTTACCAAGATGACTTTTAGTTAGGAATGTCCTCCAGCTATTTGTTACTAACGACACAAAAACCACACAAGGACAAGACGCCATCTTCCTCAGATTAAATACTTGTTTATAGTTTCTTTCAAAGACAACATGTGCCATCACTCTATTTACAGAAATGGGAATATAAATAGGCATCCAAAAAGAGCCCTCTTCCACTTCACAATGGCCACCACTCACTTCTTTGGTGGGGATTGTGGGGTAGAGAGGCAGGGGGACAATCTGGCTATTTCACTGTTAGACCTACTCTCTGCCCCTGCCCTAATATTATCTCACAGATACTGATACTTGGTGATACTTTTTTTTTAAAAAGTAGTACAATGTTTATAACATTTTTTTAATTTGTGAAATATGTTTCTCAAAATGTATATTTCTCAAACTTACACTTTCAACTAGGTTCGTCAAGTTGGTGCTCTTTTTATGTCATCCACATCTGCTCAAGGACTATAGGCTGGCTGTAATGTTTGCTAATATCTTATTGAAAGCTCATCTCAGATGAGGTATTGTGTGTGTGTGTGTGTGTGTGTGTGTGTGTGTGTGTGTGTGTCTGTGTGTCTGTCTGTCTGTCTGTCACCTCTTTCTTCAAACCGAAGGATGGGGCTTTCCATTAGGCTACTTCCAGAGCAAAATTTGTCTTTTGCTAAATCCGTAGGGGGCATAGATAGTAAGGTAGGGGGACTCCGTCTGGAACATCTTAAAGCAATTTCAAGCCTTGTCAGTGTCACGTACACCCCTGCTCAGATGATGGCAGTGGAGCATCAAAACAGAACTGACAGCCAGTGCACAGAAGGGAAGAAGAAGGACGGCGCACTCAGGAAATAGTATGACGTATTTCCTACCCAAGTGTATGGCTAGCTCGAGTCAGAACATAACATAACTTCAGTCAAATTAGTAAATTGAAATTACTAGTTTATGGGCAAACTTGAAAGGGAATGCCTTATTAATAATTCGTGCAAGCCTGCAACAGAGATTTTGCTAAATCCGGATAGATCATTTGACGTCGGATATGGCCATGGCACAAGGATTCAGAAGCAGCAAGCAGGATTTCTCGTTCGGACCGTGGAAGATCACTGCTGCAAAAACTCACATAATGAAATCAAAAGATATCGAACGGTTGGCTGAGGAAATGAATATGCCCGCACTCCCAGAGATGTTGTTTGGGGACAATGTCTTGCGCATCGAGCATTCAGACGGCTTTGGCATAGAGTTCAACGCTGTGGATGCCCTCAAACGTGTAAACAATATGCAGGACTCCGTAAAAGTTGCCTGTGCCCAGGAGTGGCAGGAAAGCAGGGCGGATTCCGAGCACTCAAAGGAAGTGGTGAAACGCTATGACTGGACGTACACCACAGATTACAGAGGTACACTGTTAGGAGAAAAGGTGAGCATAACCGCCACGCCAACAACCGAACGCATAGACTTGGAGAAACTGAAGGCGCGGGAGCAGATAGTGTTCTTCGAGGACGTGCTGCTCTTCGAGGATGAGCTCCACGACCACGGCGTGTCAATGATTAGTGTAAAGATCAGAGTGATGCCTACGAGCTTTTTCCTGTTGCTGCGGTTCTTCTTGCGCGTTGACGGTGTGCTAATCCGCATACATGACACCAGACTCTATCATGAGGCTGGCAAGAATTTCATGTTGAGGGAGTTCAGTGCACGGGAGAGCAACATTTCTGAACTGAAGCACGTTCCGCCTCCTCTGTACACAGACCCCAACGAGATTTCCCAGTATCTGCCTCTACGCTTCACCGAGTGTGAGAAATTGGACTTTCCTGTAAAGGAATGAGTCGGACTCACTGTACATCCAAGTCGTAGCCGAGAAGACTGACTTGGGAGTGCTTACTGTATTGCTTTGCTGAGGATTTGAGCGCATTGGCATACAATACACTGAAAAGTCTTGACACCTTTCATTTATATCTAATTGTCTGCGTTTGGATAATAAATTGGCTGTGCTGTTAACTCTCTCCGTTGTCTTGCTAAAGGGGAATGGTTTCTCAATCAGTTCTGCCTATTACTGATTTTTTTGTGTTTCTCAGGTCCTGTTGATTTAATGACTGTCCTTATGCAATAGTATATCAAGTGAATGACCTCACCCAACAAAGACTGGCTACAGCTTGCAAAATTATAAAGAAATGTATTTTTTTTTTCACGCAATTACCTAAAGCTACATGTAATTGGTTTGTGATGATTATCATAATGATTGCTGAGGAAAGTGTCATTTTAGATAATACTACCCAATGGTTCCAAGTGTTTAACTTAGAAACTAAACTAAGGACATTAGGCTTTATCTGGCAACTCTGTAACACTTGCCCAAAACTACTCATGGTCTGTTCTGCATAAGAGAGGAAGAAAAGCACTTAAAAACATCACTATCCCCAGGCAGGGAAGGTCTCGGTGATATGGACTTTTTTAGCCTTTTTAATATTATTATTGTTGTTGTTTGTATTATAATTATTAGTAGAACATAATGTGTTCATAAAGGAAGTAATAACACTTGCTAATTGGCCAGACAAGAAAAGCAACACCTGCAGTCACAGAGCATCACTGACTTAGCCCATGCAGTGATTTTCAATAGTCCATGCAACCAGGAAAACTTCCAGGTGGAGTAAGTTATTAATGGAGAGCCATATTAGAAAAACTTGGTATTTAAAGGTGTATTATTAGTAAGAATAGAATAGTTATCATGCCATCATGTTTGACTACATCAAGAGAGGTAAGTGGGCTCTCCCCTGTGAAGTACACCAAAGTCCACCAACATCTTTCTAACTGGATATTGCCTCCCTCACCTCCTGGTTCAATTGTACATTATAACATGTTTTTGCAGCCTACTGGTTGTTTTGATTCTTGTCTTTCTCAAACCTCTGATTACAGGCGGGCTTCCCCTGTAATGTTTACCTGAGCAGCCATGATCTAAATGAGTCTCCTTTCATACATGCTATTCAGCCTTGAAATCCTTGTTCCATTTGTGACTCTACTATGTTTATTCAAAATCTCTATTATGGACGATTTCATTAATAAAATGCCCTATACTTGTTTCATCACTGCCATTTTGTGTGTGTGTCCCCTTCATGTTGTGGTCAGTGGTGGTCATAACACTGGACATTGTAGCTCCTACATCCTACATAACAAGTAAGGGAGGTGCTCGTAAACTTGCAAACTGCTCCCTCACTCAATAAGTCTTGTACTGCATCTTAAAAAATAGGCACCACTTTTAATAATGGAAGACTATTTGAGCATTTAGGCAAGTTTGTGTTTTTTATACTATCATAATTCCTGTATTAAGTCACATCTGATTATACCATAAGTGAAGAGAATATAAGAGAATTGTCACCATTGATATTCTTGATTTTTGATTTGCCCTATTGTTTTTAAGTTATATGGCAATTAAATGTCAGGGTGTGGCTTGAAAACACATTTAAACGTTTATATTGTCTTTGGAACATGAAAATATAGTTAATCTCTGCCAGGAACGTTGGAGGACCTCCAAATTTTGTGCAATTCCCCCCGACACACATAAGCAAACACACAACTTTACAATTATACAACTATTTTTTTTTATCTTATGTGAGCCTTTGGTGCCCGCAAATTGGACATATTATATGGAGTGGGCCTGTAACATGTAGTACCACCATCTGCAACAGCCCTGGAGGGATCTACGAAAAGCAATACAAGGGTGGTGTTGTGGCAATTGGTGGCCACTGTAGCTCCTGCTACAAAGCGAGTTATTCGGTGGTTGCAAACCGCAACTTCACCAGTAGGTGTCGTGTAAGGTCTACAGAATGCACATTTATCAAGCTGGGGATTTGAAGATAATTCACCAACATAGGGTCACTCAGGGAGGTTCTATTATGATTAGTGATTAAATGTTCATTATTTTTATTACTTTGCACCTTATTACTACCACTATATCACAAGGACACACGAATGCAAAACAAAAAAGACTCAGTACGCTCTGCATAGTCTGTGCAGACACGGTGGAAATCGTGACGTTAGGTTAATATTTTTGTAAGTGACCAACATATTGCATTAGGCCTTCTGTCCTTAATTGATAGTATTACAACTATAGTTTAAAAAACACTAGTAGGTCTACTACCCATTGTAAAGTATGTGGTAGGCTATAGTTTATTTACTATAGTAAACTATGCCATTTTTTTTTCATATAGGTTCCCATAGCACACATGGCATTGGCAAACATCTTAAATTCTCCCACGACACTCTTTGATATTGACATACCTCTACCCAGGTTTTATTGTTTCGTATATGTACATGCACCTGTGTAGAAAGTGTAGTGTATTTGTTTTAAGGTCTATATGGCACACCGTGTACAACGTCGTGAAATTAATTCGTGGTGGCCTGTAAAAAAGGTTAACATAAATATGCTCTATTCATAGGCTAAACATCATAGACATAGTACAACGTAACTGTCCATTTAGGGGGGCAGGCTAACTGGAGGACAACAACAAGGGGGAGATGCTCAACAGGTTTAATTACTACTTTTTAGCATAGACAACAGAAGAAGCTTTTTAGCTTAGAAAAAACGACTGTAGAAAGCCTTTGTGCGAAGTCACGCCTTACATCGCGAGAATACTGTTTTTTTACACTCTTTCAGTTTCGAAAGTGGTCCAGCAACAGGGCGGAAACACCCTTCTACTGTGTATGGAAACATCCCTGTTGCAGTAGCTGCTAAAGCTAAAAGGGAAGTTTATTTAACTAATTCCCAAGATGAACCAGCTAGTCTGGTTACCTCTTCTTTTGGTAGCCCCACTCTGTTCGTGTAAGTAATATGTGATACATACATGTGATGCTATCCCTTTGAATATTGTTAGCTTAGCAACTTCTTTGCCTGTTTAGCAAGCAGGCAGCAAGTGTCATTCGTCTACTTGCGGTAGTTGTTTATTTCAAGCATAACCTGAAATGTGTAGTTGACAAAAGTAGTTGTATGCTAATTTATTTATTATATTTCAATTTAGGTGAAGACACGTATGCGAAAATCAATGGAGACGTCACATTTTCTCCTGGGACAATCACTGAGGTTAATAGCTTGCTGTGGAAATTTAACAGCAACAAGGCTGCTGAATATGATCCAGCGTTCCTCATAAACGAACCACGATACTTCCCACCTTTCGAGGGACGAGCATCAGTAGACCTTAAATCTGGCAGCCTCACAATAACGCAGTTAACCATCAAGGATAAAGGAGAATTTTCAGTAGAGGTCAACAATAAGCAACAGAACGATAAGTTCTTGCTCAATGTAATAGGTGAGTTTGTAGGCCGATATGTCTGTATGAGGGATGTGTAGGATGTGTTGTTTCTTTCAATGAAATATTGCTGGACTGCACTCGTAGTTATGTTCAATTACTTTTTGTGTTTTCAAAAGCACCTGTTATAAGATAGTGTTTTATTTATTTATTAAGTCACTAACGCTTAAATCGATTTTTAGTTTTAATAGGCCTAGCTGTTGCTGGTCTCGTTAGTCTTTCTGTCCACTGAATGATGCACCCCTTTCATTTTTCAGAGGAAGTAAGCAGTGTGGAGATAACCAAAAACAGCGCTATAACGGACCGCTGCGTGCTGTCCTGTGCAGCTGAGCCATACTCAGAAGCCCTGAAATACCAGTGGACTGGAAATAACGTGAGGACCCCTAATAATCCCACACTTGATGTTCAAGAGGCCGACATGTCCAGCGTTTACACTTGTAACGCAAGTAACCCAGTGAGTTCGAAGAGTACTAAAGTAACGGCAAGAAGCATTTGTGAAGGTGAGGGGGCGCAAGTGTTATTACCCATTTTTTTTAATGTCAAAAGCAGGGCAGCAAGTTCATTCAGAAATGTGGTAAAGAGACATGTAACCAAAAGAAATGTTTTTATATTGTATGGGATACAATTAGAAATGAATGTGAATGACAGGATTCAGCAAACATCATCTGTTAGTAGTAAATGTGCATCATACATCTCTGTGCATGCCAGGCATATTTGACTATGAGGGATTTAGTTAAATTGTTCTTCAAAGTCAGCGAATTTCAAAGACAATGCAACACTTTACTATTTTAGTTATGTTTTTGTAATATACACATTTGGAACCTAAAGTATTTCTTCATCAGTATCATTCCATCATTGAAAATACCAAAAATACCTCTGCAGACCACAAGTCTTGTATGAGAAAACCTGTTATTTCATCTCTGTTGCCACCGTTGGTCTAATTACATTGTTATATAGCTATCCACACTCCTCCTTCTCCTGGACCAATCATTGGAGGATCACTGGCAGTGATTGCCCTAATTGGAATAGCAGTTACAGCTTGGTACCTGGTTAAAAATGGTAAGAATGCAAAAGGTTCAAAAATGCGTTCACTCGTATGAGGTATATAAATAAGGTGCACGCTTTGATTTGAGTTAATGCTAAAGCTAGTTTTACATATTGGGTGATGACTTCTAAACTGTCACTATAGAACTTTTTAAAGATACCTACATCACTTGGCAGAGTTAAACCTAAGTCGAACATGCCCTAAATCTAATAAATGCCAATTATGCTTAAAAGGTTTAGTCTTTTACTCTGATTAGTGTCATGAATCAAATATTGTATATTTAATAATATAGTAATAACACATGTTCGGTTTTGAAAGGGTTGTTTGATAGTGTTGTTAAGGTAACTAACTACCTCTGAGAAGTTAAGAAAAACGAGAAAATAACTCTTACATAGGAAAAAATTACTTTAGGGCCATTTGTGAAGGTTTTATTTTGCTTTGAAATAATGCAGAGTCATAATAACATTGCCATCTTGCAGGTAAGAATGAAGATAGTTCTGGAGCTGACAAAAACAAAGGTATGTTGCTAAGAACATATATCTTGTAGTGATAGAACAGTTCAACTCCATTTTCCAGTAACTCTGTATAACGTAACATACTTTGGTTGTAAAGGCAACTGCCATATAAACTCATAACTAGCTTACAAGTTGTAATTGTGCTCACAGCAGAAGTTAAGATGCATATTAAATGAAAACTCTCGTACACGTACCCACGTGTTTAGCACTATTAACTTCTTCTCTCAAATTCAAGTTTCCTTTGTCCACAAATCCATTTTTTTTTCCAACGCCCCCGTTGTCTCACTGTAATTTTGGTTCATATTTTATTTTGTCTAACAGAAGGGGAGTCTCTGACTTGATGGCATGTTTAGGTGAGTGTGTATACATAAACAATAATAAAGAATAAATTAAGTTTGTATACAATTTGGTATAATTTGGTTAGTACCTGGAAACCTGTAAATTTATAATAACTACTAATAATGTAATTTAACACCCACAACAAATGTGTTTATTTTGATGATTGAATGGCATAAACAAAATTCTTACTGGGTTAACTTTTTGACATGGACACATTATTGTGCAATTATGCAGTATTTAGCTAAGATTGGGGTCTTGTGATGTGTTTAGAGTTTTTATCTTCTCTCCCTGCATTCTGTTAAAGCAACCAAGAGACCTACTTACCAATTTCTTCCTCACGCAGGGAGTAAAGTCACAAACCAGTGGAAGATGGGCTGCCATGCACTCTACCTCTGAGAGTCAGGGTTCAGCAGTCTTTCTGAAAAGGGCAAAAAAATCAAAAAGGAGGAAAATGTGGAAGGTATTAGCGTGGATAGATTTTTTTCTTTATTCATCCTTCATTACCATAAATTGTACAAATCGTCACAAAGTTCTGTTTCTGTTTTAAAGGTTGTATTTTAAAACGTCCTATTTTGTAATGCACATATAAATGTACAGTATGCACTTCTGTTGAAAACGGCTGTCCACCTCCTAATGTAGTTTAACTGACCTGGCCTCTTTCCTCTCCATCTTGGCTTCACTCACCCCACAGTCTATGATGACACTTGCTCAAGTGTGAGTCGCAGGTTCTCGTTTTCTATCATTCACATTATTCGCGTCACTGACATTTGTTTTTTTCTGTTATGTTTTAACCTGGGCTGCTTCCATATGTAGTCTTAAATCAGCTACAGGTCAAACTTCTTTTGCACTGATGACCTAATGTCATTATTGTTAACATCATGTCGTATCATTATTGCAGTCCACATGCCATCTCAACACAGGTATCATCACCATGATATAGACCGTTTTTAGTGCCATAGCTGTTTCCACAGGGTTTCCGTTTTAACATTTCCAATGACCTGAATAGCATAGCAGAAGTCGTGTTGTTGTTCAAAATAGAACATTCAGGAATTGTATTTTGTTTTTATTGTTGAAAGGGTCTGTGGTCAAGTTAAGTCTAGTTATGAGTTAACCACTAGCTCAATATTTCACTCTTATAATGCAGGCTAAGCTTCACTGCCAGAACTATGATTGCTAAAAATGCAATGTAATAATCAGCCAAAAAACCAAACATACTGATCCAAGCAATGTTTCAGAATTGATAGATCTACCTTTGCTACTTGGGTAAGGCTCACCCTGTATGAACGTCCTGTCATGTCTTAGTGATGGTTCATTGTTACTGATATCCGTTGACTGTGCTATTAGTGCCACACCCGTAGCTCCTTTAAATCACACCAGTGCCTAGAATCTGTGTTTGTCTGGCATCCTGTGCTATGTCCCCCGTCAACCTTGATGTGCACCGGAAGCACATCAAGGAACATTTTTTCGTGTCTTTTTTAAGGGATAGCGTTTAGAGAGGCAGTCACTCCTGTGCAATAAGCCCCAGTGGAATGATGAAGGATCCTAATACACACATACACACACACACACACACACACACACACACACACACACAAACACATGCACACACTGAACTGGAAAAGCAAAAATGGAAACTAAGAGTTAGCAGAAATGATAACTAAGACTTAACAAATGCAAAATAAATGCTTCATAGAAAGTAGATACTATAAAGTGTCACCAAATTCTGTTGTACTTTTTATATTGCGTGCACTATTGGGGCAGTAGTTTGAAGTAGAACATGAGAGTATGTGTGTTTTTTGTATTAGTTTAAAATAGGACGGAAGAAAGAGCTTTTATTTTCTCGTGGAATAAGCCTTGATGGAATAATGTAGAACACAAACACACACACACACTCACAAACACACCCATACACACACACACTGAACCGAAAATGGCAAAAATGGTAATGTGTTGCTTGAACATAGTATGTTCAAAAGGGTGAGGCTGTGTAATTGTACATGTAAAAAAAATGATCCCCACACCTGAATCTAGAGTCACCACAAGTGCAATTTTAACTGAAATCTGAGTAGCACGTTGTAATAACTACTCCATATGAAGCATTTACTATACAGTTGGTAACTCTTACTGACCATTACTCTTACATTATTTCCCATCAGTAAGTAATTTGTGAACATATCTACATCCATCTGTCTGTCTGCTGGCTGGCTGTCTGTATGTCAGTCTGTTGGTCTTTATGCTACCTATCTCACTGCCCGCTGGCTAACAAATAATGAATGAACAGTTAACGAAGAGTTAACAAATGCAAAATAAATGCTTCATAGGAAGTAGATATTATAAGGTGTTACCGAATTCTGTTGTCATTTTTATATTGATCTAACATGCACTATTGGGAGAGCTGCATGAAGTAGAACATGAGTGTATGTGTGTGTTTTTGTATTAGTTTAGTTTATAAAAGAATAGAGTAAAATGCTTTTTTACATTTATAGGTGCAACACTTTAACTGATATTTTCTATGTTGAGTCATTGCCTGTATATTTTGATGATTTGTTTTGCTTTTGGTGCCTTTGTTAATAATTTTGGAAATATTAGATAAACTGGGATTTCAGTACACAAAACAAACTACTTCGTATTCACTGTGGGTGTGTTTAAATATTATATGTGTATGTACAATATCTGTGTGTGTGTGTGTTGTGTGTGTGTGTGTGCGCGCGCGCGTGACTGACTGACTGACTGACTGACTAAAGCTTTTCCTAAGTGTCTTTCCTGACTGTTGTGTGGCATAAAATCATTACTCACAATATTTTAATATTTAGATAATTATTGATACTTTCTCTGATTTTGTGCAGAAAATGTCTTTTGTGCAGAAACGTGTGATTTTCTGTCACTGGCAGGCTTGTCAAGTAGGAACTCCGGTAGTTGTTTTGGCTTGACAGATCTTTTATCATGACTGTACTTAAACATACTGGATTGAGTGCTGGCGTTGTATGTATTTTAGTATTTTAATTGACACAGTGCAAGGTTTATAACTTTTCCCACATTTTTGTATGCTTCACCTAAAATGCGATCATCATCAGTCTGTACAAAAAGAACATGCTTCAGAGTGGTGTTACGTGTTATTAACAATAAAAGGCAGAAATATCCCAGTTATATTTGTACTCTGAGCCTTTGTTGTTGCTGTGAAGCTCTGGTTTAAGGGAACTGTTTTTAGAGCTGTGATCCAAGACAGGATTTTGTCAAGAGCTGGGCAAAGATTTCTACAGTATTTAAAGTGCCAAAGAGTGTGGTAGCCTCCATCACTTAGGCCACAGGTTGGGAGAGATCTGAGTTCACCACTGTCATTGTGTAGTGCTTAGAGAAATATAGGCTACTTACTGCATGACCATACACTGGCCAATAGGTGAGTTATTCAAACCTTTTTTCTTTTCTTTTCATTTCTTTCTTTTTCTTTTTCTTTTTTTTTTTTTTTTTTGAGAGGAGCCCGAACAAATAATGAGGTAGTGGTTTTTGGGAAGTGGTGAAGAAGATACGACATTTTTAAAAAAATAGGAAGTGCTTGTAATTCTTGGTTGATGACTCAACCAATGAGTTGGCTTGGCTAATCTTTATATATATATATATACACACACACACACACACACATTAATAATATATATTGATAATCTATATAGCATTGATAAATGCTGTTTCCATGGGATGGGTGACTTTTTATGTCTTATAATTAAAAGACTCTGAATAGAAAATGACTTGGCTGCTAAAGTTACTTCTCTTTCTCTCCACTTCCTGAAAGTGAACTCATACACCTTTCCTGTGTTAGTCAGAAGTGTGTCTTTACATCCTGGACCTCTCTGTGGTATGTGTGTGTATATGTCTGTGGCTGGTCACAAATCTTCAACTCTGATCCCGTTATGTTAATTCACGAAGCCTCGCGAGAGGAAGCTGAGTATCAAGCTGAGGAGTGAGCGTGAGTGCGTCTCGCCTATCAGTCAGACATAAACTGCGACTCCACTGTGCCACCTAGTGGTCAGTGCTGTGGATGGCAGTGACCAAAACATGAGTTCCAATGATATTTCCAACTTCTCTGACATTGTATCTAGTGTCCCCAATTAATCTACACACAGACACCAACATCACACATACGTTATAAGTCTGTAGATGTCATCACTTAGCTTGCTAAAGAGTAGGCAAAGACTTAGCAACTTAGCTTCAAAGTACATCCCAGCTTCTGAGCTGGCTTATGTTATGACCTCACCTGTGTAACCCCAGGGGCAGATAAGTTATATAAGTTAGATATTCATATTTAGATCCCCTCCAGGGGGAGATGGTTATACAGGACCACTTGTCATAATGGTTTACTGGAGATAAAAATAAAATGGAGTGGAAAAATACATCCATGTTCATATGAATATGTATGAAAACGCCCACGTCCATTTAGGTCTTGCTCTCTCTCTCGCTCTCTCTCTCTCTCTCTCTCTCTCTCTCTCTCTCTCTCTCTCTCTCTCTCTCTCACACACACACACACACACACACACACACACACACACACACAGTACACACATAGATAGAAAGAGAGGAATGGAAGTTGAGAGAAATTTAGTACATGGAGCTAAACAGAAACATGCAGTTAAACAGAAGCCTCCTACATGGGTCTGTCCACATGTGCCGTATGTGGCAGAGAAGGTTAGTGGAGGACATTGGGGAGGGTGAGGGCTGTGTGGTAGTGGGTGGAGGGTGTACTGGGGTAGGTGAGGGTGGTGTGGGAGTGGTGTAGGGGGCACTGGGGTAGGTGAGGGTTGTAGGGGGGTGGGTGGAGGGGGCATTGAGGTAGGTGATGGTGGTGTAGGGGTGGGTGGAGGGGGCACTAGGGTAGGTGAGGGTTGTAGGGGGGTGGGTGGAGAGGCCACTGGGGAAGGTGAGGGTGGTGTGGGGGTGGGAGAATATGGGTGAAAGTGTGCCAACTCTGCCTCCATGCCATCAAGACATCTGCTAACACTCCACAGCAGAGTTTTCATGTCCAAAATAGGAGAGGAAGAGGAAGAGAGAGAATGAGGGACAGAGACAGAGAGAAAAACAGAGAGAGAGATAGAGAGAGAGAGAGAGAGAGAAAATGTGATATGGGAAAAGGGTATGAAGGAGGTAGTGTGTGTGTGTGTGCATGTGTTTGTTTCTGTGTGCGTGTGCGTGTGCATGTGCATGTGTATGTGCGATGGAGAGTGATAGAGTGTGAGAGAGTGAGAAGTAGAATCAGCAAGTTGGCTGCAACCCTATTTTTTCCCCAAGAGGGGGCAGCCTTTACCCAAAAGCCATTGGCTTGAAAGCCCCATACTACACGAAGGCCCACATCTCCATTCACATCCATTACCAGAATCCAGATTTCTCTGCATTTATCCACCAATAATAAGCCATCCAGTTTTGCCCTTTTCCCCCTAAAACATTAATGACTTGACATGCATCATTTTGTGTTTTAAGCAACTGGTTTAATCAACTGATACACAGAGCTAATGATAAAGTAAAACATGAGATGATCTGTTATTTTGAAGACATGAAATATATTGCGATCCCTTCAGCATGGCAGGTAATTAAATGCATTTGTTTCCTGTGACAGTGAAGCCA
>CM059274.1:19919416-19924416 GCA_030347295.1 Setipinna tenuifilis | reverse complement strand
GTGTGTGTGTGTGTGTGTGTGTGTGTGTGTGTGTGTAATTGTGCCTGTTTGTGAGCCTGTGTCTGTATGTGTGTGTATATGTGTGTATGTGTGTGTGTGTGTGTGTGTGTGTGTGTGTGTGTGCATTTCTGTGCGTGACTCACAGGAAGGGCTGTCCAATTAATGACTTAAAAAAGGGATCTAAATTTCTTTTCAGAAGGATTGAGCAAACACAGCTCTTTAGAAAGGCGATGTGTGGGTGTGTGTGGGGGTGTGTGTGTGTGAGTGACAGAGAAAGAGAGAGAGAGAGAGAGAGAGAGAGAGTGTTTATATTGACCTTACAGGTATGAGTCCAGCTATGTAGGCGTGTGTGTGTATTTATATTTTTTATCATGTCTATAATATCATTTAATTAGAATTATATCTATCATGCCTTTTGTAATGCTATTGCTGTTAATAGCAGCAGAAGCATATCTGTTCTCTCCTAAACCAAAATTACACATTTCATGGTCATTTGTCACAAGGAGGGTAAACATGTTTGGTTGACTGGGTCAAAGTTAACCTGTCTTTTTAAAATATGACAGACAAATGATGTTTGGGACCCAGAGATCATCGACTGAGCGAGGTGGTGAAAGTAGTGCTGGGTTGCGAACAGCACAACACCGCCAGCACTCTCCCGTCAGGCCAACACATACACACGCTACATGAGGAGGCAGGGCAGGTCCTTATATAACCACAAACAGAGTGAGAGAGAGAGAGAGAGAGAGAGAGAGAGGGAAGAGAGAAAAGGTAACGGAGAGAAACAGAGTGTGAGAGAGAGACAGAGAGAGGGGGGGGGATCAGAGAAAGGGTAATGGAGAAAAACAAAGTGAGAGAGAGAAACAGAGAGGGGGAGAGAGGGAAAAAGAGAAAGAGAGGGATACAGCACTTTTAAAGACAGAGAGAGAGAGGATTTGAGAAAGAATGAGAGTGAGACAGAGAGAAAAAGAAAGAGTTCTTCTCGGGTTAGAGACAACAGAACCCTCTTCACACGATACATGGCATCAGAGACAGTGGCACGCACATTTCACTACTGTCCATTCATAAGGGTGCGTGTGTGTGTGTGTGTCTGTGTGTGTGTGTGTGTGTGTGTGTGTGTGTGTATTAGGGGGTGGAGAAAGCCACACATCACCACATCACCCATCTGTGAATATTTCGGGAAGTCATCTGTTTTTCGTCTCAAATACTCGGACAGTACTGCTTGTGACAGGATTTCTGGCGGCCTGAAAAAAAAAAAAACACACACACACACACGCACACAGAGTCTCTAGAAGCCAACTCGGACAGTCTAACCCTATAATCCCTCCCTCGAGCTTGCTGTTTTCACCCAAAAATAGTCTAGCCCAGCCCAGCCCAGCTCTGGCCTGGCATTGGCCTGCCGTGGGCTGAATGCACACCTTGCCCCGTGCACTCTAATCAGCCTGATGGATCAGGACAGGCAGCCCAGGCCCGGAGGGTCTCTGTGGAAGATGGGGCCTTTCAAATGAAGAACAGCAGCTGCAGGAAGCCAGCCGATTAGCCATCCATGCTAATGGTAAAGCCTGGGGGCGGAAGGATGTGTGTGTGTGTGTGTGTGTGTGTGTGTGTGTGTGTGTGTGTGTGTGTGTGTGTGTGTGTGTGTGTGTGTGTGTGTGTGTGTGTGTGTGTGTTTTATGCAGGTAGACCAACTGTAATGGTAATATTGCGTGTACACTTGTTTCATGGCAGTTTTTTTAATGGACTCACACACACACCCATTCACAGACAGACAGACACACACACACACACACACACACACATGCACACACAAACACACAAAACAAACAGAATTGTGTGCACAAACACACATGGACACACACACACACACACACACACACACACACACACATACACACACACACACACACACACACACACACACACACACACACACACACACACACACTGTGGACTACTGGGCACATTATAATGGAAACTTTCTTGAGGTAACTTTGGAATGCCCAAGAGAGGCCTAAAATTACAAACATTCTATTCTCATCCTCGATCAGCTACAGGGTGCAGTGTTCAGTTGCCATACACAGCTGTGAATGCATCTCATGCCCCCTTTGGAAAGCTCCATGTTTTACCATCCTTAGGAAGTGGAAGCAGTGTTAGGTTGGGCCAATCCTTAAAATAAATGTGTCCCAATAGTGACAGTGAGGAATGCTATTTTGTCTCAAGTGTCTGTCCTACCCTGAAAAAGAGGGTTCATTAGCGTTAGTAATCTAAACAGAGAAAAGAAAAGAGCTCCAGGCCTCAGGCATGTGTGATTGGTAATGGAGAAGTGCTCAATCTGGGTTTGCAGGGCTTGTGGGGGAGGAGGGAAGAGGGAGGAGGGGGCCATTAAGTGGGAGGGTGGTGAGGTGGGTGGCTGGCGGGGGTGGGGGGTGGTTAGTGGGGTGTGGCGGGTGATGGAGAAACAGGGTTGGGTATATAGACTCGTAGATCACCAGTAGCTGCAATGCGCTTCTTCCCTGACTCGACAGAAGTGTGTGTGTGTGTGTGTGTGTGTGTGTGTGTGTGTGTGTGTGTGTGGAGGGGGTGTTCATGGGTGGGGTGGGTAGTGATGTGTGTATGTGTGTTCGTGTGTGTGTGTGTGTGTGTGTGCGTGTATGTGTGTGCATGTGTCTATGTGTGTGTGTGTGTGTGTGTGTGTGTGTGTGTGTGGAATGTTTTGTGGGTGGGGTGAATGGTAGGTAGAGTGATTCTTCACTTGACTGTATTGAGGTGGTGATAGGTGGGTGGGTGATTGGGTGACTGTGGGTTGGGGGGGGGGGGGGGCTGCCTTAATCGACCAGCTTGTAGCAGCCCTCCCCCCTTTGCAGCTGTACTGCTGCAGAGCACCACTGACAGAGAACCAAGTCTACAACAGTGTAAAGAAAATATTCGAGAAACATTGAGAATTATGCACCATGGGATTATAAATGGCATCACCACAGTTTCTCAGAGGGGGTGGGATGGTGGAGCCAGTCTGGGTGGGTTTGAACGAGGCTTTGCGCACAACGGATAATTCCCACTCAGCAGAATTTCTTTCATCGAGAGATTTATTGGTTTATTTGGTGAGAGACATTGAAAAGCTTTTAGTGAAGTTTCAGTTATGACGAATCGCCCTGTGAATTATTTACCTCCAGCAAGTGCCTTCTGGAGAAACCAACACAGACATTTGGAAATAAAAAATGAAAACTTATTTGTCCATAACTGCAGAGCACTTGGGCTAAAGGGAAGCCATGAAGTCAGGCAGGCCCTTAGTGGCTAGTAACAATGTCAGGAAATGCAGACTATAAACACAAGCCTGTGGGGAGACACCAGGAGGATCCATTTTGTTCTAATTCTCTCCTAACTCAACAAAAAACCCCGTAATTTTCCGACCCCCTCGGATAAAACAGTCATTTGTTTCAATTACGGGTATTAAGCCGAGCCCCCTGCCACAAATCCAGCCCCCGCCTGGATGGAAACTCCACAATGACAGCCAGGGTCCAGAGGGGACTGGCTATGTGACTGGCATGTATGTGGTTTCTGTGTGTGTGCGTTCATGCGTGTGTGTGTGCGTGTGTGTGTGTGTGTGTGTGTGTGCGTGTGTGTGTGTTTGTGTGAGTGTGAGAGACAGAAAGAGAGATAGACAGACAAAGACAGAGAGAGACAGAGAGATAGAAAAAGATAGTTGATGTGAGTGACGTGAGACTGTAAGAGGGATCATTGCTGTGATTGTGTATCTATTTGTATGCGTGCATGTGTGTGTGTGTGTGTGTGTTTGTGTTTGTGTGCATATATATACGTAAGTGTCTGTGTATGTTTGCATGTGTATGTTTGTGTGTGTATGTGTATGTATGTGTGTGCATATGTGTGTGTGTGTGTGTGTGTGTGTGTGTAAGTTTGCATGTGTATGTTTGTGTGTGTGTGCATGTGTATATTTGCATATGTATGTATGTATATGTTATATACATGTGTGTGTGTATGTGTGTGTGTGTGTGTGTGTGTGTGTGTGCGTGTGTGTGTGCATGTGTGTGTATGTGATTAGAGTGTGTTCGCAGGCCAGTTTAATATATCCACGCCTCAAGGGACGAACGTCGGACGCACGCTTGGGCTAAATTAATCACAAGGCTCCCAAGCATTCCAGGCGACCGGCTGGCCCATCGATCACTTATAATGTCCAGCATCAGCTAATCCAAGTGATTTATGTATGGGCCATTCATGAGAGTTATTGACCTTTTCACACCGGGCTTTCCTCGAATCTTCACCCCCGTGCCTCGCAACAGCCACCCTTAGCCCTAACATCACTCTCCCGGGTCAGACCAGACCAGACGAGACCAGACCAAAATGCCTGAGCTCGGTCCCTGATGGTGGTACACTGTGGAGGCAATGCCTGTTTACCTGCTGGGGAAAAGGTGATGGGTGATGATACATGGAGCGCATTTATATAGTGCTCTCCTACACTCAGCACTGTACCCAAATCACTTCACAGAGAAATACCTCACATTCACACACATACACACACACACACACACACACACACACACTCATACAGCTGCTATGCAAGGCGGCAAGCAGGGGCTCTTTGGGTCTTTGAATGCGTTGCCTGCTGACAGTGGCTCTCGTTAAAGATGGTGGTCGCGCATTGACTGCGGTTTTTTAGTGTTTGAACAGAGTGCACGACCTTATTGATTGGACCGGACGTAGCGCTGCCTTTAAATTGCCCAGGGACAGGGCCTCACTACGGGGCTGGAGGTGAGGGGAGGGTGGGGGTGAGGGGATGGTGAGGGTGGGGATGGGGGTGGGGGTGGAGGTGGTGAGGCTGGGTAGGAATTTAGAGAGGATCCGCTGTTTCCTGCTTGCCCCATAGATGAAGCAGGGATTCAGGCAAGGAAAAGACAGCAGCTGGGTGAAAAGAAAGAGAGAAAATGTAACGCCCACACGTTTCGGAGGTTTGCCAGGCTCAGTGTACCTGGTGCTACAGCAGGGGTGTG
>CM059274.1:19864416-19911916 GCA_030347295.1 Setipinna tenuifilis | reverse complement strand
CTAACTGTGTGTCTAATCACAGATGTAAGGTTCTGGAATCAAGGATTACTATTTTGAAGCAGCACATCAGAGGAGTTAACTTGCATCTGGTTACTAATAAACTGTTCATTTAAGTACCATTCATATATATCTCTTTGAGTGCCATGCTATGACTGTGCTATTAGCTCTTATGCTGTATGGCAGGGCTATTCAATTAGTTTGGGACTGGGGCCAGTTCATCAAACTGAAACTAAACCAGGGGCCGGGCAATATGACTTACCAAGGTATCAATTAATTAATTATCGCGTGTAATAACTAAACTACATTACACTTCAGGGGCCACTATAAATCATCTCAAGGGCCGCCATTTGAAGAGGCCTGCTGTATGGTGATATTGGAGGTAATCTTATTATTTTATGGAGCCAGGTAAATAAATGCTCTAATGCTCGCCATCCTAATGCATTATTATTCTATCTACCAGAACATACGATCAACTTCATTCACTCTGTTCTATTGTTGGTCTGAAAAAGTGGATCCTTACACAGGCCTAGCTGGGTGGACCAGACACTTTGTGTGCTCTCAATAGGTATACATTTACTTTGCAGTAGGTGGGCACTCTGTTTACACTTAAAACCCCATTGGTCCTGCTTTCAAATTCTGTTTACTGATTGGTCAATTTACTGTCAAAAAACATACAGGAAATAATAATAATAGTATATTATAGTACACACTGTAAATGCATGTTACTGTTTTATCTGGACACAGAGCCACTGACAGCATGTGAGGACTGTGTTTTGCAGCAGAACCCCATCAGAATATATATCAGTCGGGCGGCTCTGCCATGCAGCGACAAGGCTGTTCTGTCAGCCTCCAAGGTCCCATCCATCCAATGCCATAAAACACCACTCAAATACAGCCATCCCTCTTTCGCCTGCTGCTCCCTCTAGGCCAACCAAGAGCCTACATTGTGTGTGTGTGTGTGTGTGTGTATCTGTGTATTGTGTGTATGTGTGTGAGTGTATTGTGTGTATTTGTGTGTTTGTGTGTGTGTGTGTGTGTGTTTGTGCATGTGTGTGTGTGCGTGTGTGCATGCGTGCGTGTATGTGTGTGTATGCATGTGTGTGAATTTTGTGTGTGTGTGTGTGTGTTCACATACACTGTGCACTTGTAAATGTGTGAGAACAGCTGCTCTGTCAACTGTGTACTGACACTATGATATCTTCATGACATTACTGCAGCAGAAAATATATGGGTAAATTTGTGCTCATGTTGGTTGCACTGTGTGTATGCGTGTGTGTGTGTATTTGTGTGTGTATGTGTGTGTGTGTATGTGTATGTGTGTGTTTTGTATGTGTACTCATAATGTCTCTGTGTGTGTGGTTTCCTGTGAGAGTGTATCTGTGAGGGTGTGAAGATGTGTGAGTGCACATAGATGCTTTTTTAGACCCGCCCCCCCCCTTCCCGCCACACACACACACACAAACAAAAACACATACTGCAATTGTAATTATGTGGTTAAATTTGTGTTCATGGTGTGGGTTGCACTCTGTGTGTGTGTGTATGCATGTATGTGTTTGTGTGTGTTCAAAGAACAATCCTGCATGAGAAAAAAGAAAAAAAGAAAAAAGAAACAGAAGAGAAATGAAGGAGGATGAGAATGAGGAAGGGAAGGAGAAGGAGGAGGAGGAGGAGGAGGAGGAGGCCTATTTTAATAAAATATTTCTGCCACACATCTCCTCATGCATAATTTACAGGCGATGCAGCGCTGTGAGCCTCTGTGTCTCCCCCACCACCACCACCACCACCAGCACCACCCTCCACCCCTCTCCTCCTCAGCTCTCTGCCTGCCTGGAGATGCTCTCCTCCTGCCTGGAGAAGCCCGCTGCAGAGGCTGGGGCTGGGGTTCCCAGGGAGGACGAGGAGGGAATAATGGGGCTGAGATTGATGTGGTAATTTCACTACGATGTCCACATTTAGTGGCCATTCATTCAAGACTACTGCCCGATGCAGACTGCGCGTGATGTGCTGTGCTGTGCTCGCTGGCAGGGTGTGCTGCTCGCTGCTGTTACTGTTGATGTTTGTGTACAAAACACATAGAGATTGACAGACACACACGCACACACACGTACACACACACACACACACACACACACACACACACACACACACACACACACACACACACACACACACACAGTTAGATAGTAAGCTCCCCTCCCCCTACTTTAAACAAAATGAAATCAATGCCACAGGCTTTGTGTGTATGTGCAATGTGTGTATGTGTGTGTGTGTGTGTGTGCGTGTGTGTTTGTGTGTGCGTGTGTGTGTGTGTGTGTACGTGCATGTATGTGTGTGTTTGTTCTTGTTTGTGTGTGTATGCCTGTGTGTGTGTGTGTTTGTGTCTGTCATTCTCTGTGTGTGTTTGTGTGTAGAGAAAGACAGAGAGAGCGAGAGAGAGGGGGGGGGGGGTGAAGGAAGACAACAAAAGAAAGCAAGAGAGAGAGCCAGAAAGAGAGAGAGAGAGAGGAGGGGGAGTGAAGAGAGCAGAGCAGAGCAGGGACGAGGGAGGGTCACAGGTGTCTGCCAGCGGTAGCTAAAAATAAGCTCTCTTAGCATCATGGATCTTGGTGCCCTGGGGACGGACGCTGGCTGTGTGTGTGTGTGTGTGTGTGTGTGTTCCTCTCTCCTGTCCTGTCCTGGCCACACTGGGCACGGATCAGCTCTCATGTCGTTAGCCCAGGATCACATCACAATTTGTATCCTTTTCATGATGACATTACTGTTGAATTACCAACATTTAATAGAATTGAAATACAATGTATTTATTGCTTGACTATCTTTTGTCAAGCTGAATAATGTCATTACAGAGGATCAAACAGGCATATTTCCTTCACGTGATACTATTACTGTCTGTTGAATCAACTATATTTCATTATAATAACAAAATGTAGCATATTCATTTGGCTACTTAGGTAGTGAGATGTATTTTCAGCAGCGGTCCCAAGACTGGCTTCCTCCTTAATTCTGTTACTGCTGAATAAAGCAGACACTGGTTAATACTTTTGCTACCTTAATTAAGAGTCTATTGAGATTGTATCTTTTTAAATAGATGTAGCAATCAAGACAATACAGGACTTATTTTCAGCACCGTGTCAAAAGAGCAACCTTGGGTAAGATGTAGAAACCTTTAAGACATGCTAATTGTTCAAGTCAATTAATGCCCCAAATAATAATAAAAGCAAGGGGTGACCACTATAACTATTTCAATAAAATTGCTCCTGAAAAAAAGTTGTTTTTTTAAAAGTGGTCCAGGTTTTTTTTGGTTTACCCTGTATCGTGAACTATCTAAATTAATTATGCGTTAGGAAACAGAATTACACTAAATGAACAAACCAAACAACTAAACAATTGTTTTCGATACACAGACTAGACTGAGAACACCCTGGACTAAAGTCACCCCGGAGAAATTGCCTGGCAAAGCCCCAGCCAGAAAGTACAGGTGCCGTACAAGAGCCTGCTCTGTTGATGGCCTCCATTTCACTTTACAGCCCATGGCACACAGCCTCCAAAAATGGACGGCAAATCTGATTTGGGGAATTGAATGAAGTGTGGCCTACCGAGAAACCTGGGCGACTTTCTGAGAAGCACCAATGGAAGACGTGTTATCAAATGATGGACAGGTGGTCCCTGTGCCTAAAAGATAGAGAGAGAGAGAGACAGAGAGACAGACACAGACACAGAGAGTGACAGAGAGAGAGATAGAAAGACAAAGAGAACCAACTGGGTGTTCAAAACAAAAAGCTAACAGAACTGGAAGCAACTTAATTCTTTCCAGTGTTCATGGAAACAAACACACACATGCACACACACACACACACACACACACACACACACACACACACACACACACACACACACACACACACACACACACACACTTACTCTTTCTCATATATACCACAGACACACATACACATACACTCAATCTCTACTTTTCTCTCTCATACACCCACCACACATGCTTAATCATTCCCCGTCAAACACACACACACACACACTGTCTCAAAGATTTCATTAGAATGATCAGCCAGTCTGATGACTTGTTTTTCTTTGCCAAAAATAAAATAAAATAAAATAAAATAAAATAACTGGGAATGGGTTTTGTGTAGCTAGTGTACCATCACCAAAGGGTCCAAAAGCTTGGACCTTAGCAGCAGAGCTCTCTGGCAAACTAGGACTAACTATCCCATGCAAAAACATTTTAGATGACTTTCTGAAGGATCTAAACACAACACCCATTCCCTCATTAGAAACATAATCCTTCATTTTAAAAGATTTAAGCAGCTGCCATGTCTTACTGTCACATAGTCACAAGCAGAGCTGTCACAACTACGGAGTGCTACAATCACCTGTTGGAGCCCATGACAGAGTATTTCCACACCAGTTGCAGGTGCTAACGAGAAGACCAAATTTAACCCGGGGGATAAAAACTCATCTCACCGTGGCCTTTTGTGGAGGACACTGCAGTTTGTCAAGGGTGGCTGCTGTGCTCTCATCCCTGCCTTTATGAAAAGCTTTGCCTCGCCTTGCTGAAAGGGGGAAAAAAAACATCCAAGGAGAGAGGGATGGAGGACGAAGAAGTCAAGCTGCCACTTCTGTGTTTCTATGACTTTTTGCACAACAACACATTATAAATGACTTCAAGGTTTTTTTTTCAGACAGTTTTCTCATATATTCCACACATTACCAAACCAAGCACTTCACTCAATCTTTAAAAGTAGGCTTCAACAGGCTACAACAAAGAAATGTTAGGGTTAGGGTTAGAGTTTAGGATTTAGGGTTAGGGTTAGGGTTAGGGTTTAGGATTTAGGGTTAAGGTGAGGGTTAGGGTTGCAAAACATTCAGCAGTGCAGTATATTGTGCAAGTGGAAGGGTGGTAGCACCAGGACCTCTCAAAGATACTGCCGGAGTAAGAGGCACAATGTGTTTGTGAAGATCAGGGAGACTTTTCTGTCCTCAGTGAGGAATGCAGGCAAGCAGAGACCACCTGCTGGGAGCTTTGAGCCTGGATGTATTGTACAGACACACCAATCGTCTCCTGGAGATACCTGCTAAAGTGCATTGTGAAGAGACATTCATCGGTGACTGGTGTGGGCAATCGTCAACCTTTGGGTGGTAGAATAATGCCAGCTCTACCTCCTCATGAGACCTCACGCATTTGTCCCTTTTGGTGCAAAACAGAAAAAAAAAAAAACCAAAAAAAGAAAATAAATAACATCCTTACACAGCTAAGGAGCTCTGTGCTTTTTAAATGCAAATCACATCACTGGCCCTCCATCGCAGCTGTAATAGATTTTGTTCATGTCATAATGCAGGCAGCCCATATGCATATGTAGTATATGTTACATAACAGCCTCACTAAAAATTCATTCTCTTTCAGTTGGCCATTATATGAAGCTGAAGATTTGCACTTGGATTCCAGCTCTTTCATCACATGGTAATGAAATTAATTAGGGGGCGTTTAAAGGGTAGGATAACGAACGTGAGCCATTTACTGTAGCTGAACACAATTTCAAGATCATTTGCAATGCAGAGGTTTCAATTTTGGGAGGGAGGTTGATGTTGTTGCGCACCCTCTTTTTTAAAAAAGTTCTTGTGTATGTGTGTGTACATCCCCCCCAAATCAAGCATGAATCGCAAATGTCAAAAATGATGTTAGATCACATGCAGAATGCTGTCTAGGTCGGGATTTTTTGTGATGATAAATGAGTTCCCTGGAGGTTAGACAGCTCTAATTAGATTGCGCTTCGTCTTCCTCTTTCTCTGTTTTTCTTCCTTCCTTCCTTTTTTCCTTTCTTCCTTCTTTCCTTCCCTCCTTCCTGCCTGCGTAGGAGGAGACCCTCCAGGTCCTGGCTCACCCAGGCGGCTCTTCTCCCATCCTATCCTCTCCTCTTCTCTCCTCTCCTCTCCTATCCTATCCTATCCTATCCTATCCTATCCTATCCTATCCTATCCTATCCTATCCTATCCTATCCTTCCCTTTCCTCTCCTCTCCTCTCCCATCCTATCCTATCCTTTCCTCTCCTCTCCTCTCCTCTCCTCTCCTCTCCTATCCTTTCCTTTCCTTTCTTTTCCTCTCACCCCTCTCCTCTCCTCTCCTCTCAGAGGCTTGTTAAGATGGCCAACAGATGATGGGAGCTGCTGCTCCATGCCTGCTCTGGCTCCCTGACCCAGACCCTCGAGGGCCCTGTGTATGTGTGTGTGTGTGTGTGTGTGTGTGTGTGTGTGTGTGTGTGTGTGTGTGTGTGTGTGTGTGTATGTGTCTGTGTGTAGATGTGTGAGTGGGTGTGTGTCTTTGTGTGTGTGTATATATACTGTATATGTGTGTGCGTGTGTGTCTGTGTGTGAGTAGGTGTGTGTCTTAGTGTGTATATATATAGATATATGTGTGTGTGTGTGTGTGTGTGCGTGTGTGTGTGTGTGTATGTGTGTGTGTGTGTGTGTGTGTTTGACGGGGAATGATTAAGCATGTGTGGTGGGTGTATGAGAGAGAAAAGTAGAGATTGAGTGTATGTGTATGTGTGTCTGTGGTATATATCAGAAGGAGTACATGTGTGTGTGTGTGTGTATGTGTGTGTGTGTGTGTATGTGTGTATGTATGTGTGTGTTCTTTGACAAGTTTGAGGGGGTGGGTGTTTTTAGTGTTGGAAAGAATATTGATTAAACCAGCTCCCCTTTGCAGCCTAAGCCCAGAGGAGACCTGGCTTCTAGAAACACATGCCAGCTGGAACCAGACACGGATTTCATGCACTCTCAAATATTTCATTTCTTTTTCTAACCCTCATCTCTTCATCTTATTTATTATTGCAGCATGGTTTGTGTTGGCGGTTTATGTTTTTGCTGGACTATAACAAAAGCTTGCCATGTGTTCCTTTGCCAAACTATTGAAGCACATTGAGCTACATCCTTTATATAAAATGTGCTATACCAGTAAAGATTCTTCTTCTTCTTCTTCTTCTTCTTCTTATTATTATTATTATTATTATTATTGTTATTATTATTATTTTCCCCACAATGTGCACTCACAGTGTGACTCAAAGGAACGAGTGTTGTTGCCTGTTTCCTTTTGCATTCTGTTCCCTTCCCTTCCCCTCCTTTACCCCTTAACACATCTGAAGTGCTTCCCAGTTAAAGCAATTGCCGATTGTGTAATAGTTCAGACAAGCTCAGGCCATTAGGGGAAGCTGGAGGCAGCAGGTAGGAGCAATCCTAGACTCCACTGGGCCCACAAGTGAAAACCCCACCACATTTATTAAAAATACACTAGCTATTACTAGAGTTTAAAGGTTGTGAACTTTCTAAAGAGGCTTTAGTGGTTTGGTGCGCTCCATGCAGTTGCCTTTATTGGATGTTGGTTAGATACACCTTTTGGCAGCAGGTAACGTAGCAGCATGGTTTTATTTTCACCATTACTGTTATAGTGAGGGGGTTTTGTCTGCAAACCAACAATCTCATTTAAGTGGCAACTGATGCTTTTGCCGATATAGTTGGTGCCTACACTATTAAACGTTTTTGTAGCTCTATTTTAATGTTTGTTCCATCCCAGAATACAATCAGTTGTGTCTTCCCTTTGCATGATCATATTGTCTAACCATAACAATATTTTTTAAGAATATAGCAAAAGTAACTGCCTGGACAGATCTACTAAAGAATGACAAATTATATTGCTGCTAGAAATCAGTATCAAAATCTTGAAAAAAAGGCTAATCATACTGGATTTTTTTGACATCCAAAGCATTGTTAGCCAAGGACATTAAGTCCATATCTACGCACACTGGCAGCAGCACACCAAGTAGTGATGAAAGCCAGCTCAATTTGATGTGTTTTGGCGATATATTTAGCCAGATCCTGCTGTGAAGCTATGCACACCATTTTCACAGTTTTGTGCTCTCGAAATAGCAAAGCAAGTAACCTTGTGGCAAGTGAGAACGAGAGATATTTTTACATCCCCTTCACATGACTCCATCTGGCAGCATTTTCTGTTTCAGAAGCAATCCCTGAAAAATGGCTGCATGAAATCTGATGCAAACCATTGGTAGTTACAATAACATAGCCGACATGTCATTTTTATGCACCAGCCTTTTGTTCTCTCCACAGTAATGGGGGACTGTGGCCCATGGTTCATGGCCACTTCCCTCCCTTGTTATACTGAACGCATCTCAATAGCCTGTCAAAAGACGCAGCTCTTTTGCAGGAGGGTGTGTACCATTCACTGCCATTGAATCACTGGAGAGGAACATTGGCTTTCTCTTCTCTCTCCTTCTCTCTCTCTGTCTCTGTCTCTCTCTCTCTCCTTCTCTGTCTGTCTCTCTCTCCTTCTCTCTCTCTCTCTCTCCCTCCCTCTCTCTCCCCTCCCCCCATCTTCTCCCTTTAATCACCAGCGGCTCTCTTGGTGTGCAAATGAAATGGCCACATTTGTCTCTTCCCCAGTGCAGATGTGCGTGCAGCTATACAGGCCAGGCCCAGATGGGCTCATTACTCGTGGGTGACGGGCTCCCGTAATGACCGTTCAGTCACGTCGCTAGCGCCGTCACCGCTGCTGAGGGCTGCCAGGCTGCCGGGCTGCCAGGCTTCCGTCTTCTGGCAAAGTCGCTTTCCTCCCCCGAGCAGCTTGATGACAACAGAGAAGGGATTGGCTCTGTGGTCAGATGGTGTTGATTTAGTATCCATCTCAGACATACACATTAAAGGTCCCCATCACTGCATGTTTAAAGGTACAGTCACTGATTCGGGTAAAGGGTTGTTGTTGTTGTTGTTGCTGTTGTTGTTGTTCTGGTTGCTGATGTCAATCATTTTACACCCTTACCCCTAAGTCAACATGCTGATTGGCTGCTCTGGTGTGCTGGGAATAAAGCTCTGAGCCACCCTATAACCCTTCTTGACCTATAAGGTAGCAGCTATCTGGATTATGAACCTGATTCTGAATGGATCTGAGCATTTCCACTCACAGTTAATTTATGCGAAGAGTGAACAATTTTCCCATTTACCGCTCCAGTGCTGTATATGATCTGAAGTGTATGAGATTAGAATACTGGAGTCCATCTTTCAGTGTGGGACAGTGAGTAGCAATCATGGCATCTCTACCGACTACACTTCTTGGCTGCCATTCAAGTGGAAACTGGCAACTACACCACGGTACTATAGCTCAGATTGATAACAACTTGAAAAGTGAATGCAGTAACGGAGGATTGAAAAGGCTTCTTGTGAATCTGCTGCATAATTGAAAGGAGACAGATGGTGTGTGTGTGTGTGTGTGTGTGTGTGTGTGTGTGTATGTGTGTGAAAGAGAGAGAAAGACAGAGAGTGGGTGTGTAAGGCACTGCAGCATGCTGCTGTTCTATAGGAAAGGAAAAAAAGATGTTAGAAAAAAGCCTGCCTGTTACATGACATGGATGAGATTACGGGAATCTAACTTGGGTGCTACACTTGTACCATCGATAAACTACACCTGCATAGAAGGCCTCTGGGGAGGAGTGGGGACGGACTGTGGTTCATCAGTCCAATGTAATGGTTAAGAAACAGAATCACCTTGCATCTTAAGGGTATCTCTCACACACACATACACACATACACACATGCACACGCATACACACACACACACACACACACACACACACCCACACACACACACAAACACACACACACATGCACACGCATACACACACACACACACACACACACACACACACACACGCGCACACACACATACACACACACACACACACACACTGTTTTCTGAGTAAATCTTACTCAGCTCTCTAACTTCCTGTAAACAACCCCCCGTAAGGCTTTTGTACTGCCTCTTTATGAGCCTTATGTCCAGTTCCCTGTAGAGCCTTAACGGTTTGTTAAAAGGAACCCGGCCCTGAAGAGTGTAAAGCTATAAATGAATTCAAGCAAGTGACTGGACAACCATAGTGACTGGACAACCACAGTTTGGAAGGTAAATGCATTTGGTTTATTGGTATCCATTCAAACAGACAAGTCATAAACATATTTCCTTCGGACATTTCCAAAACAAGAGAGATGCAATTTCGTTTCTGTGTTCTGTGTGCTGTCATTCAGTAATGGCAGACGCTAAGGGCCTTAGCCAGCGATTCACAGTAGCACCACTTGCCTTCAGTCAGATTAAATGAGGCAGAAAGTATTGAGGGCAATCTGAACACATACACTCCAGGGTTGTGGCCATTGCAGAGACTGTTGCACTCTTTCTCTCTCTCTCTCTCTCTCTCTCTCTCTCTCTGTTCCTATCCCCTACCCCCTCCACCCAACCCCCCTCCACCCTTAAGAGCTCACTTGACTGTGGAGTCAGTGGCACTAATGCAGTGGAGAAGGGGCAGCTTGCCTCGAAATGTGCCCGTTACCGTGCCGACAGCCTCTGCACTCTCTCCGAAGTGACACCACAGAGCGTTGTTGCTGTCATGCAGAAACATGCACAGGTCACAAGCATGCCAGGCTGTGTGTCCACTACACACTACACAGAATGGAATGAAGGCAGGGACAAAGTAAAAACCTAAAAAAAATAAAAATAAACTCAAATTGTGTTGCTATCACTCCGTGAGTCCCGCCCATCCACCTACACAGTGACCCTTGTTTGACCCCTGTGACCAAATCTCCACATATGGTGTCACTCCCACAGTGACCTATTCTTTCCATCGCTCTCTTGGGACATCACTGAGTCACTTCCTCCAATCACCTACATATATAAATATGGTGAGTGCTTCTGTCAGCTGTCCAAGTGTCGAAAGACATGCTGGTTAATGCCTAACCTCCCTTTTAACCTTAGAGAAGTTGTAATAACGTGTAACTGGAAATGTATTCAAGGGTGGAGAGAGGTAGTGGGAGTTAGAGATTAAGTCGTCTCTAACACTCATTCTCCCTGTGCTCGTAGTTGGCAGTCTTTAGAGATTTTTCTTTTTTTTTTTGCTCTGTTTGTTTTGTTTGTTTTCCCTCCTGGAGGAGAGGAGATCAGATGGCCGGTCCACTGCTGTGTCACAGCCAGACAGACGGACAAGCTGGACCTCAGGGCAGTGTTAGCAGGTGGACAGACTTGGTACTGGCGGTGCACGTGCCCATAAGCACGCACATCCCGACCTGCACACACAACTCAGACCATGGAAAAATTAAATGGAATTAGCTACCCTTCAGAGGACAAACCTGCAACAGGCTTTTAATAGACCTTAGTGTGTACTACCCTATTGGCACATATAAAGCTACTTGGAAAATAGAACAAGTGTCCTTCACAAATGCTAGCAGCACGTGCTATAAATACTACAGAGAGTACTACTGAACATGTATCATCTAAATCACAAAAGGACTCCTGGTGCTTTTGGCAAAAAAGACAACCAAAACACTAGCAGATCTGCTGTTTCAGTTCAATTCAGTTAGCCATTCATAAACTCAGTCACTCAGCAAGTTTAACCAAATCCGCCATTATTTAGTAACAAGGTGTGTCATGTCCAGCCACCACCAAGTGTTTTTTTCTTTTCAAGAGGTTCTTTATGGTTCTCTGTCCCCTACACTATTCCTCTCCACACACCATGCCTTCTCTGGCTACCGACCAACTCCGAGTCCATTTGGCAGTGTGTCACGCTAACAGTTCTTTCCAGTGATTAGTCATGAAGCTCAAAATGAAGTAGAGGTAATAAAGCCAGGAGTACAAAGTGAACATAAAAGCCTAGTTCCTATGGTCCCTTAGGAAAGCTTAGAAAAGGTTCCATGGTAGAACCGAGTGTCCTGCTGGGAACTTCTCGGGATCCTCTCTGGCAGCATCTAAGCAGCTCTCAGCTCCTACAGTTCTGAGCTGAAACTTCTAAAGACAGTATAAATAACCTTGATGGGTTTGTTCAGTGGGATTGTTCCCAGAGAAGAGTCCTTAAAGATGAGGACATAAAAAAACCCTACAGTAAAGGGTTCTCCTTGAAACTCCTCAAGTCATCAGTGAGGATTCTTCTCTGAGGACAAACCCAGTTTTTCCATGAGCAGCCACCACCTGCTGGCCTTCAAAGAACATGAGCGAAAGACAACAAGTCCCAAGGAGTAATGTGATATGTGATATGGCAGCGTCCAACTGTTTGTTTGTTCCCTCGGGCCCAGCTCGGGATGTGTTGCTTCAGCTGGTCCTAAGGAGATCAACTCATTTATTTTTGGCTGCTGAAGAGTGACGTTCAGAGGCGACTCTTAGCCAACTGCTCTCAGCAGAAACTATGGTTGGGGCTACAGCCGTGATTCATGTGCTTTCACACTAATTACATGAGCTTTCGAAGGACACACTTTCACAGGTTTCGCACGCCTGTTAGTGCCAAAGCCTTTCAACCATTGTCACTAGCTAGCGCTCGTCCTTGCATGACATAAAAAGGAAGTATTGCACCATCCAAGGTTTTGATAAAACACTAAGAGCAAGTTCAACATTTGTATAACAGTCTTTAACATTATTAAGTAGTATAGTGCTGACAACTTCACAATCGCTCTAAACACTAATGGTTATGTGACCTAGAGAATTGGTCCCTTTGGGAAAGGGGGGAGGTTAAGGAGTTGGCGCAAACCAAAGACTCATAGAAATCACAAATACAGTCCTAGATCCTAAACCCTACAAACAGTCATTGAGGCTGGGTGTACGAAAACCGTATGTATGATGGGGGGAATGGCCTGGAGGGAGGGAGACTATGCCATAATTTCCCTCCCTCCCCCGCTCTCTAAAAGAATGAGCGAATGAACAAACGAGGCAGGATTAGGCATTCCGAACCTGCTTAACATGCCCACTCTCACTGTTATTGAGAGTAAGGAGGCTACGGCCTCTCAAACCACACTCTGCTGCTGCAGACTATGCATGATTCAAACAACAGCCGAAAAGAGACAAAGACCAAATGCCACATGCTTTTGTGATGTTATCAGCAAAGTTTCCATGGTCCCATTCAACATGACAGTAAAAAAAAAATGTACTTGTTTGTTATCTTATAGACTCAATGCATATTAAATTTTTACTGTCTAGCATACATCTAGAACAATTCATGCACAGTGCCTGTGTGGTATAATTCAACACCGATAAATAAAACTAAAGCAAACAAACAGGCAGCGTTACACAAGAAAAGAAATTAGCTAACAAAAAAGGACACAAAATAAAGAGACCTGACTTGAGTTTTATTTTTGTCACTTCTAAAAACATGTATAAAATTGGTCCGACTTCAGAAACAAGGCACACAATGTCTTGGTTCAGGATTTCAGTGTTTGCACCGAGCATTCTATCCAAATGTAAAATTTTCTTTTTTTCCAAGCAGCAAGACAACCATGCAAAGTCATAACCAAGTGATGCAGACTGGACTCTCTAGTAGTAGGTCTCTCTCTCCACCCAACCTGAAAAAATAGAGATGGAACGAAAGGGGAAGGGGGAATTAGGATACTGGTTTCAGACACTGTGGCACCCAAATCCAATGTAGATGGCATACACAACAGTTACTCTTTGCTGGAAACGGCTACAGCAAGCCATGCTTGGATGGCAACTCGTCATGAGGTATTTATAAGCCTGGTTTGGATACTAGTGCTAGGGTTAAGCAGATTTTACAAAAGACCACAATGGTGTGGGTAAAATGATGTGGGTGGTGAGGCTGCAGTGAGGTGGGGTGGGGTGTGGTGTCCCCCCTCTCTTACCTCCTGGGCTGCGTCGCAGGATAAGCTTACGAATTTCATCATAAATAAAGATGAGGAGAGAGTATGGGAAGGCGCAGAACCACCAGTTTGGTCTGAAAAACAAGAGATGGCAGGATTAGTAACACATACACACACTCCCAAAATTATAATGTTTCATAAAGATGGCAAAGAATGCCAATTCGGAAATAGCTTAACAGATTATAAACGGTGTAATGCTGTTGGCTGTTCAAAAGGGTGGATGTTGCCCAGACTTACTTGAGTGGGTACATTCTGAGTGCGACGTCCATGCCAGGACAGTATGACAGGAAGGCAGCCAGGGCTGTCTCCTCAAACAGGCCAAAGATGAGGATTTTGTTCCTGGGAACAGCAGAAACAAACAAGGTGTCAGGTCAATACTCTTCACTTCTGCAGCACTACGACCATTTTTTTTTGTCCTGTGAAAGCCTTTCCTGGGAACATTTAGCTACTAATGCATCTGATGGAAGGTGCATGCCCAAAGTGTCACTTTGAATAAAAGCAAGCAAAGTAAAAGCAAATACTGGTGTTGTGGACTGCCGTTTTGTTCTTTGACTGTGTTTTGTAGTACAGCACCCACACTATTTCAAGCGGATGTATGTGCATAAAGCCTACACAGTTACCACGTTTAGCTACTACACTCTACTTACTTCATGCCTTGCTGGAAGACTGAGTTTCTTCTGGTCTTGCAGATGATCACGTCAGCCCACTGCACGATGACAATGCTGGCGAAGAAGGCTGTATGACAGGTAAACTCCACAATCTTCCTCTGTTCGTAAGTCTGGGAAGTAGAGGGGAATACACATCAGGATGAAACAGAAATTAACATTCTTTTCCCCCCCAGGCAAAAAATTCAAACAATTTTTCGACTGGACTGGTGTGCTAAGCGGATGTATGTGCGCACATACAGGCCAAATTGACTGTGGAGAGGGCTTAATTCCTGGCCTAATGCCAGAGGAAGTCGGAGAGACTGGTGAGGTTTTTTCCCGTCCACAGAAAACGATCAAAGGCGATTGAAAAAAGATGTGGTAAAGAGATGGTACTTATGAAAACAAGTATCCTCAACAGCAATCCCACACTACAAAAATACATGTTTACATCGGAGCTAACCGTTTCACCTCTACCTACGTCAGGCAAATTGTGCAAGTATAACCACATGCAGCATTAGGTCACAGAATCAACTTAGCACAAAGTCTGTGTATTATATAATTTTCAAAATGACTATCTATTCCATAAATAGATATTTGGGTTTTGGTATTGAGCAAGATCAAAGAATGTGGCTGTACTGTGAATGTAGCTTTAAAAAGGCGACACTTTTGCATCAATTGCATTTCCTGTCACCACTTACTCTGCATTTTCGCAGCATACTAGGAGCAAGGCTGAACAGGGACCCTTCTTAGCAGTACAACATAAACCGCCCATAAACTTACCCACTGCTGTCCATAGCTGTCCTCCAGATCGTTGCAGGACTTGTCGTCCCAATTGACTCGGATGCCCAGTAGTGTGGAGGGCAGGAAGCCGTTTTCGGCCAAAATGACAAAGTATGTAAAGAATCCTGCCAGGGCCTGGATCATTCCTGTAAAAGCAAGGAAAAGATGGAGGAGGTTAGTGCCCACTGGAACTGCATATGACGCTGAGGCCAGCGAATACACACCCCATCACACAGCCATTTTGGGACTTTTTGCATACCACGTCCCTCAGACAACTCAGGTTCACACCTGGAGGTCATCCTAGGCTATCCTTAACAGACATATGCTCATGTCATTGAGAGACATTCTCTAATAAATAGGCTATAAGTAAATCACTGTGTGGTGTTAAAAAATACTTCAGCATTGTACAGGCCTATGGTAAACCAATGTCTTTGAACCTTTACCCGTTATTATACGCAACAGAAATGTACTTTACACTGAAATGCATAACATTTTATCATGAGCTGCCTGCAATCCAATTAATCTCTTACCGATCTGCCCATAGGCCATACTAATAAGCCTTTCATTGACCAGCTTGTCTGTCTTTGGGTTTCTGGGCTGCCTCTTCATGATGTCGCTCTCAGCCATTTCGTATGCCAGGGAGATGGCAGGAACCTAGGAAGACATGGAGACAGTGGTTGGATTAAAAACATCAATATTAAAATTCCCAGATCGATACTTTAATGACACCAGCATGTCCCAGATAAGATCAATTTTTATTCATACATATAAACATTGGCTGACTAAACATTGGTGAACAGAGGGTTATTCTCCATCCAGTCATTTCATAAAGAAGCAAAATTGGCATTGATACTAAAAACTAAAAATAAATGAATGAATTAAAAATATATCGATATTGTATTTCATCATATCAGATCGAGGACCTTGTGCATCAGAATCATATCGATTTAGTAAATCTGTATTGATACCCAGCCCTAGCAGATGGTCAGATTTATGTTGCCGCGCAACAGAACTGAACGAGGAAAAACTGAAATACTGTGGTGCCCTTACCATGTCAGTGCCCAGGTCGATACAGAGGATGGTGACAGTGCCCAGGGGCAGTGGGATGTTGGCGATAATGAAGAGGAGGAAAGGTGTGATTTCAGGAATGTTACTGGTCAGAGTGTAGGCAATGGACTTCTTCAAGTTGTCAAAAATCAGGCGACCTGGATAATAAAATTGTAGATGAATTAACATTTCATCCACATTGTGACCCATCATCTAGTCATGCCCAATCACGTGTTGGGGCTAGACAAACCATGTTTATTTAAATTGTGGTCTCCACAAATTGGTGGACATATATGCAATGTGAAAATAACAAAGGCTCTTGTCAGTGAAAGGATCCCTCACCTTCCTCGACTCCTGTGACAATGGAGGCAAAGTTGTCGTCCAGAAGGATCATGTCAGCAGCCTGCTTGGAGACATCAGAGCCAGCGATACCCATAGCAACACCAATGTCAGCCTTCTTCAGGGCAGGAGAGTCGTTCACACCATCACCTGTCACAGCCACGATGGCACCCTGGAGATCAAAGGCATAAAATGGATCTGTGTAAAGGGCAATGCCATAAAGGAAACCAATGTGCCATCTGTGATGAAGATAAATTCAGCGCAGAAACCATCAGTCTCCATTACCTGTCTCTGGCAGCCCTCTACGATGATGAGTTTCTGCTGTGGAGATGTTCTGGCAAACACAATCTCAGTGTGGTGCTGCAGAATGTCGTCCAGCTGCTCCGACGTCATGTCCTTTAGCTCAGAGCCGTGGACCACACAGGCCTTGGCATCTCTGGAGAGACAAAAGGCAATGGCAAGGCGGTTGCAGACAATAATTAGATCAACGTTGTAAGTGTTTCTGTGAGCGCATGAATGTTTTAAAAGGCTACACTGGCAAGCGGCAATGTACCTTGGGTTGACTTCAGTAATGGGAATGTTCAGGCGAGCTGCAATATCTTCCACAGTCTCGTTGCCCTCAGAGATGATGCCCACACCTTTGGCAATGGCCTTGGCTGTGATTGGATGATCACCAGTCACCATGATGACCTGGAAATTACAATAAAACACCACCATCATACAGAGCAGGCAAATGCATCACCACATTTGGTTAAAAACAACATGAAGAGAAAAGTAATCAGTGTGTATTGCTGCACACATGACAATGGCATTCAAACAATCCATACCTTGATACCAGCACTCCTGCATTTGCCGACGGCATCAGGCACAGCAGCACGAGGAGGGTCAATCATGGACATGAGGCCAACGAAGCACAAATTTTCAGTCGGGAAGTTCACCTCGTCGGTGTCAAAGGCAAAGTCTTCAGGGAACTGGTCATCAGGCAAGTTGAAAAGGCAGAAACCTAAAAAAACAAAAAAAGGGGAGTTTGCAAAAAGCCAGTGAACCAAAACGGCACAAACAGATGGGCCTCTCTATGCAGACAGCGTTTTGGAAAAAGGGAAGTGTGGTGGCATCATACCAAGCACTCTTTCTCCCAGGCCACCCAGCTCCAGGTAGGCGTTCTGAAAGGCCTCCTTCAGCTCTTCGTCCAGTGGCTGCTCATTGCCCTGAATCATGATGGATGAGCAACGGTCGAGGATCCTCTCTGGGGCTCCCTTCATCACCAGCAGGTGCTTGGTCTCACCACTCGGGTTCTTGTGAACAGAGAGCTAACAAACAGGAAACAGAAAAATCACAATTGCCTTGAGCAATGAGTGGAACACACTCACAAACTGGGTCGGTGATGTCGCCACCACTCGTGATCCTAGATTGGGCGTATTAACAAGTGCTACATTAGCACTTAGTCAGCAGACGCGGAAGAAATGCTGAACAACTCTTTTGGGCCAGGGGTGCAAATGTTTAGAATTCATACCTGGTATTTGTTGGTCGAGTTGAAGGGGATTTCGGCGATCTTGGGGAACTTCTCACGCATTTCCCTGACTGAGCCACAGCACAGCTCAATGCACTTCAGGAGGGCAGACTCGGAGGCGTCTCCAGCAACATCTCTCTGCAGATGTCAAACATCACACAGTTACTAAAATCCCAAATGTAGCTATAGAGCTACATATTTATGGCCACCAGTTTCTCCCCTTGTAGATCTACAAAGTGTACTATTTTTTTTTCGTCGCTGTTGCAACTGACATATGCGAGGGTGAGGCAGGTTAAAACGAGCTGTGAAGTTGCCATGCTTCACCCAGAAGCAGGTCGCAGAGGGTGAGGGGAAAAAAACGGTAGGATGGCACAGAGGGAACCCTTCACGTCATGCAGGGAAACAGCGGAAGTGGGACTTGTTTACAGCCAGACCCTGCTGGCTCTGGGGAGGAACATGGTGCTCTGCGATTCCCCAGGGTGGCCAGAGGGAGTTGGAGCAGCACGAGAAAGAGAATAACAAGCCCTTGTGTAGGGGGTAAACAACACTGAGGACAAACAGCTCAATTATGTGCTAAATAGCCAGGGCAACTCTACAAGATTTTGAGATAGGTCAGTATGGGTCACAGTGATGTGCCAAAACAACAGAAAAATACTTCAGGGCTTTCATTATGGTGGCAGACTAATGCTACCCTTTCATTTTCAGAGGGAGGCTAAATACAGAACCCATAAGACTAGTTGCATAAAACAAGATTGCAGAGGAGGGAACTGTTTGTGCTGCGGTGCAACGTTAGTCACCTTAAGGATGGGGACCTCCTCCTGGTCAGCCAAGAAGACAGCCCGGTTGCACAGGCCAGCCACGCGTGCCAGCGCACTCCAGGTAGCGGAGGTGCGGTCGAAAGAGGTTCCTGTCTGGTTTTCGGTGGTGTCGGCTTCGTGGATCTGGTTGTCAAACCACATGTGGGCGACAGTCATGCGGTTCTGGGTCAGAGTCCCGGTCTTGTCAGAGCAGATGGTGGAAGTGGAACCCAGAGTTTCCACAGCCTCCAAGTTCTTCACCAGGCAGTTCTTCTTGGCCATACGCTTGGCAGTCAGAGTCAGGCACACCTAGCATTGGAAATGCAAGTGCCAGAGGTCAGTTGACACACCTTGCTAAGCAACATTTACCTTGAAATGCATTTTGGACTAGGAGAGAAATGGAGTGATCTGCCCACAGGAATAACATTCTGTAAATCCATAACATCAAAGGCTAAACCTCCGACTTTGAACTCTAGACTCTGCATACTTACGGTGACAGTGGCCAGGAGACCTTCTGGCACATTGGCGACGATGATACCGATGAGGAAGATGACGGCCTCGAGCCAGGTGTAGCCGAGGATGAGGGAGAGGATGAAGAAGGAGACACCCAGGAAGACGGCCACACCGGTGATGATGTGGATGAAGTGCTCGATCTCGATGGAGATGGGTGTGCGACCGACCTCCAGGCCAGATGCCAGGGTGGCAATACGACCCATCACGGTGCGATCACCAGTGTTGATGACAATACCTCTAGCAGTACCTGACAAACAAATGTTTGAGGAAAAAAGTCAATTATATCAGCAAATATTAAACTATTCCTGCATGTTAGGTGAAAAGGTTAAAGGCTGGCATGTCCACAACACCACATTAACATATTAAGATACCACATGTGCTTCATAGATATAATTTAAAATGTAGAAATCAATTATACATATTCAACTGGTTTTAGTGTGAAGAAATGCAAGATTCTTCTTAAAACATGGTGATTTTAAGCGTACCTTCGACACAGTTGGTAGAGAAGAAAGCAATGTTCCTGGTCTCCAGGGGGTTGTCGTTGGAGAAGTCGGGGGTACGAGTCTGAGGCTCGGACTCTCCTGTGAGGGAGGAGTTGTCCACCTAAGCAGAGGAACACAGCAGTGTTAAAATTTCAGGATTAAACATTTGGGAGTTGATTTTAACTCCCAAAAATGTAATTTGAACATTTTTGGATTTAAATAATATCCAGAGTTGGGTTTATTTTATATTTTTGAACAATTGACAATGGACACACTGTCTGACAATTGAAAACACTGACATTAAACAAAACAATGTTACCTATGCCAATAATGCTACACATACACAGATAGAGGGGCAATTTGGTCATTGACCCACCTTGCAGCCATGAGCTGAGATGATACGCAAGTCAGCAGGGATCCTGTCCCCACCCTTCACCTCCACCAGATCTCCAACCACAACCTCTTCGGCATTGATGCTCATCTTCTCGCCGTCACGCAAAACAAGGGCTTGCTACAGGATTGACCACAAGTGTGTACATTCATCAAAACTGACAGCAGCATATGTCGGAACACCATTTATAAATCTCAGGAGAAAAACAAGGGTGCAGTGTACAGCACCACATGGGGTACCTGTGGGACTAGGTTCTTGAAGGAGTCCATGATCTTTGAGCTCTTAGCCTCCTGATAGTAGGAGAAGCATCCAGTGATGATCACCACAGCAGACAGCACAACACCCAAGTACAACTGGACGTGGAAAGAAAAAAAAACAGAGAACAAAGTCAGAATCAGTGACGTGTCCATGTGAGGACAGCAATGAAGCTCCCCCAGTAGGGCGGCAGTCTGCCCACAGACAGAAAGATAGCTCCCCTTACGTTATCGTTTGCAGGTTCATCTTCAGAGGCAGCCTGAATACCGTATGCCAGGAAGCAGAGGATGGCTCCAATCCACAGCAGAGTGGAGAACCCTCCAAAGAGCTGCTTGCAGAACTTCACCCACTCTGGGGTGGTGGGGGGCGGGGTCAGAGCATTGGGGCCGTCACGGGCAAGGATCTCTTTTGCTTTCGCTGAGGTCAATCCCTGCAAATATCACGTAAACCATTAAGGACCTTTTTACATTTATTAAAGCAAAATGTCTCAAAAACACCATAAAACAGTATGAAGATAGGAGTACAGAGCCATTGATGCTATGCAAATACTGGTGTCTAAATGTTTCTAAACTTCCTTTTTCACTTACTTAAGCTTGCTTTTATGCCAACTTTCTACTATGGCAAATGTGCGGACCCCTAAATGTCAGATGTCAAAGAAATCTAATCAGTAATAACAGGAGGTTCAACCACTCACCCTGGTCAAATCAGTGCCATATTTGCGGTTGAGCTCGTCAAGCGTCAGTTTATGGTCATCCTAAAGAAGGAAGGAAAGGGAAGGGAAGATAATTAAAAGAAAACAAAAAGTTAAGTGACTGTTGGAAGTAATGAAGTTCCTCATCAGGAGAAGGCCTTGTAAATTGGGGAGGGATAACTGTGCCTTACCAAATCAACCTCTTTCTTCAGCTCATCCATGTCTTTATCTTTCTCCTTCTTCCCCTTGGACTTCTTGCCCCCCTGCTCTGAGGTCGCAGCGAGCTCATATTGTTCCCGTCCTTCCTGTGACACCAGAACAAGGAATGTTTAGCCAAAAAAAAAAGAAAGAAAGAAAGAAAGAAAAGAGAAAAAAGCCACTCTGACCTATGTGGGTGTTGGGTTATTTGCGCAAGTTTCACAAAACAATTTCATAAAGATTAGCCTCATAACAGATTTCTCCTTTGTGTTGTCACCTTGGGCCCTTTTGTCCACCCAGATTCTGGTTCTTTGTAAAGCCGCTTTGTGACAATGTTGTATTGTTTGCAAAAACAAAACACTAATTTAAACAGTTTTGTTGCAGAGTTTTTTTGCATCATGTGCCTGAACATGAAAACATTAACATGGTTTTGTGTCATTACGGTGCCAGAACAAATGTATGGGCTAAGCTCTTTATGGTGACCATTTTTTTTTTCCCGAGCATTAAAACACAAACCAGATTTAAGAGGTTAAATGTATCCGTAATACACATCTAAAGGATTACCATTTACAGGAAACTAAACAAACATGTACAACACACACATAGACACGGTTGCGATTACACAACCTAAAAAATGAGCTGAACTTACAGGGAGATCATAGCCCCTTGACTTTTCATATTATGTAACCAAGTGATGCTGATGATAGCAAGGCTGAAACCATCCCATTTGAAAAGACTGTACAGCTATGCCTGATCTGGTCACCCTTTGAACTGTTGAACATTCAGTGAACTTTCATCAGGGACTGTGGTGCACAGTTAACTGGACCTTTTTAAACCTAGGCTTTTCACACCTTTTCAAGTAGTATGGGGTGTTTGGGGATATAAATACTGACAAACTTTATGGATGGGACGTGGGCAAAACACTTCAAGCACACCAATGACAGCCCTCTCTCATCCTCACGTCTCGCTGGTTGATACAGGGCTTACAATTAGTTTGTCCCACGTCTAGACGGCTGACACCTTAATCCCGCAAATTTATTTAGCACGAACATAGCTCAAACTGCCAAGTCCCGGCGGTGCAGTGCAATATTGCTGTCATCCAGCTGCCATGATTTGAGACCGATCTTGCTTCTGTGAGGTGCAGTGCCGCAAACGTGCAGCAAAGCCACCGCCCTGACTAAGAGCAACAGATAAACATCCACCGAGAGCGCCATTCTCATGTTTTATTCAATAACCTGACGTGTAGATGTTTTGACTATCAGCCTTTATTTCCGTTTAATCTTCTAGACATCCTCATATTCAATACCAACCAGCCAAGCCAGCCAAGCAAGGAAGCGGATCTATTGCAGAATCCGGTTGTCTTTATTTTGTATTGTGTGTTGGTGCGTGTGAACACTGCAGCATAAGCTCAATGTTTATCATTTACCAACCCGTTAACAACACCAGCAGCTTCCTCTCTGAGGAACCAGTGGAAAACAGAGGGGAGAGAGAGAGGAGGAGAAGGGGAGAGGGGGAGACACAGAGAGAGAGGGGGGGGGCAGAGAGACAGAGAGAGACAGAGAGAAAGACAGAGAGAGAGAGAAAGAGAGAAAGAGAGAGAGAGAGAAAGAGAGAGAGAGAGGCAGAGAGAGAGGGGGGAGACAGAGAAAGAAAGAGAGAGAGAGAGACAGAGAGAAAGACAGACACAGAGAGAGAGAGAGACAGAGAGAGAGAGAGAAAGAGAGAGAGAGAGAGAAAGAGAGAGAGAAAGAGGCAGAGAGAGGGGGGGGCAGAGAGAAAGAAAGAGAGAGAGACAGAGACAGAGAGAAAGACAGACAGAGAGAGAGAGAGAGAGAGAGGGGAGCGCTTCAGCTAAGCGGGCTGCTCCTACAGACGCTATCTCAGCCCCTAGGGGCACACTGGGCCCCCCTGCAGTCTTTCCATTAGAAGGCAAAGGGGCGGCACTTGCTGAAAATCGACAGCATAAAGTGCAGCCGCCCGCTACAGCGCTGCACTCTGACAGCTCACAGGGACGAGTGTACTGTGGCGGTTGTGGTGGAAAGGGGGGAATTCAGGAATTTCACAGGCAGCTCGCAAGGATACGCAACGTTTTTCGCCTTGGTGTCGTAGACAACAAGAAAACAATGTCCCTTTGTTGATCGTGTTTCACTTTTTACCAGAATGAATGATGGAAGAGAGAGAAGTGGACAGAATAACTGAGAAGAAAAAGCCAGTGTTTGTGCACTAAATATTACTGAGTCGCACCTCAGTGCTCAGCTCCGCATGAAGATGGCATAGGTAATGGGGGTGGGGGTGGAGGGTGTGCCGCGCGCCACATAGTAGAGTATTATGTCAGAGCAAGAGTGAATCGAGGTATTGAAAGTGAAAGAGCACAAGCACGTGTGAGCATGTAAGGACTACTGGTCTTCCCACACTGCAGTGCTTGAAAAATATAAAGGGGGGAAGGCTTAAACAAAAAGCTACACCCCCTCCCACCTTTGAATGTTTTAGGTGACAGTTAACCAAGCAGGCTTTCTGGCAAGTCACCACTGAGCACTGGCTCAAACACGTTTCCCTTCCCCTCACACTCTCTGTTTCTTGTGTGTGTGCCAAAAAACAAAAGCACTCACTCAACCATATCACTTCCCACCCATATGCACCCCCCTTCCCCCTCCTCTCTGGGACTTTGCCCTGTTGCCATGGGCGATAGAGCCACACCTCTGGATATCTCAATGGGTGGAGTCACGTGTTCCACCCCCTCACTCTCTCTCTCTTTGTTGCAGAAGGAGCTCATTGAAAACCACTGACACTCCGCACACGCAACTCCCTACGAACCTGCGCAAGGCCAAAAAAAAAAAAAAAAAGCCATCCCTTTGACAGACCATTATGACACTTTACTGTGTGTACAACACAACCAATTCCCTTATGGCAGCAATATTTCATATAACTGGACTTTCTTTTTCTTCCTGTCCTCCAAAAAAAAAGGGGGTGGGGAGTGGAAAGAAGGTAGTCACAGTTTGTCAACCTGTGTTCCATTCCAATCCCTTAGGTAAAGTATATTACACAAATGGAAAAAAGTTAACAGTGGATAAAGTAGTCTCCCCTGTGTGTGTGTGTGTGTGTGTGTGTGTGTGTGGATCATGGGTGACAAAAGGGCTCGCTAACGCACAGTGACTGTTGAGCGGAAAGAATGTTAAGTCCTTGGAGAGCAGAGAGACGGTCTCAGACAGGCATGCACCCTTCTGGGATGGAGGGGGTGAGGTGGGGGGTGGAAGTGGCCAGCTGGGGACGACACCTGATAAAAGCCATGTGTGCTTTATCCACGGCACATGACAAATTAGTCATCATATCCCACTGCCTGTGGACTGGAAGTTTACAGTTCACCACATACCATTATGACACCACCCCCACATCATAAAATGGTGTTTACAAAAATATTGTGCAAGACAAGAGAAATGGCATAACCAGTGGGATCAATAGCTCTGGAAAAAAACAGGTCTACTAGACACATGACTGGTGGCATCTACCATGGGAAAAAAAAAAAAAACACCCGCCGTCCAGATTTTCTCGGCCCCTTTAGCCAAAGCATCAACTGTCACACCGCATAAAGTAGCCCATCAGTGTGGTATCTGGATCCTCCTCTTTGCACCTAAAAGATATCCCGCTCTCATTGCATCATTTCAAGTCCGTGGCGCTGCGCACAGTGTACAGTGACAGGGAGTGGTGCTCCAACTGTTTGTATGCAACAGCCACCTTAGCGAAAAATGCGACTCACATGGCAAACATTAAATGCACTTCATTCTAAACAGCGTGTCTGTTATTTAGCTACGACGAGCCACTACGAGTGAATGGGTTTGAATAACAGAGGTATTTAAGTTTGCCGGAGAATAAGACAGACGGTCATTCATCAGTAATACTGACGCCAGGGATCTACTTATAGTGCAATACATTTTCCTACTTTGGTGGCACATACTACATCGTAGATACATCGCAATGCTCTTAAAACTCGCTAGAAACAGCCTTCATGGTGTGAACAATGACTGCAATGCCAACAACGCAAACACATGAAATACAATGCCAAAATAAACACTGTACAAGTGGTCGCTTATTGTATTACACCAACTTTCAATCAGACTTTTCCTTGCCGTGTACAGACCGCCACCTTCAACGTAACGGCTACAAAGGCCTTCGCCATCAGTTTCATACGACTATTGCGACATTCATAGACTGGTAAAGTAAAGGCGCCATGAGGGGAACTTCACGTCTCCTCCAAGCACAGCATTTAACGAGCATCTCCTCCAACAGAACGTTTAACTGCTCATAGAACATATCCCAACATCTACTCCGACCCCATTCTTCTTCTCATTATACGACGCAATTCTGTATCAATCGATTTCCGCTAAGAATGTTACTAAAACATGTTGCATCAACTTTCCTTTTGTTGTAACAGCGCGACCAGACAGATTGAGAGGATTGCAGGGGAGATTTCACAAATTTGCCTCAGTCTAATACACATCTGTCTTATTAATTTGTTGTTAGTGGTAGCGGGATCAGTTAAACATTCTCCAGCTCAGGCAACGAGAACACACGACACTGCTGGGAAGTCATGTCAGAGGAAGTTTCCACGCATGCTACACTAAACCAATCTTTTGGTTACTTTTCGCCACTATCTTGTATTTTCGCTTAATGTTAAACTTTTCTTCTTGGGAGAGATTTCATGGATTTCAATCACACACTAAAACTACAATGCGTACATTGGGACCGTCCAATACAACTCCCTAAACGGAGAAATAGTATGTAAAAAAACAACCGAACAGTTGCTAACCAGCTATGCTCACAAACCCCAATGAATGCCACTTTCACGAGAGGAATTGCGGAAGTCTTTGCGCATCGCAGGCATTTTGAGACTTCAGTCGATTCATTCGTCTGTACTCTAAACACCACTTTAGGAGCTACAAATTCTAACTCTTCTTTCTTTACTGACCAACGGTGAGCGTCAGAATTACTACACACCCTACAAAGGCAAAATTTAAGGTGTAAATAAATCCACATGTTCAGTTAAAAGATTATGTGAAGAAAATAAGGAAATACTTACTCCGCGTCCCATTTTATTTAAAAATATGTACAAGACTTCTCAAATGTCCCAGTTAAAGTTTCCTTAAAACCCACTTAAAATCAGATTAAAATCAAGTTTTTAAAAAACCCTGGATGCGTCCTAGCCACACGCGTCACACCATCCGGACACGCATCCAAGCTCCCTCGCCGTCACAAGCCTCCAATACTTATATGTAGTGTGTCTTTTCCTCGTGACGTCTACTGGCTTTGCCATGGTAACATAGAAGTAAGAGGCGGGGTCTATCTTATTGAGAGATTTTACTGTAATCAGTTTCACATATTAAAAAGAGCTCATTTTTGGCAGTTTTACAAGTACCGGTAATTCTATTTAATCAGTGGGAACGTATCTAGCTTTGCCTGTTAATTCTGATAGTGTGTGTGTGATAGATATCGAGAGAGAGAAAGAAAGAAAGAGAAAGAGAGAGAGAGAGAGATCTGCAGACATTAGGCAATCATTCAGCATTAGTTATTTTTTTCTTAAAAAAACAGGTAAGAGTGAAAACAGCCAATTTTCCATAGGAAAACATGAATAGTTTTTAAATTCTTAAAATAGCATGGTTTACAACATGTTATGTTTACCATGATACCTTAACATTGTGAGTTGACAGTTGGATGACCTTCCTAAGCTCACGTTTACAATATGTTCATTTTTAAGTAAAATTACACCACATTATATGACTAGGCAGTAACAGTAATATGCATTGGAAAGGGGTCTGTTGGGTCAGTTTATACAGGTTATTATGAACACTAAGAAGGAAAATGATCATTTACATTAATAGCTCTGTCTAATTGCTCTTTGACTGCAATTTGTAACTGGCCTGAAGTCTAAAATGGCAGATATACTGTCTCTTTCCATACCTGCTACCTGCAGCATTCTTATACTAAAGCCCCATCATGAATGTGTAGCAGCAGGGCCCATGCCTAAAACAGGACATCACCACTGAGAGGACTGTGGCTGTGTGTGTGTGTGTGTGTGTGTGCACGCATGCGTGTGTTGAAGTTATTCTCGAAGTGAGAGCTAAAAATATCATGAATTTTATTTACACACTGTGGGCTCGATCCTACAAATGTGTTTCCATGGAAACTGTCATGTTCAAGCCCTCTCTGTGAGAATGAAGCGGCTCTATCAGTGTAGTGCCCCCTGCTGGGACACTATGCCATGACACCCATGGACATGCTCACAAAAAGGTCTTGGTGTACCCAATAAAGCACCTGTAATTATACAGACATTTTTGTTACTTTTGTTTTGAGTTAACAATAAGAGCATTGAGACTATGACTACATGCTGATGCTCAGATCGTCATTATAACTATGGACAGGAAGGCTGACTGTATCACTCTTCCCACTAACTCAGAGATGGATGATGTTCCCATCCATTCACCTAATGTGCACCCATATCTTATCTTGAACTCCTGGTCCTTAGCCTAATCGCCTCATTAGAAGTTTGGCTTCTGATCACTTTTTTCTTCCTCTTTTAACGTCACTACAATCATGTCAGTGGAGGGGACACTGCATGAATATAATGTAAATATCCTGAGATAGCGTCAGAAAGGAAGGTCAATTCGTTTAAAGTTAGTTTTGAATGCTTTAACTAAACAACAGTCATAAAGAACTCACTCAAGGCCACTTGAGTGGGTCAGTGATTAATGTCAAACACAGAAAAGGCCAGGCACTGTCTCGCGGGTAAAAAATGTAACCACATCATTAAGATAAGATATAGAGGAACTATGTCTCTGTCACCCAGGACATGGACAATGTGTTTTTTGCAACAAAGTGGGTTCAGCATGTTGTATGTTCTGCTCAGCTTCTTGTTCTTGTGTGTGTATAGGCACATACTGTATTGAATGCAAGGGAGCAATCTTTTTCTGAAAGTCACAGCATTGCCCTGTACAGACTGATAGTAACCTAGCGTAGACTGTTTAAACTTAACCGGAGGGAGTCTTTGTACATTCTATAAAAATATTGCATTCTCCAATGTTAGATTCTAGAATTCCAGATTGTATTCTATGGCCCTCAATATTCCTCCTAGAACTTTCATCCTCCCAACATTCCAATCACACCAATGTTATAGTACACCCTGGACCATGGATTAATCATGTTGGGTAAAGGACACACAGCCTTCCTAAAATTGCTAGAAGTGTTTCTTATTTACTGACACACAGAGGTGCCGCTAGAAATTTTGGACCCTATAAAAAATGCTAATTTGTGCCCCCTTATTATTCATAATAATATTAGTACTACTCACAAACAGCCATTTGGCAATGCTGGACTCTTAGAATCGTCCCAACCCGCTCCACCCCCCACCCCTGTTGACAGAATATGATAACACTGATAAGAAAAAATGTCTGACATAGATGTAAGTTGGAGTGATATTTTATTTTAAATTATAACCAGTGCCATCTAAACATCTTGTACATATTGGAAATACTAAATGCATCTGTATAAGGGCACAATTTGGCGATGCATGTGACAGTGCGGGGCAGTGTGACCTGTTTTGCATATTAATAATATGTTTCTTGTTCCACCCAGCCTGAAAAAAAGGAGAAAAATTTTGATTGGTTACTGGTCACAAAACATAAAATCAATCCAGTCACAAATCAGAACATCCAATATAGAATATTCTCAATGCATAGCCACTGCGAATTCAGTTTGCTACAATGAAATTCATTTCAATTCACTTTCAAATCAATTTATGCCCACTTAAGTCAACTTCCCTCTTCCCAATTACATTTCAAACAAATTAGTATTAATTTCAGCAGCTGGGTGTTAACAAACAGAATGTCTTACCTCCTGGGTTTCTGCGCAGGATATATCTTCTGGCCTCATCATAGAGGAAAATGAGCAGTGAGTAGGGGAAGGCACAGAACCACCAGCAAGGCCTAGATGGGGGGAGAGAGAGCGAGAGAGAGAATCCATCAGACATTGCACTGTTTGGGATCATAGCACACTTCATTCTATGTGCCTAACATAATGCATACAAATGCAAGGAGAACACATAAAGGACAGATGAAGATAAAAATATAATTAATGATGATTATTATTACTATTGTCAGTAATGTTTTCCATTTAGAATTTGCATTCTGTAAGAATTTTGCATATCTCCACAGAGTACCACAGTGATAGCATAGGCACAATGTTGACCTTGAAAACATTTCTCTAATCAAATCAAGAAAACAAAATCATATTGCCACTTTTATCATACATTTATCTTGACCTCATTACCACGAAAAGATTGTCACACGTACAAACATAATGTTCACGTACAGTGCTGAACAGACTGTTTATGTTACTGTTCAGGGTTGTCTATTACCCACAGATGTCTGAGTCCTCCTTGTGCATCACAGTGCCTTTGCCACTATATGTTATTTATGTCTTAAATATTTGCAAACACAGAGTAAGTATATGGGTGTAGGAGGAACATTGAACTTACTTGAGTGGGTACATTCTGAGTGCGACGTCCATGCCAGGACAGTATGACAGGAAGGCAGCCAGGGCTGTCTCCTCAAACAGGCCAAAGATGAGGATTTTGTTCCTGAGGATGAGAGGACAGAACGAGACCATGAGAACATGCAGTGCAAACACTAAATATCTTAAGTGGCCACATTGAAGGCCAACCAGAGGGATATACAATAAATGAGAATACTGTGTATAATATTGGGCATAATATATTAGCATAAGCTTTTAATCATCAAAAATAGAAAAAGTCTTGAAATATTCCACCTTGCGTATTATAAATCAATATAGAATATCAGTTTCACTTCTAGAAATAAATTAATGAAATAAAAGAACGTCTCAGTAACTAAAAGATTCTGTCTTATTGAGATGCCCTGCATGTTATTAATTCTTAAATATGAAGTAATTTTCCAACACTGTTGTACTCTTTTTCTTCATATTCTGCCTCTGTGGTTCACTTACGTCATTCCTTGCTGAATGATGGAGTTTCTTCTTGTTTTGCAGATGATGAGATCAGCCCACTGCACAATCACAATACTGGCGAAGAATGCGGTGTGGCATGTAAACTCCACTATTTTTCTGCGTTCATATGTCTGCAAAAGCAATCAGAAAACGGGTGATGAGAAACAGTTGTCAAATGCCACAATGGGCACAATTATACCTCCCCATTCAATTTTTGTCTAGTTCCTTGTTGTGCAGTAACTCTATCAGATGTACTGCAAACTGGCGCAAACCAGTTTCCATAAAGACAAATAAATATCTATCTATCTGGCTCTCTCTCTCAGAGATGGACATCCCGGGTTCAGAAAGTAAAAGTCCTGCCACATTATTGTTCCAGCCAATTCACTGAAGCAGCTGGTCCTAATTAGCACACCTCTTTAGCCAGGTAGATGAGTTAATTAGTGAAATCACCTGTGCAGGACATTGACTTTCTCAAGCTGGTTTGTCCACATCTGCTCACTCTTTACTATACTTGTTTTCAGAGGCAGAGATCTCCACTTCTGCTGGTCTGTAACACTCTGTAACATTTTTTCAAGTTACACACTGCTGTGATGCTTACCCATTGCTGACCATAACTGTCTTCAACTTCTTGGTTATATTTGTCATCCCAGTTCACTCGAATGCCTATGAGGTCGGCAGGCAGGAACCCATTTTCAGCCAGGATTACAAAGTAGGTGAAGAATCCTGCTGTTGCCTGCATCATGCCTAAGACAGGGTACAAAGGTTTCCTTTAGAGCGATGGAGACACAGTAGTGTGCAAACGTCTCAAGACCACCCTTGTCACCCTACTGTTGACAAATATTATGACATTCGAATTTATTATTGTACTTTCATATGTCTTATGCCTTGCATTACAATACAATAAGAACATGACATTTGTATGAAAAATAGTTTGGATCATAGTGGGATCCCCTGTGCAACGTGTGTTGGGGATAATCCTTTATATGTGTGTGTGACTGTGTGTGTGTGTGTGTGTGTGTGTTGTGGATTGTGCTGACCAAAATGGACATTTAGTGGTGTAATGTTAGAGTGGGCTCCTACCGATCTGTCCGTAAGCTATACTGATGAGCCTCTCATTCACCAGCTTGTCTGTCTTTGGGTTTCTGGGCTGCCTCTTCATGATGTCACTTTCAGCTTTCTCATAAGCCAGGGAGATAGCAGGCACCTGAAAGGGAGATCAGGCCATGAAACCGTTAAGCAGCAGATCACACCATGTGCCACAACCCACAAACATGACCCCCTCACCCCCCAAACACACACACACGTACATACTCACACACACACAGTTTGCAGGCAAACTATCAGTGTTAAAAAAAACACAGACTCTATCACACAAGACTACTCAAAGGATTTTTGAAAGAATGATCATTTACATTCACGACAAGAGTCTCTTCTCCAATACATACTGTATGTGCTAGCTTCACAAATATTGATGCCAGTGATAGCTTATTCTTAAAAAAAGGGAGGAGGGAGGGAAATAAATGTTTGTACCATGTCAGTGCCCAAGTCAATACAGAGGATGGTGACTGTGCCCAGGGGCAGTGGGATGTTAGCGATGATGAAGAGGAGGAAGGGTGAGATTTCTGGGATGTTACTGGTCAGAGTGTAGGCAATGGACTTCTTCAAGTTGTCAAAGATCAGGCGACCTGTGCAGAACACCAGTGGTCAAAAAAGGTATAAACAATGATCTCAAAGCTAAGGAAATTTGTTGACATGTTGTGTTGAGTCCCGGTAGGACAACAGCATACCTTCCTCGACTCCTGTGACAATGGAGGCAAAGTTGTCATCCAGAAGGATCATGTCAGCAGCCTGCTTGGAGACATCAGAGCCAGCGATACCCATAGCGACACCAATGTCAGCCTTCTTCAGGGCAGGAGAGTCGTTGACACCATCACCTGTCACAGCCACGATGGCACCCTACATGTATAGAAACGAGATCTTCAGAAAGGGCAATTCTCTAAAGAGTGAACCAGTATGTGATAATGAATGGTAATGGTAAAGAGACAGCTTTTATATACCACTTTTCTACTCAGCAGAGTACCCAAATCTTATAAGCAATGTTGCTGGGCAACTTCACTGACCGATATTGTTTGAACACTTATATTAAGCAACACACTTTTTTAATAAAAAAAACCCTAGCATCATCAGCACCATGCAACTGTTCACATCCGAAAATTAGGAGCAATTCATGTTGTTGCCTGGCAACATTGCTTAAAAAGTTGTATGCCCATTTACACAGGCCCAGTAGCAGATTTAGCCAAAATGCTAGTTTTCATCTGTAGTCTCTACCAGGTTAATGTTAACAAAAAAGACACATATAGGCCTACACATATACGTATAAAACCATAAAAGCAGGACACTGACACTGCATTTCAGACAATACGCACAGATAACACAAAGCCTGAGCAAAGGCAAGGCATACAGTACAGTACATTGAAAGCAAAATGGTTAGTTTGATTCAGGTTAGTTATCAGTTTGGTTAGGACCATCCGTCTCCATTACCTGTCGCTGGCAGCCTTCAACGATGATGAGTTTCTGCTGTGGAGAGGTCCTGGCAAACACAATCTCAGTGTGGTGCTTCAGGATGTCGTCCAGATAGTCCGATGACATGTCCTTCAGTTCATTACCATGGACCACACAGGCCTTAGCATCTCTGAGGGGAACACGGAAAAATGAACAGTTGGAACCATTTAGTGGAATATGAAAATGTTTAAATTGTTTCAGTGAGGTGGATTGCCCTCTGTCTACCTAAAGTGCTAAGGCTAATTGTTCTCCCAAACAGTGGTATGTTATAATAAGGTTTGTAGTCAGGAAGGGTTAAATCTGTTCCCTCTAAGGAACTCTTTCTAGCTGCACAAGTATCTTATGTGTTCTCTAAACAGTATTTTTATACAGCAGCTTCCAAAGTCACAGACAACAAAATCACAGTACCTTGGGTTGACCTCAGTAACAGGGATGTTGAGGCGAGCTGCAATATCTTCCACAGTCTCGTTGCCCTCAGAGATGATGCCCACACCTTTGGCAATGGCCTTGGCTGTGATTGGATGATCACCAGTCACCATGATGACCTGCAATCAAAAAAGAACTAGTCACCAAAACTACTTAGGCATTTTACTTAACCCTCAAATCCTGTTGTTGATTGTTGATTTTTTCTGTTTCTATTACAGACGTTTTACTTTCAGATTTTACTGGTTAAAATGTATGTATGCATCTGCATTTCTTTTTTTTTGCTTCTTTTTTAAGCTGTTGTGTTTTGTATTTATATTCATGACAGCAAAGGCTTCATTAATGGTTCATTCATTCATTCATTCATTCATTCATTCATTCATTCATCCAAAGGGTCAAGGATAACCATTTTAAAACAAATACAGGAATCTGGTGCTCTACCTTGATACCAGCACTCCTGCATTTGCCCACGGCATCAGGCACAGCAGCACGAGGAGGGTCAATCATGGACATGAGGCCAACGAAGCAGAGTTTCTCCGTGGGGAAGTTCACCTCGTCGGTGTCAAATGCAAATCCCTCAGGGAACTGGTCGTCGGGCAGGCTATACTGGCAGAAACCTGACCACAAATGATTAAGAAAAATCATGTTAAGGGGAACACATCAATGTGTCATACATTCTGACACTGCAGCTTAAGCACAAGTTACTGGAAATGGCTTGCACCAGCCAACCTATAACTTTCAGGTTAATTGGCGTAAGACCCTTTCAGGCTTAAATCGACTTATTTTACCTGTTGGGGATGTCAGATATCTAGTCAGTGGATATACAGAGAAAGGGAGAAATTGTATCTTTTGATCTAACATTTTAATTTCCTCCAAAAATGTGGCCTGTCCTTTCAAAGGCTATAAGAAAGTGGTCAGAACAAGGCACTCTTCCAATAAATTAAATGGGTATAATAATTGTATTTCTAAAAGATTTTTATGAACTACCTTATTTATTAAAGTATGTTTTTATTTATTAGAACAGTATCTTGGCCTGACCACTTTTTTGTAGATTTGTGATTCTTTTCTCTACCCATGAGCACCTGTAAATCACAGACATTTACAGATTTAAACGGAAAAAGCCATTCACACTCTCTTTCTATTGTTCCTTTAAAATTTTCCATTGTTCCAGTTTGGCGAGATTCTAGTGTCTGACTCTTTGACCTCAAGTGACCCCTTACCTAGCACTCTTTCACCCAGGCCTCCAAGCTCAACATAGGCATTCTGGAAGGCATCCTTCATCTCGTCGTCAAGTGGCTGCTCTTTGCCCTGGAGCACAATGGATGAGCAGCGATCCAGGATCCTCTCTGGGGCACCCTTCATCACCAGCAGGTGCTTAGTTTCTCCAGGAGTGGGGTTCTTGTGGATGGAGACCTTTTCAAAAACAGTTTGCAATTAGCGACTATAAGTGAGCATGCAGCCAGCTGCTGAGGAGATCTGATAGACATGTTGAGCAATTCCTTTTGGGTCTGGGAAAACAAAGGATTTTTACCTGGTATTTGTTGGTGGAGTTGAAGGGGATCTCACTGATCTTGCTGAACTTCTCACGCATCTCGCTCACTGGGCCACAGCACAGCTCAATGCACTTCAGCAGGGCAGACTCAGAGGCATCACCGGCCGTGTCTCTCTGTGGAAGATGGAGGCAATTTACTTATAATGGCCTTAGGTTTCAGTCTGCAGGCTTGTGTTTCCAGACATGAATCAAGTCCGGCCATTGCCTAAATGGCATATTTGATGGGAATTTCCCACCTGCAATTACATCTAGACCCAAGGCCGATGTCTGGTTTGGTGACTCTGAGAGTCCTCGTGTGTGTGTGTGTGTGTGTGTATGTGTGTGTGTGTGTTTGCACCTGTTTTGACAGCATTTTGGTTTAGAAATGGGTTGAGATCATTATGACTTGGGGTAAGCACCCAGTATTTTCAGTGGCTGTCCAGGATTAAAAAAAATATGTCAGCAGTCTGTTATTTATATTTGTGCCCACACTTAGTCATTAACAAAATCCTACTACACACTGCTGAATGCATATGTCTGTGGTGCGAACCTATAATTAACAGTGATTAAATAAATAAAAGGTTCCTTCACTTGGATCCTCTAAGGATTATATGGAACCAATGAAACCATCTTGTTGATTGTGTTGGGTAAAAAATTGGACCACTACTGACATATCCAAAACAGTAAATATTGCAGGTGTAAATAGTAGCTTTCCACACCTTGAGGATGGGAACGTTCTGCTGATCAGCCAAGAAGACAGCGCGGTTGCACAGGCCAGCCACACGTGCCAGGTAGGTCCAGGTAGCAGAGGTGCGGTCGAAAGATGTTCCACTCTGGTTCTCGGTGGTGTCGGCTTCGTGGATCTGGTTGTCGAACCACATGTGGGCCACAGTCATGCGGTTCTGGGTCAGAGTTCCGGTCTTGTCAGAGCAGATGGTGGAAGTGGAACCCAGAGTTTCCACAGCCTCCAAGTTCTTCACCAGGCAGTTCTTCTTGGCCATGCGCTTGGCAGTCAGAGTCAGGCACACCTTTGAATGACATAAAACGGGGCAAACGGTCAAACCTTCTTCCACAGTAGTGCAGGTTGCAGTGTAGACCTCAACCTCTGTTTTGTAAAAAATAGTAAGGGCGAACTATATATGGAAATATATTTTTTTAAAAACCTTTTTGCAATACTGAAACTCAAATCTTTCTATTTTAAGAAATCAGTCTGTACATCAAGATGAGTATGCAGCCATGAGGGCTTTGCAATGTCATGTCTTGTTTTATCCACACCACTGACTCTGATTTACTCACAGTGACAGTAGCCAGCAGACCCTCTGGCACGTTGGCGACAATGATACCGATGAGGAAGATGACAGCCTCGAGCCAGCCATATCCGAGGATGAGGGAGAGGATGAAGAAGGAGACACCCAGGAAGACGGCCACACCGGTGATAATGTGAATGAAGTGCTCAATCTCCTTGGCGATGGGGGTTTTTCCTCCATCCAGACTGGAGGCAAGAGTGGCAATGCGACCCATGACGGTACGGTCACCGGTGTTGATCACGACTCCTTTGGCAGTGCCTGTCAAAATTGTCAGATGTTTTTTTTAAATGCACAAAACAGTTTTACATGTCCAGCCAAAATGCAAAAATGTGGTTTTAAACTACCTGGCTTCAGAAGCTACAGTGTACCACATATTTCTACCAATCAGCACACATAGACCAAGTAGACTAATTCAGCTAATTACTTCAGCTAATTACTGAAAAAATGTTGTTGCACCGGTAAAACAAAGTGATTTGAAGTATGTGGTATTTAATTGCAGGTTCTGAAGTCAGGTTTCCCATCATTGCGTTTAACTAAGCATGGGGACCATTATGTATGTATGTATGTACCTTCAACACAGTTGGTGGAGAAGAAAGCAATGTTCCTGGTCTCCAGAGGGTTGTCATTGGAGAAGTCGGGGGTACGAGTCTGAGGCTCAGATTCTCCTGTGAGGGAGGAGTTGTCCACCTAAGCAGAGGAAGACAGATGGTGAGCACAAAGGCTGCTGCCTTCACCTATATATCACTGTATATCACTGTACATAAAAAAAAACACATTTATTACTTTTGCCTTAGAACTGTACACCCCCCTTTTTTACTTTTCTGCTCTTTTTTACTCTGTAGCTTGTCTTGCACTACTATTTATTTTTTTATGTTGTAAATATTCTTCAAACATGTCTGTGTTGTACATGTCATTGTACATGTGTATAGTGTACATTGTACATGTGTATAGTGACAATAAAAGGCATTCTATCTTTCTATCATTCCATCTAAAATAGAATGAGGAGGAGAGTCCACAGTCCCCACGCTTTACCTTGCAGCCATGAGCAGAGATGATACGCAGGTCAGCAGGGATCCTGTCTCCACCCTTCACCTCCACCAGATCACCAGCCACCACTTCTTCGGCGTTGATGCTCTTCTTCTCTCCGTCACGTATAACCAGGGCTTGCTGTGTTATAAATGGACAACTAAGTCAACACCTCAGGCAGTCTGTACCACTTGGAATGGAATGCACAGAATGACAGAGAAGATATGTCTGAAGGAAATTTTTTCGGGTACCTGAGGGACCAAATTCTTGAAGGACTCCATGATCTTTGAACTCTTGGCCTCTTGGTAGTATGAGAAACAACCAGTGATGATGACGACAGCAGACAGCACAATACCCAGGTACAACTATATGGAGAAACCAAAGAAGTAGGAAAATTAGGATGTTGAAGATTAATATGCAGAAATAATCCATCTGGACAACTAATCGGTAAATATGTACAAAAATACATTCATACTTCTTGAACGTTTTGTAAGATTTGAGTGTTCCTTCTTTACTACTTAATTTTGACATGCATTCAACCTTTGACATGGTTTTGCTTTTACACAGCAGGAGGTCCTTACGTTATCGTTTGCAGGTTCATCTTCAGAGGCAGCCTGGATACCGTATGCCAGGAAGCAGAGGATGGCTCCAATCCACAGCAGAGTGGAGAACCCTCCAAAGAGCTGCTTGCAGAACTTCACCCACTCTGGGGTGGTGGGGGGCGGGGTCAGAGCATTGGGGCCGTCACGGGCAAGGATCTCTTTCGCACGAGAGGAGGACAGACCCTGGCAACGTAAAAGTGTCACAGAAATTCCATAAATCACAGAAACACATTTGACCAATCAAACAGGCTTAGCCAGTGAAGCAGCTCTCCTCAATTTTTTCCCTTAAAGGATTTCTTTCCCACGAGAAGGAGGACAGACGCTGGCAACATAAAAGTGTCACAGAATTTACATCAATCACACATCACATTTGACCCCACAAACAGGCCCAGCCAGTGAAACAGCTCTCCTCTAATTTTTCCCTTTAAGAACCTTATTTTACTATGAAGAATATATCAACTGACTAACTGAGACTAAGTGCTGGCTCATCCAAAGTGAACCATTGTTGTTGTCTGTACCTGACAGTAATCTCAGTAATTGCAGTCTGTACCTCATAATAATGTTAAACTCTATTTTGCGAATACACACAAACATGCACACATACACACACACACACACACACACACACACACACACACACACACACACACACACACAAGCTGGCTCTTGTGCACGCATGCACACACATGCACACACACACACACACACACACATACACACAAAAGCTATCATTAAAGTCCTCCACCTCTCAATAGATGGTGATAATGATTCACTAAAGTCAGAGCTTCCTGTAGTCATGCTCACAGCTCACAGCCTTTGTCCAAAGTTCACACCTCAACTTCTCCATTAAATTCAACACAGAACAGTAACGGCAAGGCACACCTGAGGTGCACACACGGACTGTCTTTTTCCAGGCTAATCCTTTTGAGAGTTGTATTACAAGTCCACAACAGCTGCTGAGCACATGTGATTTGGAGTGGGATAATTCCCTCGGCTGCGACTGAGTTTTCTCTTTTTTTTTTTCTTTTTCTGTTTTCTTTTTTTTACTCAAGCCAAATTTGGGCAACTCACCCTCTGCAGGTCTGTTCCATATTTGCGGTGAAGCTCATCCAAGGTCAGTTTGTGGTCGTCCTGCGGGGGAGAAGAGTGGTTAGAGTGGCTCTTATCTCATGTTGACCGTTTCGTTCACCCCTAGCGAGTTTTACGGGAGACACTGGTCTACAGCTTTGTTTCAGTGTTCAACAAGTGCATGGCTTTTGTAAGAGAAGTGTACAATAGAATAGAGATTGTGGGCAAATTGCAAAATAGTTGAAAAAAGAAAAGCCGTCCAAAAGAATTTGAAGGGCGGGTAATTTTATATCTGTGGTTTATGTTGTATGAATGAGGATATGGCACCAAAAAAGTAATCCATGCTTGACAACATTCTTGCCCTCCAGCTATTGCACTTATTCAAAAAAGTTCTGCAGGTATTCCTGAGAGCTCTGCACCACCTGGGAGGCACTGAGCCCTTCTTATTACTTCTTAGTGTTTAAATTATTATCAATATAATCAAACTTCAAAATCAAGGGAGCGACTAGGAAAGGACACATTTTCAAGCATGCATGTGATGTCCAGACCTACCAAGTCAACTTCTTTTTTCAGGTCATCCATATCTTTCTCCTTTTTCTTCTTTTTATCTGTCCCTCCATCTTCGGAGGTGGCTGCCAGTTTGTACTTGTCATTTCCTTTCTGTGTAAAAAAAAGCACAGTGATTATATGTTAAAGTGTAAAAAAGTGTAAAAAAAGACAAATAAGTAAACAACAACAAATGAAATGCAAAAATGTGCTTATAGTACCTCAGAACAAAATAGCAAGATAGCAAATAACACATTTTTAAAAATCAAAATGAGATAGGTCAATCTGTCAATGTCAAAGAGGTCACTTAGAGAACTGAGAACTTATAAAAAAGGAAAAAAAAAACCTGAAGCTGCAACAGCAAATGAAATGCAAAAACCTGTGCTTACAGTGATTACAACAAAATAGCCCCATTTGTTTAAAAACAAAATGAGATGGGTCAACCTGTCAATGTCAAAGAGGCCACACTTACACCCAGGCCCATGATTGCGGGCTTCCTCTAGTGCCAAGCAGGACCGAACGCGAAGACTCCAAGTGTGTGTGCGATCCCCAGCCAGGTAGTCCTGTGTGGCCCTGCAGACACTGGTGCTCAGGGACTTATATACCCCCCACCCCACCCGTGCACCTGCTGAAGAAGGCTGGAATTTGGGGAGGAGCACTGAGATAAGGGGCTTGGCCTCTCACTCTCTCTCTAGATTCTTTTTTTTGATAGAAAATGTCTTCAACCTTCCTCCGTGCCTCGAAGGTCATTTGGAATACTTTCTCAGGGGCCATTTTTAACAGAGGTTGTTTAAAGATTACATGTAATTAAAGCCAATAAGTGGGACGCTTTTCTTGAACGAAATGTTTGTCACAGCAGTGCTGTGTGAATATATCTTTGGGTGGGACTGGTTTGCGGTGAACATTTCCAAGTTTTGATTTATTAGCAGAAGTTCATTTTGGCACTTTATAGTGTGGCAATAAATTAAACTGAGACTAGTCTTTCTTGTTATCTTTTATGTTGATAGTTTCGCTGTGAGCAGGCCCTTTCTGGACCCCTAAGGCAAAATATACAAAACCCCACAAACCTCCAAAACTACACAAACTGCATGCAATGTATGATATATAATTTGTGGAAGATACATATATACAATGCAGGCCAAAAGTTTGGACACACCTTCTCATTCAGAATATTTACATTGTAGAGTCTGACTGAAGGCATCAAAACTGTAAATGAACACATTACTTACAATATGTGAATTAACTGAAAAAATGTCTTTATTCTACTTTCTTCAAAGTCGCCGCCCTTTCTTCTGATTATCGTTTTGCACAGTGAAAATAAAGAAAACGCATTGAATGAGAAGGTGTGCCCAAACTTTTGGCCTGCACTGTACTGCTTGTTTAAAATAAACTTTTTATATGAATAAAAAATATGAAGTTGAAAGAGTTGTGTGTGTGTGTGTGTGTGTGTGTGTGTGTGTGTGTGTGTGTGTGTGTGTGTAGGTGGGTGGGGCAGGTACAGCTAATGTTTACCAAACACACCACTGTTTACTATACTCCACCATTAACGTGAATGAGAGGAGAACTTCCCTCACACTCTCTCACACACACCCTCATGCCCTAACGCATCACCAGTGACAGACTGCACATGTCATGGAACACACCAAAAACATTCGAATTTACTTTACATTGTGATGTCATTGCGTGATTGATAGACAAAGGGACTGAATGTATTGATGGGGGGCACCCAAAAATATTGCATGAGAGTGCTTATGCCTTTGGCCCACCAGTGCTTATATGTTTGGCCTACCAACATGTTGAGATACATATCTTTAGTGTTCAGTGTTTTAGCATACACAATCAAACACATCACCAGATCACATCAGATCAAGGTCAATAGCTTAGGACAGTTAGAAGGAAATTAGACATTTACTGTAAATTCATTTGTTGAGGCCCTTATAAATGGCACACGTGAGTTTTGCCAGTGAGGTCAAAAAGGTCAAAAAGAAAGAAATATGAGAAAACATGACAGTTCAGCAAATGCAACATTCAGACCTTTTTTTCTCCAGTAAAGGCATGACCTCCTAGACCCTTCACCTGTCAGGAGTATGGATAGAGGGGAGTAGAGTACAGTAGAGTACAGTAGAGTAGAGTAGAGTAGAGTAGAAATACTTTATTTACATACATATATCACATATACACACATAAACATATATACATGCATTCAAGGATTGCAGGATTAAGGGTTTTTAAGTGCCCCACTTGAGAAGAAGACCCAAGGACATGGATGTGCCATGATGTGAGGTTTCACTAAGCTAGGACACTTCAAACACACCCACGCCCACACACACACACACACACACACACACACACATACACCCACACCCAAGGGCCCAAGGACATGGATGTGCCATAATGTAAAATTTCCCTGGGCTGGGACACTTCAAACACAGCCACACGCACACACACACACACACACACACACAGGACCCAAAGGCCATGGATGTGCCATGATGTGAAGTTTCACTAAGCTGGGACTCTTCAAACACACCCACACCCAAGGGCCCAAGGACATGGATGTGCCATGATGTGAAATTTCCCTGGGCTGGGTCACTTCAAACACACACACACAACACCACACACACAACACACACACACACAACACACACTCACACACACAGGACCCAAGGACATGGATGACTGGAGAGGCAGGTTATTTTAACTTATTTGAAGAGTTTCGTCCTTTTGACTCCCCTGTCTTGCATTCCCACAGGGTCTTACCACATAAATCCTTTTAGCAAGCTATTTGTTATAATGCGTAACTGCTCAGTTCCGTGGACTGAGTCACTTGAAAGACCAATCTGGCCTAAAGTAATGAACGAGACCAACAGGAGATACCATAGTCTCCACTATCTATGCTGTTTCTGTATTTGTTTCATTAATATCCATGTCGGTTTATTGTGATATTGACAGCCAGTGGTCAGGCTGTCCACAGTCCCTGTAGGGCCTCCAACCTGGTTCAGGTGAGGTGTTGGTAACATGCTTAAGGTTCAGGGACATCTGAAGCTTGTGTCCAGTCGTTGTCACTTCATGTCTGCCACTCCCATAAGTGCAATTGGGAATGTGTGTAAAACCATTTCCTGCCACCTTGTTGGCGTGGGAACGGTGTGTGCACACATCTTCAAGGACAGTCAGAAGAGAGCAATTAATGTGCCAAGCCAAAGTCAAACAGTACTTTAGCAAAGATGGTCTATGAGACTAAGGCATATAATGCCATCCACAGCCTTTCAGAGAGCTGTAGGCCAATGTTGGACCACAGACACAGGCCTATTCGTGGCTGCCTTTGAATCGCCATGACTTAAAAGTTGGGTAGGTGGTATGTTTTAGATACATTTGTTTTTATGTTATATTTCTTATAATAGTCTATACATTCCCTCTAGGCCTGGATAGAGTACAACATTTGGTTTAAAAGAGTGAAAATTAAATAATCTATGACAGCCTGGGGGAGGGGCCTGACTAGTCATCATTGAGCCCTACTTAGTAAACTGCTAAAAAAAACTACTTGCTTGTCTTGATACATAATTTAAATTCATACATGGATAGTCTACCTGTCTGTCTAGATACATAATTTAGCTCAAATAAACGAATAGTCTACCTGCCCAAGTACCCTACTTCTTCATGATCCTTCTTGAATATAATCAGTTTGGAAAGAAACAAAGAAGTAAAAATCATTCAATTATATTCTTAGCTTCCTGTTATCGACAACCTTGCCCTTAACTGTGGCAGAGGACTGTTTGCCCCCCCGAGTGATTCTGATTCTTTGCTGAGTTGAATAGAACTCTGCTAGGTTCATGTACCATGTATAGCTAAATGTTTGGGCTGGAATACCAGTTCCACAGAAAGTACATGTTTTCACAAACATTGCCACCTACTTAGTGAGAGCCATTTTACATGAAGGGTGTGGGCCACCTCATTGCTCTTTGTGCTCAGGCAGTCATGATGATGGCCTTGGAGCATGGACATCAGGATACTTGGTTTCACATGTTAAAGGCAATTTGCATATGAATTTGGTCTTTGGTCCTCTTGGGCGCATTACAGTAACATTGGCATGTTGACCATTAGCTCTCTGCCTGTTCCCACCATGTTGTGAGAATACCAGTCTAGTAGAATGATCAAGTGTGATCTCATTTTGAAAAACATGCTATTTCATAACAGTCCAACAAAGACCCCCATATAACTCCTTCCCCCCAATCACACACATAAACATATTCACTGTCTCTCTCTCCCTGTTTTTTTTCTCTCTCTCTCACTCTCTCTCTCTCTCTCTCTCCCTCTCTCCATCTCTCTCTCCCTCTTGCCTAAAAATGCTTCCAGGAATTCACATTACCACAGTGTTAAATATTTAAAGTCTGGGTTTGGTATTGTGTCCCTAAGTACACACACTTTGGTATGGGACAATATGCAGGAAAGCCTCAGACACTTATTAACTTTGAGGTTGCATTTTTATGACAGTGTGTGTGTGTGTGTGTGTGTGTGTATGCAAACGCTTGCTAGCGTGCTTGTGTGTGTGTGTGTGTGAGTGTGCGCAGAGGGGGTGGTTGCTGGGACAGGGAAGTGGACTGACTGGTTTTAAGAGCAGGTGCGTCGGGCCTCTACCTAGTAACTCTACGCCTGCCCCAGAAGAAAGGACACTTTTGTTCAGCTCAGCTCCCTTAGTTGAATACTCCACTATCCCTTACCTCCATTTTCAGATCAGTCTGGTCTGATTTGGTCAACATATCACCTTTTACAGTCTCTGTATGAGGCAGCTTTTTGTGTACAATGGACTATTTGTGTGTTTTATTACCTCCCTGCTAAGTTCTTACCACTGCCATGGTAATTAGTTGTGGTGAAATTATGGTTAAATGATTTAGATCTGAATCTTGCTGTGTCAGCAGCCTAGAGAGACATTACTGCTTTCAAAAAAATGGAACTAAAAATGGAATTTAAAAATGGAACTAGTTTAAGTGTAAGGCTGAATGCAAAACAGTACAAAGTCAAAGGTCCACTGTGTGACACTTGTTCTTTTTTTTTTTTTTTTTTTGCTTCAGTTCAGCTATGCGAGATTTGAGCCGTCTCTGCTATCTGTGGTGGAGATTGTTCTGTGGACTGCAGAGCAGACTGCTGTGGCGCTCAGAGTGAGAGTGAGAGAGAGAGTGGGGGATGGGGCTGAGCAGGGCTAGGAAGAGAAGAGAAGAGAAGGGAAGAGTGGGGAGGGGAGGGGTTGGTTGGTTGGTTGATGGTTCTCCCACACGACTAGCTAGCTGATGCAGCTCTCACGCGACGTGACCGCAAAGCAGAAAAGGGAACACAGCTCTGTGGAAAGAATGTATTTTTTAAATCTGATTTCATACATTTAATTTCCCTCTGCTTTTCAGTTTTGCTTGTAAAGTTGGTGTGGATCATATCCACCATCTATATCTCTACTGTAGCTCTACTATACCATACCTCAAATATACCTCTAACACCTCTCTTCTACTCTCCATTTCTCCATTTCATTTAATTTTCCTTTGCTATTTCAGTTTTGCTTGGTGTAAAGTTGATGTGGGTCCTATCTACCATCTATATCTCTCCTGTAGCTCTACTATACTACACCTGAACTATACCTCTACACCTCTCTTCTTCTGCTCTCCATTTCTCTCTCCACTCTTATTTACTCCTGGTTAGGCTGCTCATCCAGCATGGCTGTTTTGTCTTTGCTTCATCTGATCCTGCTCTGCTCTGCTCTGTCTGCCTGTGTGTGGACACAAAGGGCTGGCATCACACACACACACACACTCTCCTGGGCAGGAGCACCGGCAGACCACACTTGAAAGCACCACTTCCCTTCCCTCTCCTCTCCTCGCCTGCTACAGCCTTGCTCCGGGATCCTCAATAGCACAGGAAAATGTCAGCAATTGAAAGAGGGAGAGAGAGAGAGAGAGAGCTAGAGAGAGAGAGAGAGAGAGAGAGAGAGAGAGCAAGAGAGAGAGAGGGGCAGATACAGAGAGCATGTGAGAGAGAAAGAGCACAAGAGAGAAAGAGAAAGAGAGAGAGAGAACATGAGAGAGCGAAAGAGCATGAGGGAGACAGAGAAAGAGATAGAGAGACAGAAAAAAAGAGAGAGGAGAGACAGTGGGGGAGGCATGGAAAGAGAATCAGAGAATTGACAGAGAGATAAACACAACGCTAAAAATGACCCAAACGACTACTCTGCTGTGTCCTTTCCTTCCTGGTAGTTTAGGTGTGCTGATTTCTGGCCTTTCAAACAAATCCCATTTCACTCAGGTCTCACCAGAAGCACAACACAGTTTAAATGCTTCCTCCAAGACCTATACGACCAGTACAGAAACAAATACGAGTCTGTGGCACAGGTCCATTTGGTGTGCTGGAGAGGAACAAGGTGAGTGAAGCCAGACATGGTAAGAGACTTTAGCCAGTGTCAGCAGGGTGGAAGTCCACCTTACAGTTATATTCCAGCTGTGTAGAGGTCGTGTATGCAGAAGGACTTTATACAAGGGGAGGCGAGCAGGCGAGCAGGAGAACGAAGTCCTTATTTGGGAAGAAGTAATGTATAAATGATGTGAACTTCCATGGGAGAACTGTTACATTTTCTTCCCTCCATGTTGTTCCATCTTCCCTCTCAGAAAGCCAGAGCCCATTAGCAAATGCAGAAATGTAATATTGAAGAGTGTAAGAGCTTAGTAGCATAGAGGCAGCACAGATTTCACAGTTCCTGTCACAGCTCACTTCCTGTCCTCAGTGGCAGTCATACGAATGAGAGAAGCTCAAGCTCAAGGGGCAAACCAGGCATATGAACATCTGCTGTTGCATACATTTTACTGTATGTGGAACTGTTTCTGAGGAATTCTCAGGCTGTGTGCTAATTCGGCATAACCTATCATTTGCCTGCTATATCTAATGTTTTGTCTACTGCAAATTGCAGGTGCAGCTATGCAATTAAGTCGACCTCCGTTTCAGTTTGCCGGATTAGGGTAAGCCCTGCCTCCCTGTGTAATTATTCACTACACCTTTGTCCTCTGGAGCCCTCTCTCTCTCTCTTTTCCTCTCCCCCTCTCTCCCTTTTCTCTCTCTTGCTCCCGCCCTCTCCCCTCTCTCTTTCTCCTCCTTTTTCCCCTCTCTCTCTTTCCCTCTCCCTCTCTCCCGTCTCTGTCCCTTGGTGCCCTCCTCTCCCCTCTCTCTCTCTTCCTCTCCTCCCTCTCTCTTCATTTTCTTTCTCTCCTACTCTTTCTCTTTCTCCCCACTTTCTCTCTCTATCTTTCATCTCTCATCTCTCTGTCTCCCCCACTCTCTCTCCCCTATCCCTCTCTCTCTCCCCTCTCTCTCTCTCTACCACATTCATGTCTTTCTCTCCCCCACTCTCTTTCCCCTATCCCTCTTTCCCTATCCCTCTCTCTCCCTCTTTCTATCACTTTCATCTGCGCTGTCACTCCCAAAGTCCAAGTCACACGTTATGGCAGGGGCCCGCACACATTGGAGCCATTGTATGGCCGATCTGAGCCGTATGTGAGACGCCATTGTTCACCGAGAGAGAGAGCAGAAGGGATAGCTGGAAAGAGGAGAAAAAAAGAGAAGGACAGAAACAAAAGAGAGAGAGAGGGAGAGAGAGAGATGGTGGAGAGGGTTGGGTTCAGATAAGCACCTAGCAAAAAAAAAAAAAATGCTACACAGCGATATGGTGCCGGTTTGAAAAATGCAACTCAACAGTTTTCTGGGCCACCATCTTCCAGTTTTCCACTGGACTCAGCCGATGTCCATCTCTCTCTCCCCTTCATCCATCTCAGCTTTTCCTATCTGTGTTCTAATCCTATCTCTTCTGTCTGCCAACACACAGGCAGCCTCTGGCACTGGGCTGGACTGGTGTGTGTGTGTGTGGAGGGCCAGTCGCTTTCATTGGGAATCTCTATTGGATTATTCTGTGAGGGAAACAAGAAAGGTTGTTGAAGTATCAGTCTGTCACATCTGGGATATTCTGGCATGGTTCTCCCATTCTGGAGCTGGCCCAGTGCAGTGCAGCGTAGTGTAGTGAGGGATCAGCGCAGATCGTTTAATCT
>CM059274.1:19784416-19854416 GCA_030347295.1 Setipinna tenuifilis | reverse complement strand
GAGGCACCTGGGTAGGCTGGCTTGGGAGACGGAGTAATAGAAACAGAACTCTCTCTGCCATGGAACTCTGCAACTCACTGAAAATCTCTTCCTTCCAGTTAGAGGAGGTCAAAAATGGGTTAGGAAAAAAAAGTTAGGAAACTGGAGCTGGCAAAACTGGATAATGGTGTGTGTGTGCCAGTGTTTGTGTGTGCAAGTGTGAGCGCTCAAGCATGTGTAGGTGTATGAAGCTGGGTAGTGAGGGTGGGGTGCAGTCTGGGGATCGTCTGCTGTTGCCAGGCAACACCACTGCATGGCCGAGACCCCAATTTAAGCAAGATGAAGAGGAGGAATGCTGGACCGAGGGAGAGAACGAGCGAATGAGTGCGATCCATCCAGACGCCTCCTTTATGAGATCACAGCACAAACGTGATAAGTGAGGGAGCTCCCTCTCCGCACGAGTGAAGGAACACACACATGTGCCAGACAACTTATACATGTGAGTGAGGAACACATCTTCCAAAACACACACACACAGGCTCTCTCTCTCTCTCTCTCTTGCTCTCTCTCTCGGTCGCTCTGTTTCTTTCCTTTTTTCTCCCTCTATCTCTTTCTTTCCTTCTTTCCTTCTTTCTCTCTCTCTATCTCTGTCTCTCTCTCGCTCTCTCTCTTTCTTTCCTTCTTTCTCCCTCTATCTCTTTCTCACTCTATCGCTCTTTCTCTCTCCATTGCTCTCTCTCTCTCTATCTATCTTTCCCTCTCTCTCTCTCTCTCTCCCCCCCGCCTCTCCTGAATTCAGGAAACATATTTTTTTCATGCTTCCCGCTCCTGAAGCCAGAGATTATTTTCATACGTGTCAGGAGTGGAGGAGACACCAAGCTGTCACAGGATCAAAGGCAGCTTACCCTAATACACTCTCCCAAGTCCCCCGCTTCTTTCCTCCCACCACCACTGCAGTTAAACTGTCTGCATACGGATATAATACAAGAAGAATAAAATAGGAGAAATATGAATAAAATAGAAAATATTATATAAAATAGATATAGGTATTAGATATAAAGCAATTTAAATATATATATATATAATACAAAAGCAAAATAAGGAAAATAGTTATTTAATTACAGTTTCTAAGATGTTAAGAATGTAGGTCCTATTGTCATTTAGTACCTCAGTACCTCAGTGCAACCCTCAGAAAAGAAGGCACAGAATTGGACTTTTACTTGTGACACCAGCAGTTCCCCTCAAATGCACATAATTGTACCTTTGTACCTTGTCTAGACCTGAATAGGTACACATCAGTACCTTAAGGTCCAAATGTTAGCCTTTAGGGGTACATTAATGCTGATTGTACCTTAAGATACGGATTTGTACCTCTACTGTGCCATTATGTCGGAGAGTGTAATGTGTTGAATTAATCTGTCGCTCTGTCTCTTTGATTAACAATGCCAGCCATTGATCCATGTGTCTTTAGCTGCTACACTGAAATCAATACCTCTGTTTACCTGACATCACTCTCCATCTCTCTTCCTTTGACAGCAACACGCCTGCTTTTAATTTCTCTCCAATGTCCACTGCTCGATGCCTTGTCTGCCTTTTCTTCCTCAGGACAGTTTTTGTTTTTTCCAGATCCTTAAATAATTTTCTGGGTCACTGGTAATGTAGCTTTGTTCAGTGCCATTTGGTGTAGCCTGACATCATGTTTTGATGCAAGCTCTTTTATTTTAAGTAAACAGTTTTGTGACAAAACCGATTAAGTTTTTAACCCAGAAGGACAGTATTAAGGTATTATATTTGACCTTTCTACCATGTATCGCGCTTCTTCTGCCTGCCTTACGTGCTTTGAGTTCACATGAGGTTTGTCATTAACCCATATACTGGAAACAGGGCTGTGCTGGATGCATTGGGATGTTTATTTCGATCGCTGTCAAACATCCACATTTTTACACACCTCTGCGCCTCGCCATCCCTGGCCTCCCTGACCCCATCCGTCTCCTTGGCAACTGGTCTTGTGTGAGTCCCTGGGCCCCTGAGGTGATGAATCTGCTGTGTGTGTGTGTGTGTGTGTGTGTGTGTGTGTGTCCGCCATAACACACACACACACACACACACACACACACACACACACACACACACACATACTTACATTACATTACACTTAGCAGATGCGTTTATCCAATCGATTTACAATAGAGGACAAGCTACAGCTATGCAGAGAAAAACAGAGTAAGCCAGGGTACAGAATAGTGTTGTTGAGTGGAGGTTAGGTTTGCTAGCTAGAGAAGTACTCTCAGAAAAAAACAGGAGCCTTCAGAAGCTTCTTAAAGATAGAGAGCGCTATATGCTCATAGCAACTGGTAGCTCGTGGGACAGCAATTGGAGTTCGTTTGTGAGGATCGCAATGCCCTGGATGGGACATAAACCTTTATTATAGCCTTTAGATAAGCAGGGGTGGATCTGAAGTTACTTTGTAGGCTTGTAGGAGTCAAAGCCTTGTGCCTAATTCAAGCAGCCACTGGTAGCCAATGCATGTTAATAAACAGAGGAGTAATGTGCACCCTGTCGGCTTGATTGAATAGACGCACCAGCGCGTTCACACAAAACAGTAGAGACACCAACCACACAGACATGAACATAGTGTTTGTGCAGGACAAACATAAATACACACACAGTCATATATGTTTTCATATATGTTTTTCAATGTGTGCCTGTGTGTATGCTAGCACTGGGTATTTCATCAGAGACAGGACTGTGGGGGAAAGAGAAGCAGTATGGTGACCTTTGCATGCTGCACACGAGCAAAAGATGGAGTTACTCACCCCCAACCGTTAGCCAGACCAGGAGCACAGAAGTGTGTGTGCAAGCGTGTGTGTGCGTGTGTGTGTGTGTGTGTGTGTGTGTATGTATGTATGTGTGTGTGTGTGTGTGTGTGTGTGTGTGTGTGTGCAAGCGTGTATGTTTGTGTATGTGTGTGTGTGTGTGTGTGAGAAATGAGTGATGAGTAAGTAAGTGAGAGAGGGCAAGAGGGATGGGGACGGGGGGGGGGGGGGGGGGGGGGGGGGGGGCAGAGAGAAAGAGCAATAGAGAGAGAGAGAAAGAAAGAAAAGAGCTTGATACAACCATGTCTTTTGATTCAATTGCCTGGGCCAGCTGGCCTATGTTCCAGCTGGAAGCCCTTGTCTCCATCAAATTGGGTGGTGAATCAGCAAATTGAATATAATGGAGGAAGGGATGTGAAATAGGTTTGATGCTTTCCATGAGACAGACACCCTGTGGCGCTTTCCAGTACCAACGTGGGCCATGGCAAGCATACAGTGCAGTACCTGACACTGTACTTGGAAAAAAATGATGCCTTCGGAGAGAGCATTTGCTGGTAGCAAGACATCAAGGCTGTCTGAATCGAATAAATGCATAAAATGCTTCCCTAGGTGCCTTCGTTTTGCCCAGTTTTGATGGAAGCATAGATGTTTCCTTCATGCTGCCTTCAATGTCCAAAATTCTATCAAACTATGAAGTCAGTCAGTCCCATTTTATGTTGGTGTGTTGCCAGGCCTTTCGAAATGAAGGTTTTAATCTGCACCTTGATGGCTGCGTGACTTGTTAAACAGTGAAAGCAGCAAAGCAGAAAGTCACTAGCTTCACTTTTTAGACATAGCAACTGCATACAAAAACACTAATGTAGGAGGCAGGTATGCGTAAAGGGAACACTTTACTTCACCATGCATACTCTCTGCTTCACTAAGTATACTCTATCTCCTTACTATATCTCTACACATCTAATATCTTTATACCAGAGGAGATTTCTCTAAGGCTGCAAGGGAAGCTCTGCTTCCCCTAAAATGTAAAAAAAATGTAATGGTCAAATGTTTACAAAATGCCTCAAAACATGTTCATTTCAAACACCAGTTTGTTAATAATAGGCCCATTATCACAAATCAACTGAGTTGGTGTTGTTAACTTAGCATTCCACTTTGTTCTCATGGCCTATGGCCAACGCATTTCCTCATAGACGTCCAGCGTCAATGCACTTCAATGGGCCAGCACGGACCCCTAATTTTCTATGCATGGAAACTGGATGGTCATTGGAGAAATGCCATTTTTTTCTCCCGCCCCCGGACGCAGAGCGTCTCTGAGGGTGAATGGAATGGTGGGCGGAGTTTTGCTGGTGTGGACTTCAAGCAGTCCCCGTGTTGATTGGTGAACCTCTGAATCCAGTTTTCATTGGCTGGTGCTTTTGATACATAGACTGTCACTTTGCTGCTGGAGCTCAGCCTCACGCCCAAAATACATGCAAGCGAAATTTACCGCTTTCGCCCCGCTTTCTCCGCTTTGAGTGGGCGTGTACCAACCGTCAGTTGAAGAGACATGAAGTTTAAAATGCTAAAGAATACTGAATGGTAATAATTATTTTGTTTTTGGAATGGTAATATAATGTTAATTAACGGCACTGTTTTAAATTTTATGTATGTCCATTTTTTAATGTTTATCAAACCCCCTGCCGCCTTCCAACTGAAAGAAATGGAACGTCATTTAAAACGATGTCATTGGTTACCGCTCGACGAACACCGCTCCTCATTTGCATAAAGTTCAGCAGATCTCAACTTTTCCGCCCGCCTCGCTGATCTACGTCACCATCTGCCGCCTCCCAACTGAAATGAATAGAACGTTCCACCCGCCCGCTTGCATGTATTTTGAGCGTTAGTCCCATCGCGGATGTTGCATGCGAAGTCGTAAGATAAGCAGTGACCAATTTGTTAGCATTTCCTCAGCGAAAATGCTTGTTCATTTCTTACACTGTATATAAATCAGACTCACACTTATTTCCGGTTTGGTTTATTACAATTTTCTTGTTTGTTTTTAATTTTGTTTTGTTAGAATCATACTGTTAGGTAGGTTCGCGCAAGTGCTACTTAACTAGCCCACTAGCTCTCCTGAACTAGCCCGCTAGCGCACCTGCACTAGCCCGCTAGCAGAGCACTATGGCAGACCATTTTCTAGAGGAGGAACGAAGGGTAGAGTTAACATATAAATAAATGGACAAACTTTTTGATGAAGTTGGCAGTGAGCTTTCCCTCTTTGGAATAGAAGCATCCGTCGCTGCTTTATACAGATGGTGAATATGAAAACATGCCATGCCTTTCCAAATAAGGCAAGCAGAAATGAGCTGGACACCATATGGTTAGCCTTCATTGAGTGTTGTAGGGATGGCAGCTTGTGGAAAAACTGTTAATGCACAATCATGATGAAAATGAGATAAGTAAAAAATGAAAAACTTGAAATCGTGTTTAAAACACTTTAATTAAGAAATACAGTAGTTTGTTGTATTATTTCTACATGCATGTCATGATACAACTTTGTTACGCCTTTGCTTGCTCTCATCTCCTCTGCATCTCTATCTGTAGCTTGTTTACATCCTCTGTTGGAAGTCACTTTGGATAAGTGAAATGTAATGGCTGTTACTGTGCAACACCAGTTGGAAAATAGTCTGAAAATGCTAAAGCACAAAGCGATTTTAGCAGTGGGGGGCCCCCGGCCCTTTTCATTCCTCCATCCATCTGCCTGGAAACCTTTGTTTCTTCACTTCAAACAAAGCCCGAGGGAGCCATCGCGCATCATATCCCTGCCAACATTATGACAGCCAAAACCGGCCAATGAAAAATCACTGCCGCTCTTAACGAGCGCCGAGGACAGCCAATGAGGAGGCGGCCCCTGCTAACGAGAGCACCGGTCAGCCAATGAGGCAGTGGCTGTGATACGGGCTTGGGGAGGTTCCTCCTGAGACCCGTTCCTGTTAGACGCTGCGAGTGTGTGAATGTGTGTGTGTGTGTGTGTGTGTGTGTGGAGGGGGGTGATGGTGCACCATCATGCAGTATCAGAGATGGAGCTGCCTCCTCCACACACACCCCCACTGATCAAAGACACAGCTCCCTCTGGACCTCCTACCCTGTACTCATAGCTCACACTGGTGGGGGTGGTGGATAAGGTGTTGGTGGTGGCAGCAGCAGATATATGGAGCAGGGATGTTTATTGTATATGTACTGTATTAAAAAAAGCAGAAGTCTTTCTTTAAAAATGGATGCAGAGCTACAGACAAGAAAGGACAGAAGCAGAGGAGTATGACAGTCAGAACAAAATTACAAAAAAGAGAGTGATATAGAAAGAGGACAGGGAAGCAGAATATTGAACCTGGAATATGGAATGGAGGGGAAAAGACATGGTAAGAGTGTGATATGGAGAGAGAGGGAGAGAGAGAGACAGACAGACAGACAGACAGAGACAGAGACAGAGAAAAAGACAGACAGAGACAGAGTGATAAACAGAGTCCGAGACACAGACATAAACACAGACAGACAAAGACAGACGACAGACAAAGACGGCTCAAAATATTCTCCATCATCCTTTAAGTGTCCGATGCCATCCATGCCTGATGGCTAATTCATAATGTTGACCTAGGTGACTGATACTTGCTATTTCTCACCATAGCTCTCCGCTCCCTAGGGGAGAAGCTGAGCGCTCCTAGCCCAGCACAGCTCACCATAATGTGGGCATTCTGTCACCATCCCCGCATATCGCCCCTGGATCACACAGCAACACAACAGGCAGCAGAGGAGCCATAGGCTGCTGGCCCATGGGGATTTATGTAACGCAAACACAAGCTTCAGCTTTAGCCACTCGTGCATGTCACAGAACTGAAACACATACACACACACACACACACACACACACACACACACACACACACACACACACACACACACACAAGCATATAAGCATGCATGTGTGCACACACAAACACAGCCAGACACACACACACACACACACACACACACACACACACACGTAAACACAACATATAATTGGATCACGGGGTGCACAAACAAACAAACAAACAAACACACACACACACACAGACACACACACACACACACACACACACACTCCTGAATAAATCACAAGAGTATCATCATGACATTTAGCCACAGCATGATATGGAGTTACACAAACATACACAAAACATAAATATTTTAGACTGTCACTTGTGTCTTAAAATACCATACAGACCACAACAGACACTAAACTGTCCTTAAGCATCTTGACATGAATAGACAAGAAGGATGGATCCAGTGGGTCCACAGCCATGCTATCTTTGTCCAACAACTGAAGGACACATTTTAATAAAAAACAAAAACACTGACATAAAGTAAGGAGATAGATAGATAGATAAACAGACAGACAGACAGACAGACACACAGACAGACAGACAGATAGACAGATAGATAGATAGATAGATAGATAATCTTGACTGTCAAATGACTTAAATCACCTTAACCAAACCCAATTCTAACCTTACCACGACAAAGAGTGTCAACAGATGGTTGTATTAACAGTCTCAACATCTGTGGACTTTCCGTAGAACCATCAATAAGAATATCCAAATAAGGTGTGTCCATTTGGTCATCATCTATGAGCACCCCTGCTTCCTTTTGGAGTGGATATTTTATATACTACACTGGCATTTCCACTAAAGGGCAAGAAGGCCCACATGTACCTGAGAGAGAGAGAGAGAGAGAGAGAGAGAGAGAGAGAGAGAGACAGAGAGAGAGATCGCAAGAGAGAAAAAGAGAGAGAGCGCAAGAGAGAGAGCGAGGGGGGGGGGGGGGGTTAGAAAGGGAGGATGAAATGGAGCAAGGGAACGAGAAACAGAGGGGGAGGGAAAGCTACTGATGGGAATGAAATACTAGAATTTCCCCAATCACAGGACTGGTATTAAAACAACTGAGACTAGGAGTGACTCACACTGCAGATGGACTTGAGGAAGTGGAATAATTCAAAGGTGAGCCTTTGATGCCAAAAACAGGACACAAATATTTGTCTTTATCCATTCCTTGCTATGTGATAATAAAAATAAGAGGTAATCCCACATGCTTTTACTTGCATAACTACCACCCCCCACCCCTGTCCCATTATGAATTCACCATACCACATACCACAGAAAAAAAGGATTTTAAATAAAAGAGTAGATGGAGCCCTTCCCCCAACAGAAGGAAGACACATCTTGTGGTAAGACATCTGAGGCAAAGTCTTCCTGCTGAGAACCACCTATATGCAGGAACAGAAAAAAACATGTTGTCATAGCACCGTTAAGTAGAAAAATGCACAGACTGATTAAAAAAAAATTCTCCAATAAATCACTTAATTGCCAATTTGCTACAGTAATTGCATTGCAATAATAACAAAAAAAATCACCATTAATAGTCACGTTCTCACTGAAAACTAGACGTTGAAACAGAAATATAAATGCATGGAATCTTGAATCAATGGAATGTAGTCTTTGCAGTCTTATTGATGTTAAAATCAACATTTAGCCATCAGTGTTACTGCCTGTCGCTGTGAGATGGATCCAGACAGAGTATCACAGAACACCAAGGACAGATCCTTTTTGATTTCTCAAAAAAGAGCAGTACTTGTTTCCCCATAATATTCACTTTTTTCCTAAACATTTTTTTAATTGAACTGGGTTGACATGGTAAACATTTTGAAGTGTTGGGTGTTTGTGTGTGATTGGCCGAGTGTTTAAGAGCAAAACAGCTGGATGTTGTTTAACAATGGAGGCGTTTGTATTGTGTATGTGTTGGTATGATGGCCTGCCTTGTGTGGGTCTGGGGCTATCTCTGTTTAGGGTTGCACCAAAGGTCCTAGATTCTACACTCTCTGGTTACTCTCAGTCTGTGGGTCTCAACACTATTACCAGGACCACCTGTAAAATTCCACTCCATCATCTGTGAATGTCAAGTGATAGTAGCAATACATTTTGTAATGTAGTGGGAAATGCTTAAAAACGTATATATAAAACATATCTATATGAAAAATTAAAGAAATGAGAAGAGCAAACATCATTGCATGAAGGAATGCAATTCAACTTGGTTGACATGAATCATCAACCAAGAACATCAACAGAGACCCCAAACAGAAAATGGCTTTCTTTTCCTTTTTTATTCCATTAATAAAAACATAGTGACTGGAGTTAGCAGATCAAACATTCCGCTACATGTACTTTGTATAATTATATGTGACAAATACATGTACATTTGAATTAAGTGAGCCCGTTTTTTAATGCACTCCAATTGCAGTCCAGAGGCACTCCACATGGGTGTCACTAATGTGTGTCAACTAGAATTAAAATGAAAGCAATCAGAGCTGTTCATACAAAGTCAGTTTTTGAACACTTAACTGCTGCTACCTCAATATGCGATTTAACATTTCAGCATTCCTTTCCCAAGATTCCATTTGATGACTACCTTCAGCACGGAGGTTTGTCTGGTATCATCATGTATTTATTTCAGCCTGAGTAAACATATTGACCGTCATGCTCATTGGTGCCGAAAACACCATGAAGGTGAATAAATTGAACTGAATTATAATACAGGATAAAAAAAATATGTTTTGCAGCAGCAGAAAAAGAGAGGAGTGAAGGGAAGGAAACAAGGTGTATGTGTATGTGTGTGTGTGTGTGTGTGTGTGTGTGTGTGTGTGTGTGTGTGTGTGTGTGCGTGTGTGTGTGGTGTGTGTGTGTGTTTGTGTGTGTGTGTGCGTGTGTGTGGTGTGTGTGTGTGCTCCTCCTGTTGCTGTGTGGTGTGGTGTGCTAGGAGAGGCTGGGATATGTAATTACACACAGCCTCGCCTCAGGCAGAGTACAGCTCCAGCATCATCATTATCATCATCATCAGCCTTAGCCTCAGCCTCAGCCTCAGCCTCACCTCCAGCTCCAGCCTTAGCTTCAGCATCAGCATTCGGCATCATCATCAGCTCCACCCTCAGCCTCAGCCTCAGCATCATCATCATCACCATCATCATCATCAGCAGCCTCAGCCAAAGCCTCAGCTTCAGCATCATCACCAGGTCCACCCTCAGCCTCAGCCTCAGCATCATCATCATCAGCCTCAGCCTCATCAGCAGCCTCAGCCTCATCATCATCAGCATCATCATCATGACCATCATCATCATCATCATCATCAGCCTCAGCCTCAGCCTCATCATCATCATCATCATCATCATCATTATCAGCCTCAGCCAAAGCCTCAGCTTCAGCATCATCATCAGGTCCAGCCTCAGCCTCAGCTCCACACTGAGCCTCCTGTGGGGGCAGGTGTTGTGTGTACTGGCATGCTTCAGCCGGGGAATCAATAACACACAAATGAACTGACTCTCTCTCTCTCTCTCTCTCTCTCTCTCGTTCTCTCTATTTCTTTCTTTTTCATGCTCTCTTTCTCTCTCTCTCTCTCTCTCTCTCTCTCTCTGTCACACAATCACTTTCTACCTCTTTTTTATTTCTCTCTCTTTACTTCTCTCTCTCGCCCATACTCTCTCTCTTTCTTTCTGCCACTAAATCTCTCTCTACCTCTTTTTTATTTCTCTGTCTCTCTCTCACTCTCTGTCTCTCTCTCATTCTCTCCCACACACATACACACACAACTCAGCAAATCACCACCCCCTCACTCACACACACATTACGCGCACACACACAAAATCCCACAAACTTCACCTAAGCCCCTCCCACACACACAAACATTCCCACACACACACATGTCCATACCTTAACACAAAAATACATAGGCCTGCAGAAATGCAGATGGACACACACACACACACACACACACATTCCCACACACACGTCCATACCTTAACACAAAAATACATAGGCCTGCACAAGTGCAGATGGACACACACACACACACACACACACACACACACACACACACACACACACACACACACACACACACACGTGTATGAGGGAGGATTAGCTTGGCATTGTGCTCATTAAAAGTTGTTTAAGGCTGCAGTAATTACTCCAGTGCTCCCCACGGACGCACTGATTAACTCATTAACTGTCTCTTCAGCCTGCACTTCAGCTGCCTCTACTGTATGGCCCTATGATAGTAACAAGCCCACACACACACATACACACACACACACACACACACACACACACACCAGACGCGCACACACACAACCACGCACACACACACACACACACACACACGCACACACACACACACACACATATTCACACACACACACACATATTCACACACACACACACACACACACGCAAACGACACACGCACACACATTATCCACCTCAGGCTTTTTTCTGATGGAGAAGTGAAGATAAGGGGAAGAAGAGACTGATATAAAAAGCAGATGCAGACCACCTGGGCCCACTATGCGTTTGCACTGGATGGATGTTTCCGGAAGGCTATTTAGATGAAGTGAGCATGTGCGAATGATCACTTCTTCTTCATAATGCATCCCCATAACAGCCACTGACTGGATGACAAATAGAATGACTGGGTACATGGCCGGATGAATGGATGGATGGATGGATGGATGGATGGATGGATGGATGGATGGATGGATGGATAGATAACTAAATGAATGAATGAATGAATGAATGAATGAACAGATGGAGGAATAGGGAATAGGGATTAATTAATAAAAGAGTTAAATATTAGATGGATGGATAGATGGATACATTAATGGATGGATGGATGGATGGATGGATAGATGGATAGCTGGATGGATGGACAGACAGATGGACAGATGGATGGATGAACGGATATTAAGCCTCATCTACATTAGCCTGTAAATGCGTATGCCTAATATGACTTATGAACTGGCAGTGTGGGCAGATGGGAATATGTATTTTACAGATGGACACGTGCAAACACACTATAACACACACACATCCTGACATGAGAACACGTGTGCATGTGTGTATGTGTGTATGTGTGTATGTGTGCCAGAGAAACAGGAGGAGATTTTGAGGACCTCTTTAGGTCTAAAAATATTATTTAAAGAGAGTGTAGTTGTATGTGAGTGTGTGCTGTGTGTGTGAGAGAGGTAGGCTGAAACACAGTGTGTGTATAAGAGTGTATGTAAGTGCATGTGTGTACACACGTATGTGTGTGTGTGTGTGTGTGTGTGTTGTACGTGACAATGTTTGTTGACCTGTTTATGTCTAAGTATATCTAATGAGAGCATCCATATTGTGAACCAGAGCATGGAAGTACCGGATAAGCAAATACATATGTGTGTGCATATTTTTTGTGTGTGTAAATATAAATCTGTGTGTTTGTTTTTTGATCCTGACATAGTTTATTTCTGTGTGTGTGTGTGTGTGTGTGTGTGTGTGTGTGTGTGTGTGTGTGTGTGTGTGTTTTGATCCTGATCATGATTCTAGTTTATTTCTGTGTGTGTGTGTGTGTGTGTGTGTGTGTGTGTGTGTGTGTGTTTTGATCCTGATCATGATTCTGGTTTATTTCTGTGTGTGTGTGTGTGTGTTTGTGTAACCGTCTAACCGACTTCGCTCTTCCTTCAGATACATCCCACTAGCCTGTCTCTGCTGGGTGCCAGGTGCAGGACCCAAAAAGCTCAATGGCGTGGTTCACTACCCTCATCATCAGTGTTCCATTTGGAACTGAGAGGCACACACACACACACACACACATATGCACATGCACATGCACATACTTACGTAATTAAACACATGTTTGTCCCCCCCCCCCCCCACACACACACACACAGACACACAGGCACACAATAACACACACACCCACACACACACACTGACACACACACTGACACACACACAAACAAACACACAACATCGTCCTTAATATCCTGAACACAACATACCTGCGCATCACCCAAAGAGCCACATCACTCATCATCCCATTGCTCTGTGCTCATGTTCCTAAGGCCAGTGGAGTGTGAAAGCCAATCACCACCCATCTGAGAGCAGTGCTGGCCAGCCTGTCCGCTCCACCGCACGCCCTGACAAGGCAGAGCATGTCTATCAGACATGTCCTACATGTCCAGTCAGTGAGCCTGACAGCTACTGGACGCAACTGACTCACGGAGGGACTGAGGGACTGACAGGCTGACGGATGGCCAAGGGATGTCTGTGGAGAGACGCGCGTGCACTCTGGCTGGGACTGCTGCCGTGATGGACGCTTGACAAGAAGCTGTGATGACCTTCCACCCACGCTGTGAGCCGAGCTATTTTCAGTGTGTCCGAGACTGAAGTGTCAGGGAATACGCAGGAGGCAAGAACACAGACACACAAATACACACACACACAAATACACACACAAAAACACACATTTACACACACATACACACTCAATCACAAACACACATTCACAGATTCACACACACACACGCATCACACACATTCACAAACTCACACACACACACACACACACACACACACACACACACACACACACACACATTCACAAACTCTCACACACACACACACATACACACATGTACACACAAAAACAGAAAGACAGAGAGAGAGAGGGGGAGAAAAAGAGAGAGGAAGAGAGAAGTACTCGTTTGATCATACTCACCCCCCAGCACACAAGCACACACACACACACACACACACACACACACACTCACACATCAAACCCATGCCCATGCTCCATCATCATTCGCACGCAAAGGCTTTTTTTTCCGACTCAGCTGTTATATGAAGCAAATAGAAAAATAATTTGTCCATAAAGTAGGTCATGTGTGAAGCCAGCACACATAAGCACTGTGACTGCAGGCCTTCAATGTGAGCACATCTAATTAAAATTTCACTGCTTGGCTTTTCAACCGAACATATCACGCAAGGGCTCCAATAATACATACTCAAAGGAGCAAAGTAACAGGTTATTTGTTTACATAACAGGGCTCGCCAACGTAAGGAGAAAAAAAAATCAGAAAAGAGAGGCTTTTAGCCTTCCTCTGATCTCCTTTGTTTTTGTCTCTCCCGCCTGTGAGGTAACCAGTTTGGATAAAGATTGGAGGAGTGGAGAGAGCACAATGTGTGATTTTGTAGCGAAGGGGAGGAGAAGTCACTTATCAGGATTCATACCACGGTCTCTGGGGTACCAAGCGTGTACTTTGACCGCAACGTCAAAGAGTCAGGCTCGTTGGTATGGCAGTCAGAGCACACCCACAACCCTAGTGATGGTCACTCCATCACAAATTTTAATAACTGATTCCTATTTGACATGGCGATCACACATCAAAATTCAACTTCTGCAGTAAACCTATAACACATATGAGCAGGGGGCAGCCATGACCATGGCATTTGGGTAGCAGTGTGTGGAGGTGGTACCATGGTGCATGGGATATATATCCCACACACACACATGGTGCATGATACTCAGTGGCACTTCTGGCAATTGATGGACTTAAACCTGCGACCCTCTAGTCACAGGTCTGTTACCTTACCTGTTGGATTTGAACCTGCAACCCTCTGGCTACAGGTCCGTTACCTTAACCACCAAGCTACTATTTATGTTCATATGTATGTGTATGTTTATATTATTTAGCAGATATTTTGTTTTCCCAAAGAACATACAATCCTAAAACACCACATTAGAAACAAAACTATGTGGCTAAATTTTAAAATACGACAACATTTTAGAAGAAAAAAAGAATACAAAGACTGCAAACAAGAATGTTTGAAATACTTATAAAAGTACTACGACTACCCCTTAAAAATGACTTTTTAAATCTGTACAGCTTCTCTTTTTTCCTATAATAACTTTTCTGATTAGAGAAATCAAAATAAAAAAAAATGATAATAATGCCACTGCAGATACCCTCCTCAGACGATTTTGCTCTTTTTTGGTTTGTTCTCCAATTCATGTGCATTAAACATCACTGAAGGAAACAACCATAATATATCACATGCATCTAAGCAGTTTAGTAAGGTGCCGATAGTGGAATTTAATTTCACGATTCAAGGCTTGACTAAATCTCTGGGGCTCTCCTGTCCCACATCCAAATCCTCTGGAATCTCCTCCTTACATAACAAGCAAAGGTTGGAGCCACAAACAGACCACCATCTTTTTTTCCCCCCAACACAGATGTTCACTTGTGAGACTACAGCTGAGCGTGTGTCAGTGTGTGTGTGTGTGTGTGTGTGTCAGTGTGTATGTGTGTGTGTGTGTGTGTGTGTGTGTGTGTGTGTTCATGTGCGAGGGAGCCACTAGGATGACAACGTTGTGCATTGGAGCTACGGAACGGAACATGTGAGAAAAGGGCGAGATAGAGAGAGAGACGATATGAAGACACACACACACACACAAACACACACACACACACACACACACACACACACACACACACACACACACACACACTCAAAAGTGTTTTATAAATGTATACATTTTATACTTTGGCAATATGTGAATATTTTGCCATGCCAGCAAAGCTTCTTGACTGGAATTGAATTAAACTACATGGAGTTGAATTAAATTAAGAGAGTAAAGAACAGAGATAGGGAACAGGAGAATAGAAGTTAGAGGGTAACACATGATCCAGGAAGTGCATATGTGATTACTAATTTTCAAAAAAAGGAATGCAAAAAGGCAGTGATTCTGATGAATGACCAGCAGGACGAGGAGAGATCCTTGATATAAGGATCATGAGAGAATGAGGACAGGCCTCCCTCTTGTTACACCTTTAAGAGTAACCCAACCTGTGAGATTTATTGATATTAATACAAGAGACAAAGACAAAGCTACAAAGTCTTAAATCATACAACACTAAAATCCCAGGGTGAGAGGCAGCAAGGCAGCCAGCAGTCGCCACACTATAACACTCTCTCCAGCAACAAGAGCCTTTAAACAGCATTTATTTACATAACCAGGTGCTTCTAAAACCAGGTGCCCCCCCCAAACACACAAACACACACACACACACACACACACACACACACACACACACACACACACACACACACACACACACACTGTGCAGTCACAGTCACTAACTGTACCTATTTGCAAGATAGACAAGGGAGCACAAACATATCCCACACACACACACCCACACACACACACACACACACACACACACACTACTCTCAGTTAGACAGATACTACTCAGAGGTGGGTGAGCTGTGTTTGGAAAATAGCCATGTCTGTTGACAGCTGAAAATAATCCCAAAGGTGGAACTGTATGATTGCCTCACAGGACAATCACATTCAAGTGTTATGTGAACACAGACAGAAAGAGAGAGAGAGAGAGAGAGAGAGAGAGAGAGAGAGAGAGAGAGAGAGAGAGAGAGAGAGAGATACCCACAGAGGTGTGTTAAGACTTTTTCCAAACAAAGCAGTAGAACTTCAAAGCTTGGCAGCTGTACAATCCCCCCCACCCAAAAAAAAAAAAAAAAATTGGGCCGGCACATTCCCAGAATGCTCTGTTTTTTCTCCCAGCAGGCCATGTTGCTTTGTTACCTTGTCGAACAGCACTGCCTGCAGAGAGAGGAGAGTGGAGCACGGATGCAAGACACTCTGCACGCTGCTCTGCTCCCCCGTCTCTGTTTGTTCAGATGGACTATGCTCTCTTTCTTTCTCTTATTCCCTCTCTTTCTCTCTCACTCACTCCCTCTCTTTCCGTCTCACTTTCTTTTTTCTCACTCCCTCTTTCTCCCACTCCCTTTCTTGTTCTCTCACTTCCTCTTTCTCACCAAGTCCCTCTCTCTGTCTAAGTTACTCCCTTTCTTTCTCTCACTCCCTCTCTTTTTCTCTCACTTCCTCTCTTTTTCTTAGTCCCTCTCCTTCCCTCACTACCTCTCTCTCTCATTCACTTTCTTTTCCCTCTTACTTCCTCTCTTTTTCTCTCTGTCCTTGTCTTTCCCAAGATATATGTATTGTACAGAGAACCCTAAAGCAAAAACCTAATTCAAAATGTGTTCTGAGAATGACATGTGATGTGATTGTGTTTAGAGTTTTAAAAAGTGGAGTCAGTGAGTTTAACAAATTGTGTTCTACTACGTAAAAGAAATTGTGGATATTGACAAAAGAGTGAACATTTCTCAGAAAGCAATTGAGAAAGTTGTTCAGCCAGTAGGTTTTAGTTGTTACAATTGAGAAAAACTATAATGTGGCCAAAGCAGGGAGGATGGCTGGCAGCACCAATACAGTGATGATGCCATTCAGCTTATGATCCTCGTGTGCCATTTGCATGTGTGTGTAAGAGGCGAACGCATACTATGAGAATGTGAGCCCTCAGTGTCTTAAACCATTACGTGGAAATGCCTTTCATCTGAAGTTTCATTTAAAATGCATCTGCACTCATATAGCATGGTGCAGTAGATGGTAGCCTACTCTCTTCTGTTGACATACGTGCTGCACGTACTTGCAAGTACTTGTGCTGTGTGTGTGTGTGTGTGTGTGTGTGTGTGTGTGTGTGTGTGTGTGTGTGTGTGTAATGGTGCATGTGTGTAATGGTGCATGTGCTGTCTTCTTTGCCTAAGTCCCCACAGGAAGTCCCAACGGTCAGGAACCCCACTCTCAGTGGACATGCTAAGGCCTCTGAGGGTTTATGTACGTGTGGACTGACACACACCAGCCTGCAGTTTCCACGCTTTTACAGACTTACACAACCACGACCACGGTGTTACCACTGCAAATACATTCACAAATCTATGCATATTATATTAAACTGACAAAAATTTAATTTGGAAAATATACCAGACACAGACAAGGAAAATGTTTAAGAATCCTATAGCAATTTAAAAGGCATTGTCTTCAGACAACTGTGTTACTGTCCATCCAAGGGGCGTCTGTGTTACAGTTGCACTGGGAGTTCACTGCAGATATATTAATCTGCCCACTGTGTGTGGACTTCTAGTGCCCTCTAGAGTTGTATACCATGTATGGGTATCAACTAGTATTTATTTGTTCTTACCCGTCAACTCTGCACATTTGCAGTTTCTACTGCCCTCTAGAGGCAAATACCAAGTATGGCTATCAACAAGTATTTGCATTTGCAGTAGCCTACCATAAAGGTAAGATTCAGAGTCGGGGTGATTTTATGTGTTAGAATAGAGGGTTTAAAAGATGCAAAACGTATTATCTAAAGCACCAAACACCAACAACAAATATATAATTAAATATAATAAAAAATATTAAAATATAACAGATAATAGAATCAGTGCTTTTGTCTTCAGAAAGTTTGAACATAAAATAATTAAAATAATCAAGCCACTGTGAGTTACTTATCAGGTGTTTGGTGTTAATGAAGATGAGATGCGAGCTTTAGCTGGCTGAGAAGAGGCTTAGATCTCACCTGATTTTCACCCTCAATCAGCAACCAATTAAAACATCTCCTCGTGAACGGCTGTTTGTGCTTCCACAGGTTGACTGATAATGAAGAAACAAACGTATACAGATAGTAATGAGCCTCAACTTAGTACTGAGTTCATGGAATAAACAACTACACGATAAACAAGTGAAACCGAAAACTAGGCAAACACTCCAAAGCAGCCCATTGTCTTTGTCAGGCACCTCTTAACATTGTCCAGTAGGGGGCAACACTGAGTCTGAGTTAAGAGAAGGACCTTGGCCTAATAGAATGATTTAAACAAATTTGGATCAGGTGTTGGGCACACAAACCCAAACCCACCCCATCCCGCCCCGCCCCCGGCTTGGAGCATATATCAGCCATGAGAGCAAGTGTAGTCATTTGTACAACAGACTGGTGTCAAGATGATCGCTGCTGCTGGTGTAGCCTGTGTTTTAGTGCTAGTGTGTGTCTGTTGCTATTCTGACTCACCTGCGTTCTCCTGGAAACAAGGCATACAGGGTGAGGAGATGCAGCAGACAGTGCATGCTATGGCAAAGCACCAAGGAGTGCAGGATAAAGAGAAGAGCAAGCAGAGCCACGGATCTGAGACCAGCACTCTGCTAAGGAAGATGCCTCAACATCAGTGGAAAGTGCTGCAGCTTCTGCTTCAGAACGCTAGGCAAAAGCTTCCTACTCAAGCACTGGAACCAAAAATTATCAGGACGCTTGCGAATGACTGGCAAGGGGATGAGGCATGGCTAGCACCCCAACCGCGGCAAAAACAAAAACGGCAGCCACCTTCTCATGGGAACGCTGCTTGGATGTCATGGTATCCCAAATCTAGACAGCCTGTGTCTTCAGCAGGTGATCCCATCAACCAATCCCACAGTTCACCTGTAATCGGTCTTCAAAGTCAAGGGCCTGAGATGGACGAAGCCTCCACTAACCCACCAACTACTCTGGTCACCAATCTGACTCTGCTTATCGCACCTTTGACTCCGACACCAACTTCTGAGCCTCCATTGACTGAGGCTGCAACTGTTGAGTCTTCACAAGATGACATGGCAAGTTTTTGGAAGCCTCCTGTTGCTTTGAGCCAAAAAGTTCAGAAGAGCACTACTAGTGAGCCAGAGCAAACTTTTCAGTCTATGGTGCCTCCTACAAATGAGCCAGTTGCTGTTAATGAGCCGGTAGCCCCACAGTCAATCAGTACTGACTGCGGTGAGAGCCTTCTCCACCTAGAAGTAAAAAGAGACTTCTTTGGAACCGGACAACTGATCAGTGCATCGGATGTCACACTTGGTGATTGTGCTCCGTTGGAATTAAATCCTTCCTCTGAGACGCTGGTGTTTGTGACTGAGCTGCACAAATGTGGAAGCACTGTGGAGGTATTTTGGATTTGTATGACTGCTCATGGTATTCCCCCAAACAAGCTTGATTTATGTTTAATGCCTGACTTGGTTGTTTTTCCCATTACAGATGACCGACAGTCTGCTTGTATATACGTTTACCCTGTCCTACATGCCAGTATCTACTTTGACTGTAAAAACCCACAGTGCTGTGGTCAATATTTCATGTCAATACCAGAGGTAAGGGAATCAAAAATGAATGTCAGTTTGTGGTTGGCTCAATCCAGGTTTTTTTTTTTTTTTTCACAAGAATTTATAGATTTTTTTAAAATATTTTTTTTTCCAGACTGCAGAATGTCAGCAGCAGTGGCTTAATGCCTGCATGGCAAGCCTTTAACGACACCAAGGTTTCTGAGGCGAATCTGGAATTTTCTTTAAAGCTCATGGACGGTCTGTATTGTTGGTGTCTGCTTTGCCATCATACATTGAATGTACATGCAGAGATTGCATTTATTTGCTGTGTGAGCATTGAGAGGATGCAGCATTATTTTACACTGCTCTCACGCTTCCACTCCTCTGATTTTCTCTCTTGCAGATGATTGGATGGCTGAGAGGGCTTCTGCGAAGTACTTCCTGGGTGATGTCATGAATGTCAAGGCCTCTGTTCACCAGCTTGGCCATGTTCCTCTTCATGTATTTGTTGAGAAGTGTGTGGCTTCTCCAGGAGCAGAGGCAGAGACGGACCCTGCTTATTTTTTTATAGAAAAAAATGGGTAAGTGGGGTTCAAAATTTGGCAGTGTCATTTTTTTTTTTTTATGTTCAAGGATCCACCAGAAATGGAAACTAAGCGCCTCTAATGCTCCCTTCACTGGCAAATACAGCTGCCTGTCGGACTCAACGTTGGCCCAGTCCCGTTCTCACTTCATGCCTGCTACTCAGGATGGGACTCTGAGATTTCAGTTGGAGACCTTCAGGTTTGCTGGTGTCAGCCAGAATACGGTTAGCATGACCACCTGCTGTTTTTGCACATCACTAGCCTCGGTGTTGTAATATTACAACATTTAACACCACACATTTAGTCACATTTTAATTCTATAAAATTAACCTGCACATTTTCTTTCTTTTTGAATTTGGGATATCAAAACTCACTGAAAAAAAAAAAACACTTTCTGCATCACACATCTACATGATCATCTAACAGGTTAAACCATGTTTGCAGTTTTTTCCTATATTTGGGCTAGTAGGTGATATAAAGTCTCAATATTGTTTTAGAAAATGTGTGTTGAAGGCATTGTTTTGCCCTTAATGTTCAATGTAATGATCTCAGCCATGATGTGATTGTTTTAAAATTTACTGTAACTTGGAACTGCTTTTGTTCTCTAGCTGTACATTACATGCACCCTGAAAGCTGTTTTGGATTCCAATGTGACAGACAGCATGCATAAGGCCTGCCATTTCTCCAGACAAATGGAAAGGTAAGGGTTTTTATTTATTTATTTTGGGCATCACGTCCAGAACTAGAAAAGCATTGGGAGAGCGCAGACAGCCGCCAAGGCAGCTTAAGTCTCCACCTCATCATTCTCATCTTAAAAAAATTCCTGGCTCCAGATAGTTACCCGGATTACCACCAAAAATGAATCAGTTCTAAGTTGGCCCACTTCTGACCTACCCTGAATTTCATTTAAATCTGTCCATAACTTTTATTTATGTTTTAGTTATGCAAATAAGACAGATGGACAAACAAACCAATGCCTGTGAAAACCACCTCCTTGGCAGAGGTAATAAGATATCTGCTCATTTGTGTTCTAACCACACTTGCCATCTCAGGTGGGTCAATGCTGATGGCCGTGATGAGCTCTGCAGCTGCTGTGCAGACGAAACATGCCCACACAGAACGGCAAGAAGCATTGATGGTAAATCCTAATCGTGACCCATGAATTATCTGCAATGTGATTGTCAAATCCTATGCACCTGAAAATCACTTTTGCCTGTTTTTATTTATTTCCCAGGTTTTAAGAAGCAGACTATAATACTGGGACCCATTGATGTTCAGAAGAGAATACCAGACCAATAATGGTCTCGGAATAGTCATAATGTGTGTTCCCATGACTTCAGTTTATACATTTAATATGTTTAATAAAATGTCTTTGTTTATGAAAGTGAAATGTGTTTTAATCATTTTAATGTCTTTGGTGCACACTGCCACCTACTGTACAGGAGTGTACAAAGGGACTTGCCATACCATCATGGCTCTCTGAGGTTTAATTAAAAAAAAAAATATATATATATATATAATTTTTTTTTTTTTAACTTAACCTGCATCATAAAAAAATAGGACTAAATCCCTCTATAGAGGACTGAATCCCTATTCTCTCCCATTTCTGCTTCCCTTTCTCGCCATTGTGGTGCAGTGTGTGCATTTATTGCAATTATATAAAACCTGGTTTGTCACCTACCAACCAGCCTGGGGACCGAGTACAACAAGGCTGATGCACACCTGAATTAAGTTCATTTTCTTTGGAGTAGTCATGTCACGTAATTGTCCTTAAATGGATAGGGTGGGGTTGATCATGAGGCCGTGTCCAAATTGTACATCCATTGCTCAGAAAAATAAAACTTTCAAATATTTTATGAAATTGTAGGGTTATGCCATATACTACAATGTTGCAGAAAGTGCCTCTGCCCTGCAGAAATGGGTACTAGTGTGATCGTGGGTCCAGAAAGTAGCCTGTCAGGAAGGCTCTTTTTCTGGCTATCTACAATCTAGTCTAGGTGGCACCACTAATTATCAAAAAACATTTCCAAATGAAATGGATTGCTCAAAGACAAAACATAATCATTTCACTAAATGTTAGGAGTCTAAGAGGGATTCCACTCTTAATCAGCTACTGGCATGCAAATTGCAAAAGCGAAGTTATATGTTAGCACAGATAAATGTGAGCAAACTTAACACAAGTTAGCATGTTACTAAGTCTTGGTCAGTTCGAACTGTGCAACTTTTGAATATATGGTAATGCAGTTAACATTCAGCAGTTGCAAACATTACACACTTCAAGTAGGCTTAACAATTAGGATTGTTTGTGTTGCCCAGTCCTGTATGTGAGAGTTATAGTATAGAAAGCCATGAGCTAATGGGGCGGGTAGGGGTAGGGTAGCACATAGTAAGGTATACACTACACTAGTTTTTATTTGGTGACTTACATCCTAGTGAAAACCTTAATTCAGAGTCAAGCCACTTCTGATGTGATTAATATTCAGACAGAACTGCACAGATATCCCACTGAAGGACTTTAAACTCATTTTTAATATATTACTCTTAATACTATAAATACTATAAAAGTAACAGAACAATGATCTGAAAATAATCTAGTTAATAGTGCATCAAAAAAAAGACAAACTAATCATCAGAGCACAGCATTTCTCACTTGTGTATCCAATTTGCTATCAAGACTCCAAACAAATCACCTGCTCCTCATTATCCCTTAATGCAACACACCTGGTTTTCCTTCACGAGGTCACAGCTTCTGGAGCATAAATGCATCTTGAAGCCTCAGGCTGTTGTTGGGTGTTTTAGTCCATCCAGTCTAATCTGCCTTGTGCTGTTAACAATGGGATCATACTGGCTAGCAAGCGTCCTCCAACTGTTTTTGTTTGTTTGCCATGTTTTTTTGTCCTTTCAGCTACCTCAGAATATTGAGACTTTAAGTGGAATAGTTCATCGGCAAGCTCAACATCAGACTGACCGATGCAGTCATAACCCTACTGCACCGGTACAGCCATTTCCAAAAGACCCCAGATTTACTGCGTGGAGAAACCAACTGGGGAGTTCAGAAGAGTTTACAAACGGAAGACCCTTGAAGGTAAAGCCCTCTTGGCGTTCTGTTCACAAAACGGAAGACCCTCTTCAGACTGCCAATCCACTCCATCACTATCCTGGAGCGATCGTACCGTCGGAACGACCGGCAATGGCTTTCCCAAGGGCTTCCAAACGTGATGGATGGTGGCAACAGGCAGAAATCCATTTTGATCCTTTGGCTGAAAACCCTGGACAAATACCACTGGTGATGGATCTCCCGAGTGCTTCTCTTGACCTTGATGATCCTTTGGTTCAAAACCCTGGACAGATCGTACCACAGCGACGATTGGATTTCAGTCTCCCAAACTTTGCCTTTGATTCACTGAACGAAAAGCCTGGCCAGACCTATGAAAATCCTGAACGTCTTCATAAACCCCAAACTTCTGACGGCAGGAGTTCTAGGTGGAGCTTGGGTCAAACTAGGCAACCTTCAGGCCAGGGCTCTCAAAGAACTCCACTCACAGCTGTGAAAACTCAGGAGGACCATAAAACGCCACTCCAACCATCTGTCACTCAGTCAATTAGTGGTGTGTGTGGAGAGAAGTCGCTACACCTGACCGTGAAGATGGACTTCCTGGGGACTGGGCACCTTATCAATACGGCAGACATTTCACTCGGAGGCTGTGCTCCAACTGGGGTGGACGAGTCTCGGCAAAAGCTGTTCTTTGAAACACCATTGCATGAATGTGGAGGCACAGTGCAGGTATGGTCTGGAATTTGTGTACTTGTTTGGTCATATATAGTTCTGAGCTTTAATTTGTGTGTGTGGGGTTTTCTCTTTATGTGTTTTATTTTTGTCTTAATGACTTAGATACTTGAGGATCTTATCGTGTATACCTTCTACCTGACTTTAACCCCGCAACCAATTGGTGACACCCCAGTTTTGAGGCACACTGATGCCACTGTTGGTATTGAGTGCCGCTACCCACGGTAAGTGTACCAATATGTTTTTCTATTTACTTTGTCTCTTCCTTGTTTCATAAACTACATCATTCATTCAATTCCACAGGATTCACAGTGTGAGTAGCAGTGCTTTAAGACCCACATGGGCCCCTTACCAATCCTCCAAGCTGTCTGGCAATATCATGGACTTCTCTCTCAGAATAATGACTGGTTGGTTTTAGTTTGTGTATTTATCTTTTTGGTTTTCTATGTATGTAATGTGTCAATTGTATTACAGCTAACCATTTTTAGATTCCAGGTTTTCACGGTCTTGCTTCTTTGCAGATGATTGGCGGTATAAAAGGTCATCAGCAAAGTACTTTCTGGGGGAAATGATCAACATTGAAGCCTCGGTACAAGTGTACAACCACATTCCTTTGCGTATTTTTGTGGAAGACTGTGTGGCAGAAGTTCAACCTGAAAAACCATCTGGCCCAAGCTATGTTCTCATCGAGAATCATGGGTGAGGAGGGGAGGGGAAAAATGCACATTACAATGATTCCTAGTAGTTGACTTGGCTTATTCTCAATCCTATGGCAAAAACCGTAATTTGTATTGACTGGTCTTGGTCTTCCTTATAGGTGTCTGTCTGATTCCAAATTAATGGCTTCCCGCTCCCAATTCATGTCAAGAAGGCAGGATGACAAGCTACAGATGCAGATTGAGGCCTTCAGATTTGCAGATGAGGGTCTTGATTCAGTAGGTGTTTTGTGTTAATTGTGGGCAATATGTCATCATATCCTCATTATTTAGAGTACGAGGGGCTGGTTTGCCAGGCTACTAAATGCCCATTGTGTTTTCTTCTCCAGTTTTATATAACATGCACTCTACGAGCAGTTTCAGTAGCCCTTTCTGCAGGAAGTGGACACAAAGCCTGCCACTATAGCATGGAAAATAACGGGTGAGTTCAGGTCTTTCCATGCAGTTGGGTGTTTTTGTTTCTGTTGGTGTAACCTAGCTGCTTTCCTCAGGTGGAGTAGTGCTGATGGGAATGACCAGGCCTGTAGCTGCTGTAACATGGAGCGATGCCCCATCAGGAAAGCAAGAGCATCGCAAGGCAAGTTCTTATTTTTATTTTCCTTTTTTCTTTTTTTTTGTGTCCTTAATTTGAGTCAGCCTTTGTGCTAACACTTGCATTGCATGTTCTGTTCTTCTAGAAGCAGAGCGCCAGCTGATGATTGGACCCATTGCTGTTCATAAGCTGTCGGCATGGAGGATCTAGCAAATGATGTATGCTTACTGTTGTGTCTAGTGCTAACGGCACTTTTTGAAAATAAATTTCAGATACAGGACCTTTTTTGGCTCAGGATTGTCTTCCTTTTTTTTTTTGTCTGTGATCCCAGTTTGAGTGTTTCAGATATTAACGGCTGTTGAATTCCTCAATAAAACCAAATGTACAGACTGAACATGTGCTGAAGCTCATTTCCACATTGGGGGGGGGGGGATTTAATCTGCTCTTCTATATTTGCTTTTTGCCTTCAATACGATGGTTTTCATACTGTAGGCTTGGGAGTTGTTTACACTGGGTATCTGATTGCCATAGTTTATAGGTTGCATTTGTCACTGCTTCATTTAAATTATTTGACATTTCTAAGGTAATATGGCTTTTGTGTGGGTTTTTTCCCCCTTGCTGAACATCTTTGATTTGTAGGCAGGTGACTCCTACTGTACAGAAGTGTACAAGGGTACTTGTCCTATCATGGCTGCTGGGCATCCTAGATTAATTAAACCTGTATCATAACGAATTAAATTGCATCACCATTCCGTTTTTTTTTTCTGAAGGATTATCCTCTTCCTTTCTTGCCATTGTGTGGTCTGTGCAATTAAAACCTGGTCCCTGATATCTAGCAACTAGCCAGTGGACAGAGTACAACATAAGCCTGGTGCAGACCTGAATGGAAGTATCTTGTTCTGGCTATCTAAAATCTTTTTATGAAGTTTGTTTTGTTTAGGCTTGTAACTTATCCCCTCCTTATTGGACTCCTCCCCTCCAATAATCATGTCGCCTGTTTAGCATGCAAGGGGGTTTGGTCTAAGTGGCACTACTTATCAACAAACTTTTCCAAATGAAATGGATTGCTCAAAGTCAAAACATCCTTATTTCACAAAGTATTTTCAAGGGCCAAGTATCTTTTTCTCACTAGCCACCAAAGCTATGTACTAAGTAGTGCTGTGGTCTAAGAGGGCCTCCACTCATCACTAGCATGCAAAGGCAAAGTGATATATAAATGTGAGCAAACTTAACACAAGTTAGCATGTTAATACGTCTTGGTCAGTGCCAACTGTGCAGTTTTGGAATATATATTAATGCAGTTAATAACATGCAGCAGTTGCAAACATTATACACTTCAAGTAGGCTTAACACTTAGGATTGTGATGTTGCCCACTCCTGTCTGTGAGTTATACAAAGCAATGGGATAATGGGATAGGTAGGGGTAGGGTAGCACATAGTAAGGTATACACTGAACACATGAAGAATTGTTTTTATTTGGTGACTTACATCCTAGTGAAAACCTTAATTTAAAGTCAAGCCACTTCTTATGTGATTAATATTCAGACAGAATTACACATATCCCACTGAAGGACTTTAAACTCACACAATAATGATCTAAAATAATCTATAGTTAATAGCTCATCAAAAAAGACAAACTAATTATGAGAGCACAGCATTCCTCACTTGTGTATCCAATTTGCTATTAAGACTCCACGCCAATCACCTGCTCCTCATTATCCCTTAATGCAACACACCTGGTTTTCCTTCATGAGGTCACAGCTTCTGGAGCATGAATGCATCTTGAAGCCTCAGGGCTGTTGTTGGGTGTTTTAGTCCATCCAGCCTTGTGCTGTTAACAATGGGATCATACTGGCTAGTCAAGGTCCTCCAACTGTTTTTGTTTGTTTGCCATGTTTTTTTGTCCTTTCAGCTACCTCAGAATATTGAGACTTTAAGTGGAATAGTTCATCGGCAAGCTCAACGTCAGACTGACCGACGCAGTCATAACCCTACTGCACCAGTACAGCCGTTTCCAAAAGAACCCAGATTTACTGCGTGGAGAAACCAACTGGGGAGTTCAGAAGAGTTTACAAACGGAAGACCCTTGAAGGTAAAGCCCTCTTGGCGTTCTGTTCACAAAACGGAAGACCCTCTTCAGACTGCCAATCCACTCCATCGCTATCCTGGAGCGATCGTACCGTCGAAACGACCGGCAATGGCTTTCCCAAGGGCTTCCAAACGTGATGGATGGTGGCAACAGGCAGAAATCCATTTTGATCCTTTGGCTGAAAACCCTGGACAAATACCACTGGTGATGGATCTCCCGAGTGCTTCTCTTGACCTTGATGATCCTTTGGTTCAAAACCCTGGACAGATCGTACCACAGCGACGATTGGATTTCAGTCTCCCAAACTTTGCCTTTGATTCACTGAACGAAAAGCCTAGCCAGACCTATGAAAATCCTGAACGTCTTCATAAACCCCAAACTTCTGACGACAGGAGTTCTAGGTGGCGCTTGGGTCAAACTAGGCAACCTTCAGGCCAGGCCTCTCAAACAACTCCACTCACAGCTGTGAAAACTCAGAAGGACCAGAAAACTGCACTCCAACCATCTGTCACTCAGTCAATTAGTGGTGTGTGTGGAGAGAAGTCGCTACACCTGACCGTGAAGATGGACTTCCTGGGGACTGGGCACCTTATCAATACGGCAGACATTTCACTCGGAGGCTGTGCTCCAACTGGGGTGGACGAGTCTCGGCAAAAGCTGTTCTTTGAAACACCATTGCATGAATGTGGAGGCACAGTGCAGGTATGGTCTGGAATTTGTGTACTTGTTTGGTCATATATAGTTCTGAGCTTTAATTTGTGTGTGTGGGGTTTTCTCTTTATGTGTTTTATTTTTGTCTTAATGACTTAGATACTTGAGGATCTTATCGTGTATACCTTCTACCTGACTTTAACCCCGCAACCAATTGGTGACACCCCAGTTTTGAGGCACAATGATGCCACTGTTGGTATTGAGTGCCGCTACCCACGGTAAGTGTACCAATATGTTTTTCTATTTACTTTGTCTCTTCCTTGTTTCATAAACTACATCATTCATTCAATTCCACAGGATTCACAGTGTGAGTAGCAGTGCTTTAAGACCCACATGGGCCCCTTACCAATCCTCCAAGCTGTCTGGCAATATCATGGACTTCTCTCTCAGAATAATGACTGGTTGGTTTTAGTTTGTGTATTTATTTTTTTGGGTTTCTATGTATGTAATGTGTCAATTGTATTACAGCTCACCATTTTTAGATTCCAGGTTTTCACGGTCTTGCTTCTTTGCAGATGATTGGCGGTATAAAAGGTCATCAGCAAAATACTTTCTGGGGGAAATGATCAACATTGAAGCCTCGGTACAAGTGTACAACCACATTCCTTTGCGTATTTTTGTGGAAGACTGTGTGGCAGAAGTTCAACCTGAAAAACCATCTGGCCCAAGCTATGTTCTCATTGAGAATCATGGGTGAGAAGGGGAGGGGGAAAAATGCACATTACAATGATTCCTGAAACTTTTGCTCTTTAGGCAGTTTTTTTCTCAGTAGTTGACTTGGCTTATTCTCAATCCTATGGCAAAAACCGTAATTTGTATTGACTGGTCTTGGTCTTCCTTATAGGTGTCTGTCTGATTCCAAATTAATGGCTTCCCGCTCCCAATTCATGCCAAGAAGGCAGGATGACAAGCTACAGATGCAGATTGAGGCCTTCAGATTTGCAGATGAGGGTCTTGATTCAGTAGGTGTTTTGTGTTAATTGTGGGCAATATGTCATCGTATCCATCATTTCGAGTACGAGGGGCTGGTTTGCCAGGCTACTAAATGCCCATTGTGTTTTGTTTTCCAGTTTTATATAACATGCACTCTACGAGCAGTTTCAGTAGCCCTTTCTGCAGGAAGTGGACACAAAGCCTGCCACTATAGCATGGAAAATAACAGGTGAGTTCAGGTCTTTCCATGCAGTTGGGTGTTTTTGTGTGTGTTGGTGTAACCTAGCTGCTTTTCTCAGGTGGAGTAGTGCTGATGGGAATGACCACGCCTGTAGCTGCTGTAACACGGAGCGATGCCCCATCAGGAAAGCAAGGGCATCGCAAGGTAAGTTCTTATTTTTATTTTTTTTTGTGTCCTTAATTTGAGTCAGCCTTTGTGCTAACACTTGCATTGCATGTTCTGTTCTTCTAGAAGCAGAGCGCCAGCTGATGATTGGACCCATTGCTGTTCATAAGCTGTCGGCATGGAGGATCTAGCAAATGATGTATGCTTACTGTTGTGTCTAGTGCTAACGGCACTTTTTGAAAATAAATTTCAGATACAGGACCTTTTTTGGCTCAGGATTGTCTTCCTTTTTTTTTTTGTCTGTGATCCCAGTTTGAGTGTTTCAGATATTAACGGCTGTTGAATTCCTCAATAAAACCAAATGTACAGACTGAACATGTGCTGAAGCTCATTTCCACATTGGGGGGGGGGGATCTGCTCTTCTATATTTGCTTTTTGCCTTCAATACGATGGTTTTTATACTGTAGGTTTGGGAATTGTTTACACTGGGTATCTGATTGCCATAGTTTATAGGTTGCATTTGTCACTACTTCATTTAAATTATTTGACATTTCTAAGGTAATATGGCTTTTGTGTGGGTTTTTGCCCCCTTGCTGAACATCTTTGATTTGTAGGCAGTTGACTCCTACTGTACAGAAGTGTACAAGGGGACTTGTTGTCTTATCATGGCTGCTGGGCATCCTAGATTAATTAAACCTCTCGCATTCTGTTTTTTTCTTAAGGATTATCCTCTTCCTTTCTTGCCATTGTGTGGTCTGTGCAATTAAAACCTGGTTCCTGATATCTAGCAACTAGCCAGTGGACAGAGTACAACATAAGCCTGGTGCAGACCTGAATGGAAGTATCTTGTTCTGGCTATCTAATCTTTCTCTTTATGAAGTTTGTTTTGTTTAGGCTTGCGACTTATCCCCTCCTTATTGGACTCCTCCCCTCCAATAATCATGTCACCTGTTTAGCATGCAAGGGGTTTTGGTCTAAGTCGCGATACTTAACTTTTCCAAATGAAACGGATTGCTCAAAGTCAACATCCTTATTTCACTAAAAGTATTTTGAAGGGCCAAGCAGTATCTTTTTCTCACTAGCCACCAAAGCTATGTACTAAGTAGTGCTGTGGTCTAAGAGGGCTTCCACTCATCACTAGCATGCAAAGGCAAAGTTATATATAAATGTTAGCAAACTTAACACAAGTTAGCATGTTGATACGCCTTGGTCAGTGCCAACTGTGCAGTTTTGGAATATATATTAATGCAGTTAATAACATGCAGCAGTTGCAAACATTATACACTTCAAGTAGGCTTAACACTTAGGATTGTGATGTTGCCCACTCCTGTCTGTGAGTTATACAAAGCAATGGGATAATGGGATAGGTAGGGGTAGGGTAGCAGATAGTAAGGTATACACTGCACACATGAAGAATTGTTTTTATTTGGTGACTTACATCCTAGTGAAAACCTTAATTTAGAGCCAAGCCACTTCTGATGTGGTTAATATTCAGACAGAGTTACACATATCCCACTGAAGGACTTTAAACTCACACAATAATGATCTAAAATAATCTATAGTTAATAGCTCATCAAAAAAGACAAACTAATTATCAGAGCACAGCATTCCTCACTGGTGTATCCAATTTGCTATTAAGACTCCATGCCAATCACCTGCTCCTCATTATCCCTTAATGCAACACACCTGGTTTTCCTTCATGAGGTCACAGCTTCTGGAGCATAAATGCATCTTGAAGCCTCAGGCTGTTGTTGGGTGTTTTAGTCCATCCAGTCTAGTCTGCCTTGTGCTGTTAACAATGGGATTATACTGGCTAGCCAAGGTCCTCCAACTGTTTTTGTTTATTTGCCATGTTTTTTTGTCCTTTCAGTTACCTCAGAATATTGAGACTTTAAGTGGAATAGTTCATCGGCAAGCTCAACGTCAGACTGACCGACGCAGTCATAACCCTACAACACCGGTACAGCCATTTCCAAAAGAACCCAGATTTACTGCTTGGAGAAACCAACTGGGGAGTTCAGAAGAGTTTACAAACAGAAGACCCTTGAAGGTAAAGCCCTCTTGGCGTTCTGTTCACAAAACGGAAGACCCTCTTCAGACTGCCAATCCACTCCATCACTATCCTGGACCGATCGTACCGTCGAAACAACCGGCAATGGCTTTCCCAAGGGCTTCCAAACGTGATGGATGGTGGCAACAGCCAGAAATCCATTCTGATCCTTTGGCTGAAAACCCTGAACAAATGGAAAGGGATCTCCCGAGTGCTTCTCTTGAGCTTGATCCTTTTGTTAAAAGCCCTGGACAGATCGTACCACAGCGACGATTGAATTTGAGTCTCTCAAACTTTGCCTTTGATGCACCGAACAAAAAACTTAGCCAGGCCTATGAAAATCCACAACGTCTATATAAACCCCAAACCTCTGACAGCAGGAGTTCTAGGTGGCGCTTGGGTCAAACTAGGCCACCTTCACCCCAGGCCTCTCAAAGAACTCCACTCACAGCTGTGAAAACTCAGGAGGACCAGAAAACGGCGCTCCAACCACCTGTGGCTCAACAGTCCGTAAGTGCTGTGTGTGGAGAGAAGTCGCTACACCTGACTGTGAAGATGGACTTCCTGGGGACTGGGCACCTTATCAATACGGCAGACATTTCACTCGGAGGCTGTGCTCCAACTGGGGTGGACGAGTCCCAGCAAAAGCTGTTCTTTGAAACACCATTGCATGAATGTGGAGGCACAGCGCAGGTATGGTCTGGAATTTGTGTACTTGTTTGGTCATGTATAGTTGTGAGCTTTTAACTTTTTTTTTTATTTATGTATTTGTTTTTGTCTAAATGCCTCAGATGCTTGAGGATCTTCTCGTGTATACCTTCTACCTGACTTTAACCCCGCAACCAATTGGTGACACCCCAGTTTTGAGGCACAATGATGCGACTGTTGGTATTGAGTGTCACTACCCGCGGTAAGTGTACCAATAAGCTTTTCTACCTGCATTGTCTCTTCCTTGTTTCATAAACTACATCATTCATTAAATTCAACAGGTTTCACAATGTGAGTAGCAGTGCTTTAAGACCCACATGGGCCCCTTACCAATCCTCCAAGCTGTCTGGCAATATCATGGACTTCTCTCTCAGAATAATGACTGGTTGGTTTCTTTTTTTTTTTTTTTCTTGGTTTTCCATGTTAACATGTCTGTAGTTTTACAGCGTACTGTTTTTTTAGATTTGAGGTTCAGTCGTGTTGCTTCTTTACAGATGATTGGCAGTATAAAAGGTCATCAGCAAAATACTTTCTGGGGGAAATGATCAACATTGAAGCCTCAGTACAAGTGTACAACCACATTCCTTTGCGTATTTTCGTGGAAGACTGTGTGGCAGCAGTTGAACCTGAAAAGCAATCCGGCCCAAGCTATGTTCTCATCGAGAATCATGGGTGAGGAGGGGAGGGAAGAAATGCACATTACAATGATTCTGGAAACTTCTGCACTTTAGACAGTTTTTGTTCAGTTGACTTGGCTTATTCTCAATCCTGTGGCAAAAGCAGTAATTTGTATTGACTGGTCTTGGTCTTCCTTATAGGTGTCTGTCTGACTCTAAATTGATGGCTTCCCGCTCCCAATTCATGCCAAGAAGGCAGGATGAAAAGCTACAGATGCAGATTGAGGCCTTCAGATTTGCAGATGAGAGTCTTGATTCGGTAGGTGTTTTGTGGTGTTTGTGTGCAATCTGTACATGAATGATGGTATCCTAATGATTTGGAGTAAATGTTACTTAAATTGGTGCAGAGAATGTCAGATTTTCATACTGAATGTAGCCTGGTAAACTGCCCCTCGTGCCCCTCGTGCCTTTTCATTTTGTACAGAGGGAGGTGTAAATTCGGAAGCTTAAAATGATTGGATATGCCTTTACCCAGTTGCTAGTGTCACATGGTCATGACATGCGATTAGCCTGGCTATAAGCCTACTTGCACACAACTCCAATGTAGCGCAGTCACTGTGTTTGCTAATTGGTTATGCAAGATTCTGCCTGAGGCAACCGTCAACATCCTGAACACAGGATTTGAAATTGCAGTGCTCCATAGGCTCAGTGTATATTAAACATTATAAAAGATTACACCACAACAAAATGAAACATGGCAAAATGTACCACATGTACAAGGGGCTAGTTTACCAGGCTGCTAAAAGTGCCCATTGTGTTTTGTTTTCCAGTTTTATATAACGTGCACTCTACGAGCAGTTTCAGTAGCCCTTTCTGCAGAAAGTGGACACAAAGCCTGCCACTATAGCATGGAAAATAACAGGTGAGTTCAGGTCTTTCCATGCAGCTTGGTTGGGTGTTTTTGTTTGTGTTGGTGTGACACGGCTGCTTCCCTCAGGTGGAATAGTGCTGATGGGAATGACCAGGCCTGTAGCTGCTGTAACACGGAGCGATGCCCCATCAGGAAAGCAAGAGCAACGGAAGGCAAGTTCTTTTTTTCCCTTAAATTAAGGACCGACTTAATTTTGTCAGCCTTTGTGTTAACACTTGCATTGCATGTTCTGTTCTAGAAGAGGAGCGCCAGCTGATGATTGGACCCATTGCTGTTCATAAGCTGTCCGCTAGCAGATCTAGCGAATGATGTATGCTTACTCTTCTGTATAGTGCTAACGGCACTTTTTGAAAATAAACTTCAGATACAGGACCTTTTTGTTTTGCTCAGGATTTGTCTGTTTTGGTTTTTAGTTTGAGTTTCACATCTGAACAGTGCTTGCATTCCTCAATAAAACCAAATGTTTCAAGTGGACATGTGCTGAAACTATTTTCTAGTTTGAAGGGGGGGATGCATGTACTGTTGAAATATTGGGTTTTTGCCTTCAAGAAGATTTTTTTTTTTTTTAATATATACTGTAGGTTTTGGTGTTTTGTTTTCTGTTTACACTGGTTACTATGGGATGCTTATTAAAGTCACATTCATATAAATTGGTGTTCATGAATGTGTTGGGTCTATTTTCAGTCATCTTTGTTTGCAGTGTATTTACATTAACAAATGGGCTACAGCTGTGACTTGACAAGGGGGTAGAGGCAGGTGTAGGTATTTCTATACCAATTCAGTCATGCAACTGCTTTGTTTGCCTGTAACTGGGATTTGTAAATCTGTGCTTATGTATGTCAGTTTTCTACAGATACTGTGTGCAAAGCATGCAAAAGGGGTTATTCAACATCAGGCTAGTATAGCTGTATTCTTCCCAACTGAGCGAAGTGCATAGGTTTGCTCTAATGACATTGCCTACTTGGAATCTTTGGTCGTTGCTCTTGGCATCATTAAAGTGTGTTAGTTTCTCTGGAATTTCACACCCCTTTACAGAACCTCCGTTTTTTTTTTTGGAGGAAGCTTGACAAGCTCGATGAGCCCCGCCGTGGTAATAAGACGAATAGCCTATGTGTGGGGGTCCTATTTCCCTTGCCAGAAGGTACGAGCACCATCTAGACTCCTACCAGTTTTCAGATTTCAGCACTTTCGAATTTAGAAATACCCGGAGTAGTGCTTTAACTCTGTGGTCCCTCCCATCAGCGTGGAGCACTCGCTAGAGACTATTGGTCAGAATCAGGATAAGCAACGCCCCCTTCGCCATTGTATTACAGTATATCAAGACTAGGCTACAGAAGAACTGTCGGTAGAACCGACTTTAAAATAGCCTGGGTTTGAGTCAATTGCGGCAGCTACAACAAGAAGGCAACATGGTGAACTGGAGGGTATGTAAACATATTGTGAAGCTATTGATATTTTACATTTGATCGTAAGGAAGCCGTGGTGTTAACACTTTAGCTAATGGTTTAGGCTACTGTGAAGGGATACCTCTGTGTTTCATGTAACTTTCCGTTTTACTAGCATTTAAATGAATATTGCTTGTTTAGGTAGAAAGGCACCGGCTCCATATGTGATGCGGATATGCCTCGGTATGGCCAAAACCCCTGTCGATGTTAAAACTTGTCAGTCTGACCAAAGACATGGAAGTCTCAAATGCAAAACTGCCATTTGTTCACACATGGGCTTTTTATTTGCTAATAATTCCCCCGATTTATTGTAACAAAGTGTTTCCCAGGCACCAATCAGCTCATAACGAATTTTCGAAGAGTATGTCTGTGTGACCCGTATAAAATCCTCCTTGTGTAAACTTAAGAATCACATGTGGGTGCAGGGGTCGCATTTCCGTGACTGACGTTGACAGAAGACAGAAGTGTCCCTGCAGCAGCTGTTATCTGGAGACCACACTACTTTTCTCAGCTGTTCTAGATGGTTCTAAAGCAGTAATTTTCAAACTGATGCGTACCTCTTGAAACACTTCATGTGCCATTGAGTACCCCTGATAATAACATAGGCCACTTGCTACAGCAATACAGAACTTTGCATGATTACTGAATAAACACATTTTACACAGTAATGCTGTAGGGATTGAGTTGCATTGGGGGTAGTTTGAGTGTAAGATCTTTTTCAAGAATTGGTCTAAATAACCCAGTGGTACTCGTACCCCCAGTTTGACAACCACTATTCTAATGGAACTGAAAATGCTGTCTGAAAACAAGAAATGTTTTAAGTGTCAATTGTAATGTTTATAACCTGTCTACTGCTCATTGTGTCACAATCCGATACATTCATTTTTTTTAGTGGCCTTAAAAGAGAACCTAAATTCTTAAAACCTAGATTGTAAATATGGCAAACAGTAGGCCTACTCACTGTGGCCCAATTTGCCTACTGTATGATCACATGTATTACATTTGGCTTTTGTAGCCATCAGTTCTTACTCTTATTTGCTGTTCACTTTTTACTCTCTTCCAGGCTTTGGAGAATGTTCCGGTGCTCTTTTATATCCTGGCAGCCAAAACCATCCTCCTGTGTCTGGCCTTCGCTGCGGCCAAGATTTACCAGCAAAGACGTGTAGAGGCAGCCTTGAAGAAGGAACTGGAGCAGAGGCGCAAACTGGCACAGCAGACACAGGAACTTATTGATAACAAGAAGGACGATTGACAACAGGAAGACGGCTAGGGAAATTTCAGCGAGGTATGTCTATGTAATCTCTCAGAGGCCAGAATGGCTATGGCATTGTGTGTATGTTTATGTAGCAGGTATTTGGCTAAACATTGAGATGATGGAGGAGAATGGTGATGACTAGGAAAGACTGATTTGTGTAATGAAGGTAGGATGAATTCTTGAATGGTATTTTCACTATTTCTACGGGCTAACCATTACACTTGCAGCATAGTGTTGAAGGTACATCCTTGCACTGTCACACATGGGTCATCTGCAAGATAAAAGAAAGTACTAGAAAGTGAGATTGGGCAAGATTGATGCATTTTAGAAAATTACATTATAGACCTGTTGGCTCAGTTGGAAATGGTGATGTGAGAATTCAGCAGGTGATGTAAAGGAGGTATATAATTTTCGCACATTATTATACTTGCCACTTGAAGAAATTGTGTCTAGTGTCCTTCAGGTCAGTTCAGAAAATGACCACCCATTTTCCCATAATTCATATGGTTTTAAAAGATTGTAAGCAGAGCTGTGAATTATCTTTAGGCTTACTGGTGAATTTATGCTGTACTTAGAAATGTGTATGCTGTGTTATCAAAACACCTGTGCATGTGCATGAGGTGGGCATGTATGCTTTCAGTCCTTTAGAAGGCCTCCCACCTTCATTTGGCTACTGTCACCCACTATGTACACTTTACATTTAAAGTTCCATTGTTCATATTTTTGTTCTACCAGATGTGTGATGTGGCCATGACAAGGATGGGCAGTCCACCCTGCAAGCACAGGAGCAAGATCTGACCCATTACACGCAGGGGACGGTTACCATGGCAATAACCAATCCAATACAGTTGTACCAACTATTCTCTGTCTCAGTGCAGACTGCCAACACAAAAGACTTGCTTTTTTATACACAGATTGTCAGTGGTTTATTTATAATTTCTCTTCTTTTGTAAATAAACAGCTCTTTTATAACTTGTGGTTCTGTCACACTTTGATGTTTCATGGTCAGCTTAACCTGATTTGGAGGGCTCATAACTCATAATTAAAATTAAAAATACTTGCACCATCATAAGGCGATATCATACCTTCGTATTGTAAAAACAATTTTCATGACCGTGTCTTATCTAGTGTTATCTCTAAAGATCCTAATATTAACCGTAAATTCAATTTTCCAGTAGTCAAATCATTCAGTCATGCATGTATATATTCCCAACGGGGACAAGACTTCCTGTGTCTTTGATGCCTCAGTATGTACAGTAGGTTTGACTCAGACCAATCAAAACCTTTTCCATAAGCCTATTCTGTTTGATATATGTTACGTCATGCTTTTTTTGTGGCTTAGAACATATATGTGACATTCCAATTTATATGTTGAAAGACAAAAAAGAGTGAAAATTAAAAAAATAAATCTATACACATCAAGCATTCCAATTTATATGTTGAAAGACAAAAAAAGTGAAAATTAAAAGAATAAATCCATACACATCAAGCAAGGGAATTGTATGGACATTCAAAACTACAATACAGTGCACTCTCACCCATCCCCCTGCCCTGGCACAAATAAAACCAGTGCGTTTCCTCTTTAGGATTCTACAAACACTGCAGTGCTCTGTGCTTACTACATCAGGATAGCCTGTGATGTCCTAGACTGGGGATGAGGTTATATAAACAAAAGTTACTCCCCTGCTGCCTCCAATAAAACCAGTTCAAACACTGCAGAGCCATATACGGCACCTACAACACAATAGCCTGTCTCCTATGTCCTGAACTGGCCGTGGGGTCATCTAAACACAAGGTGATGAGCAAGTGTAGTTCTCTATAGGGTTGGATTGCATGAACTCCCATAGGTGGCTAAGAAATTGAGTTGCTGTGAGACTAGAAGGCGGTTATGGTTGACACTGGCAGTAATAAATATTCACCACAAGGGGTCAGCTGTGCCTGTTCGTAAATACATCACTGAGAGGAGAAAGCAATGAGGGCTAAAGACTGAGAGATTTCAGGCCAGTGGATGCAGAGTACCACCTACTGATCAGAAAGGGTTCATGAGGTTCAGAGTGACTATGGGCATCTTTTATTAGGGGTTTGTTGCCATGGGTATTTTTCATTCTTCTTCCTTCTTACCTGAAAGTAGTTTAACATCACCTTAAGGTAGTTTAACTTTACTGACTATAACTGCTGGAAACAACACTGACAATATTTGAAGCAGGCTACCATATTTAATATGGCAGCTGGGGACGTTAATAAAGGATATATAAAGAAGGCTACAACAGGTTACAAGGAACAAAATTAAATGTCTGATATGTCTTATATTCTAGTTTCTTCAAAGTAGCCGCCCTTTGCTCTGATTGCTGCTTTGCACAGTGAAAATAAAGCAGCTTATACACTAGTACTCAGAGCACTGCGAGTGTGGTACTAAATATACAGTAGTTGGTTTCTATAGAAGTAAATCTTACTTACCTACTTACCACAGATGTGTAATAGAGGGAAAATGCCCTGTTGCTCTGAATTGTTTACTATATTGTGTTAATTATTTAAAAAAAAAACTGGGCTGTTTTCTGCAAACATACTCTAAGATGGAAAGGGCATTCATGTGGAAAAAAATAGAGTTCTCTTTTGTGGCTTAGAAATCAGTCCACAACCCCAATTTCTTATCTCTGGCTGCAGTTATCCTGACTTCCATCCTTTTGAATGTGTGCTTTTTAAAAAATAAATAAATAAATAAACCTTCAATAATGCATTAAGCTTGATTAAAGGGAGGATTACAGCTCAAATCATTTGGATATGAAAACAAATAAAAAGACAATGTTTTAAAATGCAGTCCAAGTTAGTTGTTTTGCTGCCAGGTCTTGACAATCCTGTCAGGTCTTGAATCATGCTGCTAACTTGTCACTGTAGATCTCTGAAGAGTTGATTTAGTAGAGTAGTAGAGTAGAAGTATTTATTATGTCACTATGTAAACTATAGTGAGATGTCGTTTGTAACAGCCGACAGATGCACAAGAAGAAGAAGAATAAGAACAGAAAGCTAAGAAGAAGCTAAGTAGAATTAAAGAAATTAAATTATTAATTTTTTTTAAAAAATTAAATTAAATGTGGATGTTGTCTCCTCTTTTTAGTGTGCTATGCACTGAATCAGTTTAAATAAAAAGCCTGCTGCAGCATTGGTGACTTATTCCCATCAAGGTTCAGGTCCTATATAACTAAACCATTACATCAGCATTCCACCATTAAATTCAAATGGGCCATGCTGGTTGCCTAAAATACAAAGTCACACAAAATCACCACACCACACGATTCTTTGGTGTAGATTTATTTTATTTAGGTTAAAACCCAATGCTTACAAGCAAGATATCTTTATTCAAAATGGAATTTTCTAGCACATCAAAAAGAGCTACATAATGCTGTTCTTACCGCTTATTTTAAAATGAACCCTCTTGGTGTAAATGAACTCATCATTGTCAAGTATACTAACTGTACTCCTGCCAGGTTTGGTATGGTCTCGGTGAATCACCTAATTCATCTCTTATCTAATTTGTGCGCTGGCCTAGCTATATCGAGCTGTCTAAGTAGCGAAGTATAGGTTAAGGCGTCCCTCTTAAAGTGCACCATGCTTTTTTAGACTCACACACAGTCTGCAGTGATCTCGACAGGACAGAACCACTCACACCCTTTAGATTTTTTTGGAGACGACAACACAGAGCTACGTTGAGTCAGAGATGATAAAACGTTTTTGTTTAGTTTTTTTCTTTTTTCTTCTTCTTCTCCTCCCTCCTCCTTTTTAACATTACAGACGACACAAAGATCATAGTGGCAAATACAGCAAGCCTCCACCAAACCACAAGAGGCTGTACATTGCAAAGGACAATCATCCACTGAACACAAAGACATAGTATTTTACATGACTGCTCATACACCTGTCAGTGTGTAGAGCTGTTATGAACACAGGAGAGAGGCTTTGACACTGCCCCGCCCCACCCCCAAGGCCGATAGCCGTTAAAGTCAGCCCCCAACCCCACCCTCTCACAGTTGTCCTGAAACACAAACAGAGCAAAGACAAAAAAAAGACAAATATCTTCGATGGTTTTTTAAAACAAACAAACAAACAAAAAACAGTTATGATGTTATGACCATATCGCAGAGGCGATGTATCTCCACCCCCTCTGTGTGTGTGCTAGAGGGAAATGGGGGGAGCGGGATGGGGGGCAAAATAAAAAAAAAACATGTTTTGAGATGAGGTGCTGCTGGCGTCTCTGCTGTGATGTGTGTGTGTGAGTGAACAGGCTTCTCGCACTTCAGCTCCCCCTGCTGTTTGGGATGACAAAGACTGCAGCTTCCCAACTGTCGCCGCCGCTGCCGCTGCTGCTGCTGCTGTCGGCATTTTTTTTTTTTCCCAACAAAAAAAAAAAGAAAATGGATGCCTGGACGCCGCTGGTCGTGCGCTCACTGTGTGACGGTGGGGGTGTAGTCTGGACGGCGGGTCTGGATGATTTTGGGGCGGGGACGTTGTTTGCCCCCCTCCCCGGCGCCGCTGCCGGTGCCGTCGCCCCCGTCCCCCTCACCCTCGGAGCTGTCCCCCTCGGTCTCACACACATGCACGATCACGCTGGGGGTTGTGGGGGTGCCCGTGTGGAGCTCATACTGCTCCCCTGGAACACAGCGAAGCGGGAGGGAGAGAGTGAGAGAGAGGGCAACGTGAGAACATGGGCCTATTTCTGCACCAGTGGGGACATGTGTGAATGCGGTTGTCGAGCTGTGTTAATCCTTTTTGTACATGCTGTGAATGTCATGTACTTGTATGTGTGTGTGTGTGTGTGTGTGTGTGTGTGTGTGTGTGTGTGCTTGTCTTTCTGTATGTATATGTGTGTGAGTGTATGAAAGTCAAAAAGAAAGAGAGAGAGAGAGAGAGAGAGGAAGAGAGCAAGAGAGGAAGAGAACAAGAGAGAGGAAGAGAGTGAGAAAAGTAAGGGCGATAGAGAGAGAAGGGGAGAGGGAGAGTATATATGAAGCTCTGTCTCTTTTTTTTAGTGTGTTGGGCCCACAGGGCTCAAAGAGGTTTGTGTCACATATGGGTGTACTCAGCAGAAGTGTGTCTATATAATGCTCACACACACACACACACACCCACACACATAAACACACACACACACACACACACACACACTAACTAACATACCTGGTCCCAGTTTGGAGACGGCGCAGAGCAGGTCATAGTTGATGAGGGGCTGGGCGTCTGGAGTCTGCTGCCAGCCCACCGGAGGGGACGCTGGGGGGGAGATGAGGAACTGCTTCTCTGGCTTGGGAGGCTGCAGGCTGGGACTGCCAATATGCACTGACTGTAGAGATAGATAGATAGATAGATAGATAGATAGATAGATAGATAGATAGATAGATAGATAGATAGATAGATAGATAGATAGAGAGAGAGAGAATAAGAGAGGGAGAAGGGGGAAGAGAGAGAGAGAATGAGAGAGGGAGGGGGGGAAGAGAGAGTGAATGAGATAGGGAGAGTGGGAAAAAAAGAGAGAGAGAATGAGACAGGGAGAGGGGGAAAGAAAGAGAGACAGAATGAGAGGGAGAGGTGGAAAGAGAGAGAGAGAGAATGAGGGGGAGAGCAAGAGTGGCGGAGAGTTAGAGAGAGAAGGACAGGCATTTGAAATATCACTGGTTGTACAGTTCAGTAAGCCATTATGTTCAGTGACGGAAAGACAATGAGACAAAGAACTACACCGAACAGGGAATGGGAGAGAAAGAGAAAGAGAGGAAGACAGAGAAAAAGTGAGAGAGTGAGTGAGAGAGAGAGAGAGAGAGAGAGAGAGAGAGAGAGAGAATGGTGAATGTAGAGGGAAAGTGACTTGAATTTGTTTAAGGTGAAAGGTTCTACAAACTGCATATAGGGAGGGGCTGTGGAAAATGACTGCATTACAATGAAAGTAGAACATACATGATAAGCTACTCTTGAAAATAATAAGATGAATGTGGTGAGAGAGAGAAAAGTAGAGAAAAGACATAAATTATATCTACCAGGAGTATTAATGACTTCATGAAGCGCAAATGTGGAGTACATGAGCTGTGAAATTGAAAGCACTCTTTGTGGGAATGTAGAAAAAGAAAGTCGTATAAAATTATATTCTGCAGGTGTGTGTGTGTGTGTGTGTGTGTGTGTGCGTGTGTGTGTGTGCTTAGGCATTAAACAGTGTTTATGCATTTGACATGGACAATGACTTCTAAAAGAATGCATAAAAAACATCACTATGGAGTACTGAATATTTCAAAAGCCAGACTAGAATAATCTGTGTTTGTGTGTGTGTGTATATTTGTGGGTGTGCATGCGTGCATGTGCGTGTGTGTGGGTGTGTGTGTGTGTGTGCATGCGTGTGTGTGTGTGGGTGTGCGTGCATGTGTGTATGTGTGTGCGTGCATGCATCTGTGTGTGTGTGCATGTGTGTGTGTGTGTGGGTGTGCGTGTGCGTGCATGTGTGTATGTGTGGGTGTGCATGCATGTGTATATTGGTGTGTGTGTGTGTGTGTGGGTGTGTGGGTGTGTGTGCGTGCATGTGTGTATGTGTGTGCGTCCATGCATCTGTGTGCATCTGCGTGTGTGCATGCGTGCGTATGGTGTGTGTTTGTGTTTGTGTGCCATATTTCCCCATGTTTACCCCGTCCCCACCTGAGCGAAGTACAGACGCATCTCTTTGCCGTTGAAGTCGCTCTTGTGCAGCTTGTCTCGGGCCTCGGCTGCAGCGAGCGCCTCGGTGAAGTTGATGCGGACCCGCCGGAAACTCTTGAAGAACTGAAACGTCGTGCCAGCATCGAACGCCAGGAACAGGGCTTCAAACCGACCCTAAGGATACACAAATCACACACACACACACACGCACACAAACAGGAGAAACACATATTTGGAGGGGAGTTAACAATTAAAACCAAAACATACGAATGTCAGTGATTCTCTACTGTACCTTTAAATATCAGCAAAGGGGGTGGGGTGTGTGGGTGTGTGGGTGTGTGTGGGGGGGTGACCTCTACAAATGTCAGCACTACATAACCCTGTGTGTTGCTGCTACAAACACTCTGGAGGATTCACACCAAACCCTCTTAAGGCTAAGCCACGTTTGCAGTCCTCTGCATGGACTTCAATGTATGCAAATGTGGTCACTTTGCAAGTGTGCCAAATCTGACAATTCTAAAACTGCTTGTTGAGTTTCTTGATTGTAATTGGCTGAAAGCCGTTGTAAATAAGTATAAACACACAGGCTATCCTCATCTTTAACATTCCACTACACAATTCCGTGTTACTCTTCATTGAACTTCAATTTAAAAAAAAAACATTACAATAGTAGTGACAGGCCATAGGAGTGAATTTCCCCTGCAGTCCACAGACCCGAGCAAAAGATTTGTACTGTACGCTGTACAAAACAACTCTTTTCCACCGCTATCCAGTCATCCATAAGGGTCCTTACCCGGACTTCAGGCTGGCTGAACACCTCCTGGTCCACGAGTGTGGTGACCAGGCAGAACCGATTGCACTTTGTCATTTTAAAATGCATGATGGGAAGGGAAAAAAGGAGCAGCAAGGTACCGGCCAATGAAAGCTAACCCCTGTGCGGAGTGAAACTTGTTTCACAAAGACGCTGTTGAAAGGAGGAAAACAAAAACGTTCTTCAAATCCTTTCTTGGTTAGTCTGTCCTTCTAGGCATGTGTGTGCCAGACTAAACTGACGTCTAGGAACGCATACAGAACCAAGACAAGAAGGGAGGCCAAATCCAACTACTGCCCACACTGCCAAGTCAAAAATAAAACGGTTTCCCTTTAGACTGAGAAGTTCCAGGTCTGTGTCCTTTTTCCTTGTCCAGTCACACACAAGCAAGTGCCCAGGAACCAAAGCAAGTGTATTTCACTACCTAGTCGGCGTCAGGCAGAACACAATCCTCCCTTGAGCTTTTAAGTGTCTGTAAGATAAAGACTCTCCGTTTTTTCTCGGCTCGGTTATATGAGTCCAGGCACACACCAGGACCGCCCCCCCCGGCACTTCTTTCTCAATCTCTCTCGCTCTGTCTTTCACTCTCTCTCTCTCTCGTTCTGTCTCTCTGTCACACACACACACACACACACACACAGTCATACTCTCTGAGGGCCACGGGAGGTGTGTCTTTTACCTTCCAACTCTTGCATCGTTCCCTCGCTCCATCCCTCCCCCTCCCCCTCCCCCTCTCCCTCTCCCTCTCTCTCTAGGGTGACTAATCCCTCGCTCACACAGAAAGCAAAAGGACTGGAAACTAATGACATCACCCTTTGAAAGCCTGGCTGTCCACCTGTTAATCTCTCACTCTCTCTCTCTCGCTCTCTCTCTGTCCTGCTCTCCACCCTCCCTCCCTCTTCTGCACTCTCTCTCTCTCTCTTTCTCACTCCCCATTCCTCTCTTCATCCAGCTCTCTCTCCTACACATAATGCCTATTTCGGTCACTTGTCCTTTTCCCTGCTCGCTCGCTCGCTCGTTCGTGTCCTCTGACCGCTCTTCCACACTGGCTGACGTCCATCGTTACTCCATCGGCCAGTTGGTGCTGGTGTATGGCTGGCTTTATATCAGACTCTCTTCCTTTAGCTCACACACATTACATCTCCATCTTCCATTTCCTTTCTCCCTGCCTTTCTCTCCTCTCCTCTCCTCTCTCCTCTCCTCTCCCCTCTCCTCTCCTCTTCTCTCCTCTCCTCTCCTCTCCTCTCCTCTCCTATCCTCTTCTCCCCTCTCCTCTCCTCTCCGCTCTCCTCCCCTCTCTCCTCTCCTCTCCTCTCCTCTCCTCCGCTCCCTGGCTCTTTTCCACCCCCCACCTCCCCTTACTACCCTCCAGGGTGTGGAGAGTGAGCAGGTAGGGTATGAATAGTCGGTGAGCTGAGCGCCCAGGTGTATTTTTGTCGGGCAGTGACGTGCGAGTTCCACCTCCTGCCGGGGACGCTCCATAGGGTTCTCAGTAGGACACTGACAACACACCAACACACACACACACACACACACACATATAAACATACAAACACACACACACACAAGCAAACATGCTCTGTCACTCTCTCAGACACTCTCTCTCTCACACTTACTCAGTCACACACATACAAACACCATGTGTACACTCACAGAAACACACACTACTTCTTGCAAACATTTCCCCCTCTTTGCTTAACACAGCTAGACAGGAGAGGAAAGAAAGGAGCATAGATAGCAAAACACATCCAAGGGATCCTTTTATGTAACTGTGGTACCAGCATGCATACTAGGTACCAACTAGGTACTGTGGTACCAGCATGCATACTATCATGAACACTATATGTATGGCTACCTGAGTAGGTATACATTACTTATCAATACTTTCAGGGTTAGCATGGATGGGTGTGTGTGTGCCTGTGTGTGTGTGTGAGAGAGAGAGAGAGACAGAGACAGAGAGAGTGAGAGCCTATTTATGTGTGTGTGAGCGAGCAAGTAAGGGAGAGAGAGACAGAGTGAGAAAGAGCCTGTGTGTGTTAGTGTGTGTGTGTATACGTACTTGTGTGTGTGTGTGTGTGTGTGTGTGTGTGTGTGTGTGTGTGTGTGTGTGTGTGTGTGTGTGTGTGTGTCCCAAAGGACACGGCCTGCGCTCATAACCACCCCCCCCCCCCAAAGCCCCAACCCCCATGGATGAGCGGATGGAAAAAATGGAAATATGAAACCAAAATAAAGAGGTGGAAAAATGCAGGGCGGAAAGCACAGGTGTGTTATGCAAAGCGGGACGAGGACATGAGGAGGAGAGGAAGGCGGTCACGGCAGCTCCACAGATATTTAACCTCCTGGCTCACCTCTTCACACTACACACACACACACACACACACACACACACACACACACACACTTACAGATGCCTCACCTCTTCACATTACACCACACTACACTACACACACACACACATGCGCACACACAGACACACACACACACACACACACACACACACACGCACGCACACACACACACGCACACACACACAATTACAGATAGCTCACCTCTTCACACTACACCACACTACACTACGCACACACACACACACACACACTTACAGAACATGTGAGCACTTACACACATGTGCACACACATTCATACATAAACCATGGTGACACACATACACACACCACACACACACATACACTCACATAAGCAGAAACGCATACATATTTCTACATGACCTAGGCTTATACAGATACACACACTTACACAATTTGTGAGCACACACACACGTATGTGCACATTCATACATAAACAATGGTGACACACATACACATAGCACACACATGCTAGCATATGAACCAAATCTCACACACACACAAACACACACACACACACACACACACATTTATACGTGACCCATACTGATACAGATACATACAACATGCGCACACTGTGGTACATAAACCATGGTGACACACACACACACACACACACAACATACATTAAATTGAGGCTTCAACAATTTCATTATAAAAAAAAAAACTGCCGCATTATCTGCAGGGATTTATCTGTGGTAATCTGCGGGTTATATCGAACGTCAGCGGCAAAACCAAAAAGACTGATTACCAAAGGCAAATAAACTGCCTACAGATTCTCAAGGGTAAGCTGCAGAACTGGCACTACCTACTGTCAAAGGACAACACACACACACACACACACACACACACACACACACTGGGGGGTGGGGAATCAATTACATAACACTACTGCCCCGGTACTCTCCCCAGCGGAGTACAGCGTGGACTCGGAGGCTGAGGCACACACAGGCCCATCTGTGCAGGGAGATGAGTGTGGACACTGGGTGGGATCATTACTATGGCCCTCACCTCTAAACACACACACATGCGCTCACACACAGATTCACACACACACTCACACACGCACGCACAAACACACACACGCACACACACACACACACACACACGTATGCACACACAAACACATACACACACAGATACACACACACACGCATGCACAAACACACACACATACACACACACACACACACACATGCGCTCTCACACAGATTCACACACACACTCACAAGTATCAGTGGCAAAGTCATTTACAGTTCACACATGATGCAGCTGCTTTACACGGACATGGTACATACATACATTTGCGCGCACACACACACACACACACACACACACACACACACACACACACACACACACACATCCTGTTCAGGCGGCCAGGGGGTGATTTGCAGAGCAGGTTTCTGTTTGAGTCACAGAGCAACTGACGCTGGTAATATTTTCCGTGCGGTAACCAGGCCCTTCGGTATAGAGTTACCCGAGAATGGTAATAAACGGCCAGGCTCTCCCCGTTGACCATCTTCTTCACCAAGACTCTGTTTCTCAAGAGTGCAGATTACACAGATAACATGCTCCTTGGCCAGGGCACTCCACAATGCTGTACTGTATACTAGGGGTTAAGGATATGGCGTTATTGTATCTACATGTAGATATGGTTATCATATGTACACATATGCTTATCATATCTACATCGTGATATGTACATATTTATATTGCAGAAGACTATGTTATTAACAGTATAGAGTTTCCCCCGCTTGGGCAGCATGTACAGCTCAGCCAATCGCAAGCATCCTTTTTTCTGCTTTACCTTTAATGTACACCTCAGGCCAGCCAACCACACATCTCGTTTGAACTTGCTGTTGATTGACAGCCACAACCAGCCAATCATAAACATTGCATAGGCATGGGAACGGCAGTTATTTACTGGTGCCTTTATGTTAGTGGTGACTGGCAATGATTGGTCAGTTCTGACTTATAAAAAAACTGTACTTGCCACATCCTTATTATTTGGTATTTTAATACGCTTAGTTATGGTTGAACCCATTGTCATAGAGTATTGTATCATAGTGAAAAATCTGGCAAAAATATTGAGATATGCAATTTTGTTCATATCATTCAGCCCAACTCAATGCCTTCATTGATTCATTCTTTCATTCATTTACCAGTGACCTAACCTGCGTGAGAGCTTATTGTGGTACAACTGTCCGGATTTCGTGATCGTGATTACTCGATAAAGTGTCATCAATGTGACTTATTGTTTGTCATGTTCTATCCACACCCAATTAAAAATGTCAAAACCATAAAATCATTCCAGTATTCATCACACACACCCCGAGGTCAAATACGTGCCAGGGCAAGACTATGACTTGACAATGTTTTCCAATGACTGTTACAAAGTGCATGTAATGATTAACCATTTAGGACAATGACTCTTTCACACAAAACAAAATCCCCCTCTTTGTATCCGTGTATGTTTTATCTGGGTTTTTAACGGAAAAAGCTTGCGACAACCGCATTCAATCTCCTATTAAATCTCCCTCATGAACACGCCCCTGCTCTGCCTTTGCAATCATGCCTGAGCGATGACATCACAGGCGTAATGCCGGGTAAAAGCCGATATTACAGACAGACAGTCAGGTGCCATGAGCCCTTTTCAGGAACAGCATTAACCTCTCCAGGAGCATCCCGAGAAGCTAAGTGAGGTCTACTAACCGTTTTTTTTTTTTTTGCATTGCATTGCATTGCATTACACTGCATTGCCTTTAACCTGGCACTGTTATCCAGAGCGACCGACAGTGAATTAAGTACAGGGACAGATCGCCAGGAGCAGTGTAGGGTTAGATGCCTTGGCTCAAAGGCACTTCAGCAATGAGGATAAGGATCTAAGATGGTTGATATCACATTTTTCCTTACTGGTACAGAAGTCAAACCTGTGGCCCTCAGATCCCAAGACCAACTCCCTAACCTCCTTCACCAGTAGGCAAGAGTGAGGGTTTAACTGTGGAGACTTCACTCTCATGTGCCTGTTTACCGTTCAGAATTAGCAATGCGTCCTACGTACGCCTTGCACTTGGCTCATCATATTTGAAAAAAAAAAAGACTTTCATTGAGGACCTCAGCAGTGTGCCGAATCAGTGGTAGAGTTTTAGTAAAAGCAAAAAGGGGTTCCGACTGGGCTTGAATGAACGACTTCCTCTATTCAGAGTCCAGGGCCATTCTATGGTAACATGACCCCTTGCGTCCAGCTGGGTAGTCCTGGAGCCAAGCCTCTCACACTTGGGTGCCCAAACAGGCCCTGCCATGCAGATGGAAAAAAAGAGAGAGAGTGTGCTGAAGTGAAAACCAAAAAAAAAAGAAAATGAAAGAAAAGAGCTAGCCCTGGCCAAATGCATGACTACTCAGAAGAATGTTATGTACACAGAAACATGCATGACTTGCTTTTCCATGGCCGGGGCGTCGTGAGGAGATTAAAACGCTCGAGTGGTGCCAGGCAGGAAACGAGCACAGCACGCCGCCGCCTGCTAGTCGACGACGCAGACTTTAGCGCGCTAAGAGCTGAGGCTGGAGGCTGGAGCTGAAGCCAGAGAGGGGCGATTGCCAAATATGAGTATGAATGAGAAGAAAGAAGAAGTGTGGGTGCCCTGCCCTGCCCTGCCCTGCCCTGGTGGGATGGGTTGTGCACTTGAAGGATGTGTGAAGGGGAAAAATGGGAAAGCGTGGTGTTTGGGGTGCACATCCAAAGTATATCAGCAGGTGCCAAAATAACATACTGAAAAAAACATACTGAAGAGAAAGGAGAAAAGATGGATTTATACCGGCATTGTTGTTTTAGTCTCAAAAGTTGCTTTGTGAATATTCTTAACATCAAATTGTTGTCTCTTTTCTGAGAAACATGGTAAGCATTTGCTGGGGATGGAGAGAGAGAAAGAGAGGGAGAGACAGAGAGAGAGAGAGAGAGAGAGAGAGAAAGAAAGAGAGAGAGAGAGTCTGCGTTTGTCAGGACAAATATGTATATGAACACTTCGGTAAGGCCAGTTGCCCTTAAAAGAACTACCAATTTGTAGAAGCATGCACATTTTCGTAACACTGCTACAAAATGAAAAACCTCATTTGAGTATTATAGCCCATAAAACTATGTGGAACGATAGCCATTTTGCCCTGTATGAACCATTTCTGGCCTGAGAAACCAGAATATGTAAGCTCACATGGAGCAGGTGCATTTCATCCCATAAATCCACCCTGTTATCACATATGAAAAGGCATGTGTAGTGTTGTGCACATCTTCAGGCCAATACTGAGATGCTGGCCCAGTGTTCAAAGGGAGGGCTGCCATTTTACAGCAGACTCTGAGCTAAATATTGCATGAGAACAAACAGGTTTTATCCACTGCAGCCAGCAACCTAATATATAACAGAGTGATGTCAGTGAAAAGTTACCAAACTCAGATCAGTTACTCGCTCTCATCGGAATGACTCTGTAAAAACACTACAAAAAATGAGCAGGTGTAAGAACAGCAAATGTTTTAACACACACACACACACACACACACACACCCGTGTTATGCTTCAGTAGCACTCTGAGTCGCTCTTGATTGACCCTCTTCTTGTCTGTGTTCTCGTTACCACAGCAACATTAACTAACATTTAGGACCTGTTAGCTAACACATTTTCCATTGTGCCAATGCACCCATATATAATAGTATGACTAATGTTTGTCGAATGCAGGGGTCAGTGCCTCCTGCTAAAAGATCAGCATTAGATTATATGATTACGCCGCATGGATCTAACCTTAAAACGCCATATGGAGATGTGTTCTGCAAATCGAGCCACGCGTCGCAATTACTTGTCAGGCAGCAGAGAAAGGGACTTTATCCAATTCCTGTCTTTGTTCTGAAGATACGCAAACTTAATGGTGAGAAACCAGACCAGGGTACATTGCATTCCGAACGCTCACTTTCCCCTACACATAGAAGTGAAAGACATTTCTGTGGGTTGTGCTGTTCGCCAGCATGGTTACCGCGCTTAGGTATAAAAAGGCCAAGTCAGTTCAATGCTGCCATGCCTTGCCTGCGCTTGTCGTTGAGGTAGCCTGCTGGGCTACATATTTCTGAAATGAGGGCACTTCCAAACCCGCGTTAGGAATCATATGAGGGCAATGTTCCGTGCGGGTGTGTTTATCTTTTCCTAAACCAAATAATGCTTTGCATTCGAGCGTGTTGCGTAAAGGCATTAGATAAGGGTGGCAAACTCATCTTGTTACAGGCCAGCAGTGCAACACAGGACCGCAGCACAGTGGAGCGCAAACAGGTCTCATGTTGGACCACTGAGACACTGGGCAACATCCAGCATACACAGCTATCAGGGGAACACGTCAGACGGGATGCAAAGTAAATGCAGATAAAGTGAGCGTAACTAAAACATCGAACGCTGGCTTAGGCGAGGCATGCTGGTGAACATGGAAGCTTCAAATAGGCTACGTGCCATTTCATTCATTCGACAACTGCACTGAACCACTAAAGAGACCGTCTCTTCTGCAGGAGAATGCCCCTCCTCAGTATTATGATAGGGGACAGGCTGTAGCCGAATGCAGACCAAGTCGCCTAGTTTAGAAATGAAACCAAAAGGCACAAGAACATAATCACCGGCGGTACACTCAGTCAGGAACATTACATGACATTGCTGTTTTTTTAATGCGCACGATGTCGTTTATTTACCTTCAAATGGTCGTCATTGAAGACATCCTCCTGCACTTTACATGCAATAAGCGCGTTGGGAAGGTCGGTAAGCTCTACCGCAGCCTCCCCTGCGCGGTTTTCCGACTGCTGCATTAGGCTACTGGCGAACAAACAATCACTTCTTGATGCTGCCCAGCTCTCGAACACAAACAAGCTGATTAAATGGTGATTACAGCCGGGAGTTAGTTCCCATCACCAAACCTACCCAACAGGACGCAGGACAGCTAAACAACAGCAGTAGCATACCGGTCGCCATAGACTAGGCTAAATAAGGTCAGCCCGTTTGCAATGGGACATTACTTGTCCCGCGACAAGGTAGGCTACAGCAATACTGTATGGCTGCCTTCAGAAGATGACGTTTTTGTTTTGACAGGCGGTGTCAGACACCGAGCAGCTGGTGGCTACGCTATTCCTGTTTGCGCGGTTTCCGCTACCAGTCAAAGCGTGCTGTGTCCTCACTGCAAAACAGCTGTATGATTGTTTGCTGAGTTTGCGAAGTATATCCAAAACATTCGAGGTAGGCCTATCGCAATCGTACCCGACACAGTCATTGCTGCATCCAGCCAATATAAAAAGACCAAAGATGTAGAGCTGTTCTGGATTATGCTGCCAAACGACGCCCCCTTTTGGCGGACGGCTGAATGGCTAACCACAATATTACTGTCATCTTAGATAACATACCGGTATTCTACTACCATAAACCAACTAATTGCACTGGTTCAAACCTAAGACACAAGAACACTGCTTTAAATGCTCTACCCTGAATTATGTCCCTCTAAAGCAATTTCCGTGTCACAAACGTGTCACAACAACAGCATATCAGTGGCCACCTCCCTCCTTTTCTGCAATACGGCATCAGTTCTGCCCTTAACATGACCAAGCATGTTCTGAGAATTAAGGCAAATCCTTTAAGGTGAATTGTGTGTATATTAGCTTACTAAAAGCTTACTGTTGTGCACTTGTGGACTCTGCTCTCACTCTCGCTCTCTTACTCTAAAGCTCTTTTGGGCGAGATGCTGTGATAATGCATTAAGTGTATTTGAGACATGCACACATCGATGAGAAACAAAGTCAATTAAAGACAAAACAAAGAGATCCATGGTTTGTGAGCATTTAAAACTTGCTATTACCGAGGGGTTTTTTTTTGTAATGCACTCAAACACTATACCAATGGATGAGTTTTCCTGCTTTTACTTCACTTCACATTTACTCAAACAATACCATTGCTAATATCTTGGGACTTAAATTGCTGTTATGGTCAATTAAATATGAGATAATTAATTTTATATTTATTAAGTGATAATTACTACTGTTTGGTGATTTAAGTGAATACTGTGAGTGTAAGAGGATAAATAGATTTACCGACAGAGACAAAAAAGATAGATAGATAGATAGATAGATAGATAGATAGATAGATAGATAGATAGATACATACATACATACATACATACATACATACATACATACATACATACATACATACACCTGGTTGCCACCACACACACCTGACACCATCTGAAACAAATAAGTTTATTTCGGTCTCATCAGACCATAAGACATGGTTCCAGTAATCCATGCCCTTAGTCTGTTTGTCTTCAGCAAACTGTTTGCAGGCTGTCTTGTGCACCATCTTCAGAAGAGGCTTCCTTCAGGGACGACAGCCATGCAGACCAGTTTACAGATTACAAAGACAACTGTGTCCTGCTAACAGTCAAGCATGGTGGAGGAAGTGTCATGGTTTGGGGCTGTATGAGTGCTGCCGCACTGGGGACCTACACTTCATTAAGGGAACCATGAATGCCAATATGTACTGTGACATACTGAAGCAGAGCATGATGCCCCCCCTTTGAAACTGGGCCACGGGCGGTATTTCAACATGGTAACGACCACAAGCACACCTCCAAGATGACCACGCCTTGAGTGAGGATGAAGGTGATGGACTGGCCTAGCATGTCCCCAGACCTAAACCCAATTCAGCATCTGTGGGGCATCCTCAAATGGAAGGTGGAGGAGCTCAAGGTCTCAAGCTCAAGGTCAGCTCCGTGATGTCATCATGTAGGAGTGGAAGAGGATTCCAGTGACAACTTGTGACGCTCTAGTGAACTCCATGCCCAAGAGAGTTAAGGCAGTGCTGGAAAATAATGGTGGCCACACAAAATATTGACACTTTGGGCACAATTTGGACATTTTCACTTAGGGGTGTACTCACTTTTGTTGCCAGTGGTTTAGACATTAATGGTTGTGTGTTGAGTTATTTTGAGGAAACAGCAAATTTGCACTGTTATATAAGCTGTACACTGCCTACTTTACATTGTAGAAAAATATTATATCTTTAGACTTCTCCCATGGAAAGATATAATAAAAAAAGTACAAAAATGTTAGGGGTGTACTCACTTCTGTGACATACTATATATGTATATACATTTAGAGAGAGAGAGAGAGAGAGAGAAAGAAAGAGACAGAGAGCGAGAGTGGAAGGGAAATAAAAGTGGGTTGTCACATACGCGGAAAACAGTGACTCTTAGGGCCGGTGACTGGTGTGGAAGGTGTGCCTTGATCTTTAAAGCGATCAGCTTGGGCCCAGCAACCACATCCCCCCCTGGAGCGGATTTATCAAGGCAAGTCATGTGGGGATCAGGGTCCAAACTTCATCATAATCCTTAGTATGGGGGGATGAGGGTGGTGGAGAGAGAGTGTGAGAGAGAGAAAGAGAGAGAGAGAGAGAAAGAAAGGGAGAAAGGGAGTGAGAGAGCGAAAGTTGCAAGGCACGAGGGCAGTTAGGGGTTGACCAGAGGCAACAGGAGTGTTAAGCACCTCTTTGCTGTGCTGGTCGTTCTCTGTTATTGAGCACAGCTCCAAGTGCTTTGCAGTACTTCGTCTCTGTTTTGACATGGCGCAAGCTAGTAAAACAACACCTTCGAGCTCCGAGTTTTCAGCAAAAGCAGCACTCATCCAGGAGGATGGGGGAACAGCTTCGGAATCAGACAAATTTGGGAATAGTGGTGAAGATGAGGAATTGGATGACGATGTGGAGGTGGCCGAGGAAGTGGATGAATACCTGAGTGAGGATGACATGTTAGAAGAAGACCTCTCCTACATCAACGGAATCCCCATCGCCACAGTCTCACAGGAGAAAGAAACCAAGGGTGAGACGAACAAAGTAAGTGATGCAACAGTGGCAAAGGGAGTGGGACAACTGGATCAAGACAAACCAACCAGTGCTGAGGAGTCCCTTAAAACTCATAAAAAGGATTCAGAGCAAGCCGTAGAGCCTGGATCAACAGAGCAAACTAAGCTACCACTTCATGAGACAGAGGAAGCAATAGTTAAACCCGATCAACAGCAGAAGAAAGACACAGAAGAGGCAAGTACAAGTACTGTGTGCACAGATACTGGTGTCGTACATAAATCTGAAGAAAGAGTTCATAAAGACGATAAAGTTAAATCGGATGTGGATGACGCTATAGAAGAGGTAGAGGATATAATGATAGAAGATGCGTTTGTCGGCGCAGAAAAGCAGTCAACTGCCACCATTGTTAAACAGCTGACAGAGGACAAACTGGCGGCCATGGGGGAGGCAGAAGCACAGCCAGTGGGATTGGCCAATGACGAGGCACCACGGGGTCGTGCTGTTCAGCCAGCAGAATCAGAGGTAATCCCTGCAGCAAAGGGGGGAGAAGGAGAGGAGGAGGCCGGCTTAGAAATAGACGAAGCAGTGCCTCCACAGGACACTGGTACTAAGGAACCAGAATGGTCTAAAGCTACTGTAGAACCACACAGGCTTCCACCGGAAGCAGATGTCCAATACCCAGAGGTGGATGATAGAACCGTGTCACCAACAGAACAGCTGGCAACACTAGAACTTGTAGATTTGACGAGTGAAAGTGTAGAGGAGTTAGTGGAGGAGGGTTTGGAGGTGGGAGAGTATTTGGATTTTGAGGACGATGAGGAGGAGGTAACAGTACTGAACCCTGCATTTGTGGAGACACAGCTAACCAAGGCAGAGCCTCTGAAGATAGTAATAGGGAAGGACAATATAAAGGCTAATGAAAATGAATCTGTGCCAAGTGTTGCAAGCAAGCAGAAAACTGTGCATGTAGAAGAGGAAGAAATGGTAATGATAGCAGGGAAAGACACTGTGCTAGATGGAGGGGAGAAAGACACTATCGGGGGAGCAGAGGAGGAAACTGTGCATGTTGAGATTTTAGAAGAGATAGAGATGACAGCAGCAGAAGAGACGTCAAGTGTAGTGAAGGAAGAAACTATCCAGGTAACAGAGGAGGAGATGCTTAAGCCACCAAATGAAGACACTGTGCCAGAAGAAGTGGAAGTAGTGGAAGACACTACAAAGACTGAGCTGAGTGTAGACAAAAAAGAATCCATCAAGCCAGCTGAGGAATTGACTGTACAGAAAATAGAGGAGGTGACTGTGAAGGAACTAGAGGAAGAGACTATCACAACAGCAGTGGAAGGGACTGTGCCAACCGTAGAGGACAAAGAGGTAGCAGAGAAAAAGACTGTGCTAAGCGTAGTAGACAAAGAGACGGCAGATGCAGGGGTCTGGCAGGAAACAGAGGAAGGACAGACTATCAAGCCGGTGCAAGAAGAGGCTGTAGAGAAGATCAAGGAAGAAGAGACTAGCAAGACAGCAAAGACTGTGCCATGTAAGCAGGAGGAAGATACCACCAAACCAGCAGATGAAAAGACTGTGGCAAAAATAGAGGAAGAGGAGGCTAGCAAGGCAGCAGAATCTGTACCAAGTGTAGATGAGGAAAAGGCTATCACACAAGCAGAAGCGGAGGCTGTGAAGAAAGCAGTGGAAGGAGAGACTATCAGGACAGCTGAGGAAGAGCCAGCTCAGAAAATAGAGGAAGAAGAGGTAACTAAGACAGCTGAGGCAGAGACAATTGCACCAGTTGAAGAAGACACTGTAGTTATTGTCAAGACAGAAGAGTCTATCAAGACAGCTGATGAATTGGCTGCACAGAAAAAAGAGGAAGATGCTATCATACCAGCCTGTGAGGAGACTGTGCAGACAGTGAAAGAAGAGACTGTGCCGGAAGAGACCATTGAAACAGCAGCACAAGAAGCAGTGCTGAGTGTAGAGAAGAAAGAGCCCATCAAACCAGCAGTGGAAGAGACTGCACAGGAAGTAGAGAAAGAGACTGTCAAGACCGCAGAGATAGAGGCTGTGCAGAAAGTACAAGCAGAAGAGGCTACTCAGAAAGCTGAGGAAAAAGCTGTGCAGGAAGAAGGGAAGGGGGAGGAAGAAACAGCAAAGACATCCAAGGAAGAGCATGTGAAAGAGGAAGAGGCACACACTGATGTCTCGGAGCAGCCCCTGTCACAGCCACAGCCACTGGCGGCTGAAGAGGATCAGGCAGGGGCTTTAGCGGAGAGGGTGGTTGAGCGTGTGGAAGAGCCAAAGCCGGTCAGCCCTGAGGATTTACCAGCTCCTTTGCAGGGAGGACAGCAGGAAGTGGAAGGGCCTAAAGAGGTTACACGGGATGAGCCTGTCTCCTCCCCCGCGGCGAAGGTGTCAGCAGAGGGGGGAGGGAGCACAGGGGAGAAAGAGCAGCCGGTCAGGGTAATGGCAGGTGAGTGGGCAACTGCGGAGGGAGGGGTTGCCAAGAAGGAAGAGCCAGCGCTGGCCACTGACAAGCAGCCCAAGGCGGCGGCACCAGGGCAGGGAGGGATCACTCAGATAGAAGAGCTGAAGAAAGCGGTCCTGAGGGTAAGGGATGGGTCAAAGAGGAGGAGCCGGATACTGGAGATACTAGAGCAGCCGCAGGAAGACACTGTGCCCTCGTGGGTGCGTGCGAGACGCAAGTCGGGGGAAGAGGTGCACGAAGGTGTCCCGAGTGAAGTCATTGCAACAACTACAGAGTCAGCAACAGCAACAGCATCAGCATCCGCGTCAGCTCCGACAACCACTCCACTGCTATCACCACTACTGCCGGCGCCGCCACCACCCCCATCAGTGCCAGCGCCATCACCACCACCTTCAGTGCCAGCACCAGCAAAAGGACCAGCGCCTACAAAGACAACCACGGCCCCTGCTGAAAAACCCACTAGAACTACTGCTGACAGTGCGTTCAGAAGCAAACAAGTCAGGTTTGAAAACGGATCGCCAGGACCAGAGATCGCTCCACTGCCCATCAAAAAGTCTGCCCTGAAACAAAGAAAGGAGACGAGCCAGACCCAGGCTGAGAGAGAGAGGGAGAAGGAGAGAGAGGAAAACAGGAAAAGGGAGGCAGAGGAAGAGAAGAAGTCCCTCCAGAAGTCAGGGGGCATGGAGAGCCCAGGACCACGGGTGGATGGGCAGGACTACAGTCCAGATCCAAATGACTATGAGATCTCGCTCTATGTCAAGGTAAGCAAACCACACCTCCACACACAACAATATGTTTTAAATACTCATCAATTTCTTTCTCAATTTTGTTATCTAAAACCAAAAGCATGTCATAAAAACACTTCTGAGCCCACCATCTCTTCACTCAAGCTGTTAATAGTGTTAGGGACCACATGATATGCCACAGTGACCATTAAAAGTAGTCTTATCTCTATGTGAGTCATTTAATCCCTAGTACGTGCTAGTAGGTTAATTGGCACTTATAGAAGATGGAAAGGGCTCCTTGACACAGAATGGCAGCCTTTATACAGTGGCATGTACTTATCATGCTAATCATTGTGGTATAGTTGCTAGCACTGTTAGCATTAATGTTTTGGGTAAGAGGTCAGACAGCCTGCATTAGCATGTTAGCAGGTAATTGCATTACTGTCAGTAGACTGGGAAATCTGGTCTAGTCATTTGGTTTGGTAAATCAGAGAGTGGCCTTCAGTGTAGCAGATGGCTGTTTAACATTGAACCTGAGAGATAAATGCACTGGTAATGTATTCTAGTTAAATATAATTATAATAATATTAATATGACTAATGTAGTTTTAAATAAAGCCATCCCTTCAACATCCCTTCAAATTAATATTTATATATTTTTATTTATCATGTTACTTGTGTCTCACATGTCAATTTGGCAAATGTTCATTCTTCTTATTTTATATACTTCTTATAATCCTTGTGATGGCCTCACTGTCTTGAACACAGTTGTATTTCTTTCTGAGAGTTACATAAAGCAACGGTGCAAGATTTTTCTCCAATGTTTTCTACACCAACTGGTCACACAAAGGTCATACAGTACATTCTGCTATGAGTCAGGTGGAGCCTTTCCCCTTCCTTTTCCCCGTGATCAAAAAAGGACCCTGTGTGTTTGCGAGAGTAGAAAGGGTCAAGGGTGACATGCCAAAGGCCTCGTGGTGGCTACTCATGCTACTTACCAGTGTGACAAAGCAATCGCGAAACGTACAGTAATGGAAAAAAAAGTTTAAGGCCCTTTACTAGAATAGCTGATATTTGCATTAGAAGCAGAGTGTGGTCATAAAAAAGATACGTTGCCCCTTGCAACTACAGAGTTCTGGTTGAAACACCTGTCATACATGCCATATACAGTACCTGTGATATGACTGTAACTCATACTTATAAGGTGCATGCATTCGTTATTCTGATCTTACATTTCCTTAAATGAAATTACAATTTACATCATAAATAAAATGTCTGATTTATAGTTCTTTCCTTACTTATTAAAGAAAGTTCTAAACTCAAGTCAGGCCTTATTAGGACAGCATAAGATGGGGAATGATTCTTTGGCTCCCCTGGCAATATGCGCATGATGCATGTCAATGGCTGTCACTAGGAGGTGTGTGTGTGTGTGTGTGTGTGTGTGTGTGTGTGTGTGTTTGCGTGTGATCTGAAAAGGAGATTCTATTTATCCCCACTCATTTGTGCCTGACCCTTATCTCAGCCAATCTCTAGGACAACCCACGACACACTTTTAGTGTGTGATATGCGATCTGTGATGTTTAAAGACATGACAAAACAACATTCAGGTATTTAATTTGCAATATACGGCCCATATGTACTGAATTTAATTGCCACACAACAATATTGATGATAGTTGTAATTACAGGAGTAGGTCAGTCTTGCAAAGGAGGAAAGACAAAGAAAAGGAAAAGGTAAATAAATTGATTGTTTGGATCAATTCTCAAGAGTCTGGTTGCCCAGGGGACCAGCCTGTTTTTGAAGCTTGTGGTTTCAGTTTCATATTATGGACGTGTAGCATTCTCTAGAAGTTAGAAGCTGGAGCAACTGGTATTTTGAATGAGAGGCTTTTTATTTTTGTGGTTGCACAGTTTAAGGTGTGTATAGAGTAGAGCATGTAGGCCTGTTAACACTGGCTGCAGACGTGTTATAGTTGACACATCACTTGTCAGTCTTAGCTGTCAGTTTTGTAAATGTAACAAATTGTTCCAGCTGACCTAGATTGATACTTGATATGTGACTGGATAAGGCTTTACATCAGCATGATATGATTGGTTCTGATCTCTCTCTAGACTAATATGATTGGTGATTGGTGGTGTTCCTAGAGATTAGGTCTGCACATTTAACAGCATGTTTCTGTGACTGTACTGTAATTAAAAAGAATATCATAAAATACATTCCTTCCTTCTCTTCTCTTCAATATGTGTAAGATTGACACTATGTGGTGTGTTTTAAGAGCTTTGGCTTATGTGTGTTTGGAGAGGAAAAAGAGTAAAATGCTGTATGGGATTCTACACATTAGTAGCAGACAAGCTGTAAAGCTGTGCTTTGAATGGCTATTGTTATAAAAAAAATGATGGTCTGAATGATTTTTATTTGTGTTCAAATCTTTCATTCTTTCATGCATAGGCTGCCAAATCAGGTTCATAAAATTAAAAGACAGCTTGCTGTGCTAAACAACATTTCCTCACTGAAAGATCTAAAAAACTTTCACTCTGAGTGTGGGCAATCGTGCATAGGTAGTGGCACCAAGACTTCATTCCTAAGTGCAAACACGACTCTCTCAATCTCCCTCTTCCTCTCTTTTATTCTCTCTCTCTCTCTCTCCCTCTTTGTGTCTCTCTTTTTCTTTCAAATACACACACACACGCACGCATGCATGCACATACACATGCATGCACACGCACACACATCTTAAAAGTTGGTGGCAGAGCACCGAAAGTCTTAATCCTGTGGAAAAGGCCTTAATATCCCACTCCAGCGTCATATATTATGAAGGAAGTCTTTGTGTGTGAGGCTCAACACACACACAGGACACAGGGCACTCACACATGCGCGCGCACACACACACACACACACACACACACACACACACACACACACACTCACACACACACACAAATAATTAACATTATTTTCAACAAAATAACTTAACCTGAAAATAAAACGTAGTATTTCACGCTACCTGAACTTCACTTAACTCCCAGCTAAAACAGAAATTATAATCATCATCAAATGTCATTTCTACACTACTATACCCTGCACTGCATTGATAGTCCACTGGGTCCAACATTTAATAGTAACATGGTGACCCACCTTGCAACAGCTAATGCAGTATAATCTGCAAACACACAGATCCAACATTGTTTTTACTTTTGAGGATATGGCTCTTTGTAAAAGATATACTGACAAACTCTTCACTGTAATACTACATGTGGTTTCATTTGTTCGTATGTTTTTACCCATATGTGATTATGTAAGACTGTATGTGTGTATCTGTGTGCGTAGGTGTCTGTGTGTACAGAAGAAAGAGAGACAGAGAGGAAAAGATAGAGAGGGGGAGGAAAAGAGATAGAAAAAAAGAGCTTCTCCTTCAATCGATCATGATTTTGCTCTTTCCCTCCTCTCTTTCTCTCACTCTCTTTCTGTCTCTCCTGCACCATCCACTGCGTTAATCTCTGTTGGCCTGCATTCCTATAAACTGTAATCTGATTAACAGCCTGCTGGACAGGGCCTGTTGGAGATCAGGGGGGTACAGGACTTTATGCAGCCCTTGTTTCTTTCCTATAACAGGCACACCACACACACACACACACACACACACACACACACACACACACACACACACACACACACACTCAAATACACACACACACACACACACATATACATACACACAGGGAGGGAGAGAGAGAGAGAGAAAGAGAGGAGAGTGACACACACACACACACACACAGTCACACACACACACACACACACACATATACATACACACAGGGAGAGAGAGAGAGAGAGAAAGAGAGAAAGAGAGGAGAGTGACACACACACACACACACACACACACACCACACTGATGTACAGCACACCATTTTAACGGCATCCAATCTGCATACACACCAGATCCCAGTCTCTTCTCTGTGGAAGGCACCTGTTCTAGAACACAGCTATTCATAGCCTCTCTGTGGAGTTAACTTGGGGTCATAGACACACACACACACACACACACACACACACACACACCACACACACACACACACCTTGCCAGTGTCAAATGGACGCATATAGTGTATACACTCACAATGCACAATGGACATGCATACATAATACACATCAGATCCTGCCATCCAGTGTGTGTGCATGTGTGTGTGTGTGTGTGTGTGTGTGTGTGTGTGTCCGGGGGGGCGCTGTGTATTAAGTAGGTTTCTGTGGTCACAATAACGGTCTTCTGTCTGATGGACGGCCTCAGCATACCATTTCCCGCCTACATGGTGCTCTGGCTCCCTTGAAGAGCAGAGTACTAAATATCAGCCTCAGCCTCAACACTACTAGATGGGCAAGAGGCTTAGTGGGTAGTCAGACATGGACAAGTCCTGAGGTGAATATGAATGGTAGCCTACTGCAGAACGAATGAGAAAACAGAAAAGACATGAGAAAATGCATTGTGTTGTATTATGTATCTATTATTAGTCATATTATGCTCATATTATGCGCATATGATGTAAGCTACAGCATCACACTAATACATTTCCCCAAGCATGATAGTGCCGCCAATATGAAACTGAGAGGAAAGAAATGATGTTTGAGATGGTTAGCGCAAAACGACAACACAGTGTTGTCCACACTGACTGGTAAGCAATGAATTAGCATTAGGTATAATGCTACTTAAGGCTTGGAGCTAAGAGATTAGCATTTGTTGCTAATTCAGTGTTGACAGTTTGAGTTTTCCTCATTAAGAGCAAAGGTGCAAACACATGGTGATGGTGATGATGATGATGATGATGATGATGATGATGATGATGATGATGATCATGTAGATTCCTGTTTTTTGAGTTGTGCAGGGGTATTGTATGTGCATGTAGCGTATTTGAATGAACTGTACTGTTGAAGCATCTGGTCCAACTAGGCTCAAAAAAAGAGTTGACAAAGGCAGGCTGTTGGTAGCTGTGTGTCCCGCAACAAAGAGGGGAGTGTTTTCGCTTCAGCATTCTAGTTGTTCTTCTCCACAGAGCACACATGCACACACACACACACACACACACACACAGACAGACACACACACAACACCCTCGCTCGCACACCCACGGGTTGTCAGAACCAAAACTCCACAGCCATAACTGATCCATGTATGGGAATGATACATTTAGAGGAAGAGACCAAAGTATTGTCCAGAGACGATTGGAAAACTACTCGACTTTGCTAAAGAGGTTCTTTCACAGCTCCTCACAGCTCTTACAACTGAAGACCTTGTTGTTGTCACCAAACCTAACCGCAGGACATGAAGGGCACTCTTGCTTAGGCTAGACGTGTGTTGTGACGTTGACCGTGAAGACTGGGGTTGCCTGGCTGTCATCAACGTACAGATGTGTGTTGGCTTGCACATACGCACACTCACACACAGAGACTAAAACAATGGCCTGGTTTGATATTGCAGCTAAAAAGTTTGGATTTCCCACCATTGAATTGTTTGTGAAGGTAAGATGTTCTGATGCTTTCCTATACAGCTGCAGTGTTCAGCTGTTTTTTTTGTTTGTCTTTTGTGTTTATCTGTGCTTGGCCCTTGTTTAGTCCTTTCAACTTAAAAGAGAAGCATCTTGGACAGACCTGTCTGACAAGAAACCCTATAATTTAGAGGAAGATTACTGCCAGGCAGGAAGAGACTACCAGTGCTAGCATATTTTAGAACAAAACTATTTGTTTGCTGAGAGAAGTAGCTGAGCTTTGTTTTGTTTTTAAAGCGACAAATGCCTTTCAGGAAGTGTCTGTAATTATTTGAGGGACTATTATAGTGCTGGAGGAAGTAGATCTAAGTTGATCTGGACTTAATGACCGCTGTTGACGTTTGAAAGCATTGCAAAGCCAAAGAGCACAAAGTGCACTGGGTTTCACCTAATGATTCAGCAGAACAACACAGCACCCACAGCCTATGACCAAACAAACAAATTACCTGCCCGAGGGCTAAGACATGCACATCGATGCACATCGTAGAGGCATGGAAGGTGAGAACAGGACAATGCTGCCATTGCTTATGTAATGGAACCAGACCAGGTTAAGTGTCACGCTCGAACTGTAGATCTTTCTTTGTGGCACCTACCCTCACTCACTGAACCAACACCATTAAACATTGAAAACAGGATCTTCAGCTAACCTGCTTTACTGTGTCAAATTTCCTCTGAACTTATGCAGACATTGCAATTGTTGTGTTAGACCCTTTGTATGTTGTTGGAGTTTGATGGGGTGGATTACCCTGTATATATGCTGGGTTATTTTGTATTTGCATATAATGACTAATATCAAAGCTAACATGGCTATTGTGTGTGTGTGTGTGTGTGTGTGTGTGTGTGTGTGTGTGTGTGTGTGTGTGTGTGTGTGTGCAGGCAGGTAGTGATGGCGAGAGCATCGGAAACTGTCCGTTCTCCCAGAGGCTCTTTATGATCCTGTGGCTTAAGGGAGTCATTTTCAATGTCACCACTGTTGACCTCAAGAGGTACACACACACACAAACACACACACACACACACACACACACACACACACACACACACACACACAAACACACACACACACACACACACACACACACACACTCATGCCAATGAGTATAAATGCACTGTACTCCAGCCCCAAATTAGGCAGTGATGTAGGCACACAGTTATGTAGTCACACACACAAATGCTTGCACATACAGACATCAACAGATACAAACGGTCATACATACACATATGCATGTACATGCATGCATTCACACACAAGTGGACACATGCAAACACGCATATGTAGACTACATAATTATACATAAGATCAATAATGTTGGCTAAACACATTGCATTAACCTCAGACATTGGCTGTTGTTTGCTGTTCAACTAAATGCACTATGTTAAACTGACTACTCTGACAGATTCTGTTTTGTAACTCTTGTTTACCAACAACACAATTAACTATGGGTAATCCCCTAAGGTAAATTCTGTACAAATGTGGACTTACAGTACAGCGTGCATTAAGGGCTTAAAATCTCTGTAAGAGAGAGCCTTCAGGCACTTGCTGACTTGAGAAAGGGGGCTACCCTAATCCCTAATTTAGGGGCAACGAGCCTCAAAGTCTAAGAGTCTGGGAGGTGCACATAGAGACTTAACCAACATCAAGGAATCTTGTTTACTGGCTGTCAGACAGGCTTGGAGCATCCTGGCTTACTCAAATCATCCATCTCAGCACGTCAATGATGCTCTTCTGATTATTAAACACAACAAACTATTTTTGTTTTCATCATCACTGCTCAATACTTTTTTACAGTGTTTACAATGTCGGCTATTACTGTAAGTGCTTTGGTTTTTCTTGCCTAAGAAAACCAGCCGACCTGCAGGACCTTGCCCCCGGTACTAACCCGCCGTTCATGACCTTCAATGGGGAGGTCAAGGTCGATGTGAACAAAATCGAGGAGTTCCTGGAGGAGAGACTCACACCACCAAGGTACAGATAATCTTTGGCATCTTTCATATTTACATGGTTTTGTCTGGGAGCGAGAGTGACCTCAAACAGAAGTTTGAAGTGTTATACGATTTTTTCCATTGCTTTTAGTTGTTATTTGTTTCTTCAGACTTATTTAATTAGTCATGCTGTACAAGATGACTTTTTTTAAGAATCTGAGTATAAATTTAGTATCCCATTAGAAGTACAGCAAGACTATAACATCTGTGTGTGTGTGTGCGTGTGTGTGTGTGTGCGTGTGTGTGTGTGTGTGTGTGTGTGTGTGTGTGTGTGTGTGTGTGAGTGTGTGTGTGTGTGTGTGTCCTTAGGTACCCAAGACTGGCTGCCAAACACGCCGAGTCCAACACAGCTGGCATCGATGTGTTTGCCAAGTTTTCTGCCTACATCAAGAACTCTCGCAAAGACACCAATGATGGTAAACAGCCGGCCATGTAGGCCGGCCATGGCAAAAAAAAAAACATGTTTTACCATTTTTTTGTATTTGTGTTTGTGTGTGTATGTGTGTGTGTGCATGCGTATGCGGGATCATATGTGTGTGGGCATGCGTCTGTGGGATCATGTGTGTGTGTGTGTGTTTGTGTGTGTGTGCATGTGTGCATGTGTATGTCGGATCATATGTGTGTGTGCATGCATATGTGGGATCATGTGTGTGTGTGTGTGTGTGTGTGTGTGTGTGTGTTTGTATTCAGGCCTGGAGAAGGCTCTGCTGAAGTCTCTGAAGCGTCTGGACGAGTACCTGCGCTGCCCGCTGCCAGAGGAGATCGACCCCAACAGCCCCGATGACCCAGAGTCCACACGCAGCTTCCTGGACGGGCCTGACCTCACACTCGCAGACTGCAACCTGCTGCCCAAACTACACATCCTTAAGGTATACACACACGCACGCATGTACACATACAAACACATATTCTCTTTCTCTCTCTGTTTCTCTGTTTCTCTGTCTGTCTCACACTCAGATAGACAGGCAAACACACACACATGCATGTGCATAGACACAGACACAAACACATGCACACACACACACACACACACACACACACACACACACACACGCACACACACATACACACACACACACACACATGCACACACACACACACACACTCACTCACTCACTCACTTACTGACCAACACAAACACACAAATCTGCACACCCTCATGTTGTCAGCATTTTTTAACATACTTTAAGGACCTTTTGTACTTCAGAGTGAACTCTGACATGTTAAGACTGAAAGTATTCGAAAACCCTCAGTTTAAAAAAAAAAGGCTTATTTGTTGCCACGATCAACCCCTTAAAAACTTCCTTTTTGTGTAATACGGAAGTGTGTAGAATTGGGAAACCCAGCTTTGAAATGTAAAAGCCCTACCACATATTTAGTCTAACTATTATGATTACACCAAACAACTTAATTTAGCTTAAATACTGCAGCAGGGTAGAGGTGCCAGTTAGTGAAAATACCCATGTGGAGAAACCGGCACATGGTAGGGGTTGTGGGTTCTAAATGCAATCTTGCGCGAAGCCACTATGGCAGGAGTAAAAAATGTTTTCGGACGCGTAGACGAGAGAAAGCAAACTAAGAATACTTATTATGTTCGGAAACAATGGTACATATCGAATAGATTTAGAACTACGGTCAAAAAACTGGGCCCCTTCTCCCACCAGCTCATTCAAACTTGCCACCCGCTACCTGCAGTTACGTACATAGGTGCGCATGTAAGAAGGCGGAGTTATATTACATAAATACCATCACCAAGCACCCAGTGATACCGTATACCATATAAAGTACATATAAGTCACGAAAATTATCTATCTTTCTATCTATCTATCTATCTATCTATCTATCTATCTGTCTATCTGTCTATCTGTCTGTCTATCTGTCTGTCTATATCTATATATACATATATTCATATTGTAAATAGATATTATTAAACATCATAAATGGCTCTAACAGTAGGGTTTGGGCTTTGTGTTGCTCTGGTGTAGCTGTGGTTGACTGTGGGTCCCTGTGGGCTTGCTTGCTCCCCCAGGTGGTGGCCAAGAAGTACCGCGGCTTTGAGATCCCGGCGGACATGACAGGTGTGTGGCGCTACCTGAACGGCGCCTACCAGAGGGAGGAGTTCATCAACACCTGCCCCGCCGAACGCGAGATCGAGTTTGCCTACATAGACGTCGCCAAGAAGATCAAGTAGACAGAGGCACGATGACACGATGAGTAGGAGGCAAAAGCAAAAAAATTCAGTGTGGTGTTGGTCTTTAGCCTTTGTGTGTGTATGTGTGTGTGCGTGTGTGTGTCTGTGTTGGTGTATGTTAGTCTACTTAAGTAAGCAAAAGACAGCAAATTGAGAGGACAAAGAAGTAACAAAGTGGTAAAAGGGTTTGTGTGTGTGTGTGTGTGTGTGTGTGTGTGTGTGTGTGTGTGTGTGTGTGTGTGCGCGCACTCCCTGGAGGAGTTCCACAGTACACATACAGTATAAACTTGTTTGGGCTCTGAAGTATCAGAACATCCACAGAGAATGCTGAGTCGCAAAACTTGGTTTCTTTTCAACCAATGGCAGGGCCATCCAGTAGAACCAATGAGTCATCAGCCACATCCCTACAGAATGGTCATATACTCAGAACCATTAGAGAGCCCGCAAAATTAATTTCTTATTGTACAAACACTACCTATGGCCTTGAGAGTGGTTAAGCAGATACTGTATGTACCTTTTGATCATTTATTAGAAAATCAAGCAGTTTACCTATTTACTGCCATTTCTCTCTTTCTCTAATACTTCCTCTGTGATTATTCCTTTGCTGTGTTTTGGTTCTGTTTTAAGTGAAATATTTACTATAAACATGTAAGACCACTGAAAAGACATGATAGAGACATGCTTTTACCGATATTGTCATGACCTCACTAGTTTGACCTCTTGCAATTTTCTACTCACAGGTTTTGTAAAAGCAAATTGTTTGTGTTATTTACGTTTACAGACTACACTAATGAACCTAATGATTTTCCACTCTGGTAATTTCCTGTTCCTCCTTTTGTATTGAATTGCCATTGTGTAGACAGTCTCGGTGACATCTCGTTCTCGTCTCTTGCCTCTGGTCCATCTCCGAGCAACGAATCTTGAATCCAGCTCATATTTGCGTATTGATTGTTTTTGTATCGTCGACCAGCCTGTGTTAACATTCAGACGCTTTGTAAACGGAGTGAACGCCTTATCAATCTCTTGAGAGGAGACTTAATAAACGTTGATTGGAAAACGTGAGGTGGTTTCAGAGTGGTTCATTTTTAATTTTTTCTGTGATGCTTACCTCAGTGAAGACAGCCACAGGTATCAGCCAGTCCTGAAGTGGCGTATGAAGATGAGGTGTATTCCATTTGGTCACGCTTTCTAAAGTATATGTTTAATATACTATTATATACTGTGTCGTATAATATTTATGTTTAGAATACTATCTGTTTACTTTTATTGTACAGGCAACTGTTCAATGACAATAAAAGTATTGAAGTCTATAGTCCTATAGACTGTTGAAACTATGTGCCTTGTTAAGGTGACAGTTTAGGTGAGGTTTGCTTAAGGTGGTAAGTGGGCAAACAATGAACAAAATGAAACCATATTTAAATCATAGGTGTAGCCGGAAATCTTTAAATGGGTAAGCCCAGAAAAAAAACAGGTGGGCCTAGCCAAACTTACATTATTTTTATTACTAAAACATCCAATCAAACTTACAGAACCTTTTAATCGGGTGGGCCTGATTGGCAAGTGGGTAGGCACAGCTTACCCCAGCCCACCTGAGGCTATGCCTATGATCTGAATGATCCATAATGTCTCTGTGGGTAGACTGTATGAATAATGGTTTACCTTACCTTTTGCTCTAACGAATTATAATTTGATCATACTCAAACAACATGCTATTAGAAATAGAGGAATTCAGTTATTAAAAACAAACTGCAAGTTTGTTTCTATTCTATACTGTAAGACTGATATGGACACATTTTCACATGTGTGTGATAATCATGATAATCATGTCATGATTTTCATTAGTTTATCAGAAACCAGTCCGTTAAACCACAGGTGTTTTGTGGTGGTTACTGGTCTTAACTGAGCACTTGAAATCATACGCTTGAGCACCATCATGCCAGTCAAAGCTGTTTTTAAATCATTAAAATACTTTTCTGTAAGCCTGAGTGGGTATCACTGTGAGGACAGCTTG
>CM059274.1:19774416-19779416 GCA_030347295.1 Setipinna tenuifilis | reverse complement strand
CAATACCCAAAGACCCTGGCCACAATGGCTGTGGAGGATTGGGAGGTTGTTGCCAGGGGGGAGTGACCCCTGAGCCAGTGACGTCACAGATGTTTGACGTTGGCGCGTTTGCGTTTGTGGGTTGCCCAACAATATGGCTTCAGGGCTTTCCTTGCCAGGGCAATGCATACTTTCAGCTCACCATATATGTTTGGAGTATCCAAGTGCTCTTCCAAAGCCACAAAGACATCACAGGCTTCACTTGTGTTTTAAAGACTCAACAACACAAATGTACACACACACAACACAACACACACACACACACACGCACACATATGAACAAATGCACACGTGCAGGCGCACACACCGACACACACACATGTGGGCACACAAACACACACGCACGCACGCACACACACACACACACACACACACACATACAAAGGGAGCCCTGAGATCTTATTGAAGATCGGGACCATTCAAATGTGCCACCCATATGTAAACAAGAAAAAGGAGTGTACGTCCAACACAGCCCTGAGTTAAACAAGATCAGCTGAGATGAATATGTGTTTTTTAAATCTACCCTCCATTGCATTGCAGTGAAAGGACTAGGAATAATAAAGTAACTGTCATAAGAAAAAGTCATTTCTCTCAAAGTCAAGTCATACAACAGTGGATAGCTACGCTCTAGCAGAGGTGTCAATCCCCAGTTCAGAAAGTAAAAACCCTGCCACAAATTTGATCCAACCAGCTCTGAATCAGCTGATCGTAATGAGCACTCAAGACAGGTAGAACAGCTACTCAGTGAAGTCACCTGTGTTAGAAGGAAAAGGTGGCAGGGTTTTTACTTTCTGAACCCGGGATTGACACCTCTGCTCTCTAGCATCTCACACCAATTTATTCTTCATTTCTTTCTCCATTGAAGCCGACTAGGCTGATGAATGCAAATGAAAAGATAAGAGTGTTTTTGCACACTGGTAAAGATCCTAAAAGGTTTTTTTGGCAATGTAAATTAAATAGACCTTTTGGGATCTTTACTGCAGATGTTGTCCTGCACTGGTCTCACTGAGGAGGAATAAGCACATGTTTTTTATACTAGCCATTTTCATACATACGTTTTCATTTAAAGCACTTTAGAAGTAGAATTAGAATCAGAATCAGAATTGGAATCAAACTTAGAATCAGAATTAGAATCAGAATCAGATTCATTGACCAAGTACGTATACTTACATACTCAAGGAATTTGCCTCTGTCAGATGTTGCCTCTGTAGTACACATTCACCATTCAGACATGTGGTGATTCAATACACACAAGAGTCAGCTGCTGGCACTTACCTTGTGTGGTGAGGCTGCGGAGAGGCTCAGCCTCCAGTGGTGCGGCCTCGGTGACTGGCATCATTGCCAACAGCAGCAACGGCATCACTGCTGCCACCACCACCACCACAGTCGTCCTCCCTGGCACAGTCACGGGCATGGGCATGGTCTCTCTCTGCATGACTGCTGGGTCGTTTACGTTCAGCTTTAAGCTAGCGAGAAACTTATTAAAGATATACAGACCAAAGATTTGACGTTCCTTGTAAGGACTACCTAGAGACGACTTAACTTGGAACTTATCTAGAGCTGCAGGATGAAAGAGTCCTCCTGTTGTCTTACGGTTTAAAGCTGTGCGCCAGCGTAGCTTTGTTTTTCTTGTACGTACTGTATGCACACATGTACACACTCGTTGGAATGCTGAGATGCGCCCCTCTGAAGGAGAAGGCTTGTCGTGAAAGGTGTGTGTGTGTGGGGCGGCGTGTGCGTCGCGTGGGCCGTGCGATGCGATGCGTCGCTCTCGCTGTCTCTGTCTTCCTCGCCGGGTCCTGGGCCGCTTCTTATACCCGGGGCCAGCACCAGCACCTCACGCGCCACTCGACCAATCACAGCTCTCGCCAGCGCCCCACACCACCACCCTAACACACACACACACACACACACATACACATACTGCCCACACACACTCATACAGACAGACAAACCCCTTACAACCCCTCAAACCTTCACTATCCACCACCCAATTCTGCTTGTGGTGTGGTGTGTGTGTGTGTGTGTGTTGGAGTGTGTGACATTTAGGGGGGTGTGTTTGGTGTCGGGGGCCTCCTTTGTGTGTGAGGAGACAGGCTGTGGGCCCTTCTACGTCAAAGGCCCTTTCTGCAGAGGCTCCTGAGCAAACACATTAACAAATGCCTTATCACTGCTTATACAGCACAGAGAGGATGTCAGAGTATGTGTGTGTGAGTGTGTTTAAGTGTGTGTGTGTCTGTGTGTGTGTGTGTGTTTAAGTGTGTGTTTATGTGTGTGTGTCCATATGTTTGTGTTTGTGTGAAATAAACAAGGACATACAAATGAGTGTACACGTCACCTTGATGTATGGGTGCATGAAGACGCACAGTATTAGGATATTAGCATATTTGGCATATTCAGTGAGCCACTGACTCATACCTATCAGCTGTTACAATCGAGTGGCGAGTGTGTGGGGGAGGCGAGTGGCAGTGGTTCACATTTACAGACAGCTCATACTCCTAATGACCACATGCTGCTTCCTCCTTCACCTTCCTTCAGCACTGTTGCATCACTGTGGCTGTTTTGTCTAGCTAACAAACATCAAAAGAGATGATATAGAAAGCAATAAAAAAAGTCTGTTAGCTTATGTCCTCCTTTTCCTCTGTTAGCTTGTGTCCTCCTTTGTGTAAGCTGATTTGGATAAAAGCATCTGCTAAGTGTAATGTAATGTAAAAAAATGTAGAAATGTATGTAAAAATATAGAAATACTGAAAAAAGAATATTATGATCTTGTCAGTGTTGACCCAGTGTAGTATGAGCTGCTGATATTTACATTCTTTCAGAAGTAGGGTCAAAAACAACTCCAGTTAGAATTGATGTTTTGTATGCATAAACTTAAGCAATTTCTTTTATTTTGGTTAAGTAAGATGATTTTCATTATATTTTGGTCAACAGAAGAATATTTTCATGTTTGATGGCCATAATGTGTGTGGGTGTGTGTGTGCCTGTGTGCCTGTGTGCTTGGTGTGTGTGTGTGTGTGTGTGTGTGTGTGTGTGTGTGTGTGTGTGTGTGTGTGTGTGTGTGTGTGTGTGTGTGTGCTTGGTGTATGTGTGTGTGTGTGTCTGTGTTGGGGTGCCTTTCAGTGTACTGAAGTGTCTGCAAGGGTCATGTCTTTCTTTGAGTTAACTTAATGAGTCAGAAAGTGTGGGAGTGTGTGATTACATGCCCCTCCTGATGTCAGACATGAGGATATGATGAAGAGCGAAAGAATGCAGAAGGAGAAAAAAGAAGAGAGGATGAGAGGATGAGAGGATGAGATGAGATGGGAGAGCAGGAATAGAGATGGCAATCAGCTCTGGTTGCCGGGAGGAGAGAATCTGATCTCAGACTATTCAACAATTCATTACCCTTTCGTCTCACCACTGTCCATCCGTTTTGGCCCGTGTGTGTGTGTGTGTGTGTGTGTGTGTGTGTGTGTGTATGTGTGTGTGTGTGTGTGTGCGCGCGCGCATGTGTGTGTGTCTTTGGAATAATGAAGAGAAGGAAGACGATGGAAGAAAGAACGACACAGACAGACAGACAGACACGCAGACAGACACACAGACAGACTGCCTGCCTGCCTGCCAGCCAAAGAGTCCAGTATTTGTTCTGTGTGTTTAAAAGTGCACTTGAATGAGATTGAGAGAGCGAGAAAGAGACAATAAGGGAGAGATAAATAGAGGAAGGGAGAGAGAGCAAGAGAGATAGAGAAAGGGAAAAAGAGAGAGAGAGAGAGGTATGCAGGAGTGAGTGAGTTTTCTTGTTCCTTCTTTTTTAGTCACCTTCAGACTTTGAAGGGCTGCGCTCGGCTGTTTTGTTCTGCGGTGAGTGAGATCACAAGGAACAAAAGAACAAAAACAGACACCCCAGACAGTCTGTCTCTGTGTCTGCATCATCCTCATCTCTTTCTGTTTTTTACTTTTTCTCCCTTTCTCTCTCTATCTCTCTTGTTCTCTCTCTCTCTCTGTTTCTCTCTTGTTCTCTCTCTCCCTGTTTCTCTCTCTCTCTTTCTCGCTTATTCTTTCTTTCTTTCTTTCTCTCTCTCTTGTTTCTTTCTCTCTGTTTATGTCTTACATGTCCTTTGTCTAAACATTACAAATGTCTCTGATAGATGACAACAGAGATACGCTGTGAATCCGATTATCTCAGTAACAATAGAATTGCTGATTAAAAGAGAGTTTGATAAAATACAGAAGAGTCAGTCCCAACTATACACAGGTAGGTATGTTTGTGCTGAAGTGTTTTACGCAGTCTTACCACTAAGGGGCGCTATTGTATCTCTTTGTGCCAATAGACTGATGTTTTTTTTTCTCTACCACTTCAGAAGTTGGAATAATGATGTAAGGGAATGCAGTCACCACTGCCACAGTAAGGTCTCATGAAATAAATTATCTAAACAAAAATGGAAAACATAAATATGCTGAAATGTAAAGGAACATCATCCATCAGGGAAACAGATTAAATTTCAAACTCAAAACAGTTGCAAATCTGGTGTATCTTATCAAATGTGATGTTTTTTTTACATGTTTTTTTTTTAACTTTCCCAGTGCGATAAAGACAAAATAACTGACCCTAACAAAACAAATGTACACACCCAGGGTTTCACAGATTCCAGTTAAAGTTAAAGGCCTGTCTCTGTTTTTTTCTACAAACAGGGATTGCCTTAAAGATGAGACTTTCTTTGATTGGTACAAATTCCATTTGATATACATTGATATACTACATGCTTTAACCAAAAAAACAGATCAAAATTATCCATATAAATCCAAAAGACCAACAACCTCAGACAAGAGGTCAGACAGAAGCTTTAAACAAAAGGTGAAAAATGATCTGCCTGTTACCCAGATTTCTGTAACCAATCTGTAATGCCTTTACAGTGAATATGTTACACTACACTTTGTAACAAAAAATTGTCGATATTGCTTTTCTTTTTGACAGACTC
>CM059274.1:19729416-19769416 GCA_030347295.1 Setipinna tenuifilis | reverse complement strand
CTGACAAACAAATTTAATCTCCTCCAAAATGGCTGACTTTCGTTAACTACCCCATCTCCCCCCCGCCACACACCTCCACCTCTCCTCTGCCTGGCACCTTTCTCTCTCCCTCCCTTTCCCTCAATCCCTCTCTCCATTCCCCTTTCTCACTCTTGCTCTCTTTCTCCCTTGCCTTCGTTCTCTTACCTCTCTTCCTCTATCTGTCTCCCTCTCTCTTCCTCCTTTCCTCTACCTCTCTCTCTCAATCTCCCCCTGCCTTGCTCTCCTTTCTATGCCTCTATGCCTCTCTTCTCTATCCCTTTCTCCCTCTGTCTTACTCTCCTCTCTATCCCTCTATTCTTTTCTTCTCTACCCCTCTCTCCCTGTCTTGCTCCCCTCTCTATCCCTCTTTCACTCTCTCTGCTCTCTATCCCTCTATATCTCTCTTCTATATGCCTCTCTCCCTCTGTCTTGCGCTCCTCTCTGTCCCTCTATCCCTTTCTCTCTCTATCCCTCTATCTCTCTCTCTCTGTGTCTTGCTCTCCTCTCCATTCCTCTCTTCTCTATCCCTCTCTCCCTGCCTTGCTCTCCTCTCTATCCCTTTATCCTTCTCTTCTCTATCCCTCTCTCCTCTCCCTCTCTTCTCTCTCCCTCTCTCCCTCTGTCTTATTCTCCTCCCTATCCCTCTCTCCACTCTCTATCCCTCTATCCCTCTCCCTCTCTCCGCTCACTTCTCTCCTGAGCTGACACGGCTGACTCTCTCTGTCCTGTCCTGTCCTGTCCTGCCTGTGAGCCCAAACCTGCCTGTGCCTGTGCCTGTGTGACACGTCCCCAAAGTCACGGCGGACACCGGAGCCTCGGCAGCCTCCACTGGAGCCGTAATTAAAGGATATGTTACGGCACGGGGCCGCGGTGTCCTGTGACCGGCCCCGAGACCCGATACCTGCGCCCGCTCCGCACAGCAACAGACCCCCATTAGCACGGATGAATTATACATTCAGCAACACATCCAGCAGCATATGGGGAGGGAGAACGGGGGAGAGAGAGCGCAGGAGAGAGAGAGAGAGAGAGAGCGCAGGAGAGAGAGAGAGAGAGAGAGAAAGGGGTGGCGGGTGGTGGGGGAGTGAGTGAGAGGGAGGGAGGGAGGGAGAAAGAGAAAGGGTGTCAAAATGGCCAAGACTGGTGAGAAGAGAGAGTGTGATGAAAGAGAAGAAGCAAAAGTATCTGTGTGGACACTTTGGGAGTGTTATCTACACTCTCTGTTGCTGTGTGTGTGTGTGTGTATGTGTGTGTGTGTGTGTGTGTGTGTGTGTGTGTGCGTGTATCTGTGCATTTGCTTTGCATTTGTTTGTGAATGTGTGTGCTGTGCATGTGTGTGTCTGTGTGTATGTGCATGTGTGAGTGAAAGAGAGACCCTGATTGTGTGACAGTGAGTGAGGAAGTTATAGACGTACACAAAGTGATGTCAGAAAAGGTTACAAATTACAAATGTTTATATCTCATGCCTCCTTTTTTATCCAAAGCGTTGCGCTTGAAGTGAGAACAAACAATACCTCGCCTCTAATAACACATGACCTCTAATATCAGCTACATTTCACTGTAAATATTGTGCTGTTAACTGCTATGCTAAGTGTAAAAAAAGATATCACTACTACACTGCATCAGTTTATTTATTTCTTTGTTTGTGTTTGTTTGTTTGTTTAGATTTATTACATGTACACAATTCAGTCCATACAGACAGAGTGAAGAGAGAGTGAGTGAGAAAAAAAGAGGGAAAGACAATCCAAAAGAAGAAGAAGAGAGAGATGTAAAACGAGTATTAGATTAAAAGGTAAATAGATAGCATGGGAGACAAAAAGAGACTGTGTGAGACTAGGAGGGCAAACATAAAAAAATAGTTTTTAAGGTACAGAATGCAGGCATACTAGCTGCATGCACCCATTCACATGCACACGTGCACGCACACACATGCACACACACAAACACACACACACACACACACACACTAGTGGCACAGCTTACTTATATTCATTCTGTTTTTTTATTATTGTGATCATCTTTGCACACCTTTGATGCATGCACTATTACTGCTCAAATGCACTGAATTTTGACTGATATCCACTCTCATCCAGACACACACACACACAAAAGCGAGAGAGAGAGAGACAGAGAGAGAGAGGAAGAAAAAAGAAAGAAAGAAAGAAAGAAAGGGAGACCGAAAAAAGGGAGAGCAAGAGAGAAAGACACAGACGGACAGAGAGAGAGAGAGAGAGAGAGAGAGAGAGATGGCCTGACAAGGGCTTCTTTTATATTCCGACAGCATTGCCCTAAACATCATAATGAGCAGGTGGGGAGGAGAGAGCCTGATGATGCTCTTAGGGCCCTCATTTAGATTTACTCAGACACACTTTACATTTCATTACAGGCCTCTCAGTGCTCCCGCCTAATAGCACCCTCCAATAGGGCCATTTACAACACACCAATATAGCTAGAGAGAGAGAGAGAGAGAGACAGACAGACAGACAGACAGACAGACAGACAGACAGACAGACAGACAGACAGAGAGACAGAGAGAGACAGGGACAGACAGACAGACAGACAGAAAGAGAGAGACAGACAGACAGACAGAGAGAGAAAGAGAGAGAGAAAAAGAGAGAGAGAGAGAGAAAGAGAGAGAGGGAGTTGGTCAGTTTACAGAGTTTCAGTCGCTATGATTGTGTTGCAGTAATTTTGCAATATTAACCTAAATGACATCAAAGACTTCAAGTAGCATAAATATAATTTTGCAGCATCTTTTCATGAGTCACAATCTATCTATGTAATAAAGGTCCTACTGAAAATAAAGGAGAGTGGCAATATTAATTTCATGTATATAGATCAAGTGAGTCTAAAAAAAACATAAAGCTTTAGCACATCTTTGTGAAAACAGATGCATAGCAGATGAACAGAGGTCACAAGCGAGAAATTTAGAAAGAACTATGTTGCATGCAATGTTTTTTTTGGTCATTTTGGTCCTGATACCTTTGTCAGGTTATTTGATTCATCAAAAATGTGACTTATTAAATCAATTGAATGCACCATAATCAATCTGCAATTTCTATACATGGCATAGAAAATAGAAAATAGTGCATGCTAATAGTTTTAACTATCAGGGTTTGTCAAACATGTTTAACTTCACATGAAAACAAAAACAAAAAACAGTAATCCCTTTCACCTCAGCATCTGTATATTAATAATTATGATAACCACCTACAGCCTGCATTCAACTCACAATCATAGCAAAAAAATAGAAAATAAAACTAAAAGCAATTTAACAGACATTATTTGAAGATGGTATCAAGTCAATAACTGCTTACAAAGTGCAGAAGCTCTAGATTTCAATTTTGTGAGTTAGGCTAAGCAAGCTCTTTGTTATCCTGAGTGATGTTCAGACATGGACTTGTGGTAATAAGTGAAAGTGAGGACCACTGTCATCTGTCTATCTATCTCTCCCTGCCGGACACAGCTTAAAGCCAAGCTGCCATGTAGGCTGGCCTGTCTTCCGCGCAGAGATGCGCGAGACGACATCGTCGCCAGGGTGATTAATGACACCACAGAAGCCATGATATCAACTCGGTCGACCTCTCCAGCGCAAACGCTCCATTTCCAGAAACAATGCACTTCGGTCTACGGTCCGCAAGCTGGTGGAGACATGATGCCGTTTAAATGTCCCTTTAAAAGAATAAAACAAGCAAAACGCCGCCAGGTAAATAAAATCAGTAAACACAATGTGACCCCAGTCGCCTGCAAGGGCAATGTGGGGCTGATGCAATAGAGTGGGAGGACTAGGAGATAGAAAAAACACATTTCAGACTAATAATAAAAAACCTACAGCCATATACAAAGCATGTCAGTGCTTTTATTTACTCTTGGAGCGGTATCAATTAACTAAGCATTACAGTTATGTTGATTGATTGCGGGTTTTTAAGGGAGAAACAACAGAGCTCTTACTCAACTTCATAGCTGAATTCCTTAAAGGAAAGTAGCTTATGGTTGAAGGGTTTTAGGATTCAAGGCAAACACTTAAGTAGAAGTAGCCTACTTTGGCGAATAGCCAATATGCTTTTCTTGCCGCAGAATATAAAACATGATTTTAATTATGGGTGGAGTGCACTTATTACTGCACATTCACACTTACACCATTTGTGTCAGTGCAATTCTGACAAACCTCCATGGTCTTTGGGGACATTTGGACTCATCTAATTGATGCCAAAGCTGATGCAGGTATTAGCTTTTGCTGACTCCATAAACTCGATATCTGGTCTACACCTTCATTTCCAAGTATTGGTGACCGTATATCTTGGTGAGTCTATTTTAGCTATAGCTGCTATTAGGTTGCATGCAGAAGCACCTAGCTTACACCGAGGTTATTTTTTAACAAGAGTGGGCCTATTGCTTTGAGCAGCTTTAAGTTGTCTGTGGTATCATGCAACAAGTGCGCAGATTGTCTTTGGTACGAAAAAGCTCCCCATATGGTTTTCCACCTAGCCGAGGTCATCTGAGGGAATCTAATTTGTTAGAAACATAAGTAGAGCGATAACAAAAGTACCACATAAAACGATATCAATTTCCTTTACTGGGATACAGGAGAAGAAAATCTTTAGGAGACGAAACAGTGCAGTGAGGTCACCGGCATTCTTTCAGCCACTTATGTGGAGTTTGTTTTCCTCTCGCGGTCTTGGGGGAGATAGCTTTACCCGCCCTGCGAACAGCCGTGGCATGTTTGTTTTCCAGCATCTTCACCATTTGGGCGAGCGTTTGGATTCCGCCCGGCGAGCAACGATAGAACCGGAGTTAATTGCGAGCCTCCAGAGACTCGCGTTCGGGTGAAGAGTGGTCGGTCTGGGACCGTTGCTGCGGGAACGGCGCGAGGCAGACTGCGAGGGAAAGCCCTCGGGGGTCTTAGTTAGGAGTTAGAGAGAGGGAAACGCATGACAGGTAAACAACAGCTCCAGGGCCTTCAGCATCAGCCTGGGTTGGCCCTGTCCAAGAAGCAGTCGGGTGAGACCAGCAGAGGGAGAGGAGAACCGAAGGTGCTGGATTAAAGGCGAGCGCAAAGGAGGTGGAGAGTCTCTGAGAGACCACATTGCACACAAACACAAGCGTTGTTTGGTCTCAGTTCCTTATTTTCCCCTTAATTCATTATGCTGATTACACTCCTTTGAAGTCACTGAAGCAATTATGCCTTTTGAACTTTTTAGTAGATAAGTTTTTATTAGGTGTGGGTGTCTTGTCTGTACACGTGGCACCAGAAAATACGCAGAACACAACACTCAAATTGCACAATAACACAACACAAAATGGTGTTGATATTTGGAGTCTTCTTTATTCAACTTAACAAACTCACAAAGACACGTATTCAAGGTGATTTCGGCATGTCATAGTTTTGATGACTTAAATATCCTTGCTATCTCTTGCACATGACTCAGAAGCTTTTGTCATCGTTTCAGCTGACACAAACTACACAATATTTATAAATGTGGATTGCGGAGAGGAGTCTGGTTGGCGGTCGCTCAGGTAAGTGTTGACCCTGGGTGAGGTCACAGCGGTGAGGCAGGAGACAGGCAGGTGGTCACTCTGGAGCCCCACCTCCAGTAACAGAGATTCCCTGTTGAGGCTGTGCTCGACAACAGGATGAATCCTTGTTACTGATGGTGGAAGATCAGTTGTACCGCACAGCAAACCTACAACACATAAATGCTGGAGTACAAAACACACGTGCAGAAGTACATCATGAACATCATGAACATGTGGACGCATAGGCACACAGACACAAACACACAGACACCGTCACACTCACACACACACACATGCACATGCACATGCACAGACACACATGCCATCTTATACATAATCACAGACACATCCACAATCTAAAAAACTCAAATGTTTAGTTTACTTTTCCAAAAAGTGTTGTTATTCCCATGGCAGATATTCTGTCCGTAGGGTATTCCTAAACTATACCTGCACTATACCTTGACTTCCTCTACCTATCTGAGAGCAGGGCAGCGGAATGACCTTTGCTTGCGATAGGGCTGACGTGTGCACTGAAAGACACAGGAGAAGCAGGGATTGTCCATTACATCGCCCTGTTCATTTTGAGCCTATCAAGATTATCGATCATCACCCAGCTCAATGACTGAACTGTCATGGTATCCTGGTGGAAACTTTGTCCATTTAACATGAAACACACACACACACATTTACACACACACACACACACACGCGCACACACACACACACACACACACACACACACACACTGCATTCCGTAGCAGTCTGTGTGAAAGACAGCAGAAATCAAATCTCTATCATCCTTGTCCCATGTGAACATTTGACCTTAGTTCATGTTTTTTTTTTGTTGTTTTTTTCTTTCTTTTGCCCCTTTGTGTTTTTGTGTTGAAGGAAGGAAACTTAAATCAGCAATTACCATGAATAATTAACCGTCCCCTCTTAATTATTAATGAGTCCAATGAGTAATTGCTCCCGCTTAAGAAAAAGCGATAACACCTCAGAGAGAGAGAGAGGGAGAAAGAGAGAGATAGTGAGAAAGAGAGAGAGGGGGGCAAAAGAAGAGTGGGAAAACATGGAAGAGAGAAGTGCCGCTGTGATGGAAAAGTGTCTTCCTCTCTTGCCGTTTCTCACCGCGTGTTGTCACATTATGACAACTCCAATTGTGGTCTCTGTCATCCGTGGGCCTGTCTCTGATCCCCCCTTTTCTATGCCTCTCTCATTCCCCCTCTCCCCCCATGCCCGCCAAGAGCTCTCACTCTTTCAGTTCATAGCGATCACACTCACACACTCATCTGTCTTTCTTCCTTTGTTTTCACTTGTTAACACCACACCTTTCCCTAACACCCTGCTAATAAGTCCTTCTTCCTTTCCCCCCCCCCTTCTGCCTCTCTCTGCTAATCATGTCTTTAACTAACTTTCTTCCCCATTGCCACTGCAAAGACCACCCCCACCCACATACACACACACACACACACCCGGACACACACACACACACACAAACACACACACACGCTTCCACTTCCACTCCACCCGCCATCCATTCTTTCCCCTTCTCTGGCTCTACTTAGATCATGTGTATCAGATTCCCCAGCCTCAGCTCGTTAATTGCTCGGTAATTACCCTGCTTCCCTCCCGATCTGTTAATTTCGCGACGTTAGCTACAAACCTTTTAAGGGCTGTCTGCTGGGCTCGGCTGGGCTCAACTCGACGCGCTCTGCTGTACTCTGCTCTGCTCTGCTCTATCGAATTTGGCTCAAGTGCCTTGTCTACGCACCTCCAGCTCGGCGCTAATGTTCCGCTCCAGTCTGCCCGACTTTCCGCCTGTCCGTCTAGTCAAGTCTATCACAGCCACGCGTAGCAGTGCACTCACTCCTGCTGTGTACTGCCTGCATGCCTGCTGGGGCTCTCCAGCTGTGAGTATGAGTGTGTGTGTGTGTGTGTGTGTGTGTGTGTGTGTGTGTGTGTGTGTCAAGTGTCATATAGCACCTCATCTGCAGAAGACTGAAGCCCCCCCCACCCCTGCCTAACTACCCCATGTCCCCCTCACCCTACTCCAACTACCCCCCACCCACCACCCTTCTCGAGTTAGCTGTGCTGCTTGTTGCAGCTCCAGACCTGCTAATCTTGCGTGAACCAGGGGACTCGCCTGGTTTGCCTGCTCTGTGGAGGACCCCCCCCAGGGGAAGATGGGTGGAGGTGGCAATGGAGGTGCAGATGTGGTGTGCGGCACCAACACACACACACACACACACACACACACACACACACACTCCAGTCGGTGTGTCGGCGCTCCAGTGGGATTAACAAACTGTCGCCCTGGACCCGGTCAATCCATTGGTCATGGTTAATTACAGAGTAACATAGACGCGTGCTTGTTTGCCCTTCCCCAACAGAGTGCCACTGTTGCCTCCAATCTCATTAGCTGCTAATGAACCTCCTGACTTATGTTTAAGTGTAATTAGCTGTCCTGCCATGGCATATGAACACATGCTCACACACACACACACACACACACACACACACACACACACGCATGCACACACACACACACACCCTCACACAAACACAGACACTCTCATTCTCACATATACACACACACACCCTCCTACACACACTCACACTCACACACACACACAAACACACAGATACACACACTCTCACTGTCACAGGCACACTCACACAAACCCTCATACACACACACTATCATTCTCATACACTCACACACAGACCCTCTTACCTTCCTGAGTAAGTAAGTGTTGGGAGTGTTCGGCAGCGCAGTATCATTGTGTCTCCATGGTGCACCCCAGCCCAAATGCAGGTCCTGTGCTCTCTGTCTCCCTGGTTATGGCTCCCCAGGTGCCCGACCTCTGATCTGGGCTTATCTTCGCCTTGTTTTTGTCCTTCCTCCTCCTCCAAGCAAGGCTGACTGATAGGAAGACACTGATAGGGCTGTGGGGTGTTAAACATTAATCTGGCCCCTCTTCCAGTTCTTTCAAAGTCTTTTTTTTTTAAACACAAACCCTGTTGAAAGAACTTCTACCACTAAGACAGGGGAGATTTGCTGCTGCTTAAAGCGTCACTGAAACCCCCAAGACCATAAAACCACAAGTTGGTTTAGTTCCCTTACTGTGTTGGTGTGTTTTTCCTTCACCATATTTACAGTAGTTCTATGTTGTTTTTTATTGTTATTCCAACTTTGCATCATGCATGTGGGTGGACCATGCATTTTTTAGAGATAAGTTTGTCCAAATGATTCCTAAAAATCTCCATAAGCTAACATCATGCATCTCTATTGTGTGTTGTGTTACGTTTGTGCTCTTAGCTTGAGTAAATCTGGTCTCTGTAATTAATTCAAATGAAAGGTAACAGCATCTTTACAATGCCTTTGTCTTTGAACTGAATAGACAGTGTCTGGAAGCTGCAGATTTTGAATGCCTCCTTCAGTGTGTTGCGCTACTGTCCCTAAAAATAGCAAAAGTACCTGCTAAACGAGCCGGTGTTTCGCACACAAGTTGCATTCTGTCCTATCGGCGAAACAGTTAGCAACATTTCTGTGTTCAAAAACGCACAAAGAGATGACATCATTGTGTTCTCTGTTCCTGTGCATGTATAGCTTACTGTATGAGTAAGTTCAAAGGTTAGCCTGTTTATTGGTGTTCTGTATAGAAGCGCACTGCTGTGTAAACTCCTTGTATAAATGCTCTCATTCTATATAAGTGGAGTTAAGGAGATGTGTGTAAAGTATGCAGGCACAACTGTGATTTATTGATGTTAGTTTACGCTTGGGATGTGTCCTCCACACTGCTATTGACAGGGACTGTCAGGCTTATTCCCATTGAAAGCACACATTGCAGTCAACACTCTGCTTGCTTCTAACATTTTACCAGCCTCAAGAACTCCATACCCTGCCACCCACTCATACTTTACATTTTACTACTCTCTAACACCTTACATTTTATCAGCTACTCACACTTAACACTTAACCAGTGTCTTACACTGTTAATTCCACTAGCCTGAACACGAGCTCCACAGACTGAACAAAGACCATGAGGCCGAAGTAAAGAAAAGCAGCATGGAGTGTGAGGATATAATCTTTTTAAGGGTTAAACGTTTTACCAACAAACTGTAAACTGCTACAATGAAAAGTTAGAGGCCTTATATTCTCATTGTTCTCCACAGAGGTGGTGCTGTATTTTTAACCAAGTATGCCAGTTATCAAATAGTGAAAAGGTTCAGGGTAGAATAAAAGAATGGGATTTTTGACCAAAGTTACCAGCCACTAGTTAAACCTGCATTTGCATGTCTTCCCAATGGCTAGCACTGCCATAGCACCTTCACTACAGCACTCTGTCAGGCAACTCTCCTAAGGCTCTGGCTTTGCCTCAACCAAACTGTTTGGTTTCCATGATTGGTTGAAAGCAGGCCTGGTGGTTTTAAAATTCACACAAAGTATCCATCCACCAGGAAAGCAGCAGCAGCAGCAGTAGTAGTAGTAGTCGTAGTAGTAGTAGTAGTAGTCGTAGTAGTAGTAGTAGTAGTAGTGAAACGAAGTGAAAGAGCATGATCCACCAGGCTACAGAAGTTGCGCCTCTGAACTCTTTTTCAAAGCAGATGAAGCAAGTGTGTTTTTTCCCCCCACAATTAGTGAAACAGTAGCTGCTGGGCCTTTTAATTAGCCCTCAGGGGGCCAGACTCCATCTTGCAGCACGCCAGGCCTCCGCGTCTCCATCTCAATGCATCGCTGGGCTCATGTCACATGTTGCGACTCCTAGCAATGAGCTGATCACCACCTTTGGCTTCTGTTTCTGTCTGGAGACATTTTGCACTTCCTTTGCACTGGCTCTGTTTGCTTTTCTACTGAGCATCGATACATGGAAGAAGTAGTTTGTTTATAGAAGGTGTAAGTCGTCGTCATGATTCACTAGAGAAGCAGTCTGCCGAAGCTGCAAAGCGTCTGTTAAATTAGCGTACAAAGCTCTCTGTAAGTACAGCGTTTTTACAGCATGTCTTTGAGTGTTCTCCATATAATTAGAAAAAAAGAGATAAAACAGGGAATATACAATGACATAGAGTGGTGCAACAATTATATAAATGAATAAAAACATGGTGTAGACCATGGTGTAGACCTACCAGGCAATAAGGAAATGAGCTATATGAATTACTGAGATGTGGTGTAGACCTACTACATCCTGGATTGGAAAATCTTTTTTGGTTCTTAGGACCTTTTGTGACTTCAATTTGTCTTTTGTTTGTTTAGTTTTTGTTTGGTTTTGGTTTTGGTTTATTTCTGGTTGTGCTACTTCAATCTCCACACAAATATATATATATAGGAAAGAACATACACTGACTGTGAGAGAAAAGGCCTCCTACCCTTACAATCTTTGACTTGCCACCAGTCAAGTCAAGTCAAGTCAAGTCAGATTTATTTGTATAGCGCATTTCATACATAAATGCAGTTCAATGTGCTTTACACAAATTTTAAAATAAAATACAATTAAACATTGGAAGGAAGGAAGAGAAAATAGGTACAAGAAATAAAAATGTCCACAATCGTGTAAAATATGGTAAATATGCAGCATCTTCCGTAGAGGGCCCAGAGGCTGGCTGGCGGGTTTAGGCCCTCTCGCCCCTTATCCTGCGAGTCAGCTGGATAAATCCTTGGGCATGATGGTGACCCTCTTGTCGTGGATGGCACACAGGTTGGTGTCCTCGAACAGACCCACCAGGTATGCCTCGCTAGCCTCCTGAAAGGCGCCAATGGCAGCGCTCTGGAAACGCAGATCGGTCTTGAAGTCCTGAGCAATCTCACGCACCAGGCACTGGAAGAGCAGCTTGCGAATCAGCTCAGTGGACTTCTGGTAGCGTCGGATTTCTTGACTCCACCGGTGGAAGGCGCGCTCTTCCTGGCTGCCTTGGTAGCTAGCTGCTTCCTTGGCGCTTTTCCTCCAGTAGACTTACGGGCGGTCTGCTTGGCACGGGCCTACACCAGCGTCAAACAGCCAAACCTACACCAACGTCAAACAGCCAAACCTCTCTGGCGTCCACCAACTTCAAAAGCACACCAGTCGTAAGGTAAAACACGCAAACAAGAAAAACTGGCACACCATCAAAAAAGAAAAACTGACTATATACAACCGCCAAACTTAGTTAAACTATTACAAATGAAAACCCAACAAAATATTCAGTATATTCGCCAAAAACATCAAAAATACCGAACAAAAACAAGCCAGACGGAGCGGCGTTAAACTTGCCAGCGTCCCAGTTACTAGTTCACCAGCTGAACAAGGACTGTAAATAAAAGGTTAAAAAATGCAGGACACCACTTTCCCCTACCAACGAGTTGTCACTTGAACTATTCAAAAACTATGTTTATTTAAAATCCATGTGTTATAAGCATATTATGCATATTATGTTGAAAGAAAATGTGACAAATCAAGGTAATGAATCAGAAGATCTGCCAAACAAGTACATCTACTGTAAATGTAAAGTAGAATGAAAGCTTGGAGTGCTGCTTAATCAGTTGCACTACTCTTTACATCCATTCTGTACCAACTCTGCCAGTCTATTGGATAACGTCCCGATCAACAGTTCACCCCACAGCACCAAACCTCAGAACCACCTTCACACCCAGACACAAACCCAATGAAGGAGGCTCCAGGCCTGACAGTGGTCCTGGCCGTTATAATTAGGCAATTAGACAGCCCTGGCCGCCCCGCATCCCTCCTTTCTCTCTCTCTCTCTCTCTCTCTCTGAGGACTCCTTGCGTCAAAGCGGAACCCTGCCAAAGCCAATCCCTAACAGGGTCCCGAGCGCGGCTCTGGCTCGGGACGCAATTGGATTTGAAGCCAATCAATCATCCCGGCTATTGACCCCTGATTGGATTTGGGGAGGCATGTCAGGGCTGCTTTGATTTTAGCTCTGGGCCAATGAAGCTGGATGTAAAGGTTTATTGTTCTGGACGGACGCGGGGGCCCAATCGGCCGAGTCCGCGCACGAGCCTTTGATGCGCTGCCAGCCGAGATGGATGTGTACAGTGCCTCCTGTATCCATCCATCAGCGTTAGAGTCACTCATATCATCTTAAAAACGACTGGTCGAGCGAGGGGAGGAAGGAGAGCAAGAGAACCAGACACAGGCTAAAGTCAAGAAAGACAATGGGGCTTGGAGGGGGTAGGGGGGTAGTGAGAGAGGGGGGACATGGGATTCAGTAGACTCTGATATTAGGTAAAGGTGCCCAGCTGGTTAGAGCTAGATGCACAGTTTGGGAGCGAGGGTGCTGGGTGGTTAGGTTGCGTTTTTGGGGGCAAAGGGGTTAGCAAGTGAGTACAAAGAATCAAAAAACTTTTATTTTTCATTCAATTATAAGCTGTAACTCATCTTTTATTCCTGACACTATCTAGAATGATGTCAGAGTCACTATCAGGTTTGATGTCAGAGTTGTCCAAAAAGGAGAGAGGAAAAAGAGTCTGAAAAAAGAGACAGGGCTGAGGAGAAGGAGGAGGAGGAGGAGGAGGGAGAAAAATATGGAGAGAAGTGGCCGCTGTGGGCAGGGACCTTCAAGCGCGTGTCCCCGTCACTTAACTCAGCCCAGTGAGATTAATTTCCCATTTTGGGACCGGGGGGTTGGCTGGGTAGGGTGGTGCGTGTGTGTGCGTATGTGTGTGTGGGTGTGTGTGTGTGTGTGTGGGGAGAAGGGGGGCTGCTCTGAGGAATGACAACGTCGGCCCCACAAACAGGCCCACTGATGAATGAAGAGCAACGCGGGGGCCCCAGGAATAATGACATCAATTACCTCCAGACGCAAGGCCCCCGTACAGTGCAGCAATAATCTCAAAGTAGCTATTACACATGGAGACTGATCAATACCGTCCGCCGAGGAGAGGCAAGGAGGGAGAAACGGAGGGGAAGATGGATAGGCGAGAGGAAGACGAAGGGAAAGGTGACTGAAGGAGGGCCGGCGAGAGTCGGGCGAGGAGAGAGAGGGAGACTCGGTTTCGGCCCGTCAGAGATGAGCAGTAGCCTTTGCCTTCTCGCTTCTCGTTGCTCTCGGCTGCCTTTGCTTGTGGCTGTGTGTGTGTGGCTGTGTGTGTGTGTGTGTGTGTGTGTGTGTGTGTGGCTGTGTGTGTGTGTGTGTGTGTGTGTGTGTATGTACGTGTGTGTGTGTCTGTGTGTCTGTGTATGTGTGTGTGTCTGTGTGTGTGTGTGTGTGTGTGTGTGTGTGTGTGTGTGTGTGTGTGTGGGATGTTGATACGGGTGTTGGGGGTAGGGTGGGGATGTTGGGTGGTGCGCTGACCAGAGCAGCGAAAGTGGCCGTGTTTGGCGTTAGATGCTCAATGACAGTGCAGGCCATTTGGGGCAGGAAGTGTTGAGTGGCCTTAAGTGCTGCTGACCAGAGTGAGTTTTGAAGGAAATGAGGCTAAAAGCTAATGCGGAGCGGCCGAGCCCATATCTCTCTCAAGTGCAATCATCTCTCTGTCTCACTCTGCCTCTCGCGCGCACACACACACACTCTCTCTCTCTTACTTTCACACTCACACACACAAACAATCAAGCACGCACACGCACAAGCAGTCAAGAACACCCACCCACACACAGACACTCTCATTCACACACACTCACACACACACACACAAACAAGAACACACACCCACAAACACACATAGAAAGATGAATATAAGCACAAAGCAAAACACAACTTCACACACACATTTTCTTACTCTTTGTTAATCTTGTTAACCACTCCTTGTTAACCTGTTAACCATTTTTTTACCTGTTTTCTGTCTCTCTCTCTCTTTCCCTCTCTCTCTCTTGCTTTCCCTTTATTGTTTTGGCCCCTTCTTCTCTTTCAATTTTCCACCCATTTCCTGTTGTTTTTGCCACCCACCGGTAAACTCTCTCTCCTACCTGAGCACCCCCCCCACCCCACCACCACCCCCCACCCCCCCCCACAGGTCTCCCAGGATGCAATTGGATTGCCGTCTCCCCCGCTGCCTATCCCGAAAGCAGCTGTGCATTACCCCATTACGGCCAAACAGTTTTGACACCCTCTGACTAACCGATGCCATAGATAATATCATAAAGAGGTTGCTCGATACAAATCCGCTCAGGGTAACTCATTTAACCCTGCCATACATATTTCTTATGTGTAACTTGAAGCGCCAGAAAAAATGAAATCAATAGAAATGTTTCTTGTTAATGAAGATGTACCGGGGGCTAGCGTTTCGGGTTTTTTTTTTTTTTTTTTTTTTAGCCTTCTTCTTTTTCTTTTCGATTTTTTTTTTTGCCTGCCTGCGGGTCGTGTGGGTTTCCAAGCCAGTGGCCATTTGGTCCTAATAAATCTCCCGCCAGCCACTGTGGTCTACCGGCTGGTCAGTGTCCCACCGCAGGCCAGCCAGACCGACCGACCTCCTTCACCCACCTACACACACACTCAGACACAGACACACAGATGCACCATTACACACACACACACACAGACACACACACACACACTCTTACCCATGTTTACAACCCACCGATGTTTGGGTAAGTGATGTACCATATGGTGGTGTGTGTGTGGGTGTGTGAATTTGATTTGTGTGTGTGTGTGTGTGTGTGTGTGTGTGTGTGTCAGTGGTCATCATGTGTTCAGAAATATGTTCACACCTACGTAAAGGAGTCTGTGTATGCATAAACTTGCATGGATTTGTACGGAAATGTGGACTATCCTTGCAAGAGTATACAAATACATAAAGAAATATGTTAATGTGTGTGCATATATGTAGAGTGTGTGTGTTTCTGTGTATGTGCGTGTGTGTGTGTCTTTGTGTGCACGCATGTGTATGTGTGTGTGTGTGTGTGTGTTACTGTGTGTGTGTGTGTGTGTGCTTGCTTGTGTGTTGTTGCAGGTCACGAAACCAGATCCCTCTCTCTCCAGAATAAGATCTTGCTTACGGAGACAGATTATCGCTGCTCCCTTCGACTCTCCGAAGATAACGCTGCTGGATGGTTAATTATTGTTGACTTATCAGATTAAGATATAAGTTTGCACTAAAGGCAGACTAGTCTCCTAAAGAGGCCCTTGCGAGGTCCATACTGTGGCCAGGGCTTATTGTATAGCCTTTGTGTCCCAGTGGTTGTGGTTTGTTAGTGGTTTGACAGGTAGATGATACCCTATCGATATATACACGTCTCGGATTGCATTACTGAGGGTGTCTTTTCTGCAGCTTGTGGGTATGAGTTGCAGGCCAAGTGAAATATTACATTTCGTTTCCTTGTTTCTGTAGTTTGGGCCCTTCTGAGAGGCCCGCGGTGGCGGTGGTGGTGGTGGTGGTGGCGGTGGCGGTGGCGGTGGCGGTGGCGGTGCAGAGAGTGACTGTGGTGTTCCGATTCCAAGTCCAGGAAACCGAGAGATCACGTGCTGAACTGGAACAGGACAAGGACAGGGAGCAGGAGGAGAGGATGGGTGGCAGGTGTATGTAGACCCCCCCCCCCCCCCCCCCCCACCCCAAAAAAAAAGAAAAGAAAAAGAAAAGAAAAAACATGAGAGAGGGACGGAGGGTGGGGGAGGGGGGACAGTGAAGAGGACACAGAACAGTGATAAAGTGAGAGTGGTCATTCCCCCACCTCACCTCCTCTCTCTCTCTGCTCCTCTTCCCCTCCTTTCTTTTCTTCTCTTCCCTTTTCCCCACCGCCCCCCTCCCTCCACCCTCCACCCCCCCACCTATCCCTCCACCACCCCCTCCTCTCTGACATACATCACTGCCTCTCGTTTGCGTGGCAGGACGCATTGATCGGCCGTCATACTGATCACATTACAGGCCCACCAGATTAGATTTGCATTTTTAATTTCCTCCCGGTAAAAATATATAATAAATGAAAAAAAGGAGGCATTGACCGGGAGATGATATGAGAGGGGAATTTTTGAGATGTATAAACATATGGATGGAGCGATGGATGGATGGAGAGGAGAGGAGAGAAGAGGAGGGGGGAGAGAGGATGGGGGATTGGGGGTCAACGGAGGTCAAATGCAAATGGACGACACAAGGTCAAGCTTCTGTCATGCAGGGCAACTCGGAGGAATGGTTTTTGCTTACGGTGCCATATTGTCTTTTACCAAACAGGGCTTGGAGTGGAAGTTTTGATGCAAATCACGTTGACAAGTTTGATAATCTGTGTATTTACCGGTCTGATGATTATTGTATAGCATACATTAACACGCGTACCCATGACTATCAATTACTCAGTGTCTGCTGGGACTAATAGCATGAAACTTAGGCCACCAACCTTGAACCTTTATCAGTGTAAAAGGTGTCTTGGTCCAGTCCGAAGTTTGACTTTCATTCCCCCACACCTTGTGTTTTTGTTGTTGCCGTGACTTTTATTCCTCATATACAGCCTGTCTTTAGAGATAACATGCACCCTATCAGAGGAGCTCAGCGTTGCCTGTGTACAGACCTATGGACTTCCCTGATAAGCCCACCACATATTACACATTTCTAGCTCCGTGCAGTGCAGGCTGGATGTACACACATTTGGGGTTGAATGAGTACATTAGGACGTGTGGCACGAGGGTCGCAAACCACGTGCAGAACCCCTATTGTGTCTGAGTATCACAAATGTACTGTCCTAGCACAAACACTCGCAATAAGATAATTCATGGTGATTTAGTGTTAATCAGTTGGCATGAGAAGTAGTCACCAATCACCATGTTTGGGGAGGCTCAAAAGATTGTATTTGCAACGTGGACAACCTTTAAACTTGGAACATGATAACGGGAGGGGAGACATGCATCTTAAATCTCCACTTCACGTTTGAGACGGGCCACATAACGAGCGTGAATTTATGCCGAGCCCATATGTGTGCTTTACAGGAGGAAGTCCGTAAATCACCGGAACGGCAGGACTGCTCGTGGAGACATTCTAAAGAGGGGGGGGGGGACTATTCTGGGATATCCGCTTGATCGGCGCACGGTATTAAAATACGATCCCTTGGTTCCGTCCCCTTCTCCCTGTCATCTTCACTCAACTGTCATGGGGGAAGCCTGACAGCCCTCCATCAGATAGAGAGAGAGAGGGAGGGAGTGAGAGAGAGAGAGAGAGAGAGAGAAGGAGAGAGAGAGGGAAGGAGAGGGAGAGAGAGAGAGGTTGAGGGGGGACAGTGGAAAAAGAGATAAATAGATGAGGGGGAGAGGAAGAGAGATGGATACATGGTGGAAAAAGAGATAGAAAGATGAGTGGGGAGAGAGGGGGAAGAAATGGAGAGAGAAAGAGGGGGGGAGGAATTCAGAGAGAGAGAGAGCAAGAGAGAGGTATATGGGGGAACAGAGGTGTAGGCATTCAAGAAACTTAAGTGTGGTTTAACCCCAGGGTTTGACCCGAGGGCTCCTGAGGGAGGTCTTCCTCGTTAATATCACTTAGCCTGTCTGAGCACGAGTGGGAGTACGAGAGCCGCAGTTTGGCCCCGAGCGCCTCTCACTCACTCACTACCTTCTCCTCACCTCTCACTCACACGCACAATTCTAACTTGTCAGCTGGCACCGATGTTGCATCCAGTCTGTCACACTCATTATTAACATTACATCAGTCGGACGAAGTCCTCAGTAACTGCCCCCCCCCCCATAGCACCATTTAAAATGACCGTTTTGTGTTAGAGATGTTTTCACACACTTATATGTTGCTTCAAAGCTTTATCATGAAGAAGTTGCGACGCAAGGACGCTCATGGTTTATCCGCTTGAGAGAATACAAATATAAATGATGTGTCACTCGGTGTGCGGTGAAGTTTCTGGAGTTCTAAACTCTGGCTCCTGTGCTGCGGTTGAGTCGAGGGGGGGTGTGTAGGGGGTGTGTGTGTGGAGGGGGGACAGAGGCGAGGCGAGCTGGGTGAGCGGGAATTAAGGGCCGTGTTTTGCGCTGGCCATCGATCGCTGGAGGGGAAAGGAGAGCCGCCTCCCCTCTCCCGATGACAAGATGGGCTGCAGCTGCCAGCGCCGCCCCGATTGGGAATCGATACTTCAGCCGAGCCGTGACATCGGTCCGGCAGCTCGGTGGCCTCCCAGGCAGTGGGGGGCCCTGCTGGGGCCTCGATCTCCAAGACACACTCTCTCAGGGCTGAGCTGAGAGGACACACACAGAGCAGAGCTGGCCACACTGACTGAGACACACAGACCCTGTGACGGGCAGTAGGGACACAGGCCTCCATGGGTGTAGTGAAGGGTTTGACGCATGCGTAAACCCTGTTTACATATCTTTTAAAATTAGAAGCACCATTTACAAACCTGTTAAGTGACTTTCTTGGGGAGCACAGACACCCATGCAGAGCTGCCTATTCTGACCAATCCACAGGCAACCCCCCCCCCAAAAAAAAAAAAAATTGCACTGCTTCCACTCAGTGCCCCTTTAGTAGCCTGGGGTACCCAAGCAGTTGTTTGTGTTGCCTTTTTACTAGCGACACCTCTGATGTAGTGGAGATGAAACACACGTAAACACCTTTTAACCACCTTTTGAAATTACAACACAGTGTTTTCATGATTGCTATTGTTACAGATATGCATATGTTTTTTTTTTTTTTTTTATAGCTAGTTGGCTATAGGAAAGGTCTTACTCAGAGAATGTGTTATGAACTATAGCCCACCATGTATTGAAAGGAGAAACACAAAATGTGGTAATTAGGGGGGTTGTGAAACAGAGCCTCAACGATTTATGAAATTCAATCAGTCTGAATATCCAGTGGAGAAAAAGCCAGATAAATAAACCAATAAAACAGAAGACAATGATGCTGACAATAAGATGATAGCCAAGTCATCATAATTACAGCCCATAATAATGCTACATACAGTAGGACAAAGAATGTTTACTTGTGAGTGACTTTGGGGAGACAATGCTTCAAGGTCATGGGGAATTTGGGGATTGGGTGGAATTTAGATGATTCAGGCATTCAGGATGACGGCGCATTGCGTCATTGCGTCATTACGCCATTATGCCATTGTGTTCAACTGCTCCGGCACCACTGCACTGCAAGAAATGTTGTCTTGTTGTGACCTTGCCAAACTGTAAAGTACTTTAAGCTGCATCTTGTATGTATGAATTGTGCTATACAAGTAGAGATTATTATTATTATTATTATTATTATTATTATTATTATTCTAATGGCCTAGCATTGACAAAAGACCCTTTAAGTACAGAATAAGTATTATCAATGTTAACAAGGGGAGCCTGAAAATTGTACTCTTTATAGGGGCTGAAAATGCCTTGTGGCACCCGTCCTCCAAACAGTTGTATGGAAGTTCAGCCGAACTTTATCAATATAGGGCTAGCAGTGGCAGATAGTGATATCTACTAGACACGGTGTGGCATATGCATTACATGCCATTCTGCACGTCTATGCAAAGCCTGCTGACTCTTCAAAGAGGGCAGTGAGGTAGTGTTGATAGGTGTTATCACCACCACTTGCTATCTTCTCCATACAGTTCCTCATCTGATATCAGCTTGAGATGCACAACAACTCGCAGTGAGCTACAAGAAGACACAAACAGTCAAGGCTGCACGAACACACACACACACACACACACACACACACACACTTAGAAAAATCTTCCCTGCCTCCTCTCCTCTTCCTTATTTCCCAATCTATTATGTCTTGACATCCCCATTAACTCATAAATCCAATACAGTGAAGCTCAACAGTATTTATGCACAGGCACTGGACAGTCCACTGGGAAGAGGAGAGGAGGGGAAGGGAGGAGAGAGAGGAGGAGGAGAAGGCGGGGCGGGGAGGAGATGAGGAGGGAGATCAATCGGTCCCTGGACTGTCACTCCGCTCGCTCGTTTTCACATCCATCTCTCTCCTCCTCTCCTCTTCTCATCCCTTTCTCCCCACCCCAGCACCACCACCAATTCCCACCACAACCCCCCCCCTCAAAGCTGACACCCCTCTTCAGCATCAGCCCCAACCCCAACATGTCTGGGCAGATTCTGCATGCGCGGCTGTTTTCAATGCGCTCGGTAATCCGATTGAGTGTTGGTGTGGGGGGGAATGTTTGGGATCGATGGCAGCCTTGTGGTCAGTGAATCTCCATCCAGCCACTCCACCCTCCTCCAACACCCCCCTTCCACCCTCCACCTCCACCACCTCCACCCCGTCCAACCACCTTCACCACCCCCAGCCACCACACCACACCACACCACACCGCCGCTCGGCCCCCTCACGCCGGCTCACGTTCCTCCAGCGCTGACCACAGGCTCCCCAAACCGCCGACCGCCTGACCGGCACAGCCTGACCGCTAATGCGCTCGGCTGGCCCAAGCAAGCAGGAAGAGAGGCATGTCGAGCAAGAGGTGAGCAAGGCCCCCTGAGGGGTAAGGCTGGGATTTGGGTAGGGTGGTAGGGTGGTCAGGTGGTAGGGTGGTGGGGTGGTAGGGTGGTAGGGTGGTATTGGTGTGTGTGTGTGTGTGTGTGAGTCAGAGTATGCATATGTGTGTGTGTGTGTGTGTGTGTGGGTAGGGAGGCCTAGGGTGTCAGCTGGGACTGGTGGTGTGTGGCTGTGTGGCTGAGGGCTGGAGGTCGGAACCACAAAGCCATACGTTCACAGCCAGCTCGACAACAGGACAACCAAATACAGACATCCCAAGTCTCCCGCCATCTCTGGGAGTCTCCCACATTTGAAAAGTGACTCCCAGACTCCTGCAAGTAATACAAAATCTCCCGCAACTCGCACAAATTTCTTTAGGACAAGTGACAGATGCAGCAAGTGACAGGGACACAGGCGGAGTGAGGAGGAGTGAGGAGGAGTGAGAGTGACAGTCCTGTGTAGTATTTTTGCAGACCCGTGTAATATTTTTAATAGATGACCGATGTATGGGGTGGTACAGAAAGATGGGCGTTGTTTATCTCTGCAGGTGCAAATATGGGTGTGAGCAGATGGCTTAGCAGTAAGAGTGTGGGGAATCAACACAACATGGAGAGAGTGAAGAGATTTTTTCAGTCATCTTTTTATAGTTTTTAGGATGCAAGCTCCATCTAAAGCTGTGGCAGACACTTGAGGTTTTGGTGTATGCATGTGGGACAGTGGACACACAACCCTCGCTATCCAGGATGATGGTGTGTGTTTTTGTCTTTACATGCATTTCATCACCATCAGTGTGCAGACAAACACTGAATTTTATACCCAGGCCCCATACAAGAAAACAAAATATATTTTGACTTTTTCTTATAATTGTTAGTATAATAATAATAATAATAATAATAATAATAATAATAATAATAATAATAACAATAACAATAACAATAACAATAATGCTCAATACCAGACTACACTGAAGCATTTCCTGCTGTTTGTCTGCCACTTCCTCCCTCTTCTCCTCCCCCTGCCCCCTGCTGTTGATAGTAATGATTGTTGGCCATTTAAGCTTTCACCACTTGACCAGTGTGCCACGTGGCTCCGACCACAGTGCTAAATGCAGGCTTTTTCACAGGAAACCTGACACCTCCCATCAGTCTCTCCTCTGCTCTCCTCTCCTCCTCTGCTCTGCTCTGCTCTCCTCTCCTCTCCTCTGCGGCCTTCCCCTCGGACACTCGCTCGCTGTCCACCCACCCCCCCAGCTCTTGGGGTGCGGCTGTGGGTGGCGGTCAGCAGCCACACACACACACACACACACACACACACACACACACACACATACTCTCTCTCTCCCTCTTTCTCTCTCACACACACATACTCTGACTCACCCACACACACTCACACACACCAATCCTGTCCCAACACACACACGGCTGATTGTGTTTGTGTGTTTCATGTGCGGTTGCGGTGGTCTCGGGTTTCCTTAATGGTTCCCAGGATGCATTGTGGCTGCAGAGGGCATGGATGCTGTGTGTGTGTGTCTATGTGTGTGTGTGTGTGTGTGTGTGTGTGTGTGTAAGTGTGTGTGTGCGTGTGTGTGTGTGTGTGTGTGTGTGTGTGTGTGTGTGTCAGTGTGTGTGTGTGTGTGTGTGTGTGTGTGTGTGTGTGTGTGTCAGTGTGTGAAGGAGTGAGGGAAGCAGAGGTTGAATGGTCAATGACATGAAAGATGCAGCAGCTCTCTGAGGGCCATGACACGGGCTGCCGGACCGCTGGAACGTCCACACGCCTCAGCATTTTAAAACGGCCGGCACAGCAAAGCCCTGCTTCATCTGATCCACATCAGCAGCAGCAGCAGTAGCAGCAGTAGCACCCCCTCAACTAGCCACAATCACCGGCTGTGTCCGAAACCAAAAAAAAATGCTGTCTTTGAAGAGAGCATCTGGTGGCAGCAAGGCATCAAGGCCGTCCGAATCAAATAAAATGCATAAAAATGATGCCTTTGAATCATCCTTTGAAGGTACCTTCATTTTGCCCTATTTTGTCCAGCCAGGCCGTTTGAAATCAAGATTTTAATTGACCTTTTAAGGTGTGGGGTTTTGGATGTTCTATAACAGAATGCGTTCTACATCAGTAATGTAAGATTCTAAAATTTACGATTCTGTTCTATAGAGCCCAACATTCTTTAGAACGTTGACAGATCTTAGGTCAACTCATAAGTCACCTCTATGATCCTTTGGGCCGCCTAGAACTGCTTCACACAAGCCACCTCTTATCTTAATGTCCCCTGAATCCCCTACTCATTTACTCTTTCAATTTCACTCTCTCACTCCTTCCACTTTCTTTTTCACTCCCCTCTCTCTCTTTCACTTCTCCCCCTCTCTCATACACACAGTTTCTTTCTCTCTCTCTCACACACACACACTCTTTCATTCTCTCTCTCTCTGTCTCTCTCTCACGCACACACACATACTCCCCCCCCCCCCCTCTCTCTCTTCCTCTCTCTCTCTCTCTCTCTCTCTCTCTCTATCTCTCTCTATCTCTCTCTCTCTCTCTCTCTGGAGTGACATGGCTATCAGAGAGCCGTAAAACTTTTCCCCCTCGGTTTACATTTTTTATGATAATCATACCGAATCAGCGTTATTCCACTCAGTTCCGTGTGGATGTTTGTTCGATATGTTTGTGGAAACTAATTAAACAACGTCGGCCAAGAGCTCTGACGGCGATGGATGGTTTTTTAATGATGTCAGTCGAAGTGAATATGCAAGTGCTCTCACGCCGCGTGGCACCACTGGTAGATTGCAGATTGATTTTTTTTTTGCCTTCAGTGTGTGTGTGTGTGTGTGTGTGTGTGTGTGTATGTTTGTGTGATAATATGTCAGTGTGTGTATGTGTGGTAATGTGTGTGTTTGCGTGTGTGTGTGTGTGTACGTGTGTGTGTGTGTATGTGTGTTTGTGATAATATGTCAGTGTGTGTGTGTGTTATTGTGTGTGTGTGTGTCCGCTGTAGAGGAGGTTGTCATTACATATGAATAAAAACCTGGGCGGGAATAAGAGGAGGATGAGCAGATGAGTGGAGAAAAAAAAGAAAAAAAGAAGGAAAAGAAAAGAAAGAGAGAGAGGAGGAGGAGGAGAGGTCCCAGGTGGAGGAGAAGAAGAGGATGAGGGCTGCAGAGGAGGAGTGTGCAGACAGGCCGTCTCCACGGCCCCCACCTAGAGAGGGGAAAAAGGACAATGTGAAAAACTATGCTTCAGTCTGTTGAGAAGGAATATACTGGAACAATCAAATATATCGATGGCAGCCTCGCGAGGTGAAGCACAACAGCTTTACAGCACAAGTACACAATCACTAGCTCTCTCTCTTGCTCTTTCTCTCTTTCATACACACACACACATGCATGCACACACATACACACACACACTCCCACACACTCCCACACACACTCCCTCTCTCTCGCTTTCTCTCTCTCTCATACACACAAACACACTCACACATACTCACAGACATACAGACTCTCTCTCTCTCTCACACACACACACACCCACACAAACACACAGAGATACACAGTCTCACTCTCTCTCTCTCTCTCTCTCTCTCTCTCTCACACACACACACACACACACACACACACACAGACACACACACACGCATACACACACACACACACACACACACACACACACACACACACATATCTATACCCATTTGCAAGAAGCACACACACACTGTCCCACACAACTGTAGCATCGACAAAATACCAGACCTCTGGTATCTTAATACCAGACAATCTCAGCCGTTGCCAAATAATCTACTTGATTTTTATCCATGTCTCTCTCCCCACCACCACCACCACCACTAACATTACCAGCACCGGCCTTGCTCAGGGGTTCTGATGGGTCCGGTAAGGCCCAGCGTGTGAAATGCTACCCAGCTCTGGTGGACCCTGCGATTCCCCTGCGATGTGGCACAGCACGACACTGGCTCCTGCTGTTGCCTTTGCTGCCCCCCACCACCCCCACCTACCTCCCACCCCCCCATCCTATCCTGCGGGCCCGGGCACCATTGATTTCTCCCTGGCGGCAGTGCCACCGGCTGGACAGGTCGTCCCAGATAGAGCCGGCCAATGGCCAGGGGACCAACACTGGAGTCAGCCTCTTCTCCTGTACTGTCCTGTCCTGTTCTCTCCTCTCCTCTCCTCTCCTCTCCTCTCCTCTCCTCTCCTCTTCTCTCCTCTCCTCTCCTCTCCTCTCCTCTCCTCTCCTTTCCTTTCCTTTCCTTTCCTTTCCTTTCCTGTCCTGTCCTGTCCTCTCCACTCCACTCCTCTCCTCTCCTCTCCTCTCCTTTCCTCTCCACTCCACTCCACTCCTCTCCTCTTCTCTTGTCTCCTCTTCTCTCTTCTCCCCTCTCCTCTCCTCCGACAGTCCCAACTGCCCCAACCCGCCCGCCCCAGCCTCCCCAGGCTGGCTGCTGCTGTCCCCCTCCATCCTGCCCCTGACATACGGCTGCGCCTCCCTGTCTGCTGGAGGCCAGGAAATAAACACAGATATGCAATGAGTTATTTGTCAGTTTTCTTCTCCCTCTCCCTCTTTTCTCCTTTTCCCTTCCTCCCCCTTTCTGTCTCTCTCTCTCTTTCTTCCTTAGCATCCTTTTCTCTACCTACTCTCTGTCATTCTCTCTCTCCATGTCTTTTTTCTCCTTCTCTCTCTCTCTCTCTTTCTCTCTCTCTCCCTTTCTCTCTCTCTGTCTCCCTCTCTCGTTGTTTTTTTTTCTCTCTTCCGCCTGGCTTTCCTGAACAAATTTGTGTCAAAGTGATTTAATTTTTCCCCCAACCAATAGTTCATGTTGCTCTACCTTTTTTCCCTCGGCCATTACTTTATTGGGCTGTAATTTCAGCGCATCTCCATCTGTCAAGACCTGTCAGGCAGCTGCAGTTCTCCGCGACCACCTGCAGAGGGTGCAGTTGTGACACTTTGATCACTGTCAACGTGTGTCCATGTCAGAGCCTTTACCAGTGCACTCTGATTCAATCACACCAGGAAGTCACTGATACTTTCAGTCACCAGTTTTTAACCCCTCATTCTGTGGGGTGCACATACTGTAAGCTGTCCAACTGAAGTTGCAGCCATTTTGTAGATGTTATATTATTGTGTGTGCATACACACTCTGCAGAATGGTGCCCTATTGTAGCTGTTTTACACTCGCATGTAAAACTGTGTACACTGCAGTGTAAAAAAAAACAGTCTGGGTGAACTGGTCTTTAGGTCCTTCCCTGCTTATCAATGGAGAGGTAGGGTTCTTTCTTTAATGGCATTGCCACTTGGTCTGCATGTTTTATGTATCTCTCTGAGAAGGTAGCTCTCACAAAGCTTACACTTAAACACTTCAGCAGCTCAACTATTTTGCAAGGACACTTCACTCCCCAGCATGCTTGTGTTGCCGGGGTCTTTAAAAAGCGGTTTCTCTGAGGGAGAGAAAGATTGAACGAGTGATACTCGCTCCTTCCCACACCCGAGGGAGATGTGAGACTCTTTTAAGCCCTGTCTCTCCCTTCGTCTCTTCATCCCTCTCTCTCTCTCTCTCTCTCTCTCTCTCTCTCTCTCTCTCTCCCTCCCTCCCTCTCTCTCTTTCTCGTCTGACATTCTATCAGGCTCGGAGGCCCTGCAGTCGATAGGCCATTAGTAAATAAGAGATGCATAATTTATTAAATATGCTTCAGATACATATTTCAGACTCTGGTTACCAGTCACATCTCTTTGAGAAGTTTGCCTTTAATTATGCCTTTCTGCCACGGCGTCTAGTCTAAGTGACTGTCAGTAACCATACGCTTGGCTGGCTGTCGTGGGTAAATGGTGTGTGTGTGTGCATGTTTGTGTGTCTGTATGGGTGTGTGAAAAAGAGAGCATGTGTGTGTCTGTGTGTGTAAGAGAGAATGTGCATGCATTAATGTTGCCAAGAATGAAATGAGGTTGCCTGGCTGTCATTGGTAATCGGTGTGTGTGTGTGTGTGTGTGTGTGTGTGTGTGTGTGTGTGTGTGTGTGTGTGTGTGTGTGTGTGTGTGTGATACTCAGGACAAGGCTGGTTTGCAATAAATTGCAGCCTTATTTCTTATGTGACTTGACTATTACCATGTGTTGACTTCTTACTTGAAAGTGTGTGTGTGTGTGTGTGTGTGTATGTGTGTGTGTATGTGTGTGTGTGTGTGTGTGTGTGTGTGTGTGTGTGCATGCATGAAAGTGGACATCTGCGTGCATGTGTATGTGGGTGCTTTACACATTTGTTGTTTATTATTATCAGTTAATTATTTAATCAGTCATTTACTACTTTTATCATTGACATACTGTATGGCTTGTAAAAACGACTTATCATCAAAAAATTAATGTTACAAAAACATATTTCAAGGAAATTTCCCCCTTCCTGCTTCTCGGGTGTAGAAACCCATTCACGTCATAGCGGGCTGACTAAGCTTGCTTTGACCAGCAGCGAAATGAGAAGTTAAATTGTGGGAGAAAAAGACAAAAAGGAGAAGAAGAGAGGTGTTGTCACGCAAAGTCGGCTCCCACAGACAACAATAATGTCTGAGAATAGAATCATCGTCTACTTTCCCAGAACTGAAGATGAGAAGGATGATTGTTTATCTGTGTGTCATATGTCTTTATGATTGATGATGGTGTGTGTGTGTGTGTGTGTGTGTGTGTTTGTGTTTCCTTGCATTTGTTTGTGTTTGTCTGTCCTTTTGTTTGTCTGTTTTTGTGTCTGTCTGTCTGTCTGTCTGGTTTCTGTATAATTTTTACAATAATACCAGTCAAAACTTGCATGTCTATGCAAACATCCATTTTATATATAACCACTATTAAGTCTAAATAAAACAAAGACAAACATCAGCACTTGGATTTTTTATTAAATATCAAAAAAATAATAATTTTACATCAGAATTCAATTTTTGCATAGCCAGTCCTTCTGGATGTTTCTTCCATTCCAAAAATGGCTAAAAAGTGTGCTGTTGGAACGCGAGTCAAGCTGCGTGCTGTACGCCAACAGTGTTCTCATTTGAAAGGAGAGGATACATCCACCTAGCAATTACATGGTTTCAATGATGGCATTTGGATGAACCAACCGAACGCTTTGTGGTCGCCGTCTGATGCTGACAGCACATTCTTCCACGGAAGTTCATGGCGGAAATTATTCAGCCTGAAAATGTACAGCCAAGACTGTGTATGGAACGTAAAAAATAAAAAATCTTCTCTTTTCTCTTCTTCGTTTTTTAATTTTCTTTGACCACAGGCATGCAGATGCACCGCTAAAAGACCAAGCAGAGCAGTTTGCTTTCAGTCAGAAAAAGAGAACTGGGTTAGAATCTCTCAATGCGCCTGAAATGAATTATGTTTGTTATGTTTGATTAGTGTAATAAATGTCATTTAGCTGACGTGGCCTACAGTGGACAGTCACACTTTATGTGTTTTGATGGTCCCATAGAATGTGTGCAGATACTCAGTCTATTACATAAACTACCTCTTAAAACTCGTTGAGGTTAGACTTGGAGGTTAAGATTGATTAATTTCGGCAAGTCAATACACAATAAACCAAACTATAGTTCATTTCAACAAAGCATCTGTAATGTCACTGTGGATGAACGATACAAATAAAGCGTTACCCAGGGACACAGGTTGCTTGGAGCAATGTGGGGTCTGGATGCCTTGCGATCGAACCTGCAACTCTCTGATCCCAAGACAAACTTTTTTCTACTTAGGCCACAAGGTTGCATCTGACCTCCCTCTGAGTTGACTGTGACACTGTCAGAGATTGTGACAATGATTTGGACATCTGGACAATACAGGCAAGTGCAGTAGCCTGGCTGTCGCACCAAGCTCATAAATGAAGCTTGATCTGGCAAACCTCCCATAGACAAGAAGTTCATCTTTCAAATGCCTCTGTGATCTACTGGACAGAGCTACAATCAATCAGACCACTGATTCCAATGACGTAGACGTAGGGTTCATTTTTCATTGGTTCCAGATTTTTCTGGTCCAGAAAGAACTGAGAATAGGCAGGTTGGCCAGACTGACTTGAACGTGAAATTCAATGTAGCGTTACAGGAAGTATGCACAGGCCCAGGCTAAGTGCTGGATATCTGAGTACAGAGCCATTGCATTGAGACTTTATTCCTTAAGTATGACTGCCATGAACATCCTGGCATAGGCAGGGTCTGTCACATATGGAGTGTAAGGTTTAGAAATTGGTAACACTGACATGGTAGACACTTAAAGTAATGTCTGACTTTACCCTGGTAGGATTGTCATTAGTATACCTAAGCATAGTAGAATGTGAATGTGTGTTTATGCGTGCATGCACATGAATATGACCATGTGTGTGTGTGTGTGTGTGTGCGTGTGTGTGTGTGTGTGAGAGAGATCACAGAACAAATGTCAGCTGCAAAGTGAATCACACTCTGCTTCCCATAAGCTTTCTCAGAAATAGAAACTATGAATGTTAAACAGGTGTCTCTTATCCAGCCATGCCTTCCTTCTGACTCTGTCTCTCTCTCTCTCTCTCTCTCTGTCTGTCTGTCTCTCTCGCTGTCTCTCTCTCTCTCTCTCTTCCCACAGGCCAGACATGCACTTATATATACTTCACAGACATACTGATACACAGCCAGTACTACTACATAGCCATAGGCACTTCTGAAACACACACACAGACACAGACACACACACACACACACACACACACACACACACACACACACACACACACACGACAAGCACAATAGGCACTTGTGCACACACACACACACACAATCCATTCAAATCCAAGATATGTTGAAATGTTATTTACATATTGCCTATGACTAATTTATATACACGATCTGGTGTTTAACTGCTGAGCTTTGGCAATGCTAAGAAATGGCTGCCACTGGAGCTGACTGGAATTGAATTGAGATAAAGAGGGAGCCTGTCGGCTGTCCGGCGGGAGCATCCTACTTATTTGTCCTCCGCTCAACAGCTCACTCTTTCAGCTGTTATCATTCTCCCTCTCTTTCTCTCTGTCACTCATCCTGTCAGTACCAACTAGAAGAAGAAAAAGAAGAAGAAGAAGAAGAAGAAGGGGCTCGCTCAAGCTGATGCCTGTCAACACTGCCACTGATCACTCTCTCTTTTCTCTCCTTCTGTTTTCTCATTCATTGTTTTTTTTTGTTTTTTTTTTTTTCACATTCTTACTCACAGCATCAGGTTTGGCCCAGTTGCTTGTTGTTCCCTGTACTGTGGATTCCTGTGCGTCCTCTTTCTTCCTCTTTTTTTTTCCTCATTTCCTTCTTTCTTTCTTTCTTTCTTTCTTTCTTTCTCCTCCTATGATTCACCTCATCACCACCACCACCACGCCCCGAAACCACCACCACTCTCCTCAGCCGGTTCTTACCAGAATCTAAAAAAAAAATAAAATAAAATAACACAGCTCTGCGACAATGTCCTTTGCCGCGCTTGAAACCGCTACAGAAATATAAAAAAGCCGAACTGGTTTGAACCTCTGGTTGGTGAGGAAACACACCGAGGAGGGGGAGGAGGGAGGGAGGAAAAAGGAGGGGAGTGGGCTGTGTGTGTGTGTGTGTGTGTGTGTGTGTGAGGAGGGGGGAGGGAGAAGGGGGGGGGGGGGGGGGGGGGGGGGGGGCAGGAGAAGCTGCAAGAGGAGCCCAGGATGGATGCGCAGATAACGAGGCTGTGGTCGGAGCGAGAGTGCCAGCCTTGTGCAATGCCGGGGTATCAGGGTGCTGCAGCGGGGTCCTGGCTTCCTGTTTGCACAATGGCAGCAGTGAGTGAGTGAGTGCACCACTGAGTGTCCAGTTGCATCTCCTGCACGTCTCCCCAAGAGCCCTTTCCTGCAGGGCTACACTCACCATCAGTCTGAGTGAGTGAGGGGAGTAGGGGAGTTATCTTGGAGGGAACTGTGTGTGTGTGTGTGTGTGTGTGTGTGTTAGAGAGAGAGATAGAGGGAAAGAGAGAGAAAGAGACGCTTTCTGTGTGTCTTTGTATGGTAAATATGTTATATGCTTGTATGTGTGTGTGTGTGTGTATGCCACTTTCTGTGTCTGTGTATGGTGTATATGCTTTATGCTTGTGTGTGTATGTTTGCGAGTGTGTGTGTGTGTGTTTGTCTGTGTGTGTGTGTGTTGAATGTGTGTGTAGGAGTGTATGTGCATGCAAACATGTTTATGAAGTATGGTTTTCATGGATAAGTGTGTATGTACAGGTACCTGTGTGTGTGTGTGTTTGTGTGCATGTGGTTGTGTGTGTGGTGAGTTGGGCAAAATTGTGTGTTCGTGTATGTGTGTGTGAAAGTTGCCAATAGCTATTCTGAAAAGCTGAAGTGAAATGAGAAGTGAGGCCGCTCTAGAAACTCGTTGTGGTCAGGCCAGCTGGCATTGCGTGTGTGTGTGTGTGTATTTGGTTTGTGTGTAATGTGTTTGTGTGTGATGCGTTGGTGTGTCTTGTGTTTGTGTGTATTGTGGTTTTACATGTGGCTTTTCACACTCACCCTTTCCAATTGTGCCTTTTTTCTTTCTATCATTTCTTTAGCTTTAGTAACTGTATATGGATGACATGGCTGCAGCAGAGGTCTCTCTCCCTCCCTCTCTACCTCTCTCTCTTTCTCTTTCTCCCTCTCTCTCTCTCTATTTTTTTAGCCTACGCGCAACACTGTATATTGGTGATATGTGCAGCTTTTCCTGATACAAGATATTAAAAAAGTTAAAAAACAGTCATTTTCAAGAATGAATTCCCAGAAAAGATTGTGTAAAATGGGTTTACACAACATTTCGCCGTGATGTTTTGGCCAGCGGTGTTGGTCAGAAATTCTGTAATTTCACTGTTGTTCTGCATTCCAGTTTTATCTGTCCATATTTTTTACCACTAGTGTGGCCACATGTGAACGAGAGGCTGTGGTAAGCCACCCACCAGCACACACACACACACACACACACACAAATGGTGATTGAGCTGCCTGTGTGGCTGCCCAGTCTTCTTTTTCTGTGGGTTTGGACAGCCTCCATGTCCTTACTATTTTTATTTGTCACACACACACACACACACACACACACACACACACACACACACACACACTTGCAGACAAAAGCAACCAAAGAAACTATGCTATCCCCACCTAATCCAGTCCGAAATACAGAGCGGCTCTTGTTACAAGCTATCGTCTCTGCCACACGGTACAACTGATAGCCGTACAACATTCAGCACTACACGTGCCCTGGTTTGAATTAAAGTGCTAATATTTCTATTCCTATTTCTTCCTATCACCGCACTGAACAAACTCCTATGTCACTCACTCCCCTGCATTCCTTTGTGTTATGTTGTTTGCTCTGTCTGTCCACCTGTTTCTTCTTCTTGTGTATGTTATACAAATATATTCACTTGGAAAGCTGACATTCAGCAGTGTTTGATACATGATAGGCTAATTTCTCTGGAAACAAGTCTGGAAATGAATTAAAGACATCTAAAATGTAAGAGTAGTTTTGAAAAAAAAAAAACCGTTTTGTTACAAAAACACAGCCAAGAACAAGTCAAACTACAGACCTGTATTAAAAATTGTGAAGGGGTCATTAAACATTGGGGAAATATATAGGAAAATATAGGGAAACTGACAGTGATTGAAATTTGTGGCATGCAGCTTTGCGAGTGGATCCCAAACATAGGCCAATAGCTTGCACTTATTTCAGACCTACATTCTGCTGCCACTGCTGAGATTCCTCGCATAGAGCTGCATGCAAATAGTCAGTTTCCCTATATTTCACTTATTTTGACTGGGAAATGTGTGAGAAAGATTATCCCTATGGGACAATAAAGAACTATCTATCTATTTTTATTTAATTTCCAAAGCCCTATACGTAACTGTATGTGTTATGCTTTAGATTTTAAATTGCATCATCTCAAAGAGACTGGCCCTTGTTGACAGATATCTATTAAGTCTGCCATCTGGGTTTGGGTTGCAGTGACACAGCGGGTAGAGCACCCGTACCATGAATGGGCAAGCTACCATGGGGACCCAGGTTTGGATGCGGCCTGGGTCATTTCTCAATCCTACTCCATCTCTCTCTCCCACTTACTTTCTGCCCCACTCTTCACTGTCCTATCAACAAAGGCACAAAAGCCCCCATAAATATACTTTTTATGAAAAAAAAGTAAAAGTTTGCCATCTGTGCCAAAGTAAAAGTCAAACACGTCAGTGTGTTAGTATTCCTGGCTCGCGCTCCTCTGGACTGGCTCTGCTCGGCACGGCTGCTTGGAGACCCACATCATGTGGTAAACATTTCCAGCGATGACATCATCATGGCCTGCCAAGTCTGTGGCGGCAGGAAGTGATGCGGCTCCGTGCTGATTCACCGCCATCACAACAGCAGTGGCGTACCACAGCAAGCCAGCCAAGCAACCCCCCCAACCCCCCTCCCTCACCGCCCGGGTGTCCCACAGTGTTGATCGGCCCTCACCACAGCGAACCCACATCCAGGCTGGCCTGATGCTTTTACAGCTTTGTGCATTCGCCAGAGCCTCTGATGAGGACTAGCTGTGTGTGGGGCAGTGTGTGTGTGTGTGTGTGTGTGTCTGTGACTGGGGCAGTGTGTGTGTCTGTGTGGGGCTGTGGGGTGTGTAATTGTATGTATGCATGCATGCATATACGTGTGTGTGTGTGTGTGTGTGTGTGTATGTGTGAGAGAGAGAGTTTGTGCATGTGTGTGTGTGTGTAGGTGTGTGTGTGTGTGTGTGTGTGCATTCAGTATGTGCATTTAGCAGAGTCTTTAAAACCTCCATGGAGCTCAGACCTCTCAGAGATGGCAGAGCCATTGTGGTTTTGCTGGAGAGGAGCGGTTAGGCTAATTAAACGATCACAGAAGCCCTTCCTCTTCCATGGCCAAACCATACTCTCCCACACATCCTCATCAGCAGCCTAAGGGTGCACTATCAGATGCCATAATGCTCACATTGAATCACTAATGCTGTCATGTTTCTTTTGTGTGTGTGTGTGTGTGTGCGGGTGTGCATGTGGTAGTGGGTGTTCATGTGATGGTATATGTTGAAAATGGTGGTTGAAAAAGTGTTGTCATGTGAGATTACTGCGTGTCTGTCTGTCTGTCTGTCTATCTGTCTGTATGTCTGTCTGTCTGTCTGTCTGTATGTCTGTCTGTCTGTCTGTCTGTCTGTCTGTATGTCTGCCTGTATGTCTGTCTGTCTGTCTGTCTTTCTTCCTGCCTTAGAAACACACTGATGGGGAAAGAGAGAGAAAAAGATGGAAATGTACACAACACACACAAACACACACAGACAGAGATAGAGAGAGAGAGAGAGAGAGAGAGAGAACGTGTGTGTGTGTGTGTGTGTGTGTGTGTGTGTGAGAGAGAGAGAGAGAGAGAGAGAGAGAGAGACTCACAGTAGCAGTGACGCTGCTGTCTGGCGCAGTGTGGGCAGACCATGTGATTTCTGAGATGTGGGCAGAGTAATTGCCCTGGCACGCTCCTGTGCCACACTTACCAGAAGATCCTCCTCCACCACTCTCCTCTACTCTCCTCTCCCTTCTACTGTCTTCCCCTCTCCTCTCCTCTCCTTTCCTCGTTACTTTCCTATCCTCTACTCTCCTCTCTCTTCTACTGTCTTCGCCTCTCCTCCCTTCTACTCTCCTCTACTCTCCTCTCCTGTCCTGTCTTCGCCTCTGCTCTCTTCTACTCTCCTCTCCTTTTCTATCTACTTTCCTCTCCTCTACTTTCTCTGCCTCTACCCCCTCTATGCCCCCACCTCCCTGGGTGTATTCCACATTAGCCTTGTTCTTTGCCTCTGGGTTAACCAGTAGCTCCCAGTCCTGGCCAAGTCTACTGTGAGTCCCAGTCCAAACCACAGGGAAGCTGACGTAATCCCCCCCCCCCCCTCTCTCTCTGTCTCGGTCTCTATATCAATGGTGGTTCCTTCTGAAGTGGAGAAGTTTCCAGAGTGTGGTTAGGAAAACCTAAAGCCACTGTGGTGTCAGCAAATTGTCTATCTGTAAATTTCCAACTCAGTTTGCCCAGTGAAATAAGGTGAAGGACTTCAGTCTTTCCATATTTTTGCAAAATTTATTTTTAGCTACATTGCATGGATCATATTAGTTCGGATCAATCGTGGCTCTCCACTTTTTTCAGTGTTTTATTTTATTGTTTTATGTACCTCTTCTGAAACTTTGTTTTCATCTAAGTGTTTAAATTTTGTTTTTTTATGGCTTTATCGGTCCGACCTCAAAGAAAATGTAACTCTTTCTTTCTTTCTTTTAATGAGTATCCAATTGCCAATCACCAGTGCTGTGTCTATTCATTTCACCGTTTTGTTGACCCATAGGGGGTGCTGTGGGTTTAGAACAGTCTCTACGGTCCTGCTTGCAATGAGGTTGCATCGTGAAAGAGAAACGATTCCAGACACCATCTGAGAGCGCGTGAAGTTGGTCATGCACTCATTCCCGTACTTTCCTCCCCACGATTTTGTTGTCGCTGGTCTCTTTAAGAGGGGGCTGTTGGATGCGTAGGCGAGAGTGCGTGAATCACCCCGGAATTTGTGTGTGTGCGCCTGCATATAACTGCAGTTGTTGTACGGACAGTCAGACCTGCTGTTCGAAGTTATTGCGCCTGTCAGAATGGCAAAGAAGTTATCCTATGCGTCAGCGTGTTCCAGTAACTAGCGTCCCCCCAGCTCCCTCACTCACTCTCGGCTACTCTCATGTTTGCTAATGACTAAGCATATGATCCGGATACATGCGTTATTAGGACCATACCCCTAAACATATTACCCCCATAAAAAAAACGACGGTCCACATTAACGATTGGAAAGTGTGGGGGCAAGAGAGACGGCAGGGGAAATGTATTGCGCCAGAATAGCCTATTGAACAGAACAGAACAGAATATTGGTATTGTTGGACATGTTAAGGAAAAACGGGTGCCGGGAGCCTGTTTCTGCAAAGCCACGGTTGACCTTAACCTGGAATACAGAGGGAGAGCAGCCCTGAAACAGGTGACACCGAAGTTGGTTCAGGAGTACAGGTTTTAAAAAATCGATAAAAGTAAAACCAGACCTCACACCAATATGGCAGGGAGAATTCTCTACTAAATATGTAACAGGCTAGCATAATAGTCAAATCATTAGATAAAATATGCTTTAATTAACCAACAGTGTTGTTGGTATCTTTACTTACCAAGTAGAAATGTCATGTAGTCTTTCAATAAATGGAAGCAATTTCACAGCAAAATTTAACGGTTGACCCAAATACCCCGTGGTAGGCTAGATGCGGTGGCATTAAAAGACATGTTAGCCGACCCGAGCTAACTGATGATTTTAATGTTTTTTAATGACGTCAGACATCAGAAACAACATAAATAATATGTTAAAAGATATATTAAAACTTGCAATTACAGACAGACTATCAACAAAACACAGTTGTCCACTGTATTGATCTTTAAATTTACTGTAGCTGCCCTCATCTGTGACAAGTAAGCAACAGGATAAAATTGAGTTATCACATGGCTCTGGTTAGCCAGTGCGCAGCCTCTATCTAAGAATCAACCACAGGCCCAGCACCCTGACCACAACCTCATGTAGGGTCACAATCAGGGCTGACTAAGGCAGTCAGCAGAACCAAAGTCTTTCTCCCTCTGGTTTTAATGGGCTCCAATGCCAATGCCAACTGCATCTATGAGTCCAAAAAACAAAAGCAAGTTGTGTGTGTGTGTGTTTGCTGATAAACTGCAACATAGAGGAAGTACTGAGCCTGGCAACAAGGGGCCATTCATGAGCTGGGGCTGGCTCAGAGGTGGGGTAGGGTAGGGTAAGCTATGGCTCACTGGTGTCCCGGCAGTGGGCCTTTCTTCACACTGTGCGGTAATGGGCGCTACCCAGTTTATCCCCAGACTCATTATGAACTATGACTCGGAAAACACAATTACATGTTTAAAATGTAATAGACAGGCTAGGCACTGATGATAAATACACAAGAAATCCCACCTATTCCCCTCAGCTTTGTCTGAGCTGAGTACACGCAGTAGCAACCACAAGGGCAGGAAGGTCTGTAAGACGCAGGCAGGTAGGTCATCCAAGGGCCTAAGTTGGTCCAAGGGAAATGACTAGACAGGGTTTTCACAGCCCACTGCCAATGATTGCGCACTTTGTGTTGTTTTGTGAGAAAGTCTGACGTCTTCACAGCTATCAGGAAGTAAAAACAATTTCGAAAGACTGTAACAATCAGTTTTAAAAAACACATTGGCTACCCCACCCTTTCAGTAGCAAATTAAATATGACTAGCACACAGTTCATTTGTATGCTTGCAGTTTAGTACAGTCTTGTAGGACAGTACATTACCTATTGCCACACAATGCTGAGTGAGAGTAGAGAGAGGAGTGACAGTGAAATCAGTCTGCAGTGCTAGTCTGTGGTGTTGTGTGTTTGGCTGTTTCAGTGATCACTCCAGACTAAGGATAACAGGGGCATCCTTGGAGCTTCAGACACACACTGCAAGTCCCCACGCTGCGTGCTGGGAGAGTTTTCCATACAACAAGAGTGAGTCAAGCACACACACACACACACACAAACACACACACACACACACACACACACACACACAAACACACACACACACAAACACACACACACACACACACATACACACACACACAAAACACTCATCTAGTTGCCGATAGGCTTTGGTGTGAAGCCGGTAGGATGAGGTGATGTCTGCAAAATGGAGCGTATTAGTGTGTGTGTGTGTGTGTGTGTGTATATATGTGGATGTGTGTGTATTTGTGCTCATGTATGACAGAGAGAGAGAAAGAGAGAGAGAAAGACAGGAATGTTTGTCTCAGTATCTACCTCTGTGTGTGTGTGTGTCTGTTTTGGACAAAGAAGGAAAAATAGAAAGGGCATGTCCTCAAACTGGGCACCTTACATCAGCATTCAGTTGCAATTTCACAATGTTTTCCTGTCAATGTAAACTGTGCATTATATCTTTGGGTGACACAGTGAGTGTGTGTGCATGTGTGTGCCTGTGTGTGTGTGTGTATGTGTGTGTGTGTGTGTGTATGTATGTATGAGTGTGTTTGTGTGTGTGTGTGTGTGTGTGTGTGCATGTGTGTGTGTGTGTGATCATTTGCCTTGCGCCACAGACCACAATTGCTCAATATGTTGGTCACCTATCTCCTGCGGTCAGTCAGTCATACCGCAGTGTGTGGGTAACCATCACTTGTATGTTTACACTGATTTCAGATCAGGGAAATATCAGTCGTGTTTTGTTTTGTTTATGCTTTTTTGTATGTTGGACGTACAGTACAGTACCCTTGGCGTATTGTCAGTGTCAGATCAGTGAACTGTGTCCTGATGTCTGGTGTTTGGTGTGTTGCTCTGTCTAGGGGTGAGTGGGCCTCAGTGCAGTGGAGGAGGGGTCTGCCAGGGTTTTTTTTTTTGCATGAGAAGAGGAAGTGAGCCGTTTCAGAGTAACCGAAATGAGAGAGGCGGAAGAGAATGGATGTGCGTGTGATTGGCGTAGATAGAGCAACAATGTGTGTGTGTGTGTGTGTGTGTGTGTGTGTGTGTAAGAGAGAGAGTGTGTGTATGTGTGTGTGAGAGTGTGTGTCTGTGTGTGTGACAGAGAGGGAGTGTGTGTATAAATGTGTGTGAGTTTGTGTGTGAGAGAGAGCGAAGGGATGTGTGTATAAATGTGTGTATGTGTATGTATGTTTGTGTGTGCACATGTGGATGTGTGTGTGTGTGTGTGTGTGTGCAGGCATGTTTGTGTGTGTGTGTGGTTTTACCATGTAGTCTATGTGAGTCATGTAACATGGTTAGACCCCAGTGCCTTTCCAGTTTTTCGTTCATTCACATACTATTATATGGGTGTTGTGGGAATGTGTAGAGTGTGTGTGTGTGTGTATGAGTGTACTATATTTGTTTTTTCCAGCCCATTGTGGCTAGCCACTGTCACCACAAGCCGCTCAGACTGGTGCACCATGGCCACACTGATCTCAGCACAGTTCTTAAGCGCCTTTACCCCCTCGTCCTCCATCAGAAACCCACCCCTCCCACTGTTCCCAGGTCAGCTGTGTCCTGGTAAGCCCTCAAAGGAAACCCCTTTGTCAATCCTCTATTGCATGCTGTGGCCTTTCTGTAAGCCACTGGCTCTGGGGCCCGTTTTTTTTCTTTTCTTTTCTTTTTTTTTTAATTCACCCCAAATGGCTGACGAGAGGTCGCCAGTTGTACAATTTCACCTCAGCAGAAGTCGTCAGCGGCTGTCAGGCAGGACTGATCCCAGTGCAGCAGTTGTGTGGTATGGGAGTGTGGTTGGTTGGGTGGCTCTCTGCAGTGGGCCTGTGAGCTGTCGGCCTCAATGCTCATCACAAGGCTGCCGACTCCGTGAGGTTGTTTTCTTATTTATACACACTCGCTCTTAGCGGGACCAGAGACCGGTGGAAGCGATGGTGTGTGTGTGTGTGTGTGTGTATGTGTGAAAGAGAGAGGGAGCGAGAGGTGTTTGGGTTTGAATGTCAGTTTAATAATCTGTCCTCATTTTTTCTCTCGCAGCCACTCTTTTTCATGTCTTTTTCATCTTTTACATTTCTGTCTGCCTCTCTATCTCGCTTTCTCTTTTCTCTCCCTATCTACCTCTCTCTTTCTCTTCTGTCTCTCTCTCTCTCTCTCTCTCTGACTGCTCATGTTGTTTATCAGTGCTACTACACATTTCTTGAACCCCCTCTCTCTTCTTTGTGCTTCTTGTCTTCTTCTGTTCCTCTGTCCATTTCTTTCTCTCTGTCTACTGCTTTCTCTTTCTCTCTGATTGATCTGTGTAGGGCTTTAGTGTGTGTTGGTGCTCTATGCGCCCATGTGATCTTGAACACCTGCTAATAGGCTGGTTAGCTCACGTTACAACTGACTGGGCCAAACGCCTGTTCGTAATTACTCTCTAGCCAAGGGTGCTGTGATTGTGTGTGTGTGTGTGTGTGTGTGTGTGTGTGTGTGTGTGTGTGTTAGGGAAGTAGAAGGAGAGAGAGAGCTGTAATTATGGGGGTGATCGTGTGTCACAGGAGTGAGGCGTGGTGTCATTACCATGGGGGACGATCGGGTGACATGGCCAGACTGCTAGCTAGTAGAGACAGAGT
>CM059274.1:19706916-19711916 GCA_030347295.1 Setipinna tenuifilis | reverse complement strand
TCTCTGTATCTCTCCTCTCTCTCTTTCTCTCTCTCAATTTCTGGTGGTTATTTAATTCAATCTAATTCGTTTAATTCAGTTTAAAGTTGTGTATTGGATGTATTTGTAGGACTAGACTGCTGTTATGCCTCTATGTAGCATTATTCCTTTTGAGCACATGTGTTTATCATGTAAAATGTGCCATGCAAATACAACATTGCTATACATGACTTATCATTTGCAATGTGCCATGCAAATAAACACTGCTGTACACGACCCAACTAGAACTTGAACTTGACTATACCCAAGACTGCTGAAGCACTGCTGAAGAATCACACTTTCACACATTTTTGATAGTAAGGAGAAAAACAAAAAACTTTTTTGATTGTTTTTATTCCTCAATTGTGAAATACAGACAGGGATGGATGTGTAGAGAGACAAAGACAGAGAGCAGGAGAGAGAGAGAGAGAGAGAGAGAGAGAGAGAGAGAGAGAGAGAGAGAGAGAGTTCTCCATGTGGCTGTTTTCCTTTCTTGATATATAAACTGTTTTAATGTAGATCTTTTATTCATTGATGTCTGTAATTAAAGAAGACAATTAAGGAATTAAGAAGAAAAAACTGTTACAATGAAGAATTGCTCTCTCTGAATGTGTGCAGCTTTATATCAAGAAACAGGTTGAACTCTCTTTTTTGCTTTTCTGTACATCCATCCTTGTGTGTATTTTGCAATTAATCTCATTTGGAAAATGCAACTCCATTCTATCCATCCATGCATTCATTCATCCATCTGTTTGTCCATCCATCCATCCATCCATCCATCCATCCATCCATCCGTCCATCTACTCAACAATTAACTCACTATTTCATTAATTCATTTGCCTATTCATCCATCCATCCATCCATCCATCCACTAACTCACTCTTTCATTAATTAATTTGCCTATTCGTTCATCTATTCATTCATCCATCTATTCATTTTTCCATCCATCCATCCATCCATCCATCCATCCACCCATCCATCCAACCATCCATCCATCCACCCACCCACCCACCCATGTCCTCCAGCAGAGGTGAGGGGAGAGTGGTTGCGGCGTGGCAGGCTGCTGAAGCTGGAGGCTGTGGACTCGGATGAGGAGGAGGCGGACGGTGGGGCGTTGTGTGTGCAGGGGAGGCAGCCCCACGCCAGAGGCAGCCGAGGCAGCATGGCCTCCAACAGCATCTTTGAGTCCCTATCCACCTTTCAGCCCTGCTACGCTCGAGGTGGGTGTGTGTGTGTGTGTGTGTGTAGTGTATGTAGTGTGTGTGTGTGTGTGTGTGTGTATGTGTATGTGTATGTGTGTGGTAGGGTGTATGGTAGTATGTGTGTGTGTGTGTGTGTGTGTGTGTGTGTGCATGTGTGTGCGTGTGAGTGTTTGTGTGTGCATTATTGGTTTGTGCTTTGAGAATACACATTGTTGACAAGTGCAAGTGTTTTGTACGAGCTAAATTCTGCGCTGGTCATACTTTCATACTTTCACATCTAAACTTGTGGGTCAAAATCTGCTTTCACATCTAAACTTGTGGGTCAAAATCTGCAAACCACAAAGATATGGCAGAGCCGTGTGAAACTGGTCTTCTAAACACATCAACACACACACACACACACACACACACACACACATACACGCATACTACCATACACACACACACACACACACACACACACAGACACACACACTACCACCAACACACACACACACACACACACGGCTTGCCACACAAGAAACTAGCAGCGAAGTGTGTGTGTGTGTGTGTGTGTTGGTGGTAGTGTGTGTGTCTGTGTGTGTGTCTGACTATAAGTGTGTTTGTGCAACCACTCTTCCTCTTCCTGTTCAACAGCACAGTCTAATTTTGAACATACATCTTTGCATACTTTTGAATTTATGTCTCACACATCTTCTTTGCTCTGCTATGTGTGTGTGTGTGTGTGTGTGTGTGTGTTTGTGTTTGTGTTTGTGGATGCAGGCATGTGTTAGGATATCTGTGTGTGAGTGAGTGGAGGAAAAAAGAAAGAGAAAGTGGTTCAAAAATGCACAAATTCCTGTCTAGGAGAGAGAAATAGGAAGAAAGAGAGAGATCAACTCCTCTACCTATTTGACTGTGCTGCAGATTGTTGTTTTATTTGTTAGCATGTTGGGCCTTTGTCTTTCCTTGCTTTTGATGAGACTAGTTGAGTTGTGACAGTTTGTCGCGACATGGTTGTTTGTACCTGTCTGTGTGTGTGTGTGTGTGTTCATGCGTCGTTATCCCATAAAATATTGGAACATATGCAGAGACAGAGCCTTGTACATGACCTATTGATTGTTTAATATTTTACCAGCAAGCACCCCCCCACACACACACACATACATACATACCCACACACACACCTACCCACACACACACACACACACACACACACACACACACACACACACACACACATACCTACACACACACACGGGCACACGCACATGCACACACACACACACGCACACACACAAACACACACACACACACATACACGCACACACACACATACACGCACACACACACACACACACACACAAAGCACATTACATTGCATGACTCCAGCAGTTTCCAGTTGTGAGTTGTGACTCAGGTCTATATATGCCCAGGAGGTTACTCTTAGTCTGGCCTGGCTCCTTGGTGGTGGTGGCACAGATGACCTCCATTGATTCTCCATGGCGATCCAGCCAGCTCTCATATCCCATAAGAAGATGGATTCTTCACATTGACACATTGATCCATTGAAAAGCCATTGGGCTTTCTCTTGCAGACTTAGATTCCTGTAAAATGCAAAACCAGAACCAGGAAGTGTTTAAGTGTTTGTGCCGGGTATCATCTGTGTGTGTGTGTGTGTGTGTGTGTGTGTGTGTGTGTGTGTGTGTGTGTGTGTCTGTGTCTGTGACTGTGTGTGTGAGGCACATTGAACATATGTGGATTTGTTTTTTCACAGAACTATATGTGAGTAATATTAAGAGGTTTACCTGTTGAGTTTATTTAATTTCACTACTAATGCAGGCTTGTCACTAAATTATGTACTGTGTTACATTTACTTAAAGCAGGGCTCAGTAGTAAATAACAACAAATAAAACAACTTCCTGAGAGAGTAGAAGAGTGGAGTTCTTGGTAAATGTTTTTGCAGCTTGGTGTGAAACTTGTTTGCTTAGGCACTAAGTAGAACACCAAAGTGCATAGTGATGTCAGAGAAAGTGTGTGTGTGTGTGTGTTTGTGTGTGTGTGTGTGTGCGTGTGTGTGTGTTTGCATGTGTGTGTGTTTGCATGTGTGTGCATGTGTGTGTGTGTGTGTGTGTGTGTGTGTGTGTGTGTGTTTGCATGTGTGTGTGTGTGTGTGTGTGTGTGTGTGTGTTTGCATGTGTGTGTGTGTGTGTGTGTGTGTGTGTGTGTTTGCATGTGTGTGTGTGTGTGTGTGTGTGTGTGTGTGTGTGTGTGTGTGTGTGTGTGTGTGTGTGTGTGTGTGATATGTCAGGATGCTGTGAGGTGTCGCTTCCATCTCCAAATCATTTCTCAGAAAGAACAGCCCCTCCAGCTTCCTGACATTTGCACCATTCTCTCTCTCTCTCTCTCTCTCTCTCTCTCCTCCCTCTCTTTCTCCTTCTCCCCCTCTTTCTCTCTCTCTTTCTCTCTTTGTGTTACACACACTCCCTCTCCCACCCCCTTATCGCTCTCTCTCCCTCTCTCTCTGTCTCTCTCTTTCTCTCTCTCCTCCCTTGTGTGTGTGTGTGTGTGTGTGTTACTTGAATGTGTGGTGCATGTGCTTGGTGTGGGTCTGTGAGCGTTGTCAGTTAGCACAGGAAGTTTATCTGCAGTGCCTGAACCATTTTCAAATGCACTCTCAAACAAGCCGTTTCTCAAGAAGCTGTGTGTGTGTGTGTGTGTGTGTGTGTGCGTATGTGTGTGTGTCTGCGTATAGGAACGTATGAGTATGCATGTATGAGCGTGTGCACCTGTAGTTTTAGATTCCTGTGAAATGTGAAAGAAATTGTGTGTGTGTGTGTGTGCGAGATTGTGTGTGAGATTGTGCAAGTGTGCATGTCCATGTGTGTGTGTGTATGTGTGTGTGTAAATGTGTGTGTGGGGGGCATTGTGTATGTGAGTGTTTGTATGTGCTTGTAACTAGAGTTAGAGTAATTGTGCGCCTTCATACATTTTTGTATCTTTGTGTGTGTGTGTGTGTATGTGTGTGTGTGTATGCGTGTGTGTGTGTGTGTGTTTGCATTAGGACATGCGATGAGCATTGAAGTCTGTGTGTGTGTGTGTGTGTGTGTGCGTGTGTGTGTGTGTGGTCAGGAGTGATACTGCCCCACTGTTACTTGTTTTTTCGCCCTGAATGTACATGTGTGCCCCGCACGTGTATGTACAGTACATATGCGTACCATCACACAATCGCTAATCATGAAGCAATGTTCGTTTGTCTCCTCCAATTAGATGAACATATAGGCTCTCAAGGGTTGGATTGTACCATACATACAACATCTTGGTCCTCTTGAAGTGAAAACAAAATGAACCTAAAGTCATCAAAATATTTTTACATAACACTAGCATAATTGTCTTGGTCCTTTGGAGATTTTTGACACAAAATAACATAAAGAAGTTTGCATAGCCTGGCAGTACAGTAAGAAAACTAAGAACAATGTGAATGTAACAGTATTTGTGCTATTATTTTCAAACTAACTTCTTACAGTAATGTTATTTTTACACTAATGAAACACAATCCACTGCCTTGGCCATCGACAGACCAGTTTTATGCATTTCAACATTTTAATTGCCTCATCTTCATGGCTGATAGTAAGTCTGAGAAATACTGAAAAATAGAAGTTAAAAAAAAACCTCTATGTAATGTAATGTCCTGTGTACTTCCTCCTCTGTTCACTGTTAAATTATCGTCTTTGTGGTTTGGCTTTTGCCCTGTTTGCTCAGCGTATTTTGGTACCGGACACACATAACAGAAAGCTGCGA
>CM059274.1:19671916-19689416 GCA_030347295.1 Setipinna tenuifilis | reverse complement strand
GGGTGTGTGTGTGTGTGAGAGAGAGAGAGAGAGAGAGAGAGACAGAGAGAGAGAGACCAATAGAGAGACAGAGGGAGAGAGTGAGAGACAGAGTTAAAGAGAAAGAGAAAGAGAAAGAGAGCGAGTATGCATATGCGTGCCCAGGCCTTGATCAGCCTTGCTCAATGCTCCCCATCCAGCAATGATTCTTCAGTTGACGTGTCATTGGAGCGGAGGAGGAATCTGCAGTGTCACGGGAAGTCCCCAGCACACACCCTGCCTGGCTCTGGCTCTGGCTTGGGCTGACTTCAGCTGCTCGTCCCCAGTGGGATTGGCTCATCCTTGGCTCACAGGGAACGATGCCTGGCTTTGGAAAGAAAAACACTCTCAATCTTATAGTTAAATAAGACTGCTTTATTTCTTAGCTGCATAGGTGCAGCTTGACACTTTAACACATTTTTTCACCTTGCACCTTTGTAGCCTTGCTGTCTAATTTCGTTGTACAGGCAACTGTTCCATGACAATAAAAGTCTGTAGTCTAATGAAAAGGTCTTATGAACCTGAAATCATCTGTCCTCAGTCCAGGGCAAATGACTGTCTACAGATGCTAAGACTATTAACAACACTAAGTAGTTTTATGAACCTTGAAATAATGTTTCCAAAATCGTTTTAGTGGTTCATCAACTTGTAGCAGGGTGAATGCCACTTCGGAATTCGCTTCGCAGCCCTCGATGGACTGTAACCACACTATGAAAGTTTGCCAAAGTCGGTCACTGATTTGTAGTTCGGATGAGACATAAGAAGGACAATTCCGCTTCCAACCTGTAGGAAGACCGAAGACGAAAAATGCTTCAGTGTTGCTTTAATAAACCTGAAGACACTCTGTTTCTCGTTAGGGTTAGGGTTAGGGATTGGGTTTGATTAAGCTAAATGTACCTAAAAAAAACGACAAACAAAATGGAACTGAATTGCAATAAACCATCTGCAAAGTGTGGACGAATTATCAAAACAAAGTGTTACCCGACTTTTCTACTGCACCCTCTCCAGCTTTGCCAGAGAAAACTCCTCAAACAGCACTGTTGCTGGGTCAGTCTGAAAGGTCAGCATCTTAGAGTCAGTGTGGAGGCCAGATGCCACAGAGTGTCTTTTCTTTTTCCCTTTTCTTTCACTTTGGATTCTGGTTTCCTCCAGGATTTCCTCCTCCAATCCCTCATCTCCCTCTCTCTCACTCTCTCCTTCCATCTCTCTCTTTCCTTGCTGCCTGCTTCTGAAATCTACCCATCCCTTCATTCGCTCACTGTTTTAGGGTCAGGTTGACAACAGTGGCAGTGCAAGAACAAAACTCCACATGCAGTCAAACCTCACATTCACTCATGTTAAGGAACTGATATTTGACTATGGATTTATTAAAGGAATGTCTATGCAAATGGAGCATCCAAGCATCCAGAAGGCAGCCAGTAAAACACAGACATAAACCTCACTTTCTTTCTTTCTTTCTTTCCTTATTTGTTTATTTCTCTTTATTTCTTTCTTTCTTTCGTTGTGTCTTTCTTTATTGCTTGCGTGCTTTTTTCTTTCCTCCTGTCTTTCTTTCTTTCTTTTATTTATTTATTCCCTTCTATCTCTTTCTGTATTCAGTTATTCTATGTCTCTTCCTCCCTGATACGCACATGCTTACCCCAGTCAGCGCGGTAGGAGACAGACTGTCTCAGAAGCTGAACTGATTGAGTCAAGTCTTTAAACAAGCAGCTAATGTCCCATTTTTTTCATATTTACTTACTTTCAAGCACTATCTAAATGCTCTCCATTAGAAGAAAAAAAAGAGAAAAAAAGAAAAGAAAACAAAAATGCTGGTAAACTACTGTATTGTAAACAAGAGTTACTGGTAGTCATAATTATTCTAAAAGTGGTATTTTATTACCTTATGACTGGAAATGATCCTGTGATTAATCATTTCAATGGCAAATGCAGCCATTTTTCATAGTCACACAAACACGCATTTGTTGACCTGTGTGTGAGTTTGGACGTGGTTGCTTTTGCTGGGCCATCAGTATGAAAGGTTGGATTCTTCGTGCTGGTCTTAGACTGTGTGTGTGTGTGTGAGAGAGAGAGAGAGAGGGAGAGAGGGCGGAAGAGAAAGAGTGTATGTGTGTGGACGAGTGTGTGTGTGTGAGAAAGAGAGGGCGAAGAGAAAGAGTGTAAGTGTATGGACGTGTGTGTGTGTGTGTGTGTGTGTGTTTTCTGCTCCATTGCCCCTCTTCATCCATTCAAACTGCACTAAATGCTGCCTGAGGCGGCGTCAACCCCACTCCCACTCATCTCTCCATCCTCCTCCTCCTTTCTCTCGTTTGCTCTCTCTCCCTCTCTCCTCTCAGTTGCTCTCTCTCCCTCTCCTCTCGTTCGCTCTCTCCCCCTTTCCTCTCGTTCGCTCTCTCTCCCTCTCTCCTCTCAGTTGCTCTCTCTCCCTCTCTCCTCTCGTTCACTCTCTCTCCCTCTCTCCTCTTATTTGCTCTCTCTCCCTCTCTCCTCTCGTTTGCTGTCTTTCCCTCTCTCCTCTAATTCGTTCTCTCTCCATCCCTCCTCTCATTCACTCTCTCTCCCTCTCTCCTCTCATTCGCTGTCTTTCCCTCTCTACTCTTGTTGCCTCTCTCTGCTTCTCTTCTCTCATTCACTCTTTGTCCCCCTCTTTTCTGTTCTTGGCTGTCTCTTCTCTCACTCCCTGCTTATCTCTCTTTCCCCTCATTCGCTGTCCCTCCTTCTCCTTTCATTCGCTACCTCTCTCTCTCCTTTCGTTCGCTGCCTCCACCTCTCTCCTCTCATCTCACAGGGTATATGCTTTGGCATCTGCCATACACAAAATCCTAAATGCACTTTATACATTGGGCACACATACACACACACACACACACACACACACACGCGCGCGCGCGCATGCAAACACACACAACCCCAAATGCGCTTCATACCCTGGGCACACATACACTCACACACACACACACACACACACACACAAAACCCCAAATGCACTTTATACCCTGGGCACACATACACACATACACACACACACACACATGCAAACACACATATCTGTTGGAGATTTGCCAGACAGTGCTACACTTGAGACACTCCATAAGAAAACTCTCCAAAATGGAAGTTTGAAGGACTCTCTCTTTCTCTCTCTGTCTCTCTCTCTCTCTCTTTTTGACTTTCTCTTTTCTCAATCACTTACTCACTTGTTCTTTCTCTCTAACACACCCACACACAAACATACAAAACAAAACAAAACATACAAAACATATATACTCACTCCTGCTCTCTTTCACACACATGCAAAATATACAGATATTCTCTCTCTCTCCCTCTCTCTCCTTCTCTCTCTCTCCCTCTCTCTGCTGTGCCTCCAAGTTGTCATTACTTGTGTCAGAAAATCAATCAGTGATTTCACAGGAAATGCTGATCATAAAGCTGATAGCCAGCGCTCGACTGAGGCTTACTAAATTATTCACCATGTGCACACACACACAAACACACACACACACACACACACACACACACGCACGCACACATGCAGGCACACACACACACTCACACTCACACACACACACACACTGGCACACATGCGCACACAAACACACACACACACACACACACAAACACCGTTATCCGGCTCCAAACTCAACAGACCATCCCAAAAATACCCCCCTGCTCTCATGTATAGGGCTACCAAGCAGGCCTTTATCTGAGGGATCTGATACACACTCATGAATCACCTTTTATCATTTTGGAAAAGAGAGGGATTGATCCTGCCTGGATTATTTCAGGAGTAATATGTATACCTTCCTCAGGTAGTATTTACACTAGGTTCCAAAAGGAGCCAGGCCAAATTCCCCCTCCCATCCCTGGGTGTTGTCATCACCCTTGCACATAATCAGTGTTGTTATAGTTGATACTAGGTACTATTACAGTCACATTATTTGTGAAATGCAGCATTATTTGTGCTTTAAAAAGTTGAGTTTTAATCAAAGTTTGGCAATAGGACACATCCAACTTAGTTTTTGTTTGTAGCAGACATGAGGTCAGTCTGACTCTGTGTTGCCAAGACAAATGGAATGCACTAAGACAGTGTCTTTGGTGGGGAGAGCAGACCACCCCATTAAAGGGAGTTGGGAATCCAAATAACACAGTAGTTACTTTTCTTTTTCTGGTAACTAGTTACTTTCATAAAGCTGTAACTCAGTTACTAACTCAGTTACCTTTCAGGAGAAATAACTAGCTACAACTGCAACTGATTACTTTTATAAAAGTATTTTTTTTAAGTTCCAGTCATGAGCGACATAAGCCACCAATACCTCTTTAACTGATCTGGTGCCAGTGCTAATGTTGAGCTAGTTCTAAGCAAAGCACTGGTACCAGCACCGGCACACATTTCCAAAGGTTTCAGAACCGAGCACTGTGACATTATGCTTCCGACTTTGGGACCAGCAATTTCAGGAAGCCATGCCGGTGCCAGTTTTTTGGCACCAGCACCTGTCACTTTTCAGTCAAAACAAGCAGAAACAGCTCCAGATTGGGCACCAGCACTGGCATTGTGCCGGTGGAAATGAGAGAGAACAAGAGTGTTGCTTTGTTGCTTTAGTAGCTCACCGGTGTGAACGTACAGTTAGACAGGCCAGCACCTGCTCTGGTCCCAGGCTGAGACAGCCCCTGGTCTTCAGTGTCCAGGGCCTGGTCTCCAGTGTCCAGGGCCTGGTCTCCAGTGTCCAGGGCCTGGTCTCCAGTGTCCAGGGCTGCTGGGGTATGAGACCCTGGGGAGTAACATCAAGGATGGGGGAGAGATTGAGTCTCACAGAGGGACAGTTAAAGTCTGTGTCGTTAGCTTCTTAAGGAGGGGGGCATTAGTGCAGCTGACCCGCTATCCCACTCCCCTGGGACACACACACATAATCACACAATCACACACAAACACACACACACACACACACACACACACACACACACACACACACACACACACACACACACACACACAAACACACTCACACACAAACAGCAGACATCTGAGCAGCAATTGGATAACTAGGCCTGTTGGGCAGTAAATGGCAAGAATGAATCATTCCAGTGTTTCCCGCCTCTTTATTAATGTTCTATGACATAGTTGTAAATGTGTTATAAAATACATTAGGTGGCGTTACCCAGGTACTTTTATGTACAGGTGTGACTCAGTCTAAACTCTGAAGACCATGTTTTTTTTGTTGTGTTTGTATGTCGGTGTAAGTATAAGTGAGTGTGTGTCTGTCTGCTTCCCTGTCTGTCTCTGTATGCTTGTTTGTTGGTCTGCCTGTTTTAGAAAAGGTTGTTTGGGGGGGACTTTCTCAAAAGGTTCATGGGAAAAGCAGATAAAAAACTGTGTCGAAGACAGAAAAAACACCCTGTCATCTGCAGCAATGTCAATACAGCTGGGGAATGAGTGTGTATCTGTGTGTGTGTGTGTGTGTGTGTGTGTGTGTGTGTGTGTGTGTGTGTGTGTGTGTATGCCTTCATTTTAAACGACATCTGGATCACCTAGACAAACACAAATACAAGCCCCCGCATGCTTTAGTACTCTCCTATCTGAACACTGACATAAAAGGGTAGTTTTCCCATCTATATCAAATAAAGCACACAGAACACACAAAACACTTGCAGTGAGGGGGTCAGAGAGAAGGAGAGAGAGAATGAGAAAGAATTTGAATTTCAAAAAACTTTTATTACAGTTTTCTGAATAAATACAAAAGCCCAGTTGTGCTCACAACACAACTTAACAGAGAGAAGGAGAGAGATAATGAGAAAGAGAAAGAAATAAAGAAAGAAAAAAATGGGGCAAAGTGTGCAGAGCACTTTGCTCTGTTGCCTGACTATCCTGCTAACTGATATGTCAGAAAATCAATTAATTACTTTTAAGCAGCAGTTAACTGCATCTGCACAACGGCACCATGAATTATACAGCAGAACAAACGGACCCGTTACATTCCTCTCTCTTTTTCTCTCCCTCTCTTAACTAACTGTTCCAGAGAGAGGGAGAGACAGACAGACAGAGAGACAGAGAGAAACAGAGAGAGAAAGAGAGAGAGAGGTAGTAAAAGAACCACCCAGAGAGAGAATGTTTAAGGCAAGAAAAAGAGGGTATCCATTTATTTAAATGACATCAAGATATGTATGATTTCATTGGTGAAAGGTAAAAAGGGTGCCATTACCTCAAAGGAAAATACCAAATTTAGTAAAATTAAACAAATATTTAAGAAATAATAATGCCTTTATGATATGACTTTGGAATATTTTAAGGTATTTTGGGCATTTCAAAATCCATTATTTATCTGTGTCTACCAGTTGTCCTCTGTCAGTGTCTCCTGATGTAGTATATTCAATGTTTCTGATTAATCACTTATTGATAGATAACTGAGTAACTAATCAATGGCGTATACCATTACGCTGTCAATGCATTAATTAGCTCCAACTGATAGAGATAATTAAGAAAAAATAGCACAACTGCAATTACTCAAATCCAGTTTAGTGAATACTGCTCTACAATAATTTGTCAAATTGAGTTTAGACTGGAAATTGACTTTATAACACCTCCTTTGTCTTGAGACTAACTGTCTTGCTTCTTCCTATTGAGAAAGTAAATAAAAGCATGACCACTATTATACCAACACATTTGACTGGGCAGTGTGACAACTTTAAAGGCATTTTTCTCAGTTGTTCATGTTCGCGTAGTTACTGCACTTTGCCTTTGTAGGGCAGAAAAGCACCAAAGATTTGAATCAAATTAAACATATTCATTTACTTTGTATGAAGTTACTGTACAAAGAGGTTATATGGCTCCATAAAACATAACTGTGACAGACATACGCATGTCTGCAAGCCTAAGTGTGTACTATACTGTAGTATCAGATCCATGTGCTAGGTCCACATGATATGTTGTTCTCTTTTTTTCCTTTTTCTTGTGTACACTGCAGTGGCTACACTTGCTTAATCACAGTTGTCTTTTGAAAAATGCAGGACAAACAATAAATGAGGAAAGGGATGATGCTGACTGTGGCATATAAGGACAGACCAAATGGAGGGGGGGTGGTGGAGAGGGGGGTGGATGTCATCTTGGTTTGAGGAAGAACCATGGCAGTGGTAATGGCTAGAATGATTATGGATTGATCTACCTCTAGGACTGGACCTGTGTGTGTGTGTGTGTGTGTGTGTGTGTGTGTTTGTGTGTGTGTGTGTGTGTGTGTGTGTGTGTGTGTGTGTGCACGCTTGTGTCTACCTGTGTGTATGTGTATAATTGTGAATGCATGCATGAATTTGTTTTGCGGGCGTGTGTGTGATTGTGCGTGTGTGTATAGGTGGCTGTGGGTGCTTGTGTGTGATTGTGTGTATGTGTGTGTGTATGTGTGTGTTTGTGTCTATGTGTGCGTATGTGTATAATTGTAAATGCGTGCATGAATTTGTTTGTGGGTGTGTGTGTGATTGTGTGTGTGTGTGGGTGCCTGTGTATGTTTGTGAGTGCTTGTGTGTGTGTGTGTGTGTGTGTGTGTGTGTGTGTGTGTGTGTGTCCTCATATGAACATGTCCTCTTCCTAAAGTGCCCAGGGCCAGTCTGTCCCCTTTAAGCCCTGGAGACAGGCCACCCTGAGGCCAATGAGGATCAATACACCTTTTGCACATTCCCTTCTTCTCATATTCACAAATAGACACGCACGCACGCACACACACACACACACACACACACACACCCATACACACCCATACACATACACACACACACACACACACACACCCATAAACATACACACACACACAAAAACACACATACACACAGACCCATACACACACACACACACATATGGACACGCGCACACACCATCACATATACACTTAATATCCGCACTGGCTTAAGTTGCAGTGAAGTATTTCCAGCAAACCAATGATATTTTTGTGATATTATTATCATTATTGTTATTATCATTATTATTATTTCTAGCTGGGTGGAAGCAAGAGGAGCAGGAATAGTAGCAGTAGTGTGTGTGTGTGTGTGTGTGTGTGTGTGTGTGTGTGTGTGTGTGTGTGTGTGTGCATGTCTATATATATCTATTTTGTACATGAACATTTGACAACATTTCTAATCCAGGTCTGCTATCACACACTCACACACCACTGATGTTGAAACTCCATCTCTTGTATTCTGTGCTGTCTTTCACCACAACCACATGCAGACACACACACACACACACACACACACACACACACACACACACACACACACACAGAGGGAGATATGCTCTGGGTGACCACAAACTGACCAGACTGTAAGGCTATTGCTTTTCTCCACTCCCCACCACAGAACACAGTGGGCAAATCCTAAATGTTCACTTGTTCACTTTATAGTGCACTATGTACTAAATCAGGCTCTGACACAATATATTATATAGTATAGTATAGTATAGTATAGTACAGTATAGTAAGCAAATGTCACTCCATACATGTCCAGGAAGGAGGCAGTAGAGGTCTTTGCTCTAAAAAATAATGTCTCTTCAGAGCGATGCCATAGAAGATGTCATTTCAGTGCTTCAAAAAAGTGTCAAGGCAACAGTTCTTTAAAGAACCATTTGACGCCGGTATGGCATAAGATAGCTGTCTGTCTGTCCATCTGAATGCCTGTCTGTGTGTCTGTCTATAAGTACTGGCCAGGTATGTGAACATAATAGTTTGCCAATAAAAACAGGAAAGAGAAGTAACTAGTCAAGGACCTTTATAATGACTTGTACATTATTAGGAAATGATGAAAAACAACATTTTGGCCTCATCTTGTCATCTGTCACGCAAAAACAGGAAGTCAACCTCGGCAGCCCCAGGGCACACAACAACTAGACACTTTTGCTCACAGAAAGAGACAGGAAATAGATAGAGTAAAGAGAGTGAGTATGTGTGAGAGAGAAAAGTGGACAGAAAGAGTGAGAGAGGTCTTCAGTGATGATAGAGGGACAGAGAGAGAGAGAGAGAGATAGAAAGAGAGAGAGTGTGTGTAAGAGAGAGAGAGGAGGGGTCGGGGTAAGTGAGGAGAGGCAGAAAGAAAATCATTTAAGTAGCTAAATGAAATGAGCAGGTAGAGATAGCCTGGGGGCAGAGAGGCAGCTGTCTCCCGAGGCTGAACCAAGCAGGCAGGGGCTCTCCTCTCCTCCACTCTCCTCCCCTCCTCCCCTCTCCTCTCCTCCCCTCTCCTCTCCTTCTCTCCCTTCCTCTCCTCTCCTCTCCTTCTCTCCCTTCCTCTCCTTTCCTCCCCTCCCCTCTCCTCTCCTGCCTTCTCTTCTCCTCTCCTCTACTTATCTTTCCTTCTCTCACTTACCCTCCTCTCCTCCCCTCCCCTCCTCTCCTCTCCTCTCCCCTCCTCTCACATCCTTTCACATCCTTTCACTTCTCCTCTTTTTTGCACATGTGCGTCTTCTTCATGCTTAGAAGCATGTTATCATGTGTGTGTGTGTGTGTGTGTGTGTGTGTGTGTGTGTGTGTGTGTGTGTGTGTGTGTGTATTTAATGGGGGCACAGCATGAGTACATAGTATAGTATAGTGTGGGCTAGAGGCAGTGTCTTCAGATGAACCAAGGACTCTACAGATTAGTGAGCACCAACTTGGTTTTGCGGCTCACAACTCTCTCTTTCTCTCGCTCTCTCACACACACTCTCTCTCCCTCTCTCTCTCTTTTCTCTCTCTCTCTCTCTCTCTCACACACACACACACACACAAACACACGCACACAAACACACATGCTCGATCTCCATCTCAACTGCAAGAGGGCCAGCATGAACCCTGGAGGCTTCAGCTCATCCACTGGTCTGTCCTGGGCCATGTACCTTACGAGGAAGGGCCGGCACAGCAACTCTCTCTTTGGTAACTCAGACTATCTCAGACTTATCTTTGTGCTGTCCATATACTGCTATCTTCACCAGTTCCTATTCACACATTCGTTTTCATCCGGTAGTATTATGTTCACATTTCTTTTGAGCACTGTCATCATTGTGTTGTTTGGTTTGCTTGTGTGTTGAAGCATTTTGTTTTGTGTGTGTGTGTGTGTGTTTTTTTTTCTACCTCTTTCTCTTCCACTTGCACCTAACCCTTCCCCTATTTCACCAATCTTCAGAGAGTAGACGAGGAACTTATGAAACAGATAAGCATTACCACAGACTGTTGCCTGTCTGTTTGCTTGCTTGTGTGTAGGATGGTAAAGAGAGAGGGGGTTTGAGGATGCGAATGAGACTTGGCTATGTGGGTGGGATCTAAACTGACGTTGACCAGAGGGTGACCAAGGCTTTAGGTGACTTAAAAAATGGAACAAAGAGTTTAGCACTGGACGGAACATGTGTGGATTAGTGAAATGATACATGGTCTGGGTACATACAGGTATAGCAATGTTAAAATGCACTTTGTCCCAAATGAAATTGTGATTTCTGAAAAATTCATTTGAAATTGCATTAATAAGAGCTATTGCTCACTAATGCTTTTCATCTGGTGTGCCAAAATCCATTTTAAAATAGATCACTTTTGTTGTTCACATTTGGTTGTCACTAACATGTAGCCTATTGAGGTACAGTGCAAAGTAACACATTTTTCTGTTCTTTTATCTTTTGCAGCTAACTTCGGTGGTTTTGTAAATGTTATTTCTTGCATTTTAGGCCACTTATTCCATTTTTGCTAACTACTGAAATTTTAAGTTTTGCTTTTAGTTTTTTATTAATTAAATAACTTTATACCTAGGACTAAATTACGAGGCTATCTTAGCTTAACACATTGACCCGGTGTACCTGTAGGCTATTGATCACTGAAACATGGCAGTGCATTTGTAGCCTCGCGACGCATATCAATAGATTTTATAGCCGACTACAAGCGCTATTGATCTCTCGAGGTGGAGTGCTCCAATTACACCGGTTCAGGGCTGCAAGGCAGAGGGGGAAACTCAAGACGTTCTGCAATGGTTGTTGTTTTACCAGTGAGAGATTTTGCAAGAGAACAGGGGGGGAAACTGCTTCGATGCAAGGCGCGCCAAGTGAAGGTCACACTCACACACACAAAAATGTGTGGACATACTGTATGTCACTTTCAAATGTTTCGGCACTGACTTTATAAAGAGCATCTTGTGAGAGGCAACCTGTGCATCACGACAATTGTATTTTCAATATGGACACTTCTCTATGTAGTTCACTGTCCACTGTCCAAGAAATAGACTAAGAGAGATATAAGGATACCGGTGGTTGTAATTTTTTAAATCAATAGTTTTAAAAGTAAAATGCTGAGGACACAGTTTAACAATTATATCATATTTTTTTTCTGACAGAAGAAAACAATGTTGCCTACCTGAAAATATTTGTAACTCTATTCGGCTAAATGTATTAACGCTATTTAGGCTAAATGTATTTTTTGCTCATCCGTACATGCAGACCAATTTCCTTATGCTGTCATGAATTGATAAGTAGTTTTTATTTAAATAGCGCGTGTTATATAATCCTGTAACATACATGTATTTTTTTTACTTTTTGCTTTTTACTTTTTATTAAATAGTGCCAGTTTTATACCGTGTTTCGATAGCTAAAACATTGGGGACCTTTTGGGTAGTCATATCATGTTTTTTGTCAGTTATAAATGAATGTTTTGTAACTTTGGCTGAAAAAAAAAACAGAAGCCGCTCGTTATCAAGAGTAGGCTACCATTTCCATTTACTGCTTATTATTTTCTCTCATGTTTTTTCAGGTATTGCGAATGCGACACAACCATTTAGCCAACATGCCATCCACAACTACTATTTATGACTAGTGGTTGCACACAGGAAATGTTCCATTCCATATTTTCTCCACAAAAAAGTGCAGTCCCCCCCCTGTATCGTGCCTTTCCAGTTAAATGCGTAATTGACTCGAGGCTGTCAGCCAGGCACGAACAATGTCTGGGCCTCTCGTCACGCCGGAGCACCTGCCGCTAGTCTGCGTGCCTTAATAGGCGCACAGATGAACATGCCCCTCATAATGGCATCGATCCCACCGCTGTGTCCTAGTAAATGACTCATAGGACCATACTCACTCTCACGCACGGTGAGGCGGAATGGGTGAGGGAGTGTTACTTCGAGTGTCGTGAGTAGGCTACGATATAGGCTGGCCAACATGGCATGTGCTTGTAGTCTATAGGGTATGGTTTAAACTGCTCTCTCTCCTGCCGTTTTTTTGTCAGAGTCAAGACGTCGAGATAAGAGCGCGAGACAGAGCACGTGCTTAACGTCAAAGACAACTCCTTGATTGTAACTACCGACAGGCCACACACTGGCCTGGACAGGACCCATCCTTTTTCTTTGGAGTTGCTTAATTTAAGGACCATAAATGTAGGCCTATCTTCTCGCCTGAGCAAACATCACAGAAATTCCAATCTGATATACCATTTATATATATAGGCTATATATATATAACAGAAAAATTCTGAAGTGAAAATAGTTAAACATTTATTCAGATATTAGTCCACGGGCACTTTAGCACCTCATGCCTCTGGCAATGGGTGAACGTTGCCAAGAGGTTTGCTTCAGGCATATATCATCATGGCTCCCATATGCTAAAGGCCGCCAACCTAATTTGACCTCCCAAAGAAATGTTCTGTCTCTCGTGGCAACAGGTTTTAAGAACACTCTAATACATGGAGGTGCTGCGTAGACTTGTGGAAATCCCCCTCTCCATTTACCGTCAGAGGCGGCCAGTCACATCCAATCACCCGGGGCAGATCGCCTGGAAAACCTGAAGCGAAAAACGTTACATTTTTTATAGTTAACCCCGTGGCTAAATCTTAAGACTGCGCCAGGAGTTAGTGCATAGGCGGATAACTGGCAGAAAACTTAAGATTTCCAGACACGAAGAGACGTACATGTCAAATCAAATGTACCAACCCGTTAATGAGAGGCCGTGCTTGAAGAACACTTTATCACTGCCTTGTGTCAAAATGTTAAGAGTTGTAGGCTGCACCAAAGACAACCTAGAGTGGGGGTTCAGGTGGACATAATGAAGATGTCCCTTTAAAAGTTGCTCCTACGTCATTATGTGGCCAATTGATTATAGGAATTGGGCAGGGAAAATATCCACGCATAGGCCTGGAGACACTATGCTTAGATGTTTTATGCTACAACAAATTAAATAGTCTGAACAGGTTTAGAGTATGTGGTGGTGGAAAGTTACATTGTGACTGAGTGTTTTATAAAATTGTACATCTCTCTCTCTCTCTCTCTCTCTCTCTCTCTCTCTCTCTCTCTGGCTTTGTCAGTGTGTGTGTGTGTGTGTGTGTGTGTGTTTGAGAGAGAGAGAGAGAGAGAGAGAGAGAGAGAGAGAGAGAGAGAGAGATTACATTGTAGTTTATAATTGACCTTGGTTACTTTATCAAGTATTTTAAGTAATATGTCTGCAATGGTGACCACTGAACAATTTGCATTCAACCACCGGATTTGATTGTACAAACCCTTATCATTGCATTGGTAAAATGAAAATCTGGCAGCAATCTGTGCTTGGGCACAAAAGAAACTATGCTGTTCAAAGAAAGTAAATATTAAATTAATGACGAAGTGGTGTTTGAGATCAGTGCCGACATTTCAAAACGCAGAGTGTCTCTATGGTTCACGTTGAATGCTGCCCTCTTTCGGTTTACTGGGGTAGCCATTCCGTCACACAAGAAAGGAGGATTTTCGCTTTTCCTTACAAAATTACAAGCAAAGCTTAAAGTTTACAAAGATTCTACCCATACACTCTGTGCCTTCTTTACTTTGTCCTAACAAGCTTACTAGGTTTGAAACAAAAGACAACATTCTGCGAGGAACATTTAATAATTACATAGATACAGTGGCCCACTAATGTCGATGGTACCTTAGCATGTAACTAATAACCTACACCTTTTTTTGTTGTACAAATGTTGATGGCTGTTTGTGGGAGTCTGGATATCATCGTAGACATGTAACTAAATTTAAACATTTTACCGGGAGAACTCACAATTAGAATTTACCCTCAACAGAGAGAACAACTGCTAGGACTACATCATAATTTAACGTCTCACCTTCCCTCCCCAGTTTTTGAATAAGATTACCGATAAGTATGCACAAATTTGACTTTGGACTCTTACCAGCAGCGCTTTACTAAATGTATACTCACTTTTAGAATTTGTTTAAGGCAGACAAAGTGAAACCGATGTCTTGCCAACACTCGTCAGGGCTGTTTTCGTAAGGTTTGACGTTCATCTTACAAAGGAAGCTCAAGAAAGCGTCAGTTTTGCCTTGGCACGCTGTGCACCCCTGGAATCCCATTGACTGATCAAAAGCAAGACTCCCCGACTCCTCCGCTATGTCGGACGGACCTCTGATTGGCTACAGTGTGGCAGAAAGCAGCTGATTGGATGGACCGCGGAAGAGTGATAGGTATTATCCAATCAGGGTGCCACCCAGCTTCCATATGCAAATCAGACCCTCGTCGAGGCATTCCTGCACTGCCCACTGCCGGTAAAAGCCAGCCCTGTTGACGGGACGTTCATTCACACCACATCTGCAGGACATGGAACTGTGCGGACGTGTGTGATTGGGTGTGCCCACAGGATTACGAAGAGGAGATATCCACAACTGCTTCATTAAAATTTACACCAGAATTTCAAAAAGTGTCACTCCCAAATTCAATTGTATAAATTACAAAATTGGCCAGCTGGACGGTGTGAGCAGTGCCGTGAAGACGAGTGTATTTTCAGCACAAAGAAGTGCGTTTGGAGAGCTGTGTGGTACTTTGGAAGTGTCCTCTTGCGCGCGCCATCACCAGAGATTGAGGCTTTTCGAGGATTTGTTTTGCATCATTCTCGTACTTTGACTTTAACTGTGTACCGTCGTTTTGGGTGGTTTGGCTTTCCTCGTGTCGGAGGCTGGCATGAACACCAGACAGACCTCTCATGAACGGGTTGTTTGACTTGGCTGCTGAAAGTTTACACCGAAACCTCACCGGAACCAACTCGCTCCATTGGATACATAAAGACCACCAACGACTCCAGTAGGCAAACCACTCCATACGTCAGTGTGGAATCAGTTGCGCCTTCAGTTTTTCGAAGAGGCTTCTCTCGAAACATCATATCTTGAAAGCCTTGGACGTTTTTACTAGGTCGAGACTACATCGGAAGAACAAATGGTTTTTCTTTGGGACGCAAAATACGGTACGCCATGTTATTGTACAGTTCATATAACCTGATCTGTAAATGCAAACTTTTAAGCTGTGAACTGTGGAGCAGGCTGTGTTATTCTCGTTGAATATAGGAGGTAGTGACTCTATCTAAACGATCTTAACTTCCCAGTTAACTGCGGAAGAAGCGCTCCTCATGAGAAATGAGCCGGGGAGAGGAGTGCTGTTAGCCCGTGAGACAAGAGCACAGACGCGCTCTCTTGCTCTCTCTTTCTGTCTCTCTCAAACCTTCACACACGTTGGCTGACCACATGCGCACACACTCTTTCGGCTTTCCCCATAAGCCCACTAACATTAAGTCTGTAGTCAGCCGTTTGTGTACAGCGGGTGGTTGCTCGCTGTGGTTGCCTGCGTGTGTGCGTGTTTGGGGTTGGAGGGGGGTGGCAGTAAGTTAAATGGAGGCTCGTAACCGCACTCATGTGGCATCGATTGTGGTTGGCGGAATGACAGCAGGCCGCTCCCCCTGTCAGACGGAGCGCCGCTGCTTTAATGGTTTTATCTGCCTCCGGGGCGGCGCTGGCTCGGGCTCAGACCGGTGGGGGAAGTTAACTCACGTCGTAAGAAGTTTTGGCCAAAAATATTTCAACAGTAATTCAGAGTCGCCTGGCTCAACTACACGGGAGAGAAATTAAGCTCAGTGTGAAGAGCCTTGACCTTTGCACCACACAGTTCGCACTTCATATTTAAAACTGTTCAATGTTTGCCTGCAATAAGTGAACATCTCTACTATTTCTGACATAGATTGAAAAGATGGTCTTGTTTTGGTACTTAAGATGTTCTGCAAGCACGCAATGCATTTTCTTTTTCCAATGATTGATTAACCGACACGGTCCTTCCTTTTCTGTCTCTCCCATTGCTTTTGCATGTATGCTGCGTGTGTGTGATCTGCAGACCCTGCCCCGGGCCGTCGCTTCACTCCCCCCTCCACCACACTGGGGTCCGGCGGGAAGATGAGCGAGGGTCTCCCCCTGGGCGCCCAGGAGGGCAGTGGTGCCGCCCTGGTGGGCAAGCTGCGCATGGCGGACAGGAGCATGGTGGAGGTGCTGTCCGATCACCCCGGGGAACTGGTGCGCACAGACAGCCCCAACTTCCTGTGCTCCGTGCTGCCCACTCACTGGCGATGTAACAAGACCCTGCCCATCGCATTCAAGGTAGGCTATATCAATAGCCTGAATGGCCTGTGTGTGTGTGTGTGTGTGTTTGTCTGTCTGCCTTGCAGCTAGTTTTATGACAGTCTTATGTGACTCCAGAACGACAGCGCAATGATGGCCACTCCACTTTCTGCTGCCAAAACAAAGATTGTGTGTGTGTGTGTGGCCTGTCAAGTGTGCAGAATAATTACCTCACTAGATTTTATGTAGGCCAGATATTGTCAAAGCAAAATAAATAGTACCACATTAGAAGGCACACTGAAACGCAATTAAATTATGACTAGGGCATTTCCCGAGTCTATCATTAGCACACTTTGAAATTAGCAGCAGTTTCAGATTTCAAACGAATTTATAACAGTGATCTTACAGTCAGTAATAAGACCAGATGTTTTCTATACCAACCAAATTATTTGGCTTGCGTACAGTTTTTGTTGATTTTATTACTCGATCGCGTGGCCTTTGGGTTTCCGTGTGTTTCTAATTAAAATCCTTTATTGAACCCCACTAAGTCGTGGGTAGGCTTAAATTAATTCATCGCATACTTCCGTCATTTTCAACTGTCGCCAGTAATGTAAATGAGCTTTCATGCCGATTCCCAAATACAGAATGAGGAAGGGGGGGGGGGGGGGTTGCCTAATACTGGTCCCTCTTAAAACCCGCTGTTAATGTCCCATTGATAAAACACTGCGACTACGGTTAATATGAAAATTTTTCTCTGGGCTCATATATTTACCTTGGGTGTGCTGCTCAGTCAAGCTGCGACCACACATACCGCAAGTGGCCAGGAATGTTGGAAGATTTATGTTTGGATAAGAAATTGGGCTACACAAGAATGGAAAACAGTGATTAAATAAACCACATTTCTTTAAAGATAGAGTTTCATTAAAGGAAGAATCAACAACAGGCAAGGGGTATTCAGAAAAATCATTTACTTTAGATTGTTAAGTAGGAGGTCAGTGACTTGAGAAATTTCCTTTTCTTTTTTCCTACAGTTTCCTTTTTACTATTTAAAATATTTTAAGAGTTTAAACAAAGTCTTAATTTTTGGTGCTTTATAGAATAGTTATATCTGGTGTGCTTAGAATTTTTTAATGTATATATATTTTTTCTTTTAAATTGT
>CM059274.1:19661916-19664416 GCA_030347295.1 Setipinna tenuifilis | reverse complement strand
CTTCTCTGACCTTTGCCCTTTGACCTTTGACCTTTCCCCTTTCACCTCACACCTGACCATGTTATAAGTAAGTAGCCACTCAGACTCGAGGGCTGGCACAAGGTCTGACCCTTGGGGCAGGTTTGTGTCCGACAGGGACAGAGAGAGAGAGAGAGAGAGAGAGGTCCATGTTGCTGATTTGAGTGGAACTTGAGGCATAACCAGCAGCGTGTACCTAGAGCAAAGTCGATACATATTTGCCCTCCAAAAAAAGTAGGTTGTAATGTATACAACTGCCTTAGTCATCATCACCATCATCATTATCATCATTGTCCTTCCCTCTTAGATATAAATTGTATTGATTCGGCAAAGCAAAGTGTGTGTGTGTGGTTGTGTGTGTGTGTGCGTGTGTGAGTGTGTTGCTGTGTGTGTTTATCTGGTCTGTGTGTGTGTGTGTGTGTTTGTGTGTGTGTGTGTGTGTGTGTGTGTGTGTGTGTGTGACTGTGTGTGTGTGAGTGAGTGTGTGTGTGTGTGTTTGTCTGGTCTGTGTGTGTTTGGCTGGTTTGTGTGTGTGTGTGTGTGTGTATGTGTGTGTGTGTGTGTTGTGTGTGTGTGCGTGCGTGTGTGTGCATCTTACTGTCTCTAAAGGGATCTTTACCGAGCGTTTGTGACCGGCAGACTGGCTCTGTGGGTGTGCTGTTGTGTGGCACAGCTCCCAAGTGTGTGTGTGTGTGGCTGCGTATGTGTGTGTGTTTGCATGTGTGTGTGTGTGTGTGATCCTAGAGTAGCTGATGTCTGCTGGCTCTGGGGCCATATTCCCAATGTGAGTGTTATTCCGCTGGTTATTCCGGTCGGGAATCCGCTCCGTGGCGGCGCCCCGCGCTCCGGCTCCTGGCCTCGTCTTCAAAGAGCTCAGACGCCAGCTCTGGTTTCAGCAGGACTTCCTCCCAGTGAGCAGCAGCGCACGCCTGTGTGTGTGTGTGTGTGTGTGTTTGTGTGTGTGTGTGTGTGTATGTATGTATGTGTGTGTGCGGGTGCCTCTGTGTGTGTGTGTGTGTGTGTGTGTGTGGGTGCCTCTGTGTGTGTGTGTGTTTGTTTGTGTGTGTGTGTGTGTGTGCTCGTGGGTGGGTGGGTGGATGAGTGTAAGTGATGGTTTCACACAGCTGAGAGCCCCTCCTCTGTTTCTTTTCTTTTCTCCCCCCCACCGCTCTCTCTCCCTCTCTCTCTCTCTCTCCGTCTCTCTCTCTCTCTCTCTCTCTCTCTCATCGCCTGCATTCATTAATCCCCCCACTATGAGGCCAGACCTGTATCACATACCCACACACACACACACACACACGTATGCACACACACACACACACACACGTATGCACACACACACGTATGCACACACATACACACACACCACACACACACACACACACACACACACATACATACATGTGCACACACGCACACAAGCACACACACGCACACACACACACACACACACACACACACACACACACGTACGCACGCACACACACACACACACACACACACACACACACACACACACACATACATGTGCACGCACGCACACAAGCGCGCACGCACACACACACACACACACACACACATTCTTTCTGTCATACACAGTGCGCTGGACTTCCCAGTCTAGACCTCCTACGTTTTTGCTGCCCTCTGACAAACTTCACTTGATCTCACACACTCTGCAGCCAAGGACACACACTTAAACCACCCGCCAGCGCAAGTTTGCACATTCACTCAGCCTCTGAGCGCCTTCACACGCCCACACGCATGCACATAAACACAGCAATAGATTGCAGACACCCAACACGCTCTTCTCAGCCAAGTCTGGCCACAGAGCTGCACTAGAAACCCGCTCTCTGGGGCATCTCTCTCACCTACCTCTGGCATTTTTTCTTCTGTCTCTCTTACAAACACACACACACACACACAAACACACACACACATACATGTGCACGCACGCACGTACGCAAGCACACACACACACACACACACACACATGTTCCCTGTCACACACACACATTCTTTCTCACACACACACACACACACACACCCACAAACACAAACACACACACACACACACACACACACACACACACACACACACACATACACACACACACCACAATCTCATTCTTGGCTGCGGAGAGAGACTGTAGTTCCACCTCTAGATATCCTCAGCAACAGTGAACCACGCTGACGCTTCGAATAGAGAATGTGAAACATGACCAACTTCACTGTGGCTTTTGCGTCAACCTCAGAAAATCTGGCAGAGAGAGAACAGGATGATAAATATCACATATATTATAATAATGCACATATTTCTGTCCCTATGAATGCATATTTATTCATCATCAGATATATCACCGAGCTAGCATTTTAAAAATAATTTTATTCATATATTACAAAATGTTTTGCAGTATACGGCAAATAATTTAAGCATATCACTAATACTAAGAAACCTGTGTGCTGTGCGATTGTGTGTGTGTGT
>CM059274.1:19581916-19651916 GCA_030347295.1 Setipinna tenuifilis | reverse complement strand
TCATGCACACACACGCACACACATACACACACACACACACACACACACACACACACACACACGCACACACAAATACTCACACACAGTCTCTTACAAATACCCACATGCATAGTCACTCACCTTCTGGGAGGCGGCGGCTGTCTGAGGAGGATGTTTTGAATGATGTGTGTTGCGATAAGGGGGGCTAACGGGTCTTTCCTCATTCCCAGCTCCTTGTGAGGCTCATTCATAAACTGGATTAAAGTCATTTTTCCCCCTTTCTGCAGCTGCCAGTACGCAGGGTTAGCTAAGGGCTGGAGCAATTTGATCCAGCTCGGAGTATAAACACACACTTTAATTCGTTCAAGACACTGTACTTGTTTGGTTTTAACCCTGCAATCTGTTTTTCATCTCTCCCCCTACTCCCCCTTTCCCAAGACATTTACTGGTGCAAATTGCTCAGTATGGGTTGTCCAATTCGCAGCGTCAAAATGCGCCATGCACTTAGGTTGTGAGGGTAAAAACAGGTTTTGAAGGGAGACACGGCTAAAAAAAGACCGCAAGTCCCATGATGCACTGTTCTATGTAAATAGCAACTGACTGTAAATGATCACCTTGTGACATAATGGTTTGTTAGTTACATTGGTTGCTCGACACACTGTTTCTGCCTTGATGTCCTCATAAGACACAAATGTAAAATATTCTCTTTTTTTGCTTCATTACATAAATATAAAAACTTTGTTGTGAATGACTTTTTTGTATTTGTATTTGTGGGACTGTCATTCCGCTTCCTAGGAATATATACCATGTATACAAAACTATAACTATAACTATAACTATAGTAACATAGTAATTTAAGATCATACTTAAATTGGAAATCCAAAACCTACATATGTGCCCCCAGCAACCCCCCATCTAACAATATATAACAATATATATAAAACTATAAGTGTACACAAAGTAATTTAAGATGATACTGAAATGGGAACACATTAAATCCAGAACCCACCCCCACCCCTACTACTCTCTCTACCCGCCCTACCCCTTTCCCTTCCCCTCCCCTTCCCTTCCCCTTCCCCTCCCTTCCCTGCCCTGCCCTCCCCTCCCCTCCCCTGTCCTCTCTGTGGGTAGTGTCATCTTGTGCTGAGGGGACAGATCTAGTTGGGCCACTGACTGGGTGCCAGCCCTCAGCACGCCCTGCCCAGCTGCCCAACTGCCCCCCTCTGCCCCGCTGCACACCGGCTGCTATTCCTGAACCCGCAAGAATTTCCACAGACAAGTAGACAAGCCCTGACCTGCCCTCCACCCGTCACCACTTCCTCACAGATGCCCCCCCCCCCCCCCGCCCCTCACACAACACCCCCACACAGTATACATTATACATACACACCCAGACGGATATACATACACATACACACACACACCAATACACGCAGTATACATACACATACAGCCAGACAGGCAGACTTTAGTGCCTTGTCCTCATGGATACCCCCACATACACCCGCACACACACACACACACGCACCACACAGTATGCATACACACCCAAATGGACTTTAGTGCCATGCCCTCACAAAAACACCGCCCACCCCATTTACACGCACACACACACACACACACACACACACACACACACATAATGGTTCACATACAAACATGTATTTGTTGATTAATACTCTCCATTTGTAAGTTTCAGTCAATCATACTTAAGCGTAGTCCTGCAATAAAAGCCAAACACACCACACACACACACACACACTTTTTTGGTGTACACAACACACCAATTGTCTAATCCCAGTCTTGCCCGGATTGGCACAGGCTTGTTCCTTCAGTTGCCTAAAACTGGAATACCAACCCCGATTGTGTCTTAGTTTGTTGGGTACACACAAAGACATGCACAATGTCAGGACAGAGAACAAAAAAGGCACACATAAACACAAATACACGCACACAGACATACACAGACACACACACACGTCTGAGATTACATGAAAGAATGAGTGCTAGACAGAGAGATAAACACAACACACACCTACACACACACACCCACACACACACACACACACACACACACACACAGGGGGGTGGGGGGGCAGAACTCTAGGGCTCAGAGGATGCTGGCTGAGGGATGGAAGGCCTTAACTGTAATCCTGCTCCAGGCCTGCAGCCAATGGCCATAAAATGAAATAGTCTTTATAAAAAGAGCAGCAGGACACCACCACCACCACCCACACAAATACCAGCGCAATGCCTGCGTGCACTTCGAGGGGAAATAAAGAGGGGGTTAATGTCTCTCTCTCTCTCTCTGTCTCTTACTTGCTCTCTTGCTCTCTCTCTCACACACAGGCGCACACACACACACACACACACACACACACACACACACACACACACATACATATACACACAACACACATACTCTCTTACACAGAGAGAGAGAGAGAGATACAGAGGCAGAGGCAGATACAGTGGTGTGTTTGTTTATATTTATATAGGATATTTATATATCAAGTGAGAATGGGAGGCCAACTGTAACATGAATTCACAACCAAGGTAAATTAAATACCATTTGGTTTTTAACTTCAGGACATGTGATACTCTTTAAATACAAACTAAAGGGCTTTCAAATGAACTCCAGCCAGCAACCCAGGATGCAGCACAATATTACCACCTGGTGGACATTTTCTGCACTCGCAAGATTAATTTTATATGACTTGACGTTCTTCATTTTTTGTACTAATGGCACCCCAGGAATTGTAAGGGAACCGGGCGTAAATCACGGAGAGTTTATTTGTATGCAAAATGTGTTCCATATGCCTAAAACGTTTTAAATTATCATTTCAATTATACAAGGGTGAAAGGTGGATGACTAAATTACATTAATCATTAACCAAGGACGGCTGAAAGTAGACCTATATTCTGCCTGAAAAAGAGAAAAAAAAATCAATGGACATTTTGCTGACATCCTCAGTAGATGTGACGGTTATTAATCGCAACAGTAATAGCATGGTAATGACAAATAGCAGAAAATTAAACAGAGTTGTTTATGGACACTGCCCCATCCATGTCATAGGCCCACACTGCACACTCTGGCCTATGAATAAAAAAATACCATGCCTTTCATTTGCCTTTCTTTACTACTTCTTACAGCATTCTATACTTGTATTAAACACTGACCAAAAGAACAGTAAGAAGTCTAACTCATTATTATTTTTTAACTACAATAGGCCTAGACCTTTTACTGACACATTAGTGAATCTATATTTATCACCTGAAAAATGTTCCTTAAATGTATTTCAGTCTTTCCTTAGAGTGGGATTTAGATAAACACACAAACAACCAAACAAAGAGATTGGAGTATGTAAGGGGGCCTACTCTCACCAGCTCTGTTTTACTCACGGATGAACTACCCAACCAACTACATGCATATGAAACTGGCAGTGTGATTATAACATCTTGATTAACCATTTTATGTATGCTGATGACTTGGCTATTGGCCTGACTATTCTCTCTCCTAGCAATGCTGCTGGCTTTCAGCAGTCACTAAATACAAGTTTTGAGTATGGGATCAAAAGTAAGTGTCGTCCTAATATGTCAATGTGTCAAAGGTGACAAACAGCTTTGTTTTCCATAGTTCTTTCTATCAGGACAACTGCTGGGGATCTGTAAGAAAACAAAATAGTCAGGTCAATACATTACAGATCAGATATGTGATGGTAATCGCATTTATAGACAGTGTCACATGTGATGTGCCCAAGCTAATATTTTGACTTGGAAATTCCATACATGCTCAGATAAAAGTAAAAATCAAACTTTTTAAGCAGTACTTCACTGTACAAGCTTACAGAAGTAACAGATTGCCTAACGACTGTTTGAGAATTTTACTCAGGTTACAAAGGTGCTGTAGTGCAAGTGCCCTTTTCTGTAATGCAGCACAGCACCTTTATCATATCTCTGTCATACTGTCTACTGTCTCCTCTGTAGAAAGATGGCCCCCTAATGGTGACAAATGAAACCAACTCAGTGTTCTTTATAGCAGTGAGGCAGCCAAGGCCTAGATCTCTGCATCAGAGCTGTAGCCTGTGATACACAGGTATGTGCCCTATAGCCACCTAAAAAGCGTTGTTATTTCATCAGACAATCAGACAACATTTTTTAAACATTAAGAGGTTTGTAGCCTACAGTATGGGTATGTACTACTCTATGTACTATCAGACAGAGCTACAACCAATCAGACCACTGATTCTGATAAGGAATACGTAGTGTTCGTTTTTCATTGATGCCCGACTTTTCGGGCAAAGGAACAGGTGAGAATAGGCAGGTTGGCCAGACTGACTTAAACATGAAATTCAGTGTAGCATCACAGGCAGTATGGGCAGGCCCAGGCTAGAACTATGCATGCTGAGCATGTGTACAACAGAACCAAGTTGGAATTTGTAAAACATCTGAAACCACCAGTTTGATCATTAGATAAATGAATTTTAAAATTTGATACAAGGACTGTACAGGCCATACATAGAGGTAAATACCCAATTAAAAGATCACTGTTGATTTTAATGTGTTTAATGTAATATTTTAGCCTATACTGTACATTGAAAAGGCATTTAGTAGTTATATAAGTAATATAAAACAATAAAAAATATGTACTATGTCTTAAAAAATGAAAAAATTGAAAAAAATAAAATAATGAGGAATACAAGGATGATACAAGGATGGTTTGTTGCCAATTTTAAATATATATATTTATTTTTAAATAAGAGGCCACAAAATAGCTTTTGCAGGATTTAAATAATAAAACAATAATAATATCAATATACAGGATGTCCATACAACATCTTTTATTAGCAATAAATCATCAATAAATAGGCAATAAATGCAACAACAGAGCAACACATACAACAGAACAAAATAGAACACACAGTATGTAAAAGAAAAATACAAAAAAGAAATATAAATTATTTGTTAGGTATTAGGCAAGAAGTTCTTTTAATCAAATTCAAGAACATGTTCACTGCTCAAAGGGGAAGCAGCTATGACATAATGGGGAACAATGTTCCACAGTTGATTAAAAATGTTGAGCCAGACTGTCATAAAGTGATCGAAGTGGTCTCACTGGAGTATATTAGTGTATAAAGTTTTATAGGCCTACAAGTTTATGCCACTGCTAAAGGTGCATCAGTTATGGACATCCAAGCAGGTTATTAAGGGTAACCTTTTATTTGGAGAAGAAAAGAATAATAAAAGAAGAAGGTCAACAAGGTTGTGTGGTGCAGACATATTTGAACAGGTGAGTTTTGAGCGTAGATTTTAATAGTGTAGCAGCCTATAAGACAGCTGATATATATTTCTGATATTTCAGGTGTAGTGAGTTCCAGAGCTGGAGAGCAGAGCAGCTGGAAGCTCTAGAGTCCATGGTGGTGAGATGGGTGGAGGGGTCAGCCAAGTGGATGAAGGAGAATGATCTGAGGGTAGGGTAGCAAAATGGAGGTGGTTAGACAGATATGAAGAGACAATGCTGTGAATGATTAAGGTTACCATGAGGATTTTGAATTATCGGTCTCTGAATTCTAGCTGTAATTTCCATACTTTTCCAATAAAAGTTGAGTGAAATGTTTATACTGTTCATGCTTCAGTTTTACACGTTTCTTTCCAACTCCAGCAGAGGGCGCTACTCTCTTCTCTTTCTGTCTCCTCCCATATGTTCCTACTACGCATGTCTGCCGTCGAGACTTGACACTGCCCCCAAATTTGAGCGGGCCACTGTGTCTCGCGCGAAAATTCGTATTGTGTCAAACGAGAAGCATCAGGGAAAACATCAACAGTGGGGGTTGCGAACAGTAGGCTAGCAACAGTTTTGTTTTAAATCTTCGAGTTACAATAACGTTATAGATTACTGCGGCAATGGACCAGATAGGATACTCTCCGAGTTTTAAAAAGCCTGCTGATATTATGCGAATGAGGAGAAAGCGAGCCCGGAGCGAGGGAGTAAGCCAAAGCCCCCAGGGATCTCTGTCAAACCGCGGTCTGTCGGTTCCTGGGACACGTCCATTCTCACCAGGGCCATTGATGAGTGCTCCAAATCGGCCCGGTGGAGGCGTGAAACGGAGAAATCCTTTTGCAAACATAGAAAATACTTACAACAGCCCGAAGAAGAGAGCTACTGCTCGATCCGACGGAGATGTTGATGTCTATTTAGATTTTAAAAAACGTGTTCCTGTTGAGGCAGAAGGAGAGAACTCCGCAGGTTATGCTAACAAGACTGCGTTGTCGTGCGTGGAGCAGCTAATACAAGAGGACAAAACAAGTGAGAAGTCGCTGAAGGTAAAGCCAGATAACTAAACTTCTTATTTCAAATTGTCCCAAAACTTTACTTTCAAAAACGTATCCATGGGATTGGTTAACGTTACAAGGTTGCCACAAAGGCTGCTAGGCTATCTATAGCCAACCTAACTAGCCAGCTAGGTGTAACAACAGCTGATGCTGTAACATCCAACCATCCCTGCCTGCTTTAAGATAGCAGACCAACTACAGCAATGAAGTTTATTTGTGTAACACATTTTATACACAGTAAACAGAAAGATTAAAAATACAACGAAGATAAAATGAGCATAATCATAGAAGGCAAATGTTGAAGGATAAAACATGAGATAAGTGTATGGTAAATAAAAGTGAATGTGTACATAACATTAACATTAAAAAGTGTTGTCTTCTGCCTACTGTCAAAGAGTAGGAGCATTTTTAATAGCAGGTTACATTATTTACATTTACCTGACAATATTTTCCAGCCCCCTATTTGCGTCTTCGAGGACGATTCCCTGTTTGAGGAAGATTTGTTTGAGGATGGGAAAAGCACAGCATTGGTGAAAGTAAGTTGTCAGCCACGGTTAACTAACAAAATAGCTGTCAAAGGCAGCTGTCATTTTGTCATCCCCTGCCAATACTGACTAATCTGACGTTGGTTTGACTATCACAGAGTCCACAGCGACAGGCGGCTGATGAAGTAGCACCGCCGGTATCGCACTGTCCAGAATACCCCGCTGACTGGAGCCTGAAAACACGTTTGCTGTTCACCTCATCTCACGCCTTCTCATGGGCAGAGCAGCCAAAAGCACAGGAGGAGGCACAGGGACTGACTCAGCACTGCAGGGCAGAATATGCCTGTCTTCCTCAAAACATAGAGGTAGGCTACCATTTTCTCTGATACTTCTTTTAAAACATTCTCCTCACCAAAACTTCACATTAGTCTATAGTATAGTATTGTATAGTATATTTTAAACCAACATAAAGTGTATAGACTCTATACACTTTATGTTGGTTTAAACTAGATGAAAAAATTCTGTTGGATAATATGTTGACCTAATTCATATTGCAATTTTATCATGTAGTCCTGAATGATACAGTTTGTGAAACTCTTTACCCAGCAGAGACTTTAACCTGCACAAATATTGGTATTGGATGTATCTTATAAAGTGAATGACTCATTTGTCTGCATGTGTGTTGCTGTAGGATCCTCGGTCCTGCCCCGAGCTGCGTCGTGGCTTTCAGCAGGCCCTGCAGTACTGGCAGCATCCCTCCTTGCCCTGGCTGTCCCTGTTCCCACGCATCGGAGCCGAGCGCAAATTCGCTGGCAAAAGCGCGCCTTGGAGCCAGGATGCAGAAGTACAGCAGAGCATGATGCGCGAGTGGTAAGACGTGTGTGTGTGTGTGTCTGTGTGTGTGTGTCTGTGTGTGTGTGTCTGTGTGTGTGTGTGAGAGAGAGTTCTAGCACTAGCTGTATTGAAGTTGGAATTTTGTCTGTCTGTGTCTGTCTGCAGTCAATGAGAACTGCTCGTCATCACAGCAGGGTTGCTTGTTAAAATTACAGCAGTCAAGTCAAACACAAACCTCTCCTTCCTGTAACAACGTGCCTAAGCTCACACCTTGCCACTCTTTGTAGCAGATGACATCAATGTCTTGTGTTGTGTGTGGGGGAGGGAGGTGTGTGGGGGGGGTGCACTGAGAGTTTAGAGTGAGTGTCAGACAGTGCACCTGAACGGAAATCAGTAAACTCCAAATCAACCAGGGCAAAACCACTGACGCGTTACCTGGCTCTTTGCGGTTGGGTGAGACTAACTGTCAGGGTCTGTAAGACTTGCCTGCAACCGCCACGCTCCTGCAAGTTTTCTGGTCATGCCATTTGGCTGCATTGTGGTTACATTCTTACACCTTTCAGTCAAGCCTGCTGTCATCATGATTTATCACCATAATGCATGGCCGTTCACCCACAATGCATCACTGGTTCTTGTTGGCTGCAGTCAGCTTGAAAAGTCTGTATATGCGGGTGGATGTTACACTGCAGGGCCTGAATTTGGGTGCGCGATTGCGGGAATTGCGCATATTTTATTCTAATCCCGCTCCTTCAGTGATCATAGAGCGGGAGATTCGCGCACGTCTGTGTGTGTGTGTTTTTTTTTTTTTTTTAAAGCCTTTTTTTTTCATCTATGCAGATCAACCTGGAACACACGTCTCCATTACACTTTAGATCTATCTATCTATCTATCTACGTTTACCGAGTCACCCGAGTTTCCCTTGGCAGCCGATAGCCTAGGCCCGTTCCGCCCTGTGGGTGGACCCACTATACGTTGCAATGCAATGAAGAGGAATGGGGAGACAGATTGTAACGTCAAAATAACGAATCAGAGTGAAATCGTTACGGTATTTTCGCTGTTGGTTATTGTTGAGCCCCCTCTCCTGCCGTACAGTAAACAAAACAGCGCATAGACATAACATAGTTTTAAACTACAACACACGCGCGCGCACACACTCAGACACAGAAGAGGAATCGTGTGCACACCTCAACTCCCCCTCTCAGACAGTCGAAGTAGCCTAAAAAAACTTCTTTCATTCTTCATAATCATTCTGAAAACTATGCTATCCTGGAGCGCTGGTTAAAGCGTGCAACAGTTCCAGAAGTTTCACCTTCGAAAAGAAAGAAAACGATGGAATCTGATCCGACAAGCAGCACTGCCAGCAGTAGTGTGAGTGATGATGCAGTTAACAGTTCTGAGGAGACGGCTAGCGTGCAGGAGAAGCGCAGCAGTTGCGGATGCTGGTATTCCAAAGAGGGGAAGCTCACTGCCAACTTAATCATAAAGTTTGTCCATTTACTGGTACGTTAATTCTACCCTTCGTTCCTTCTCTAGAAAATGGTCTACCATAGTGCTCTGCTAGCGGGCTAGTTCAGGAGAGCTAGTGGGCTAGTTAAGTAGCACTAGCGCCAACCTACCTAACAGTATGATTCTAACGAAACGAAATTAAAAACGAACAAGAAAATTGTAATAAACCAAACCGGAAATAAGTGTGAATGTGATTTATATACAGTGTAAGAAATGAACAAGCATGCAACATGCGCGATGGGACTGAGCTCCAGCAGCCAAGTGACCGTCTATGTATCAAAAACACCAGCCAATCAAAACTGGTTCAGAGGTTCACCAATCAACACGGGGACTGCTTGAAGTCCACACCATCAAAACTCGGCCCACCATTCCATTCACCCCCAGAGACGCTCTGCGTCCGGGGGCGGGAGAAAAAAATGACATTTCTCCAATGACCATCCAGTTTCCATGCATAGAAAATTAGGGGTCCGTGCTGGCCCATTGAAGTGCATTGACGCTGGACGTCTATGAGGAAATGCGTTGGCCATAGGTCATGAGAACAAAGTGGAATGCTAAGTTAACAACACCAACTCAGTTGATTTGTGATAATGGGCTTATTATTAACAAACTGGTGTTTGAAATGAACATGTTTTAAGGCATTTTGTAAACATTGACCATTACAATTTTATTTTTACATTTTATGGGAAGCAGAGCTTCCCTTGCAGTCTTAGAGAAATCTCCTCTGAAGCGCAGGGATACATTTCAGTCAGGCTGCTTTGCTAACACAATGTGGACAGGAAATGTATGAATTCATTCATATTGAAGAATATTCTGAAAGCATTCTTGTATTTTAGTTGTAGATGACAAACAGGACTTATGAAATTAAATGTGAGAATAGAAGAATGATTTCTGTAAGTTAAAAGCCAATGTCACGGATAAAAGATGACCTGACCTCTAAAATAAGACACAGCAACTCATACATAGTAGAGGATCCAGCAGGTTTATAGTATATGATTAAAACAAATTTAATACTAAAATCTCTGTAGTGGTTTACTACCCTGAATTTGAAACTGAACAATACATTCTATCTTTGACAGCTGGTGGTAATACAACTTGTGTTTACCTGCACTTTGTATGACAATACTGGGCCTATGGGCCTATTTAGAGACATCAAATAAGATTGTTAAAATATGACGATTTAAGCCGAGCAAGAATCGTTTCCCAAAAACGACAATCCCCCCCAAACTGTTTAAATCCCCCCCATTTGAGTCATTTAGGGGGGGAATTCCCCCCCATTTTGAAAAACGAAATTCAGGCCCTGCACTGGCAACGCTGTGACAAATGTTGCCCTCCAGAGTTGCTGGCATCCTGGCTAAAGATGATGAAGGCAGGACATGTGTGTTTACTGTGTATAGCACATTTTATAGGCATTTCAGTGTGTTTTATATGAATAAAAGTAAAAGAAACATCAGAAGGAATAAATAAATCAGAAAAGACAATGGACTCATGTCAAAGGTATGCTAAGTGAAGAATGGTGCTGCTATTCGAAAGGGTGCTGTGTAATTCCTATCTGATTTGTTTGGCCACTGATAGCTTGACACTGCCAGACCTTAGTGTGGCAACTCTGTTTTACAGGCATTTCAGCTTAACACACATTTTTATGTCGCTTATATTGCTTTTTATATGCTTCTACAATGCTAATATTACATTACATTGCATTTGGCAGACGTTTTTATCCAAAGCGACTTACAAAAGGGAGGAATATATATACAACTTGTATTGTGCTTGATGGCAAACAGACTCCTTTTTTCACCCACAATCTGTCTGTTGGCACTCGTGTTGTATTGTGTAGGTCGGTGAGCCTGACGTCCCTGTACAGCCTGCTGAAGGCGCGCCTGTGCCCGTACTTCTACCTGTGCTCCTACCAGTTCACCGTGCTCTTCCGAGCCTCTGGCCTCAGCGGGGCCCCCGGCCTCACCGCACTGCTCTCGCCCACCACCAGGGGGCTCCGGGAGGCAATGAAAGCAGAGGGTGAGGGAGAGAGAGAGACACACACACACGTGCACACACACCCACACACACACACACAAACACATATACGGGCATACACACAACACCATGTGCGCAGAGACCCGTGCACACACCTGCGCACTAAAACACAAACACACACTAGTTCATGTACACACAGACCGGTACAAACACACTGGCATTTACACAACTGTGGCCTTACCAGCCCCTGTCCGTTTACATAGATTGAAAGGTATACACTGAAAGCCGACTGTAATTGCAGTTGATATTGCAGTCTTTGTTTGCTGCAGAGAATTAACTTAGATTTTTAACTTTATTGTGTGTGTGCATGCGTGCATGCGTGGGTGTGCGTGTGTAGGAATTGAGTTCACAATGCCTTTACTGGAAGATAAAAGGAGGAGCAAGGAACACAGCGAGGCGTGCAAGCCCACTGAAGGAGAGGAGTCACAAAGCACAGAGTGAGTACCCTTAACACACACACACACACACACACACAAACACCGCACACCACCACCAACTCACTCATCTGTAAACACATGGATGACTATCATAAAGGGATAAAAGGGGGTTATGATTTTATTTCTGATTTGCTCTTTTCTCTTACTCTTTTTAACTGGCCACAGGTCTGGTGAGCACAGTGACCAAGATGTTGGCAAAGGTGAGGAAGAGGACGATGATGAAGACGGAGGTTTCTCCTGGCTTAAAGAGATGGGTGTACAGGATAAGATCAAGAAGCCAGACTCCATCTCTATCAAACTGTATCCTTTTAGTGGCACAGTAGAGTGTGTGTGTGTGTGTGTGTGTGTGTGTGTGTGTGTGTGTGTGTGTGTGTGTGTGTGTGTGTGTGTGAATGTCAGTGCACAGTAATCTTATAAAAGAGAGGGTAGTAGATTGGAAAGAACTTTAAATGATGAATAAATTAATAAATGAATAATAGAGCTTAATGCAACAGTCAAAATACACGCTAGCTTCCTATGTCTTGTACATGGTCTCTTAAGTGCAGGTCAGTGTTAAGCACCCAGTGTGTGTGTGTGTATGTGTCTGTGTCCGCGTGCCATAACTTTCCTTGACCGTCGAGCACAGCCGTAAGGAGAGGAGTACCGTGTCGCTGGACCACAGGCCGGAGTCGGTGGTGCTGGTGGAGGGCACGCACACACACACGCTCATCAACTTCCTCATCAACTGCAAGAGCCTGGTGGCAGCCACGGGCTCCCAGGCCGGCCTGCCCCCCACTCTGCTGGCCCCCAGCGCCTTCAGAGGGGCCACACTGCAGACGCTCAAGGTGAGGCACACACATACACACACAGGGCAGTCATGGGCTGGTAGTGAAGGAGCTTGACTTGCGGAGTCAGGTTCAATTCCCCACACCGTCAGGTGCATGGGGGGAGGGAATGACTGTGACTGAGAGACTGAGGTGCACGTCCTCACACACTGTTCCCTGGGCACTGTTGTCATGGTTGCCCCCTGCTCACACATGTGATGGGTTAAATGCAGAGGAGAGCAAATTTTGCTTTGTATTTTATTTGTCTGTATGTGTGTCTGTCTGCATTGTACTTGTAAGTCCTACTGTTTAGGTAAAGCAGGAGGCAGATAATGCGCGCATACACACACACTCTTTGTGATATTTACACATTTGTACTCACCTTTCCATAGGCACGCAGTATCAACGTCAAAACACAGGTAAACAATAGCTACCAGGACGTGTGCAGTCTGGAGGTGATGGGACCCATAATGCCTCACTCTCTGCACATGCTCACTCAGCTCCTGCGAGTCGCCCAGAAGGGGACCTTCACTGCCGTGCTGTACACACACGAGCCCACAGCTGTCCTCAACGTGCCCGTCTGTAAAAATGTGGAGTCGAAAGAGCAGGTTAGATTATTTTTCCACATGCACACCCACAAACACGCACACATGGTCTTATATTTTATTTTCAGACCTCTTAACTATAGTGTCTTTTACAGCCAAACAGACTATGATTTTTATCCATCATTTTTGATGTGATGACTTACAGTGTGACAGTGGGTCTTTTCCTAAAACAGAGATTATTTTAAGATTGTTGATATTTTCTCCAAGAAAGCCTGTATTTGATAAACTCCAGGTACTTGATCTGTCTGTCTGTCTGTCTATGTGTGTCTGTGTGTCTGTCTGTGTTTGTATGTGTGTCTGTCTGTCTGTCTTTGTGTGTGTGTGTGTGTGTGTGTGTGTGTGTGTCTGTCTGTCTGTCTGTCTGTTTCTGTTTGTGTTTGTGTTTTCTGTTTGTGTGTTCTGCCTGTGTGCGTGTGTGTGTGTCTGTCTGTGTGTGTTTATGTGTCTGGCTGTCTGCGTGTGTGTCTTCTGCCTTTACTCACCTCTCTTGGCCCATCCCTCCTGTCTGTGTTTCGCAGGCGATGGTGGCGGGGTCAGCGGGAGCAGCAGGAGCCCTGTGTGGGTGCGGTCTGTCTGCGGCCACGCTGCAGCAGGTGCTGGAGCCGGCGTGTCTGGGCAAGGCGGCCCTGCGGCAGCTGCACATGAGGAGCTACGGCTACACCTGGACGAGCTGAGACCCCAGCGGCACAGCACAGAGCGGTGCTGCCCAGCCCGGCCCGGTGAGGCGGGTGCCATTTTAACTTCTGTGACCTCTCAGTGACTTTAGCAAACCCATGACCTCAGGTTGACAGGATGCCCCCTCTACACTCATGCTTTCTTACATGTGAGTGTGTTTTGGGGATTTTTTTTTTTTTTGTATTGACACCTGGTTGTCACAGTGCGCACAAAAAACACATGGGGGCCCCGTCTTCAACACTAGCAGCTGAAGGACATAGGGGAAGTGAGTGGTGGACGTCTCCACTCAAACAACCAGCGACTCATCAGATGTGCAGTGCAATGAAGAAAACTATTCACTGCATCACTGTAACGTCTTCATACTCGGGGCTCTGCTTATTTGGGGGGTGGGTGCTGGGGATGGAAGGGGTGGGGGGCTTGCTTAAGTCTGTCAAGACACAGTGTCACTGCCTAATATGTATTGTCTGATCTTTTATGAACTTGTAATTTGTGCCTTGTATGTTGAGTGATTAAAATACCAGGTGTTTGTGTCATCTGAAATTGTGTTTCATTTCATTATAAAAAAAAGTGTATTACTTTCTTACCAAAGTCATCATGGTTTCCAGTGAATGTCAGAACCTAATGGTTATTCTTTGATAAAAATTCAGAGAAATAACATAAATGTGGTCTTGCATTTATTTCATATTAATGCAAGATAACTTCTTCTGGTTCTGCTTCTTCTCCATGGATTAAATTTATGACAGATATTTATGTGGAAACAGTCATATATTTTTGACAAACTGCTATTTAACAGTCAGGTCACAATTCATGTAAAGAAAATCAGATTTCGTTTAAAAATAGTTCCTTCCTGAAATGGCATATTTCTACACATTACAGTTATATTCAGCATGAAATCAACCAGAAAACTTTTGAGTTATCAAATATGGTAAACCAGGTATTTTGGTCAGAACAAAACATTACTGACATTCCACATATCTAATTTTAATTGATAGTAATATAGTCTAATAACATCATAGTTACTTCTATTATTCTAATCAAAATTAGCAGGGGAAATCAACTGTAAAACATAATATGGATTAATTGGTCTTTACACGTATGCACACATTCCCCTTTCATTAGTTGTGGAGTGTATAGTGGATTAGGGTTGCTGATTAGGGGACTGATTTTGCACTAGAAATAAAACATTGCTTGATTGATCACAAATTACTAATTAATAATTTTAGAACAGTATTCCTAACTGCCAGGCAGTGCTAGTAATTAGTCCTGTGTTGATGCAGCCAATTGTAAATGCATCTTGGTCACGTCACAAAGTACCCAGGTCCCCCTCATAATGTCTTTAAATGAGCTACTGCTGATTAGTAACACTGCTTTACACAGTAGAAAAACACTGTATATTTGAATTGTGTGGTGGACATGCCAATGCTCCTGAGCAATAATGTCTCCAGAGGGATTATTTGTATAAATATAAGTGTTGATTTTAAAAAGTAGGCTGTCAAACTTCGTTCATCATTCATGTAATCACAGAAATACCCCACTTGACTCTGTCAGGGTTTAATACATGTGTTAATGCTGTAATAGTCATTGTATTTGAACGCTTTTCATCCAGTTTTGCTAATGCATCTGTTGTGTACACAACAGTGGTTAATTATAGGTGCAGAGCAAACATCCCTGCAGGTTAGTATCTTGTGTCTCTATCACTGAAAGCATACTTGTCAACATGTCTGCCACTTCTCTTCTTCTTTCTTCAAATTTGGCGTGATTTAATGCCTCATTTATTTCTTCTCCGTCTAGTTTATACGTCATGATCCATTTTAGTTTGGCAAAAAGATCCACGTAGATCTGGCATTCATTCATCTTGTTAATAATCAGCTCTGCACGATCCCTCAGCTTTTTTTCCTCCTGGGAAGTTGCTTCCCTATAATGTGTTTTAATCAGTAGTAGGCCAACAAGGGTTTCTCTCAGTTCTTTGATGTATATGCCATAAACAACTGCATTGCAGTTAACATAGACCTCACCCTCATCCAAACTGACCACCATCTCATCTCTTTTGGCATGCTCAGTGGCCCTGTCAGGAGGGGGTCTGTTCTGTCTGAGGGCGTCTAAGGCATTCTGGAGTGAATGGTCATTATGGTGACTAAGAGCCTTGAGTTCTTTGATTTTTTCCTCTATTTTTGAGTGAATCTTGTGCACATTATTAAAGACATGTTCCCTCTTTGCAGATGTCTCAGTGCTGCTTTTGAGCTGCTTCCAGTTGAAGCCTGGCAAAATGGCATGGACCATATCTTGTGCAAATCTATTGGTCTTCTTCTCAATCTGCTTCCTCATATTCATGTTTGGTTTTTGTCCAGTTTGACACAATGTCAGCATGTCTTTTATTAAGCCAGTAAGTGTAGGCTCAGGAAACCCTGCAAATAAAGTAAACATTAAAACTTGTAAAATCAGATATTATGTTAGGTCATACTAATGTAAACATGAACGTGATCTGGTCTGGTCAGCACACAACCTGGGGCCACTTTAAAGAACTGAACCCAGAGAAAAACCAGAGCCCTCAGATGCTTCTTAAGTGAAACTTTTATTGGGTGCAGACAAGACATGGGAACACCAGAAAAGGCTTGAGCACAGGTGAGTTCTTCATCACATGATATGCTCTGGTGTCATCCTCTGTGTACAATTGCTGCCATCATGTCTATGCCACATATGTACACAGGCACACTGCTGCTTTATTATGATCACTGACTCATCATCAAGCCCATATCAAGCTACGTCTTAAAACAGGTTGTTGGACAGGATTTTATTCAGCACAGGTTGGGCATGCATATAATGGTAGGTGTGCTTAGCTTTCAAGAGATTTTGTTAGCTTTCGAGATATATATATATATATATATTTTTTTTTTTTTCCAAAGTAGAACTGTAGAAATGCTTGATGTATTGATGTAAATGCTACACAGGTATTTCAGCATCCTGTACATTGATCTACGTAAGTAAACTGGCTTTTGATTTTAAAATTTTAGTTGTAGTAAATCTACAATTGTCAAGCAGAAAGAATGTGCAGTGATTTAAGAATGGTCTTTATATGATTTAAAGGCATGCACCCTATGTAGACGAGTCAGCACAATTACAGCTTAAAAAAACCATGCAGACTTTTTTTTTAGTTTAAAGCTCAGTGACTAACATAAAGTAGATTCCTCTGTCATCACATATTATATAAGCATGTCACACACCTTTCTGTGGTTGACTAGTATGAATAGTTGTCTCAGATGGCGTCCGATGTCCATATCCACTCTCGTGTATCGTGCTGGTCCGTGTTATTTGCTGTTGTATGACCTGGTCCGCTTTATTTGATGAAAAGCCCCCGTTGTCTTCTTCGCCCTCTGCCCCCCCAGAGCACTGGTCAGGAGGACGGAGGGCTGAGCAGCTCCACAGCTCCCAGGGCAAAGCCATACTGGCGCCGGCCGAGCTGCCCACTTCTCAGCATCCACTCAGCACTACCGGCCGGCCAGCCGTGCCGTAATGGGCTGATGGCATCTCTCTTGTGCCCGCATAAAAGCCCAGTGAGGAAAGTGTTTATTATTTATATCCATTTCCTGAAAGGGGATTTCAGCCATGTCTTGCAAATGCTCCACAGCTTTTACAGATTGAGATTTTATTGATTTTTTTTTCCTTTAAGGGCCTTGACATGAATATTGAGTGTGAATTAGATTTTAAAAGATTGTTTGCATTACATTGAAAGTCAGTAAAAAGATGGCCCTTAAGATTTTCAAATACTGTAAGTTAGATGGAGATTGTTGCCTGTTGGCTACTTGATACATCTCCGTCATTCATGACACAGCTGGAGAGTCAGAAGTGGAATTATGTTATGCCGTGTTTAACTGTGACCACCATTAAACACTATCACCAATACCTCACTTCATTTCTTCATGTGCTAGAAATCAAGATGGATGATTTTAGGTTTGTAAGTTCTAATGTCAACTAGAAAATGAAAAAAGAGTTCTTGTTGTAAACACATTGGTGGCAATGGCAGTAACTATCCCTGATGGGTTGTTACGTTCTAGGAAGTTGTACCTGAGTGGAGCAGTGATTCTAGACTCTGTTGGGGCCCCAAGCAAAAATCCACCGCTTTCATTGAAAACTGCATGGCCACTGCTGTAGTTTAAAGGTTGTCGGCCCTCTGAGGTCCTTTACTGGAGGCCTCAAGCAGCAGTTGCCTGTGTTGCCTGTAGGCTATAGCCAAAGATGGTAGATATGACAAGATACTTCATGGTAGTTCATGTCTATGGGAGCAAAGTGGGGATCAGTTCCTGGCTGCATGCAGGGGTGTGTCGTTAACGTATGACTGACATTTCACCCCCTACCCCTACCCCCTCGTCCAATCGTGGTTCCAGGAAGTGGCTTGTCATGATTAATCTTGCCATATCTACCATCTTTGCTGTAGCTGTGCCTCTGCCTGACAGTGAAGAGTGGTCTAACTTCATGCATTCAAACACCCTTGATCATCTGTTCCTGATGTCTTACCTTGGGCTAACACAGGATGCCGACACTTGACCCTCTTGCAATGATTATTGTATTGCCAACTTAGTATTACTATGCCGCCTTCATCCTAATCGTGGGAGTCTTGTGGATAGGATGCCATTTTATTTAGTGTGATACATGTTGCCACACGCATCACAAAAGTCTCATCTATTCCTCTCCACAATATATCTCTGGGAAATATTTACACACCATATGATACAAATACCAGACACACAGTTAAACACCATCCAGAATGCCAGTAATTACTATGCATGATCCATACACAACACGCAATTAATTGACGTCTGGAATCTAGTACTTTAGTTCACCTGGCTGTTATTGTACTCTATTCCTCTATGTCAAAGACACATCAGTCTCTCCTTTTGAAAACATTATTAAAGTATCAACCTTAGTCTATTCACCTTATAAAAATACTGTAAGGTCAACAGCTAAAGAATATAGTTGGTTACACTGAATGTTTTTTTTTTCTGATTTGAAAACTATGCCTTGCAGCTAGTTGTGCACTGAAATAAAACCCCATTGAATATCTCTGTTATTATATGACCTAGGCCTATTTTTGTATACATAGGCTTCACTCTGCTTCTTGCACCTCCGCAGAATCTGCACGGGCCCTCAACCCCTCTTGCCATCTACAGTTTCGCGTCAGACAGAGACTGATCTTCATAGCCACCGTATAGAGCACAGGGCGTGCGGTCCAGCAATTTTAAGAGTTTTCTTTTTCACGTGCTATGTTTAGGGAAAATAATGTTGCGATAAGATAAGATGACATGACACTTTTTATGATGTATGTAGGTTATGTACAGACCAGAAGACCCTAACGGTAAGCACTGCTGTTATTGCGCGCACTCTGCTTCACCGTGTGAATGTGGGGGCAGCGCGCTTTGCCAACTATGATGGTGTGGGTGCACGTGCTTTACCCCGTAACCAGCTAAGCATTTATCGCCGCTATAGGGTAACTTAATTGTAATTTAATGCAAAATATTGAAACACGAGAGGCGACGAAAGCATTGGCGATGACTGCTAAAAAAAGACAGCGGTTGAAAACTGTAAGTGAGGCGTACAACTGGTCGCGCCTCTCACGTTGATTCGTTTAGCTCGTTCAGCTTGATAACTTGCAATTTGGTGAGTACACCTTTGGTTTCAAATACAATCTCTCTTAGACGGAGGTCGACTGCGTCAGGGGTCATAGTAGCATGACCATAACTTCTTCGAAATTTGGGTATTTTGCAAATATTATCGGCTATCGCTGCTGTACCTCTTCAGTGTATTACACGTGTATGCTGTAAAAGTAATCCTAATGAATTGAGATTTTTAATTTCTCAGTATTACTGTCTGCATTTTCATGTATTTATCTGCGGATGTGTCAAATCGGATTTCTACGAATTGGCATAGAACTGTTTGTGCGCACCTGCACTTAAAAACTTTTTTGTCAGTAACCCTACATGCGCTGTCTATTCCCAGGGAGAAAGACTAGCTTACTGTCAGATGTAGGGTACAGGACATAACATTTAAGGTGTATTTTAAAATAAGATTAATTAAACTTTCGTTCACATACAATTTCAAGTCTGTCAGTCGGTAGGTTTATTTATTTATTTCGGCAAATTTATTTTTCAGCAGATGTATTTATTTATTTATTATTTTACCATTCATGATAAAAATATATGTCATTTCACGCTTTTCACGAGTTACTTAACCATACATTCATTGTTTGTTAAAGTTTTCTCTATTACCATTAGCTTTGCGTGAACATTGCTTTCAACATGGAAAACAGTTAACACTTCAGTTTGGTGTGGACAGGGGTTCATCTGCTGGGGATCCCGGAGACGCCCCGTCCGTTCGCGCCGCAGACAGCTGCGCGACTTATGAGCCAGAGGATTCTGCAGCAGGATTGAGTTACTGATCACCTGACATTGTTCCGCCGCCGCGCCCTTCAACGTACTGGCATTGGCACACACAGTCCATTCGAGTAGAGCCATTCCGCTGGCACCGGCCCACGGCTGACACCACCGTTACATTTTAGGAAGCGTAGTAAATGATTTGGACCCAGCACAGGCTTTGCATTGGCACTCAGATGACGTTACAAATGTTTTCTTGGCCCTTTTGTTTAGGCCTAATTTTGTTTCTTGCCACAACTATAACATGGGGCCACCATTGCAGCCCTTTAAGCCTACAAGAAAAAAAATGAATTGGAAAGATTTGCAATGCACCATAATGACATGCATTATGTAATATGACATGCATCTTATGTAGCTATTTAGGTATTTAAGACTTTTGTTGTCATTGTGCAGTTGCCTGTATAAGGAAACTAAAAGAGCAAGGCCACAAACGTGCAAGATGAAAATATCTGTGTCAAGTACAAAAAGAACAAGGAAAAATGCAGTATATACAAATAATATAAATAATAGCACACGTAATATGAATAATAAATAACAAGGGGTGGTGAGCTATATACAGACTAGTGCAGTACTAGTAGTAGTAATTCACTGTGAGTTAGGTATTGCACATAATGTTGTGGATATTGCACAGTCTGAACATAAACAAGATATAGACAACTACATCACTGAAGGTCAGGTCAGGTTGGACTTTTCACCTACATGTATTTTTTTCCTTTTTTAGAGGGGGGATCTTGACTTTGCATCAAGATGAGGGTTCTTTGGTTGGCCACGGCAATCACACTAGTTTCAGCTGGTAAGGACATAGGCTCAGTCTACAAAGCATGCTTCATTAGTGAATAGCGTGCATAGCTTCACTCTTGACAGTTTATTAAGGTAAATTACACAATTTCAAATCAATATATGGAAGTAAATGTACAGTATTTTGCATTATTATGATAACACTATAATAACCATAATACCCCTGATCAATACAATTCTATCCCTGTTTCTCCCCTCCCCTCTCATCCACTTCAGCAACTCTTGTTAGCTTTGAAGGTTTGAAGCACGAAATCGTGAACCTTGAGGACGAACTCGATCTTAACTGTGACCTGGCAGGATACGAACATCTTGTGCAACAGGGGCGAGTAAACGTTAGCTGGGAGGCCATGGGCAAGGATGTCGTCAGTTTTGATGGCACGGATTTCCACTATGGCCCAGCGTTCATGCCCAGAGTCTCGGCCAGCTGGAACTCTAAAGGGATGTTTTCTATAACCCTGAGCCCTGTGGTGCTGAGCGATGCAGACATGTATGAGTGCTTGCTGGAGGGCAGGAAGACTCTCTCTACAGTCATTGTCACCGTTGTGAGTAAGTAAGCCTCTTTTCTTTACTCTTTAAGTGTCCCTGCAGTGAGAAATCCATTTCAAAAGTAAAGGCAGACAGGTTCTTCTACTTCTGTTGGACAATAATTGCAATGTGGAATTGTCGTGTATTTCGGTAACACTTCAGAATAACAACTCCCTATAAATCTATAAACTCCCTATAAATATAAACATTTATATCCTATTTGCTTGTCTTTTGGCTCTCCGCCTGTATAAAAGAAGATTGTGATTGCCTGTCTGTTGGCCGTCTGTAAAAAAAAAAAATAAGAAAATAGGTGCAGACATCCAAACAAAAGTAATCAGAATATAAATATTTTTATAAATGTGAAAATAAAGTTTAACAAATAATGAACTAAGGGTTAATTAAGAGTTAACAAATACATAGATACATGATTTATAGGGTGTGGTTATTCTAAAGTGTTACTGATATTTCCCCTTTTAACTTACAATGACCTATTTGGAAAGGCTTCTATAACAATGTCTCTAAAGTACCTATGAGAAGTGACCACTGGCGCATTGTGGCCGTGATTACTGACATGAAAGTGGTAGCTCCTGTGAGGGCTAATTGTATGAACAACTTTAGTACATAGATGAACATCACAGCTCCCTCAACCTTTGCCTGCACATAGCTCGGCATGCTAAAGCATTGCAGGACTACATACAAAACCACCGGTGGCCTGATATTCTAGTGGCATGAAATTTACATGAAAGACAAACATACCACATTGCAGTGATGTACAGTACAGGCCAAAAGTTTGGACACACCTTCTCATTCAATGCTGTTTTCTTTTTATTTTCATCACTATTTACATTGTAGATTCTCACTGAAGGCATCAAAACTGTGAATGAACACATGGAATTATGTACTTAAAATTGTTAAGTCTTGACTTTTTTGTTAAGTACATATTTCCATTTGTATTTCCAGTTTTGATGCCTTCAGTGAGAATCTACAATGTAAATAGTCATGACAATAAAGAAAACACATTGAATAAGAAGGTTTGTTCAAACTTTTGGCCTGTACTGTACCCCTTCACAATCAGGATGACATGATACGCGCACACAATTCTTTATTTTTTGCAACCTTGTGGAAGGCTTCAAAGCGTTAGGCCCAACTTCGCCCTTTTACTTATCCCCCAGGAAACCTTTGAAGTTGGAAAAAATAAAAAAACATATAATAAAAAAGCAATATGATCATTGTGACTCATGAGGTAATGGTGTTGTAAGAGTTATCATTAGTAGGTTCATGCATGCATATAGCTAAAAGTGTGCTTGAACAGCAGTTTCTGAATGCACACACACATTTAGAGGACGATTAAAGTGAATCTGCTGGATTAGATGTTTGAATTACATTTAAGTTGATGGCTTAGTTAATTAACTATCTCTACTGTTCAAAACGACATTTTATTGCTTGATATCCAAGTGATACTGAATCAAAGTGCGCAGTTTTATTGTAGGCCTATCTATAGGTTACTGTATTCAGTTTGTACTTTCTGTCTAGAGTAAGTGACACCACTGAGAAATGGCATGCTGAATAATAGGCTTTGTTTCTTTTTTTCTCATCTTTGTGTCTGTTTTTTTTTTCTTTCTTTGTGTCCTACCTCACACACCATTTCCTACAAAAGGAGGTTCTGATACAAATATGAACTCCTTTTCCATCCATGAGCATGAGGATGTCAGGTTGCCCTGCCTTGGTAAGATCTCCAAATCATCCACACTGGATAAAGTGACTGTCTACTGGAAGAGAGATGACACAGTCATCTACAGTCTAGTTGACGGAAAACCTCCCAATCCCCCTAACTTCATGTACAACAATGCATTTATGGATCCTACAGTAATTCAAATATATGGTGACCTGTCCCTACACATCATGAATGTGTCACAGGAGGACAGCGGGCTTTATAAATGCTCCTACAGTAACAAAAACTTTGCTTCTGAAGAGAATGCAGGGATGGTGGCACTAACTGTACTAGGTAAGAAGATTTATCACAGGGTAACACTTCAATGACCTAATGTTGTCATTAATAATTAGTCATCTTTAATGCTATTAGCATTGTATGTTACTTTGGATGAAAACATGTTAAACTACAGTAATTTATCACATCACATCCACATCACATCACACTTACACCCACATCACGTAGCATGCACATAAGCGTATGTTAAATATATCATGCATGCCTTGCCTCCTGTCAGCAATTTATCAACATTTCATACATCATCATACATCATCATGCATACCTTAAGCATTATGGGCATGATTCAGCTCACATTCACACCACACTACACCACACCAGTAGCGGTTGTAGGCACGGGCGAACAGGGCAGCCGCCCGGAGCGCCATTTTGGGGTTGCTCAGAGGGGGGTCTCACCCAGCGAGTAAAACACTGTAGAACCGCCACTGCACCACACCACACATCACACCCACATTCACACCACAACACACCCACAAGTACATTACATCACCGCCACGTCAGCATCCACATCACATCACATACACAACCACAAACACGTTAAATATATCACGTATGCAGTGCATCCTGTCAGCAATTTATCAACACTTTGCAGACCTTCAACATTATGGCCATGATTCATTACGGGCATAGATCCTAACTCTTGCACACAGAAATGCATCGTCTTTCTCAACAGTAAAGATGTATAATGTAACTGCATCTACCTTGTTTACCCTTTGTGACAGAAATACATCATGTCTTTTTATGTCATCACCTTTTTTAAACAGGCCATATGCTAAGTGGTAGACATGATGCTTTTAATTGTACATGTATTATGTTGGCAGTGGTCTTCAGTGCCGTTATGTGACTTGATTTTGTGTTCAAACTTTATTCCCCCACAGGCCATTCAACCACTCAAGAGGTGACATATGATGACATGATCAGCACCAGTTCCAGCACCAGTCCCAGGCCCAGTCCCAGTCCCAGCACTACCCCCTACCCCACTACTGAGGCCACCCCTGGCCCCATTGAGCAGGAGCCCTTGGAAGGTGAATTCATCCACACATTCAAGGGTTTACCCACTGTCAGAGGCCTAGCCATGGGTGGGCTAGGGTGGGCCTCTGCCTCACCTACTTGTCAATCAGGCCCACCCACCCAATCAGAATCTGTAGAATCAATCAGGCCCAGCCAATCAGAAGGCTCTATAAGTTCAATGGACTGTTTTAGTCTTTTAGTCTTATATACAGTCAATGGTTTTAGTATAATAAAAATAACCTATGTGTTTTGGGCTAGGCCCATCTGATATGTGTTCAGTGCCCGAACTATCAGATGCAACCTTGTTGCTGAAACAGCATTTCTGTCTAGTACAGTCCAAACGCAGCATTTGCTGTTTTCTTTCAAACACTATTTTGGTTGTAGTTTCATTTCCCGTAAATATGCAATCATCAGCCCTGAGGTTAGGTGATGCTTGTGGTGACTTTGCTCCTTAGACACTCCTATCTCTTTGATGATACTCTTTACCGACTTGCTTTTTTTAGGGTCACGTCACAATGTGAAATACCAACTAATTCACACGTTAATATTATTAGTATGCCTTTTAGATGGTGTAAATGTGAGTTGATGTGTGAAAAGAGCGTGGTGCAGAGTTAATTCTTGTCAAGCTTGATGTCACTGATAAACATTCATGTCATGTCACAAACAGGTGACTGAACACACCTTATTCAAGTCATTACGCGGCTACATTTTTATACAAAAAACCCCTCAGGATTAGCCCTTAAGCTTGCCAGATGGCCACTGAATAACTGCCTGTGAGTAGCTAGAGAAGGCTGCATTTATATCTCGCTGGACAGCTCAAGGACTACTGCATAACATGCCTAATAAACACCACTCTAAGTGTCTACTGCTAAATACGCAACTCATATTTATAGAGATGTGTAAATCTGGATGCAGCAGCAGCAGCCTAACCTCACCAAGGACACCTCTGTTTGTGTTAACATCCTTGGAACATTTTAAGCTAATAAACTCTGTCTTTTGTTGTTAAATGGTTATGGGTTGAGAGCACATAAATATGTTTTAAGAAATAATGTATGAATGTTTTTTGTTTTAATAAATAAATATTTGTTTTCCTCATAGTATCAACAACAGTGGCCTCTCAGCCACAGACGTTTGCGGTTGTGATAGAAGTACAGGACACATTGGCTCCAGAAACCAGCATCGGTAAGAGACACCATGCGGACGCGAACACAACACCAGCTGCCTCTACACCACGTGGCTTTTACAACTCCATTTGGCCACGTGTCAGGCTAGAGTTCTTAATGGATGTGTTTATTGATTACATTGATCACTGAATTTGTCTTGATTGATTTTTTTTTTCTTTCCCCTTCACTCTGTCCTAGATGCAAGAGCAGAACCGGACATGGAGTCCCATGTGCCGTGGGTTCTGATCGGAGTCATCAGTGGGGTTCTGATACTCACTGCCCTCATACTGGGACCACTGGTGGCCATGGGAAAGATTTAACTGGATTTATTTATTAGAGGGGAGAGGCAATCAGTGTTTTCCAACATTCACACATCAAGCATTGCTTATTATCTGCCCAAGAAACCTAAGGATCTTTTTTTTTTTTTTACTTCATCCCAGTTGTAGACAAGGATATCAACCGTTCTTTATTTTTATTTTCTTTTTCAAATACATATAAGCTTAAGTCCTCAATGTCATCCCCCAAAACGTGTTGTTTTGAGACCATGTCAGGCTCCAGCCTGCCAGGGAAATGCTTCCTAGGATTAACTGCTCCACTTCCACTAACCTTTAAAGTTGTCGAGACCTGTGATGCTGAAGCATCCTACTGCGGTTATCAGGGACCAGACTCTTCTGGTCTTTATGTCAACCTGAGTCATCACAAATAAATCTGCTGCTCCGGCTCTGAATCAGCCCTTTGTGATGGTATTAGATTACAGGGCCTGTATGTGGCAGGAGATGTAAGCATTTTCATGCCTGGTGCTTTTTAAGTACTGTGTGCAACAGCTTTAGAAGCGACCTTGAGGTAGATCATCCACAGTGAAAAGTATTTATCTGGACCATTTTCTGTCTAAGCGGAAAACCATGGCCAAGTAGTTTGCTGGATTCAATTGTAATGTTTGTCCAAATTTGCTACCTCTCTGGCCTTTTTTTCTTTCTTTTTTTTTTCCAAATAACTTTGTTTTTGCATAATTGACTCTTCATGCTTTGCGATGGCTGGTGAACCCTTCACGTTTGTACTGTGCAGCATACATCAAGAAAAAAACAAGACGTTGCCTGTGCCAACTTCCAAACAGTAGCTTGCATGACGCCAGTGCGGTGTAGACTTTCATCCCGGTGTTGGGCCTCGGTGCCTTATGTAAAACCCATCAGACCTATTTACGCTGGAGGCTCATCGTGTAGGGGAAATAGATATTGAGGGAGTAACATTAGTCACACTAAAAATACCTGGCCGATTCTGAACGTGCAGCACGGTATAGACTAAGCTGCTTTGGAATCACACAATGCATCATATATTTAATCCTTTTATTTTCCCTTTTTTTTTGGAGAATACAACTTGTGTGTCTTCTGCTGTGCAAAAAATGTTCATTAAAAATGGTAAAGTCTGTGTTGCCGTGGTGATATGTGCTGAGCGTAGCTCATTCTCCCAGAAACCAGCTATAGCAGAAAAACAGACACGAGGACAGAAATGCATACCTGCCATCTCCTGTAACAGGATTTCTGCATTAGAGTTACCCTACAAGCTATCCTGGGCCTGTGTGTATGCGTGCATGTGTATGTGTGTGTGTGTGTGTACATGTGTGTGTATATGTGAATGTCTGGGTGTTCATATGTGGGTGGGTGCGTACGTGTGTGTGTGTGTGTGTGTGTGTGTGGAGGCGGGGGAGTTAGGTGAGTTTGTGAAATATCATTCTGTCTTTCATCTACTGAACCCAAGCGCTTGTAAATAAGAGGTGTTAATGAAGACCATTGAAATAAGAGAGGGTGAGTGAGTGTGTGGGAAAAGGAGGAGGGGTGTGTGTGTGTGTGTGTGTGTGTGTGTGTGGAGGTGTGATGTGAAACTCTACAATAGAGAAATGTGGACACATCTCAAGAGGACACAACATGCCCGCCTGGCTGACCTTGGGACGGGACAGAAGAGAAGCGAGACAGCAGGTTCGGCGGATGGGTATACGCCATCTTTTATCTTTTACTCCACTCTGACAGTCACCACAAACAAAATTGGAAACGTGCAGATTTTTTCTGCCATTTATTCACACAAAGGCCTGGGCTATGTGCATCTAAAATTACAATTTGCTTCCCTTAAAACAAGAACGAGGCCTTTAAAAGTTAGGAGGAGGAAGAGGAGGGGTGGTAGGGAACAGGGCAAAAAAAAGGAACAAAAAAAACTTGGGGTATATAAAGGGTACATACTCACATTTCTGTAAAAAAAAAATACACAAGCTTGCCAGAATGCAAATATCACTTTATGCCATTTTGAAATGAAGCTTGAAGAGGTGCTGGCCTAACAAAGCATGGTCAACTTCAGTTCTGCTGTCGTGTGTGTGTGTGTGTGTGTGTGTGTGTGTGTGTGTGTGTGTCCATCTCACAGCCAAATGACAGCTTAACACTGTGTGTTTTGTTAGCCTGTGTGTTTGACAAGGGAAAGGTGGGCTGTTTGAGCAACATGGAAGTTTTTCCTTCTACCTACATGCTGTGTGTGTGTGCGCGTTCCTGTGTCTCTGTGTGTGTGAGGGGGGGTTGGGCAGCTGCTAAGAGAGTATTTTAATTGTGTGTGTGTGTGTGTGTGTACACGTGCACGCTCAGGTTGTGGAGGCGGCGGTGAACACAGGGCCGGTGGGGACGCTGTCGCCAGAGACCTCCCCCATGGCTTGCAGGGCCACGGTGGCGGCCATGGCCTTGGCGTGCTTCTTATTGGGGCTCGCTGCCTGGGGCTGGTACTCGCTCCCGTTCACCACCACCTGTGTGAGAACAGACCACACATGCAAACAGGAAGTCAGTCACGATTCACTGGCCTCACCAACCTCACATTTACATGCTCAATAAAATGCCTCAAAGTGACAAGACATCCTAAAGTTCCCCTCTGATCATTTATTTAGCTTAGCTTATCTTACCAGTCTTTCAAACACAATGTCATTTTAGCACTTTTTGACATCACCCTCATGCTGGTGTGACACCTGCACTTGCTGTTATCCTCACAAGGAAACATTTGTAGGATAAAACTAAGCAAGTGGATACTTATTGTGTATCCAATTTCTTCTTTACACCAAAATCTTACACTAGTACATAACGTGGGCTAGCCTGGCAGGTCCTTTTTGCAGGTCCTTGCAAAAAGTACAGGTGCATCTCAGTGGAGTATAAAACCATGGAATTGTTTTATTATTTACACACAAAGTAAATATTTCACGCCTTTGTTTGCTTTAATTTTGATTATTAGCCTACCACTTACAGCTGACAACCCAAAATTCAGTTCAATCAGACCAATAAATAAGAATCTTTCCTTCAGAAATTTCAGCCTTCAGTGCACTAGATATTTTTATATTTATAAATGAGCTTTTCCCACAACACTGTAACTTCCCAAGATGCACCTGTACTGTTCCAAGGGCTGTAGGGGGGCAGAGGTGCCTCACCTATGAGGCCCCCAGAACCACACAAGCAGGAGCAGGACATGCTGAGACCCCTACAGTCTGCTGAGTCTGACACCCCCCGTCACTGCAGACCTGTCTAGTTAACATGTCAGGGAGCTATTCATGACCGCTGCTACTCACATCAGCATGTGTGCGTGAGTGCATGTGACCGTGTGTGTGTGTGTGTGTGTGTGTGTGTGTGTGTGTGTGTGTGTGTGTGTGTGTGTGTGTGTGTGTGTGGGTGGGTGTGTGGGGGGGGGGGTGCCTGGACGGTAGGGGGGAAATGCTGAAACCAGACCCCTGTCTCACTTGCATATTGAGGCGTGACACTGGTCATGTTAACTGTGCTGGTTATTTGCAAAGTTAGGCTAAAAACTAGCCTCCATTAACAGACTAACCTTAGCAGGAAAACCTTAGTCATACATAAAATGCAATGTCATGTACATGCACTGTCATTTAGATGCAGTACCCAATTATGGCTGAAGGCTGTTCAACTCAGCCAATAAAATAAACCCACAGTGAATTTGTTGGTAAAGTGTATTGTTCTGTCCGTGCCACAGTTTACTATTTTCAGAGCCAGAACTGTCGATTACCAGCCATTTTTAAATTGTGCTGTATGTATAAAAGTGGTGATAATTCTATGTACTTTCTCAATAGGAAGAAGTTAAAGATTTGTCACAAGACAAAGGAGGTGTTATAAAGTCAATTTTAAGTCTAAACTCAATTTCACAAAATATGCAGTTACTGCCTTTTGGCTCTCTAGGGCAAAACATTGCATAGCTAGAGGATTGTGAGTAGAAGTTTACTGAATTGTAATCAGGGATTTAAAGGAGAAGTTCACTGTAAATCAATCCATAGCCCTGGTGTTTAAAGTCACAGAGTGCTCTTGGTAGGAAATGGAAGAAGAAAATGAAATGCATTATAAACCGAATAATGAACTGGTAGCTACACTAACTGAATGGGGCATAGGGAAATGAAACTAAAAGTTAGTTTCTATTCATGTACTGTTATCTATCACTTCATTATTTAATCTATGTTGCATCAATTTATGTTCTTTTTCCTACCAATATGACTATGGATTGATTCAAACTAAACTTCTCCTTTAACTTTTAAGACACAAATGTAATACTGAGGTAAGAGGACACACTGTAAAAAAAAAAAAAAAAAAAGCGAAGCAGTGCAAACCTTAAAGAGGAAGTTCTTGCGATGGTCCGGACCGCTGTGATGCACCAAGACGAAGTCCGGCGGCGTCCACTTCTTCTTATTGCACAGCTCAATGAGGGCGGACACGGGATGCTTCCCTAAAAGACATCCGAAAATGGGTGTTGGTCACTAATCCAAGCTGTAACTGTGCAGCTGGTTTCAGGATCAGTGCTGATCCATCCTCAGAAGAAGAACATGTATCATGACATCACACAATGTGATAATCACAAAACTATTTAGATGGTCACAGTGAGGGGTCATTAGTTACAGCCTTGCTTTTTTAGCAAGTATCCCAGGAGCACGGTACCTTCTCCTGTTCAATATATCAATCAATCAGTTTGACTGTTTGAAGTGAAAAAACCAAAAGGAAATAGCCGTATACTGCTCTTTGCTGTAATTCTAAAATTTCGGCCCCATGGCCTTTGTTGTAATTAAGGCAGAATAAAGGAGGTCATGGGAAGTGTGTGGCTATATCCTTTTTCAGTTTGGAATCCATCCCAGCCTGCACTTCACTGTGAGTGTGCATTTTCCCTTTCCCTTGGTAAAGTCCCCATATGAAATGGTTTACACGAACACCGTATTAGGGAGAGTGTGTGCAGCAACTGCCTTTGTGAGTGTGTATGTTTGAGTGTGTAAGAGGTGTGAAGTGAGAAGGAGACTTACCCATCAGGTCCTTCATCACAACCAGACCTCCAGACTTCTGGGTCTTCTCCCCCTCCGCCACCAGACCTGTCAATCAAAATGAAATGTCACTTCCTCCACTACATTGTGTGCCCTGTTTTCCCATTGTGATGCGTTCTTTAGAATCTCAAGGAAATTTTTCGTACCTGCACACCTTTACAGTAGTACCTGTTTTACACCATATTACACTTGTGCATCAATCCGCCACATTCACAGTGGACTTCAAATATACTGTGTAGTTTTGAAAGCGTTGATGCAAAGCAAACAATGCATGAAGAAAGTACAGAGTTACAACATGTTCACTGAGCCTGAAATGATGATTAGGGCCATTATGCTGAAACTGTACTCAAAAGAACACTGGAATGGCTTGCGTAACAAACAGAAGTTTGGAAATAAAGACTGGAGCTATAAAAACAGCCAATTTAAGTTTAGCAAGAGCAACAGAAACTACAAACAAGTTTGATTTGGTGATTACAACATGGCAATGATAGCTAAGGTCAATGCACCTCAAGGATGTAACTGACATTCTGCTTTGCGTGTGCATTACCACTTCAAAAATTTGTTACATTTTGATACGCAAATGCCATGTCGACATCAGCCAGGGATGGAAATTGGCACCAGCCACTAACCAAATGCTGGTAAAATATGAAAGTGGCTGGTATATTTCGGACACAAAATAATACTTTACTTTTTACAATTTATTTGTCCTTGTCTAGGGGTAAAAGTCCACATTTTTGCAAAAGTTAATTTTCAACCCCCGACACCGACGCACACTTTCTTCACCCACCTCGGCGGTCGATCTTGAAGTCGATGATGATGGGCTCCACGGTGCCCTCGCGGTGCTTGCCCAGGCCCTCGCCCAAGCGCCAGCCCATCTTGCGCATCAGCAGCTCGCCCATGCCGCCGGACACTGGGGCCGCACGCAGGAACTGGTCCTGAGACCACAGGAGAGAGCAACGGGAGGAAAGAAGAAGAAGAGGAAGAAGGAGAAGAAGAAGGAGAAGAAGAACAAGAAGAAGAAGAAGAAGAAGAAAGAGAAGGAGAAAGAGAAGAAAGAGAAAGAAGAAGGAAGAGAAGGAAGAGGAAAGGGAGGAGATGGAAAGGTGAAAAGGAAGGGGCACACAGAGCGAGAGAGAATAATCGTGAGATATGTGCTACTCAACACTTCTTCAACACACATCTGAGCCATGATTTTACATCAACAACAATGCCCATTTTCTTTCTCGCACACAAAAAAGCTTAAAAATGGATAAATTCATTCTGTTTGTTCAAGTGTTCACTGTGCTTCTTGTTAATTCCCTAGGGTATTTTGAAAATGTTCTGTCAATAGATTTATATTTTTAACCATTTATATGGTTTGACTTGTATTCAAACTGTTGTTAGTATTTTCAGACTTGGGTGGCTGCCAAATGTTGGATAAGGTGGTCAAATGTTGTGCCAAATTGTGGTCTATCTTTAGATTTTTTTTTATGCCAACACAGAAGGGCAACTTGAACCTAACACAAACAAAACAGATCTCTGACCAGAGCTGAGATGACAAAAGTAAAACTCACTCAAAGACACACCCGTGCATATTAAAAAAAAACACACGCGTACACTTTACTCACTCAATCATCACTCTTACTTGGTCAGTTGCACACTTTTTACACTCTCACAGACTCTCACTCTCCCACACTCACTCTCCCACGCTCACTCTCACACACAAAATACACATACACTTCTTTCTTTCTAGCTTACTTCTCTCTCACACACACACACACAGGTAGAGTAATGGTGCAGGGTGGAGTACGTACCTAGGCCCCGCTCAGCGGCACGGCCCCAGACGAGACTAGAAGGGGGGGCCTGACAGACACCATGGCAACAAGGCAGCTACAAGGACTGAGCCTGCAACAAGTGTCCATACAGAGGGGTGAGAGTTCACAGGGCAGACTGTGAACCCACACCCCCCTGCCCCATCCTCCCCCCGCTCCCCTCCCATCCCATCCCTTCCCCTCATGCTCTCACAGGTTCACTCATCATCTTATCCATTCATCAGTCTCTCCATCCATCTCTCCATTCATCCATCCATTCATCCATCCATCCATCCATCCATTCATTCATCCATGCCTGCAGGTGTGACATACAAATCCCCTTATCTTTCCCCCTGTCTGCAAGGTGTACCGAGACACAATTGTAATCAGCAAGTCCCCTTGACGACTGTAGCTGTTGCTGTAACCGTACCCCCGTGGGGAGGGGTGGGGTGTGGTGGAAGCCCCCGGAACGCACCCTGAAGAGGAGCTCACCGCGTAATGCGTGCCAGCAAATTCCTGATCCAGCCTCGAGCCTCCACACTCTGCCACCAGACGGCGCGTGCGTGATCCGGGCCAAATAAAGACACGGGACACGGTGGCTTTTTTGACGGTGGGTCATCTCAAAAATCCTGACTGCCACCCAGCTACCGCCGCCCACTGTGCCCACCACCCTCCCTGCCACTCTCCCGCCCAGCTGCCAGGGAAGGTCGACTACATATAGTACCCCCAGATGTGCCTACTGTGGCAACGTGGGGTATAAATAATACCTAGCGGGCCTAAGGAGGGCTGAAGGGGGGGGATCAGCCATGACGACGAGGTAAATATGGATAATATTTTTATTTCTGACGAGGCGGGCAACACAGAGGGGGCCAGGCGGATGTAAGGAAAGGTGGGGGGGGGGGGTCTAGAGGAATGTTGAGCGTCGTTGTTCTGAGATGCAGGCTGGCCATGCACGGCAGGGAGGTCGGGCAGACGGATATGAAGAGGTATCGGAATGCCATTCTGTTGTCCGAGGAGGGCATGACTTTAACACAATCCCGCCACCCCCCCCCCCCCCCCTGGATTCTCATTCCGCTCGAAAAGGATTCAGCGTCTATATTAGATGGCTGAGATTACCACTTCTGGGCATGAGGTGGATTTTGTTACATGGCAGGCCTGAGCTTGCTTTATAGAATCCACACTACCAAATAAAACAAACAAAAAAAAAGTGTGAGTGAGGCAAAATCAAACAAAATGAGAAAACTGTTAAGCAATACCTGGTACAACACCAACAAGCACGCTTCAACTGGAGCAAACAGGATTACAGTATCAGCAACAGGATCAACAGTTTTAGTTGATAGCTGTTTTTTCCTTGCCTTTGATCAAATCCAGCTTTTGGTGATGTGGTCTTATACCTCTTAATCAAAAGTTTGCCACGGTTCCGTTAGGATTTCTGTGTCAGGTTTGATAACGTATCAAACGCAAATGATCCAAGTCTGAGCTAGCCTGATCCTCCAACCGCTGTTTTCCTTTGTGAAAAATTAGTTTGTTCACGTAGAAGGAAAAGTCAAGTACAGCAAACAAAGTCTGCCCCCTCAAAGCCCCCCTCCCCTCCCCTGTCCTCCTCATATCTCACTCTTTCAAATTAAGTGCCGGTGCTGACGCCAAACGTGACGACATCAGCAAACAGCAGGAGTGCACTTGTATGTACACACACACAGGGTTTCCGCGGCAACAGTGATGCCATTTCTTCTATCCTGTCACTTGAGATGAGGACTGAATGTGACCGGGAGGTCGGGGGATTTAGAATGCCAGGCACTCGAGGAGCGGCATGGCAGGGAACACTGTGTCACTGCACAGCACAGCACAGAATTTTTAAATTCTATTTCTATCCATTTATTTTCTTATTTATTTGACACTCTCGTCATTTACTAAAGGATTTTGTATGAGGCAGTTGGCCTTCCGTGACTAAGTATGTGTGTATTCATTTTGCTGCCATACTCATTTACATGGCAATTTGAATATGGAAACACACAATAAGACCTGCTGGAAAAATCTTGAAACTTTGACCGTTGACCTAGTTGAATCATGAAAACACACACACATGGTCACAGACACATCCAAACAGAGACTGCATACACACCTTTTCACACACACACGCACACACACACACACACACACACACATTAACACTTCACTGGGGACAGATGTGGCACAGGGAAGGGCGTCCCTGGGGTCAGTCAGTGTGAGGAGGGGGCTCCCGTGGTTTGGGCTTTACCTTCTTGATCCAAGCCTGCGGGCCGCTGTTGGACAGCTCGTCTGAGGAGAGCACCTGTGCTCCTGTGGAGCCAGTGAAGAGGCCGGGAATGGTGTTCGACTGGGCCCATGCGTCCACCTGCACATGGCATGGCACACACAGCATAAGTTTCACTCTTTGAGTGTGGGTTGCTTTTTCCATCAGTGTGACTGCAATACCCAAGATTGTAACATTTCAAATAAAATCCAGCCTAGGATTCAAAGTTGATTTACAGCAAATGACACGAGCCAAATATGTTACACCCACTTTAAAAAAATGACCCTGGTGAATTTTGTTTTAACCTGCCTCAAGAGACCCAGGGTCTTGTTGTCTTAAAATGTTCACCTATTCACCACACAGCACACCTTTGTAACTGTCACACTTATATAGTGTGCACTACTACATATTGAACAGGTAAACAATTTGAATTGAGTCCTAGTGTTTGTACCTCAGCAGAGGCTTCATCTCCTGGAACCAATTGTCAAGAATGTTCTAGAATCAGACCTAAAAAGCTATAGATCTAGTAAGTTTGAAGCACTCTACCTGCTCCTGTGCTCGGCTCAGCTTGCACATGGCTTCAACGTCGAAAGGGTTTTCCGCTAAGCGCTTCTGGGCCTCGGCTCGTTCGCTCACAGCCACCGTAATGTCCACCGGCTGCAGGTACACAGAGGCATGATAGGAAGCGGTTAAACAAGAAATCCAATAATATTACTGACTGACAACTGAACAGCTTAAGTGCTACAGGGACATGGCCACCATGCTTTTTTCTGTTTATGTTTTAAATAGGGTGTTTCCACTTTTAATTTTTGTCCTTTCATTTATAGGATGGATTTCACTTCAATTCATTTTGGCCTAAAAATGTGCTCAGCACAGAAGCACCTTAGCAACTAAGTGCTGAAAGAAACCAAGACGATCTTCACCTGTGAGGGCGCTTCTGGGAAGACGCTGTCCTTCTCTTTCGCCTGTTCCTCCAGGCCGGCGCCAGTAGAGGGCCCCGATCCGGCGGCCGCAGCAGCAGTAGCAGCGGCGGTGGCACCTGTGGCATTGGCGGCCTTTTCGGCCTTCTCCACGGGCACCCACTCGCCGTACGCCCCCTCGCTCTCCTTCTTGCGATGCTGCGAGCCCGACGACACGGGGAACTCCTTGGCGTAGGATGCCTCGGAGCGCGGAGCGGCCGGCTTCACCGTGGTGTTCTGAAGAAGGGTGTTTGGGAAGGGAGTGTGTGTGTAGCGGGTGGAGTGGAGGCGTCACAGGAGGGATAAGGGAGGGAGGAGGGGGCAAGGAAGGAGGGCGGGGAAGTGGGAGGTGGTAGTGGGGATGGGGAAGGGGGGGAAGGGGGGTGTTGAGGGGGGGGAGGGGTTACTGTAAAAATCAAAGAAAAAAAACAAAGAGATGCATTCAACAGGACAAATGGTTGAAGTGACACATTTTCAGAAGAGCAGCATGCATGGACAGCGAACAAGCGCTGTTGTCTGTGCCCCAAACAGCCCAAGTCGTTCAAAGATGTACATATGCAACAACACAAAATATTATTTTACAAAAAAAAGTCGCTGCTAATGACACAACATACATGATTAGACTGGGGCTGAATGGTTTCAAACAATTCAATATGCACTCTTCCTTTAAATGTGAACGAACCAATGGAGCTTACTTCAACCATTTGCCAAATTAAGCACATCTCACTTGGTGGCCAATAATGATATTGATTTTGCGGAGCTGGCAAACGGCGAGCTCGTGTGGCATGGGTTTTGGGTGTGGTGTGCCAGGGTGCTTACATTGAGGCTGAAGGAGATGCCCTTGTTCTCTTTCAGGGCTCCTCCAGCAAACATCTTCTCCTCGTCCTCGTCGTCCGACACGTGGGGCTTGGCGACAGCCATTTCCTCTTTACTCTCGGATATCTTCTTGCATTTCTGTTGAAGCGGAAGTTAACCAATTAGAGAGATGTTAAAAGAAGCAGACCTGGCTAAACCATGCCTTGAAGAATCGTTTTCCTTTAATGATTTTACCCCCATGCAGTCAACATATTATTTCAATAGCTAGAACTTATAAACTTCAAGCAGATTTGTCACCTACTCCTAGACCACCCCAAAAGAGATGAAGGCCCTACTTCTTGGCCTTACCTCTGTGAACTCCTTGATACTGATGCTATTGACTTGTTTGGTGACCTTCTTCTTGGCCTCCTCAATATTGGTGAGGTTTGGAGTGGGCGCCGGTGGCGGCTTGTTGGTGATGGTGGGCAGGGGTGGGAACGGCTGCATGGCCGCCAGGGCCCCGATGCTCGACATGGCCGCCGTCATGGTGGCTGCGATTGTGCTGGCCATGGCAGCGTTCATAGGTGGTATACCCATACCTGGTATACCTGGGAGCCCACCCATGCCAGGCATACCACCCATGCCAGGCATTCCGCCACCCATACCTGGCATTCCACCACCCATACCACCCATACCAGGCATTCCGCCACCCATACCACCCATACCTCCCATACCTCCCATACCACCCATACCTCCCATACCTCCCATACCACCACCCATCTGCGGCATACCCATGCCTGGCATCTGGGGCATACCCATGCCCGGCATCCCCATGCCAGGCATAGGTAAGGGCAGTGGCAAGGACAGGGGTGACTGGTTAGGGGTTGGCAAGGGCAACTGAAGGGCTTTAGGTCGCAGGCTCTCTGGGATGGGCATGCCGGCTTTAGCACACATAGCAGCAGCGTTGGCCTTAGCAATCTCTAGCAGCTGGTCCTTATCTGGAGGACAGACAGAAACAACTCATCAACATCCATAAAATTTCCATCATTTTTGTAAAATTTAGGTCTGCTTTTGCAAACATCGCTCAATTACTGATGATCATCTCAAGCCAAAAAGTGTGTGATAAATGTCTGCAAATCTGTAAATACATGTAAATACACTTAATTATTTATGTAGCCATTTGGTGACCAAGTAAAAATCAACTCGTAATGAGCTTACCCAGTTCAGTAAGACGTGGCGGTGTCTTGCTGGAGCTCCGCCGTGTTTGTGACGATGAGCGCTTCTTCCGCAGAATGAGGACAGGTGAGTGGCTTGGTTCACGTTTCCATCGGTCGCGTCCACTAAACCTTTGTGCACCGAATCCCCTTCTTCGCCGAGAGCCAGAGCGAGACCGCGATCTCCTGTTCCGGCCAGAGGAGCGGGACCTGGACCGTCTACGTCGTCCGGGAGAACGAGACTTTGACCTTTTCTTTTTCGGTGACTTGGACTTGGAGCGTTTCGATCGAGTTCTGGATTTAGATCGAGACCTTCTCCTTCGTGAGGGTGTTCTTGATTTCTTCTTCCTGCTACGTGAAGATGACCTGGACTTTTTGTCTTTTGCTGGAGATTTTGACTTCGACTTCTGTTTCCTTGAGGTTGATCTGGACCGTTTTTTCGCAGGCGAACTGGACGTTGAACGTCTCTTATTACTTGGGGATTTAGAACCTCTCCCTGAGGGCGACTGTGACACCGAACCCTTCTCTGTAACGTCTTTCTCAGCTGGGTTCGTGGACATTTTATTGGCAACATCACCTTGAGGCACGCACGAATCCAGGAGAGATGACGACGACTCTCCGGAATTGGGCTTCCCGTTTGAGCTCTGCTCGTTCAAAGGCACCTTTGTCGTTTGTTCCTCTGCAGAGTTCTCAGTGCTGGTCGATGTTCCGGCTGAAGGTGCTGAACTGACAGCGAGAAAGGGCACTGGCTTCCACGATCCTTTGGGGAGAGCGTTCTCTGTGGCACCAGTGCTGTCTTGTTCTGTACTGCTGGTGGCATGTGTTTCAGTGGTGCTTGTGGATTGACACACACCCTGGCCTGCTGCCTTCTCAGGTGTGTCAGCAGGTGTTTTATTCTCCACAGAGTCCGACTGGGCCCTTTGGGCCTTCTCCTTATCAACAGGCCGAGACCCAGATCTGGATTTGGAATGCCTGCTGGCACGAGGTGAACGAGACCTAGAAGTCCTGTCCGAAGACTTGGATCTGGACTTCCGCGGGGAATATGACTTGGACCGTGATCGTCGACTCTTCTGATTTCTCAACCTATCGCTTCTTAATATGACGATGGACCTCGATCGAGTCCGTCTTGTCCGCCTGGGAGATCGAGATCTACGCCGGGATCGTGACCTTGACCGCCGCCGCCGTTCCCGTCCAGAAGGGGACTTTGAACGCCTGTTGTGTCGTGAACTTGGTGACTTGGACCTTGTTCTTCTGCCATGCCGAGAAGTTGACCTTCGCCGTTTAGGAGATCGAGACCTGGACTTCCGCTGTGACCGTTTCGGAGATGGCGACTTAGATCTGTGCCGCCCTGGCCTGTGACTTGTTTTACTTCTTGATCCCGACCTGGATCGCTTTCTTGATGAGGAACGAGACTTTCTGGAACTCTCCTTTCGAGATGATTTTGTTCTTGGTGAACGACTGCGGCTTTTCCTGGACTGCTTTTTGTCTTTGGATTTTTCCGTCACGTCTTCATTTGAGTTTTCCATGGTCTTTGGAGCTGCACTGTCAACTTTTGGAATGATATCAGGCAGATCTTGAGGTGTTTGTAAATTTCCTTGCTCCTGACCTCCAACCTTTTCTGTGTCGTTCTTAGAGGCGGCCACAGAGGTTTTATTTTCTGATTCAGACTCAGTCCCTGATGCAGATGTACTATCTGTCTGTGAGTGTGAGCGGGACTTCTTTCCTTCTTTCCGTCGTTTCTTTTTCTTCTTTTTTTTCTTCTTTGAGCTTTAAGCATGAAAACATTGAGAGACAAAAGGTCAATAGGTGCAATTCTGACTCTCACAAGGAGATCACCAAACCAAACAGGCTAAATTTTAGAACTTTTTCTTCACCTTTGCTCTAAGTGCCCTGCTTTCTACAATGCACGCAAACAAGGTTTGTTTGTATTATCGTCATGTCACACAACATTCCACATGAAATGACAGATTTTTGCCTCTGCCACAATCTTCAATCTAAAAAATCCAAACCCACTGTCTGTGCCTTACATTACACTTTTTAGTCATTTGCAGTTTTACACTTTTAATATTTGCATTTGTCAAACACAATGCTTATATCATCATGCATTGATACAAAAGCACAAAAAAAATAAATAAATAAATAAAATAAATCCTACTTTGATTGTGACTCTCCATCCGACTCTGATGCAGAGTCTGAGCTGCTTTCCTTTCCCTCCTTCCGTTTCTTCTTCTTCTTTTTGCTCTTGTGACGCTTGTGCTTTTTGTTTTTCTTGTGTGGGGTGCTGCTTGCTTCTCTGCTGCCCGTGTCCTTATTTGCATCTATAGAATCAGGGAGCTTTTTACGGCCTTAAGCTTGACACAATAACACTGCTGGAAATTCCAACAAAAAATACACGACACACATAGAGACTGATGAGAGAGGTGGCCGGATTCAAAACATATCTGGACGACTCACCCGCGTGTGTGCTAGCAGCTTCGGTAGAACCGGCTTGGGGGAGACTGCTGGTGTCCTCTGTGCCTACAGTACAGCTGGGGAGACCCTCTTCAGTTTTGGAATGCTCTTCACCTGTTACACTGCATGGGCAAACAGGTAAAATAAATAACATTACAAGCTGTCAAGACATTTACATGGATTTAGTTTTCTGAATCTCCAAGTTGATCATCACAGAGCTATCTGAATTTTAAAAAGGACCAACATTTTCTAGCTATGTAGTTGGCTTTGCGGGTTCTTTGTTACACACCTCTGAAATACTGGACAGTTCTCCTTAACGCAAACATGAATAGAGATGAATAGGGGTATGACGATACTTCGTTGTGAAAATGTTTATATGGCAGGCTCAACATTTTACTAAAACATTACTGATTGCAATGACACAAATGTATAGTATTTCGTAAATTGAAAGCAAAAGCAGAAAGCAAAAAAAGCAGACCAAGTAAGCACATCTAACTAAGTTCACATCGAATGGTAGCTCAGCTGTGCCAAATAGCGCAGGGAAAGGTACACGGAGTGAACGCAGGGATAATGTTTTGAAAACGTTACCCGTGCTTCCTGCAAACCATTTATATTGCCAAACTAGATATTCATGCTGTATATATGTAGATATTCAGTCTATACTGCCTTCGTCATTCCAGAGGAAAAGGCTCCAAAATTTCTACCAATAGGTTTTTTTTCTATTCCCATCTGTTTACGAACAGCTTTTAGGCTACCTTACATAATGATCATGGGCAGTGTTTACGGACAACTACATGGCTACCAACCTAAACCGGGTGATTGCATTTTCTTTAATTCAGACAAAACTTTACGTATTAATGCTATGCACATAAAATACCCAGTGGTAGCGCGTTAAAGTAAGAACACATCGTACTATTTTACGTTCCAGTGGTGGCATTAGTTACAAAAACATGGGGTTTATTGTACATCGCGTTGTTATAACGCTACCTTTGTTTGGATCAAACATTGCTCAATATACGTATTTGTAAAATATATATATATAGAAAAAAATGGGGCAATAAACTGCAACCGGTCGCATAAATGGTGACCTTTCTACTGTCCATAAAGACGCAAGATGCTATCAGAAACTGGTGGTGTTTGATAAGGCTAATAATCCATGAGATGGCCTACTAACACTCGTGCTTCTTCAGTACAGTTGACTGACTAGCTAGCTGACTAGCTATCATTGGCGACCATACAGACAGTGGTTGATGATTGCTTACATTAACTTCAACCTCGTTACTGGTTAACTGTGATAGATGTTCGAGAAAATATAGTTCTGCACAGGGAATTATGTATTAAAACACCGATTCTGGCACGAATGGTCAATGGGCTACTTCTTGTTAGCTTACAAACATTACCAACCGACACGTTAGCCTATCAATAGACAGCAATACAACGCGACCAACTAACAATTTGAAAGCATTACTAGCCAAAGCAAGCTATTCGTGGTGCTCCAATCTCCCTCTGTGTTTTACCACTCGGATTACCTGTTATCGTGACCTTCATCTTCTATTTCTTTAATTTTATTCATTACAAAATCACGAAAAATTTGCTCAATATTCGTCGCCATTACAACTCCAGTCTGAACGTCATCTCATGTTCCCACAATTCCTTGCGAGAACAGCTTTTGAAATTTAAAGTGACAGTCGACAGTACTGGAGCTTAGGCCTGTTGTTACATTACAACTAAAACTACCACATCTCTATTGTTGTAATTATCGTCTTAGCCTACATTCTTATTCCTAATTCATTAGTTAATCTTCACTTTGTAAGCTCATTTAAATAAATACATCTGGTAAATGTATGCCTAAATGTGTAATGGTTATTTTAATATCAACTTGACTATTCATGTTTTTGTTAATTAGTATATAACATGGAGCAAAATTCTGTTGTAAGTCATTATCCAGTCAAAACAACAATTTGTTGTTTTCATATTCATGAATGATGTCTTAGGTTTGCATCTTGCAACGATGAAGCAGATTCACCCAGTGCTGTGACTCCAATAGCTCACTCCCTGGCACCTCCACCTCCTCTGACTCTCTCTAAGGGCTGTTAACATCCCCTTCCACCTCTCCTGGTAGACAGCCTGCTTTGCTCACAAGCACAGCCTCAGCACAGTGCTAGAGGCTGCAAGTGGAGAGTTCTAGCTGCACATCCACCACCATGTCTACCTCTAGTGAAGCGGAGGTCGTAAACGGAGAGATTTGGCTCCAGCTTCCACCTCACTCCCGTCACTGACACCATCAACAGCAGGACAAGATGGAGGAAAGATGGTTCAGCTAAGCAGGAGAGGATGAGCCATGTCCTTTACTGCTGTGTCACCCCAAGAGGACCGCAGGAGTTCAGCGGGCTTTTCAGGTGGTGTGTTCCAGCTGTTCTTTAGAAAAGAGGTGATCCAAGCTCTATGCAGCAACACCAACCAATATGCAGCATGGAGGGCGGCAGAGGGCATGAGGAGGCAGTGGACTGACATTGACAAGATACACTGGTTTCTCAGCCTCGTCAATGTTAACTTGTGAAGTGAAGTGACACCAGAGGCGTCACATACTCTGCTCGACTATTCACAAAGGCCTACAGCGGACATTCTGTGCAGCACTGGATCACAGATAAGAGCCTGGTCCACTGAACAGAATCCTGTGCCAGAGCATGTGAGGGTGTACAACAAACTGATGAGGGAAATGGACTTGTCCGACGCCCTCATCAAATACTGAGAGGTGATGGTATGTGAAGCCGGTGTTCCTTAGTTTGCTGTGTTAGATTTTAGTAGGCCATATCTACACCACCATGTTGGATAGCTTCAAATGTCATAAAGTTCCCCTTAAACATGTCACATTACTTGCTTCAAATTCAAAGACCATTAAGACTATACTGTGGGTTTCACATCTGAAAACTGGCATGTGATGACCTGACTAAACACTACATTTAAGATTTTGTAAAACGATTAAATAGTCCTTGACATTCTTACAACAGAAATAAAGCCTTTTAGAGGGAGACTACTCCAATGAAGTGGATAATCTTAGTGCAGGTTTGTGAAGAAAGATTCATCACTGTGCTTTTTAATGACATAAAATACATCACATGTAGTAAAACCATTTGACTTCCAATCATCCACCACAGTTAAAAAAAAAGAAGTCCAAAACGGCCAACGTCACAAAAGGGCCATACACTTGTCACATTTAACAAAGATGGCCAAAGTTCTCTGATCAAAGCAGCGGAAGTTCAGGAGCTTCGAAAAGACTGTGCACAACATCAGAATCCCTGAGGGCGAACAGGGTAACCCCAGACTTGTAGGCTGCGGGGATTACAATATGCGTCATCTTAGGCTGTTCCCCATCACTAAAACCTTCCTCAGTAATCATCTGCTTTACCTGACCTGCAAAAACAATAGAAACAAAACATGGTGGCATGTATCATTCTGGAACACAGCTGATCCATCTGTGTGATATCAACATCAAGCTTACAACCATTACACTTTGAGAGCATGTTTTCACGACTGGTAAAACTAATGTACACCAAATACTAACACAATGTGGTATGATTAACCATAATTTTCGTGTTATAATCAAAGTAAATAAAGTGGATTAGATTAATATGTTTCTGACTATTCTCCCCCCACAAACATTTTTTTTCTTCTGAACTCTCAAGACCAAATCCCATTAGACCACAGCTGCTCACCCCCTGTATAACACTAATCTACCTTACAAATTCCTCCGTGAATGTTCACCTGTGGTCTTTAAAGTTTGTGAATGAGCAGTAAAAAGCAGATTAAAATTTGGCAGAAGATGTATCAAAGAAGCAGACAACAAAACAGGTAATTTGTGCTAGATCATGACATTAACCAAATGTGTAAGTGCTTCCAATGAAAAGTCACAGACACACACACCTTCTACATCAAGAACTTTCCATCGAGTATCAGGGTGGTCTGACACTGCGGATAAGGAGGCCTCATTTGTCAATCTTTGCAGCACATCCTCTCTGCGAATCAGGAGAACCGACTCACTGCACAGACGTTCATGCACCTCCCCCTCACTTACTGAAAATATATTCACAAGTGCATACACATGTGCACACAAAGACACACACACACACACAGACACATACAGACACAGTTAAACAAATTACACAGACAGACATATTTACTGTGCCCTGGTAAAAACACACACCAGTGCTATCCCATACTGACCCACATCAAGAGGATTGGTCATGAACACAGCATTGGGTCCCACCCCGAAGATCAGCTGGTGGTGCCAGGCATCAGGTATCTCCTCTCCGGCGGGCACTGCACGCTGCATGTTCATGGTGGCCACGGGCACGACGCCCCTGCGGATCCAGCTGGCCAGCCAGGGCACCAGCCCCACCTTGCGCTGGGGGTGCAGGGAGAAGAAGCGGCCCAGCACCCTGCCATCGCTTGCCTGCTCAGCCCCATCTATCAGCTGCTGGTGGGTAGCACCTGAGATGAAAGACATGGACATGCACACAAACATAGAAGAAGGAAAACATGTATGTAGTGTTTATGTAGTAAAAGTCACTGAGATGGATGGATGGGTAGATGGATATGTGGAATGAATGGAATGGATCTATCAAAAACTCCTGAATGTCAGCTTTATATATAAATATATTTAAATATATTTGACAGTGTGTCATTTTATAATCCAAGATATAAGAATTTAAAGTGTGTCCCGTATTTTTGGCCCATCCTGTATCTGCTGTCCTCCTTGTGTGACAGACTGTATAAGTTATTTTTTTACATCAAATCAAGCAGGTAAAATTCTGTGTCCCCACATAAATGTATGCACATACCGGCCTCACTCCGTGAGTGCAAGTAGTCTGGGAGTGGGGACTCATTCCTGCGCAAGCGTGTTCTGACGGAGCTGTCCACCAGCTCGGGCGCCACGGTGATGCCTAGCGCCTGCAGGACGTCTACCACAGCTGTGGCACCGCATGCCGAAACGCCAATCTGCAGAGTCTGGCGTGCCACTGCCTCCTGAATGGACCACACCATGGCCATGCTTAGCTCGGCCTTTGCATCCGAGTTGGTGGCAGACTGGGTGCATCCTGACCCAGGCTCTGCCTGAACATCATCCGCTGACCCCGTCTCCATAGTCACGGAGACTGACTGACACTGCTGATGAACAAAGAAGCCAGTTCCATTTAGGTTCTTTATTACAGTCCAGCTGTACAAACTACAGTGTAGCCTAACTGTTGACAATAACAGAAGAACGGCAGCATCTTTATTAAGATTAAACGAACGAATGTGGGTCTATTTGCTATGTATTATTTTTACAATACCACTAATATGGCATTACAACACTTTGGGCTTTAAGGATTTGTTTTGATGTCTGCATTGTGTCTGGCTACCCCAAATGATTGGAAAGTCGCCACCTGTATATTCACGGTGTAAAGTGTTAAAATAACTGACAATCCAGATTTATTTAACGTGTCATGAAATGGACATTTTTTTGTTCACGTGATCCAGCAGATAGACAGGACAGTTGAGTGACTTTGATCAGTAATTCCAGGATACAAGGACGCCAATAAGGAAAAAGCTGGGAATTCTTCTAGCCGTCTGTTGACATGGCATGTCACATTGTGTCACGTCCAACGATACAACCACAGTCTAGCATTATTATCCAAAGGTGGAAAACAGTTACTCGCCTTGGTAAATACGTCAAATGACTGTTAATTTAACGTGAGTTAACTCCTTTGGATATTTCGAATAGAGCTGGGGGCACATGACACTGCCAAACTCGGCTGTGGCAGAATCACTAAATTTAGCATGTCTGTACGCTATGCCAAGAAAGCAACGACGTTGTTCTTTGGTGGGTCAGACAAAAAAACAACAGCGGGAAATAATGTATTCAACAAACCTGCTCGGATAACACAGTCTAATCACAGTTTTGACGAAGATAATAACTTAAAAACATTTTTAGATGATATTTCACTTAGTCCATAGCTTTCAGCTATCCTTCCCCATGTTGACTCTGTTCCTGTTGAGAAAATAAAGCTAGATTCCGATTGGCTACGACTACTCTGAATACCTGCGATTGGTTAAAAACCTAGTCTAAGTACCAGTGGAATATGTTTCACTGCTGCCCCCTATTGGAAAATTCTTATATTTTTTCATTACCATGCGTGACTGTAATTTACAGATGCGATGCAAAGGTCTTTCAATTGAAGGGGGTTAAAGTAGATCAGACGGAAAAATGCTGCTACATATAGACCGTGAGCCAGGGCCTCAAAATATGGAAACCGTTACAGAAAAAGTGGCAAAGGCTACCATACCTTTTCTGAAAGCCTGGAATCTCAGCTTTTCAATGATGTATGATGGCCATCTGACAAGAGTAGCTGTTTTGAGTTATCACACATAATGTGAACTAAGGTAGAGAAAATAATGCGTATAAATCAAGCAGACCATGGACATAGCTAAAGATCTATATTGGACATATTGGAATATTTTATTTTGTTATGTTTGATATCATTTTAAACAGGAGACTCTGGGCTTTCATTTAAGACCTTTTGTGAACATTTTGGATAAGTACAGCCAAACCTGGAGCTCTTCAAATTTTTAATCACACACATTTTCCTGCCATTTCCGCCTAAGTTATATTCTGTCTTTTAATCCTGTGGCACCAGGGAGCATCAGAGAAACACAATTCAAACACTGAAATACTGGCCTGACCCTAAGGATTCAGAAAATGTATCATTTACCCATATTATCTGATTTGAAGGGGGTGATTTTCGGTCTTATATCAGACATGGCGTTTTTTCACTATAGGCTAATTTATTGATATATCGAGTTGCTAACATGCTCACAGCTAACATGTCTAAAAAAGGAAGTCACACAAGAGAGCCTCTTGTCAAATGCACAGAGTTACGCTGTGATGAAAAAGTACGCAACATAGCAATAAGGAGAAATGATGCTGACATCCTAGCAATAGGCTCGTTCGAGTGGCCCACCGGTCTGTCTACGGCTGTCTAACTTCGGCTACATGCGTCAGCAAGAACTCCGCCTCGCAGCATGGGCGGGTGTTTAAAAGGCGGCGGTCAACTCGGACACAAGTCTTTTGTTTACACCACCTGATCTTCGTAGTAGATGGCGGAGAAGTCATGTGCTGTGCGTGAGGGACAAGAAGGGGGCGGGCGGTTGTAGTAGGGTGCATTGAGACTTCAAGTCAAGTCGAGTCGTTTTTTTAATAGCACATTTAAACAAAACAACAGAGATGTCCCAAAGTGCTGCACAACACAAGGATGAAAAATAACACGGCAAAACCATAACCCAAAGATCATTAATAGGTATAGCCTACTGACACAAAGCAATACAATAAAAACGAGATTAACAAATACATAAATCAATAAAAGATTGAGCTTGACAGCATCAGATACACGACCCAGAACAAGCTAAAAAGAGAGAGAAAAGATATGTCTTCAAACTGGACTAAAATAACGTACATATAAGATGAGAAGTTCCGTGACAGAGCGCTACACAACATCCGTGTCCAGACGTCAATGAACTTTAAACCAACCAGGGCACAGTTGCGTCACCACGGAGGCGTTAGTTAGACGATTGTAGCCGCGGAAAAAGCAACTGCAAGCGGCTGCACCTTTTGTCTACAGACGGCTACAAACGGCTACATCACATGGGTTTTTAGGTCATCTGACCTTGTGACGTTTTTGTGACAGCGCCACGCCTTTCTGGCAACTCTGACACAAAGTCTAACCAAAATGCAACATTTCCATCCCACAATGCATCGCTGACTACAGCCGGCTGCAGCCGTCTGTAGCCGTCTACCCTTATCCAAACACGGCTATTTACTTCTAGGGATATTGTTGCTGCTGAGGCACACTACCATCGTGTCTGTTACCGTCAGTATAGAGTGTCCCAGTGACGCCACTTCCGCTCGATTTCATGGGACCTCTGAGCTCGCAAAAAATGAATGGGTTTCAATGAGACTAAAATAGCTATTTTCTGGTCCCAGTCGTTGTATGCCCCTGAAATGAAATATGTTGTTTGTGGATTAAAATGGTGTTTTTTCATGTAAAACGTTTTACCGTTTGTTGTGCTGTTGTTCAGATAAAAGCTGTAGCGAAAACAAAATTGAGAAAGACTACGTCGCGTTGTTGACGTCACGTCCCATCATTAGCCTACTCTTTCTCCGATCTATGTTAGCAGTAAATATACATTTATAACAGAGATGCCAGTGTGTTTTGTGCCTCAATGTGCGCATTCCAGCAGGAATGGCTGTTCCTTCTTTCGTTTCGCACAATTTCAGTGATGACGTATTTCATTCGCGTCGACAGCAGCGAAGAACTGTAGTTCACAAAGCGGCCTCTCACAAAACCTGCCACCATCAAACTTCTTCGCTGTGAATCGTGGTTTTCTTCGTATGAAAAATTATATTTAAAACTGACAAATATCATATGTCCCATTCATGGTACAATTCATACGGGACCAGAAAATAGTTTTTTGCTCTCATTGAACCCCATTCATTTTTTCTGACTTCCGAGGTCCCGTGTAGCGGAAGTAAAACGGAAGTCACTGGGGCACTCTATACTTGCAAGACTTTATTGCACTCAAATGAAGCAGAATCCATTGAGAATGACGATAGTCATTATCATCTGGCTGAAAGTGAGGCTTACAAGAAACTGTATGCTTATATCAGGAGTACCATCATACCTGAATGCTGTGTTGTGAAACAATCAGATCTGTTAGATAAGCTAATCCAATTTCTGAGAACAAATGATAGTGTGACTGAAATCAAACACTCTACCAAAACACACATCGGTAGAAATATGGCAAAAGAATTTGGCACTACCATACATACAGTTTCTGATGATGATGGGAAAGTCCTGATATACCCTGATAGTCTCACTCGTGAAATGCTGGTCAAAGAGAATATGGCTCTTAGGAAGAGGATATCCAATCTTGAAAAACCAACCGTTGCCATTGAAGCTTCATGCCAGGTTGTTGCAAAACAAATCCATCAAGATGTAAAGCATCTCAATCAGGACCAGCCATGGCCACCTCTACCAACAGAGTTAGACTCCTATTCCTCTGTGCCTTCTTCCGTGAAGTCATTGCTATCTTGTCTCTTACCAGGCACTGGTGAGAAGGAACAACGACTAAGAGACTCATTTGGCATGGATCTGGTGTATGCCATATCTCATGGCAAAGTCAAGACTTCCAAGCACATCCTTTTGGCTTTTGCTATGAAGTCGCTTACTGGTAATGTCAATCTCATCAGAATATTAAATGGATTTGGTCATTGTGTATCCTACAGTATGCTAGAGGAAATTGACACTTCATTGTGCTTGCACAAGCTAGGGCAGGATGGTGGAGTTACTCCAGACCAAGTGAAGCCATATGTGCCCACGGCTCTAGCTTGGGACAATACTGACAGGCTGGAAGAGACACTGACAGGCCGTGGAACATCGCACAGGGTCAATGGTATAGCAGTGCAGCCTCGGATGTTCGGTCCTGAACTGCCTAAACCAGCTTGTGATGTGCCCAAGAGCAAACAGAGAACTGTCTCTGTATCTTTGCCAGCTCTGCCAGTGTATGCTGTGGGAACTAGGTCCTATGTTGAGGTCAAGACAGATATCTGTGCTGATGCTTTGAAGAAGAACTTCTTATGGTTGCTATGCAGACTGCACTCTGCCACAAATCAAAGTGTCCCTAGCTGGACAGGTTACAACATTTTAGCATCAAATTCTGTGGATGTTATTCCTAGTGTTGTCAGCTATCTGCCAACCATTAATGCTCCAGCCACCCAGATGGCAACTGTTCATGAGATTCTCCTTCAAAGTAAGAAAATCATGACTTCCTTACACATCAGCAACATGTCAGTTACCTTTGATCAGGCTCTCTACTGTAAAGTTACAGAAATTCTGTGGGCACATAGAGACAGGTTTCCCAACATTGTGCCAAGACTTGGAGTCTTTCACACCATCTGTATGTTCTTGGGTGTGATTGGGAAGCGCTTCCAGGCTGCAGGCCTAAGGGACATATGCATTGAATCTGGAGCTGTGGCCGAGGGATCTGTCAGTGGTGTTTTGGATGGCCATAAGTATAATAGATCTCTGAGATTCCACAAAATCATGTATGAAGCCCTCCTGAGGCTAGTCTGGAATCAGTTTCCCCAGTGGCTGACAGAGAACCATCCTGATGTCCACAATCTCTTAGATATCCTGCCCCTAGACTTGAGTGTCTTTTCTGAGGGTATATCATCAACCACTGTAGAAGAATCACTTGAGCGTACAGTCTTCAGAAAGGTCCATCAGTACTTCTGTGAATTCCTGCAGCATCTCAGGTCACAGCAAGGTCCTGGATGTCATATATTGACATGGTGGAGGTTGTACTAAACCTTGTGAGGGCATCACATGAAGGAAACTGGGCTTTGCACATGGCTAGCATTCGATCAATCATCCCCTGGACCTTTGCTTATGATAATCTGAATTATGCAAGGTCACTCACTGCTTACTACTCAGAGATGAGCCACATTGAACATGAGAAACCAGATCTGTACATGTTTCTCTGTGAAGGGGGCTTTTCGGCCCAGCTGAGTGCAACAAACACATTTGGCAGGGTTCCGATTGACCAGACCCTAGAGGAAACAGTCAATCGGGACACTCAGACAGCTGGAGGCACAAAAGGGTTCAGCTTGAACCCAGCAGCTGTCTCAAGATATTATCTTACTGCTGAGTACAAAAGCACTTACCTGTCTATATTGAAAAGCTCCCTGGGACTCCAACAAAGTGACTGTTCTCACAAGGACCTTGGACAAAGCAGAATTGCTAAAGATGAAGAACACATTACAAGCATTGTGGATCTGTTGGATTCTAGTTGGATAAATCCATTTGCAGGTGGTGAGTCCCTTGTTTCTCTGTCTACTGGAAGTACTGCACCAGAAGATGTTGCTGAAGACCTTCTGAATGCACACACCATTGGCATGAATGCCTACAGAACCTTCTCTGCTGAGCGTGTTGAGAGTAATCCTCCTGTAAAGCAGTTCCATGCACCACTCTCCAAGATGAAACTGAAAACATTCTCCTCAATGCAGGGAAAGGCAAAGACATGTAAAACTGGGAATAAAGAAGTTATCCTCAAAGCTGATCATCGAATATTTGCCCAGATGGTACTGATTGCAAAGAGTAGACAGCTCAGCTGAAGGAGGTATTATCTCATCCCCTTGGACCACTTCCGTGGGCTCTTGCTTCACCAGATGGCAATGTGAGAAAGACTTGCAAATCCTCACTTGCCAAGCAACTGCTCAAGTTCCCATGTGTTGCTGAATCATTGCCATTAAATTCTACCTGCGTAATAGATGGCATGGCACTTGTTCAGAAGCTGAATGGTGATGGCAAGACATTTGCTGATATTGCAGACTATGCCTTGTCCACTGTGCTAGCTGAAGCAAGTCACATCACCCGTGTTGACATTGTTTTTGATGTATATAATGAGGCTTCTATCAAACACATGGAGAGAGTGGCCAGAGGTGCATACTCAGGCACAGAGGTCAAACAGATCACTGCAGGGCACAGAGTTCAGCAATGGAAGAAATTCCTACAAAGCAGCAACAACAAAACAAATCTTGCTACCTTCTTGCTCAAAGAGTGGGGCAAAGAACAGTCTAGAACAAGACTCTGTGAAAAGGTTCTGTACACTACAACCAAAGATAAGTGTTACAAGCTGACTCAACAGGGAGTGCACAAGGTAGCAGACCTGTCGTCCACTCAGGAAGAGGCTGACACCCGTATGCTGCTCCATGCTTGCCATGCTTCAAGGATTGGTCACAAATCTGTCATCCTTGTATCTGATGACACTGATGTCTTGGTGATAAGCCTGGCTACCAGTGATGCACTTACATGTGACCTGTTCCTGAAGACAGGGACAAAGAATCGGACCAGTTACATAAACATCTCACAACTCGCTCGTGGTCTGGGTTCACAGTTGTGTCAGGCTTTGCCTGGTTTACACGCATACACAGGCTGCGACACTGTAAGTGCATTTCCAGGTCGTGGTAAAGTGTCAGCCCTAAAACTTCTTCAGAAGAATGGAAAGTTCTGTGAGACCTTTCAGAAGGTTGGGGCAGACTGGACAATGACACCTGAGTTGTATGCAGCCTTACAGGAGTTCACATGTCAAATGTACAGCTCCAAGTCCAGAATCACCAACATCAATGAAATGAGGTATGCACTTTTTTGTGCAAAGAAAGGCATAGAATCCTGGCAGTTACCGCCATGCTCAGATTCTCTCAGTAAGCACTGTCTCAGGGCTAACTATCAAGGTGCTATCTGGAGAAGATGCCTTGAGAACAACCCTGAAGTTCCTTCCCCAGTTGAGCATGGGTGGTCTAAAGTGGACCAAGATGGTGACTTGCAGCTCTCCATAGACTGGTTCAATGTCTCCATTGGTCCACAAGCAGTACTTGAGTTTCTGTCCTGCTCATGCAAGAGGGACTGTGTCACTCCATCATGTCAGTGTGTTGCCAACAACTTGGCCTGCACTGCACTGCAAAAACCAGAAGGATGACTTTGCTGATGAAGATCAATCCTATTCCTCTGATGAGGATTCCGACGAGGAGTTTGATTAGTGTCGTGACCTTGAATGATGCAATGTTTGCGAAAAATGTCACAAAATTCTTCTTCTTATTATTTCCTTTATTTATCATTGAGGGCGTTGTACATTAATGGACATTTTACAAATAAAATGCACCCAGTGATAGCCAAAAGGCTAATTTCCATTGGTAGTTCCCCTGCCAAAAGAAGCACGGTACCTGGTAATTAAAACCAAGTTATACACAAAAAAGTAAAACTACAATATATAAAACAGATACTGTTCATTACATGTGTATCTGTAAACCCCCACCCCCTCCCCCACACAACACACATGCACACACATGCCCCCACCCAAACACACACGCCCACACACATACACATTGCATGTCTATCTGTAACCCCCCTCCCACACACACATACCCACACCCAAACATACACACAAGAAAGAATGTCATTGACCATGCCTAAAGGTCATGACCTTGACCTTTTACAGTAATGGCAATGTCATAATTGGGGTTACCACACCTTAAAACATAGGAATCCATGTCACATTTGTTATTTGTTATACCGTTTTTAGATTGTCAGCTGTGTCAATGTTCTGCTTACTTTATATGCATTATTTTCTCAAACGCCATGTCTGATATAAGACCAAAAATCACCCCCTTCAAATCAGATAATATGGGTAAATGATACATTTTCTGAATCCTTAGGGTCAGGCCAGTATTTCAGTGTTTGGATTTTGTTTCTCTGATGCTCCCTGGTGCCACAGGATTAAAAGACAAAAGATGACTTAGGCGGAAATGGCAGGAAAATGTGTGTGATTAACAATTTGAAGAGCTCCAGGTTTGGCTGTACTTATCCAAAATGTTCACAAAAGGTCTTAAATGAAAGCCCAGAGTCTCCTGTTTAAAATGATATCAAACATAACAAAATAAAATATTCCAATATGTCCAATATAGATCTTTAGCTATGTCCATGGTCTGCTTGATTTATACACATTATTTTCTCTACCTTAGTTCACATTATGTGTGATAACTCAAAACAGCTACTCTTGTCAGATGGCCATCATACATCATTGAAAAGCTGAGATTCCAGGCTTTCAGAAAAGGTATGGTAGCCTTTGCCACTTTTTCGGTAACGACCAACCCCTCTGGCTCACGGACTAATAGGGCTCTGAAAAACTTGCTGAAATGAACATAAATGCTGGGCTCTGTGGCTGCAGCTGTGTTTCATTTAGCCTATCTGATTGCTTTCACAACTAGTCAGTGGTCCCAAAATATATGCAAAAAAACTGTAGCCTTGATATGCACTCAAGACGTGGCAGTGGAAAGCAAGTTCGGGATGACCTAAAGTTACAAATCGAGATGGCAGAAGGCTAAACATGGCTATTGTGAAGAATTGTGTCTTGCAAAATTGAAATTTTAAAATGCTCAAAAGAAGGTTATTTTACAAATAATTACAAGATGGCTCAAGAAATATTTTTTCTTTCTTTCTTGTATTCAGTGAGATGTGCAGTGAAACCATTTCTAGCCATGACAAATGTTGCAGATAGGCCTATAGAGTCAAATGTTAGCACTTTTTGGGCAAGTCTGTATACCAACGCTCCTGAAAGATGTCTTCATATTAAATAAGATGTTAGTTACTATGCAATGTGCCACTATGAGATATGCCAGAGAAGGCATGATGGTATTGTGGGTGTTTTCTGCATTTGGTGCTGGTGTGATGTGGAAAGCTCCCTTGCTCTCCCCTTGCTCTCTCTCTCTAGTCTGGGCAGGGTGGCAATCACATCACTAAGGATCATCACATAGCCAATACATCCCTCCATTCACCTTTTGTCCTATTTTCCAGGAAGCACTCAATGATGACTGACTGGCTGTCCACCTGGAGGGTGGCACAATGCAAAGAAACACCAAAACATATAACAGAAAGGTTGCATAAAAACATAATGAAAGAATAGAGGCAATTTTTAAATAAGTCAGTGCATCGGTTTGCAAAGCAAAAACAAAGTCATGGATTGACACTGACAGTGATTATGTGGTCTGGTCAGTTCCCAGATCACAATTGGCCTCTAAAGACACACACTATATCCACTTAGTAGAAAACTTAGTCAAAAATAGGAGTACCAAGTATGGGTGTGATTCTTAAGCTTTGAAGCCCACATAAGCAAAACAACCAAGGCTGCGTTCATCTAACAGATGCCGCCAAAGCAGGCCCTATTTTGTCTCAGTAATATGCTGAAAAGCTCATACCACCATCTCGAGAATAATGTAATATTTGTCTCATACAGAACTCCTGTAAAATCTACTAAGAAACTAAAGCTCATTTAGAACAAAAATTCTAACAAACGCGAGATGAGAGCATATTACTTCAATATTTGCTGAGTGCACTTACATATCCTTCAAAAGTGGTTTACAGAGATGGGTATACAGCCAGGAATTTGCTGATTAGGTGAGGTGGACGCACTGTGATGTGATCTGATGTTTTTGATGATCTGATGATCTGACATTGAAAATATGTTTGAACAATGCCATTGGTATTCAATTGTCCCTAGCCAGTATTGTAAATATAGATTAGTGTGATGGTATGTTAGAAGTTGTATTTGGTAAACTGTATTATAAGGTGAACCTCTTTTGATAGATAGGTGGATATGGTTAGGCGGATAAACACTGAAATTCGAGAGGTTTACTCCGTTTACTTGAGTTCACTCTTCACGCATAGTCTCACTAAACTAAACTGAAAACTGAGAGGAAAGTCTAAGGCGGATCTAGGCTGAATGCCAATATTTGTAAAGCGCAGAGTGCTATTTATTGCTTTAAACTGATACGCTAAAGCTAGAGAGGTCGTTTGCTGTTGTCGAATACTTCTTCTGACCATGTCATTTAACAATTTTACTTTGTTATGGTAAATTTCAAAAAGTGTTGAAAAAAGTGGTTCCACCCCTTTAGACATCTTCGTCGTGAATATGGAGCTGTCCTGGTGCGTATACTGTCAATCGCTGGCAATTGGTTTCCGCAATTTAGGGAAACCTTTGTCCAAGAGGATAACCATTGTCGACACATATTATAGCTCATATGGCCTATTCCGTGTTTGTCTAAAGCGTAATTTCTTTTTTTTCTTTCTCTATGCGTCGCCAAGTTGGTGGACAGTTTTGTCATTGGCTTCAACAGGTGTAACCGGTAAGTATAGCTGATAATGCTTGTGGGATTCCATGAGGCTTCAAAGCTGGATTGTAGTACTATTGTTTATTATTGCTATATGTTGCACATCATATGCCACGGTGGGAGTTGCTGTCCTGTAACCTAATGTTGTATTTTGTCTTGTTGCTGTCTTTGCTATGTTGTATGCTGTATCTATGTGTTAACTGTATTTGCCTTGTCTTTGTGAGTGACCTGCTACTGTAGACCTATGTTGTACTTTGTTTTGATACATGCCTTACTATAGGTGTGTATTGTTGCTGTCCATGGAAGCACTTGAGTTTTCCACCTTGTGGGAGTATTAGAATATCCTCCTATAGGTGCATTATTATTATTATTATTATTATTATTATTATTATTATTATTATTATCTGTATTATTATTGGTGTTGTTGTTGTTGCTGCTATTATGAATACTACTACTACCACTACTACTTGGGTTTAGTTGGCCAAAGCCTTTTTATGTTGCTTCAGAAGAGCAGGCCGTTTATCCTCCAAAAATGCCTGTAACTGTTTTGAAAAGACAATAGACAATTTCCTTTTGGTATCCACTTAACTTTATTATGATCTAACAGCTGGAGGTTGTCTGATTCAAACTTGTCCCACAAAATGAAAAAGTGGGGACTGAGAGCTCTATTTAAAAGTGTTTTGTAAGGAGTGAGCATGACCTAATGATACTGGCATTTATTTAGTCTCATGGCTTTAACAGTGTAACACTGTAACGCTGTAAAAAGCAGTGAACCGATGTTGCCTTAAGTGCTCTGTTTAACGTCCTCCTCACATTTCCATCAATTCGTCTGTAGTTGAAGCAGTTTTTACCATTCCAGCCCATTCTGTCAAGTTATTTTTTAACAGTGTTTTTGTCAAAATGTTTTTACTACTTTTGCTACTTTGATACACACTATATCTTGAGCATTTGTGCGTTGACCTCAGATATTGAAGTTTAACCAGTAATGTTAGTGTCCAAACCTTTTGTTTTTTTATGTAAAAAAAGGACATAAAACTGAGTATGATGTGTGGCCCTGTTCAGATCTCTCCGTTACCAGCATAGGAAAAATTAAATCTAGGTAGAAATCTGAGAAGCGGAAGAAATAAGTCTAAATAACCCTTTTTCCAAATGCCGCTAGTGTCAAGGGGAAACCACAGGAACATAATCTAGATCTTCTTAAACACGTGTGTGAATTACAGTTCATTGTTGTACTGTAACCCTAACCCTAACCCACCTGTTTGCTCAAAACACAAAACTCTAACAAAGACTGCTATGGTGCTGTTATTGTGAATAGAGCCCTATTTGGTGAATGCATTTAAAAAATATCCTATTCTTTTTATGGAACCTGTTGTGTCTTCCCAGTGAGCAGCACTGTGCTGGTAGAGGCTAGCGCCGGAGAAAGCACGGTCCTCCCCTGTGCCTGCCCAGACATCAGCCAGGAGCTTTTCCTTGTTTGGCAAACGAACGGCAAGATTGTGATCCTCCACCCCAGGGACCACAGCAAAATAGATGAGTCATATGAGAATCGCGCCCACTTGAACCTTCAGACAGAGACTAAAGACTGCTCGTTGCACCTGAGCAGTGTTCGTTTGTCAGATATGGGTGTCTACCAGTGCTACTATAAAGTGCCTGCTCTTCGGGAAATGAGTGTGACGTTGAAAGTGAATGGTGAGTGGACGTGTGTCATTTTTGGTGATAGCCCTGTCTTGGGGCATAGCAATCCAATGGTGTTCAAATGCCATTGCTCTGTTTTATCATATCTCCAAATGTTTGCACCTTTAGTGAAATAATTTACCACTGTGAGGTACAGGGTGGTGGTTAGGGTTAGAGAGAGAGAGAGAGAGAGAGAGAGAGAGAGAGAGAGAGAGAGAGAGAGAGAGAGAGAGAGAGAGAGAATATGTGTGTGTATGTGTGGGAGGCGGTGGGGTGGGGTGTTATCCTCGTGGTGAAATTGTTTGGATGATAAATGACAATATTATTGATTGTGCACCCCAAGCTAGGTAGGCTTGGTCTTTGCAAGCTGAGCTGTGAACTACCTATCAAAGTGAGCACAACTCTAGGGCATGTTGTGTGGTTTATGGCGCACCATGCAAACAGATTTTGCTCTCCAAAACTTGCCATGCATCTGTCAGATCTGTTGCTTAACCCGCTATCGGGAATTACTTGGTTTTGTTGGCTCTGTACATTAAGAGTCCCCGGTCAACCTTATTTTTTAATTTGAGCTGGCCATTGGGAAGTTCACTTGGAGTTATCAATTTTATGTCAATACACTGAACTCATCGGCCTGTGAGAGATAAGCCCTGATGGTATTTTGTATACCTCTGATAAATATGGAGACACAGTCAGGCCTTTGTTTGAAAATCAGGAACTAGGCTTTACTTACAGTGGTGTGCCCCAAAGGAGAGGGAGCACAGTTGAACACAAATAGTCCACCAACCTCACTGACAGAAGGAAGAGGCCTGTCACCTTTCCCTTTTGTTGGAGACCAACCAACTTCTCCATGCATCTCAAAATCAGACAAAGGAACAGCCTTAAGTTAAAATATCTCAAAGACACAAAAATACACCAAAAAGGATTTTTCAGGGATTTTTCCACATAGTTTTGATACTGATTGGAAGGAATTACATTGAAACGACAGTTCCTTTGCCAAACAGGACATAGGATCGCAAATGAAATGACATAACATAGGAATACAAAACAAAAACAATACTAAAGAAACACAATGATATGAAAAAGGAATGGACAAAATTATTATTATTACTCAGACTCCTTCACTTTTGATAAGTTTAAGGATGTTAGTACAACTTTATTAATCACGACAATAAACTGAGCTAAGCAATTAAAGGGTTAATTATCTATTTGATTTGTAAGAACTTTATTAATCATAACGCAGATTTTCTTATGTCCGTCTGCTGTACATGACACTTAAAAAGTTTGTTACCTTGACTCTGGTTATACTGTTATGTAACCAGAGTGAAAGTATCAAAGTAACTCGGGTAAACATATTATGTATTGCATGGTAAAATATTTCAGGAAGGAATTTGTGTGATGATGACTTGATACATTTGTTTGGCCACAGAGTGAGGTCTACATTGATTTGTCACTTCATACAGAAAAACAGCCTCAAGAAGGTACCCAGGAGCCCATGTCCACAACAGTGACATTGATTTTGATGTCCCTATCCATGATCGGACTGCTTGGGTTGGTGTTTGTACTTGTCAAACCTCAGGAATGGGGCTTGGTTTGTAAGGTGAGCTTGTGTTTATCATGCCTTGAAAAACATTTTGTTATGTTGTAAGTTATTTTGTCAACATAGATAGTAATTGTTCCTGTTTGACATGGATGATGGGGGGCAGTTGTGGCCTAGTGGTTGAAGAGTTGATCTTGGGATTGGAGGGTCTCAGGTTTGAATCCCATTCCAGTAGGAAGAATGGGGGTGGGGGAGCAAACAACTAGTGCTGTCTTACACCTTCATCCATGGCTTAAGTGTCCTTGAGCAAGGCATTTAACCCCACATTTCTCCAGGGACTGTAACTAATACCCTGTACTTAAATAACTGTAAGTCACTCTGGATAAGAGCACCAACTGAGCGTAATGTAATGTTGTGGAATGCGGTTGTTTCCGGCTTATCTCACACTTTCACACTTGCATTTTGTGTGCCTGGTGGCAGAAATGTATCGATTCTCATATGTTAACAAATGACAGCATAGGGAATAAACTTGCCACGTTGCAGCTATGTGTCAAGTAGAGTTTGGTCATGCAGCCTGCTGTCTATGCAGTAGGCCTGCAAAAGGTTGCGAGCTCAATGCACAGAGGCAGAAGTCCTGGCAAACACAAAGTGAATTTCACTAAATCAAAAGTCACCATATTTAGAACCAACCGTTAAGAGTTATGAAATGTAGCGCGTGCTGTAACATGAGATTTGTATTATCTAGGATTTACGAGCTGTGAAATCAGATCATCATTGGTGCCGGGATGTTGTTGTGAACCACTGTTAAATACGACATTGTTGAATGATGGGAATTTGTTTTTTTTTGTTTTTTTTCTCGCCTCTGAAAGAAACCCACAGCTGCGGTTGCTGGAACAGGAACAGGAGACACAGAGACTGACACAACACTTCTGCAGCAGGCACAAACTCCTCAAGAAAGTTCACAGTTGGCTGCATGCCAACAAACAAACATGATCTAGATAACCCAAGCCAATGATGTATAATGGGAACTGTAGTTTGGCTCACTCCCCATTGAGAAGATAAACACCTGTCATTCTAATGAACTGAACAGTCAAACAGTTTTTCTGATGTAAGCGGATTTGCCTCAAAGATTTAAAAAAGTGTACAGAAGTCATTGTTGTGAAAAGACTGCCAACAGAAATATTTCAAAGTAATACAAGAGATGGCAAGAGGGCAACAACACATCGTGCTTGCAGAAGCCAAATAAATAAATGACATAACTATTTGAATAGAACTTTAGAATACCTACTTTCTAATAAGCATTTATTTTGCATTTGTTAACTCTTACTTAACATGTTGTTCATCATTTGGTAACCATTGCTTTTACACAAGTTCTCATCAGTAAATCATTTAGAAACATACTGACACACATCTGACTGGATGTCAGTTGGCTATCTGTCTGTATGTCTGACTGTTTTCTTTCTGCTATCTCTCAGCCTGCTGCCTTTTCAACAGTCTGTCCATCATCTTCTCTGTCTGCTTTAACATTTGTAGATATGTTTCAAAATGATTTACTTATTATAAATAGTGTAAAAGCAATGGTTATCAAATGATGTACAAAGTGTTACGTAAGTAAATAAATGTGCAATAGACAGTAGTTATTATGACGTGGTACCAAATTTAATATAAACTACCATATAAAAAAAATCTGTTAATCTTTACATTTAGTCAGCAGGAGCTTCATAAGTGATTCAGACTAAGCTATTGTTGGACACAAATCCATACATATTACACATATACAGTTGTCTGACCCTAGATTCTGAATATAACCAACCCAACCATATCTATGTTAACCTTATATGTAATCTGTAAGTAGTGCCTCTGTCAGAGCGTGTTTCTGATTGTATAAACTTTGAAAAAGCCCTTGGCTGGCCCCACTCCTCTGTCTCATACATATCTTTGTAGAAGTATGCCGTTAAGGCATTTGTGTTTTTTTCACAAGTTCATTTACACACACTAACTGCTGTTAGATCCTGTTGTTATGGTCTTTCACTTCAATAAACCTCATTGTAATTATTGTAGCTCTGTGTGTGAATTTCCTCATGCCAGACATATGCAAAAGTAGTTTCCTTATAGTAAATCAGTTAAGGTTTAAATATTGTGTCAACACAACAAGGTGAAAGAGAGAGAGGGGGGGGGAAGAAGAGAGAGAGAGTGTGTGTAGCTGGCTTCCAATTCATTAGCATTAATACATATCATGTTTATTTACATGTATGTATTACAGTTTTTCTCCATCGGTTTGGCTCATTTTTTGAAACTGAGATGACATTCTCAAAACAACATGGACAAATCCCCAAACCAACTTGCATTTTGTCACAACAGAATGGCATTTCTCATTGCTTTCATCAATTTTTTAAATGCTTTGTACATGTCTCAAGTGTCTAGTGCATCTTTGCAAATGGTTATGTACACTTACCTACAGTTAACACAATTAGCCCACATTTAGCACATTTTCCAAATGCATTGATCTTGCCGATCTATTCCAATTAGTAGTTTCTCAGTGTAATGGTCATTCTCTTCAAAACATGTCAGCGCAACTTCATTGTTTAAGTCATCATATGCAGAATAGTCTGTTCAATTGTCAAAATTAGTTAAGGATATAATACAACATAGTATACATTTTTTGGAGCATGTCATAAATTCATGACAACAATCTTATTTGTTGATGAAGCTAGTTTCAACCTGGCCAAGGGCCACAGGCGCGGCCGAAACATCCTTGACAGTGGACGTCCCGGGTCAGTGAGAGGGAAATATTACAATGTGTGCGGCCACATCTGAAAATGGTGTGGCCACACACATTGCAAGCTTGGGCCCGTACAGCACCCAGAAGCTCCTCCTTTTCCTGGATAGTCTTTATATGGATTCCCGAAAATGAGAGGGGTCTCGAAGGGCCCCACCTACCACACTTTGTCATTGTGTGAGGAAATGTGAACTTCCACCGTGCCATGGTCCACCACTCATCCAAGGATGCATGTGTTACTACCACCATATTCTCAGTTACGCAATCCTATTGAGGAGTTTTTCTCCGCTTGCAGGTGAAGAGTTTGCGAACACCATGCTCAGTGGTGGTTCTACAGTGTTTTACTCCCCGGGCAAGACCACCTCTTTGCCCCCCCCCCCCCACCCCCAAGGCAGAGAGTCACGCTACTTCTGTGCATGGCACCTTCTCAGCAAGCTTAGGGGGCGCCAATGTGCCGATTGCAGTGACATGATACAATTTTTATTTTGATTTTTTTTTACAGAATACTGTATACATTTTCCTTTTAGGTTCTCTAATGCGTGAAATTTACTTTATGTGTGAATAAAAATAGTTACAATTTCCTTGGCAGAATGAGTGCAGTGTGTGTGGTGTAGCTAGACCTATAATGACAAAACGTCTAAGCATTTTGACTTGCAGTGCTTACACAATGCCAAAGGGACAATGCATTTTGGGGGCACTGACTATTTATTAGAGAAGGAAATTTAGTTTTGACACATGGGTAAACTGTTTTGGGAGAGATATCAGCATTTGCAGGTGATCCGTGTAGTTGTGCTGAACCATCCAGTTAGTTTTGACAAAAGTACCTAATGAGTGAAAATGAGCCTAGCAATTGAGAAGGATGAATGAACAGTTTTTACAGACATATGACATTTTGCTGGTTATCTGAAGTGTTGCGCAGAAGTGTAAGAATGTTTGGCCAAATGACCTTATAGTTATAGGAATGTCATCTCAGTTTCAAGAAATGAGCCAAACCGATGGAGAAAAACTGTAATAATGACATGTTATGTTCATAAGCTGCCATCTTAAGGTTGAATGGGAAACCTATGTAGTGGCAGAGATGGCCAGTAGGTGTCAATGTTGCGCTTTAAAAATCCTGTTTACCCTTGAGGAGCACTTCTGTCCAGTCTGTCTAAAATGCCCAGTGCATGAGTCAGTACCTTGGCCCTGCCACGGTGCAACACCAGCAAACATTTAGTGAACACAAAAGCAGCCAAAGAACATTGCCCGCTGGTGCACATTATTACTGTACTAAAACAACTTTCAGATTATTTTGTTTTCTTTGTTAGTGAGCCTTAAATGTATGTCATGCTATTGTGCTGTTAATCTGGGAAATAAAATCACCATAGCTACTATCTATGTTGTTTGTGCACTGAGCTATCAATAATGATTGTGAAAGATGTACAAAACAGTAGAACCAGGTAAAAGGTCACTAAGTTTGTGTGTGTGTGTGTGTGTGTGTGTGTGTGTGTGTGTGTGTGTGTGTGTGTGTGTGAGAGAGAGAGAGAGTGAGTGAGTGAGTAAGTGAGTGAGTGAGTGAGTGTATGTGTGTATGTTTGTGTGTGTGTGCGTGTTTATGTGTCAGTGAGTGAGCGAGTGAGTGAGTGAGTGAGTGACTGAGTGAGTGAGTGAGTGAGTGAGTGAGTGTATGTGTATGTGTGTGTGCAGGCATGTGTGTGCCTGAGTAAAGCAGTGTATGTCTGTATGTGTGTGTGTGTGTGATTGTGTAGGGTACCTGAAATGTGTTATAGTCTGACAATTAAAAGGGCCTTGAGCACAGCCACTACAGTAGAATGAGATGTCATTATAGGGTGCCATGTTTAGCCTCTTTGGCTCCTGTTAATCAAGATGGACACCCTTGCCTTCACAAAATAAAAGTCCTTACATGTATTGATTCTACGTCTACAAATGCAGATTTGTAAAACCATTTAGCTTCTGTGTCTGATCTTTACCCTCCTCGCATTTGCACTGTTAGTTTTGAAGTTATGGCACTGGGCAAAACACTAGGGCTGGGCTAAGACATACAGTAGGTGCAGTGCAGACACCACTTCTATCTCCCTTGGTTCTAGGTATACGTATAAAACAAGTGATTTTGCTTATCATCTTTGGTTAAATAATTGTGCTACTGAGAATCAGCTCGTTTTGTGAATATTTTGAACAAATAATATGTGGTATGGCCTTTCATCCTCCGTAGCCAGGTAACCCACCTCTGCCTGTAAACTAACATAAACTAATATAACAATCTTGTGTTTTTTGTGATAAACCCATGAGTATGCAGTGATTGCAGCTGTTTTTTGCTGCACATGTGTCATGTTTGTAAACATGTCACATTATTGACCCCACTCCACCTCCCGTGGGAAAGCAGACCCTGTAATCGGGACACAGTCTGGACCTTGAGCAAGTACAAGCAAGGCAACCAGGGACAAGCGAGCGGCCTTGCGTTCATAAATAACCCGCCGTGATGCTCTGTCCTGTGGGGATGCCAGCAGGCTTAGGGGCTTGCAATCCTCAAAGGGGGGCATGAACAGAAGCAGCTTTGCCTTCAGCTCCCTTTTGCCCAACCCCCCCACCACCACCCCCCCCCCCCCCCCCTCCCCACCATCCCCCTGACCAAAGTAGTACTTCTTTCCACATTTAACCCAGCTGAATCATTATCTGTGCCTGGCGTCCCAGGCGGGTGAGATCATAAGACATGTCAAGAGGTCAAAGTGAAAGCACATAGACCTCATTCCTGCACGGTGTGTGAGGTTGTTGATTAATTACCTCCTGGGCTTCAATGGCCTTAATTAGTTATATATTATCCAGTTGCCGAGCTCACCCAACCCAACATTAGCCCTTGAAGCATTTAATTATAACCAATCCCACACCAAACTGATTGGCACCAAGTACGCATGCCACTTGAGGGTGGGAACCAAACTGTTAAGGACCACTAGATTTTGCATAACAGCTTAGGCTTAAGAACAAGGGGAGAAACATGGTGGAAGAAAAAAAACATCTAGAGTGTGGAGAGCGGCCCAGATGAACACACGTCGCGGGCAAGAAGTGGCTTTGGAAAATGATCAAGCCAGCTCTGCTCAGTATGGTAGGCTGAAAATAGAAACCGGCACTTTGGCCACAAGCCATGATGTTGGTCCACACATACTGCTCGTCTCTGTACGAGGGAGGTTGGGTGAACTTTGTACATTCATATGGTATGTTTAGAAGTTGTATGTTCATATCACTCGTTGAAATAAATTGGATGGATGGATGGATGGATGGAACAATAGATAGATAGATAGATAGATAGATAGATAGATAGATAGATAGATAGATAGATAGATAGATAGATAGATAGATGTTACAAAAATAACACTATTTTTAATGGTTCAACATCCACTAAATCCCTCTCACTTGTTGGGAAGTAGGATTTGAGTGGGAGAAGAGCTGTGTCTCTCTAAACAGCTCTGGGTGGGAGTAGGGCTCCCCCTAGACTTCTACACTTAAGGGAGTCTCCTCAACAATTGATTGGTGAGAACAAATCTTTTGACCCAGAGGTCAGCTCGAGAGCTCAGCGCTAAAAACCATTCATGTGTACTTCACAGTTTTCGGTTCCACTCACCTACACCCACTGCTGCTTACAGGGAAGAAGATAAGCGGAAAGTCATGGTGAAAATTCACACTTTTCTTTTTGTTAGTCCCTCTGGCACGTTAGGGTGCTTTTACCTTCTACCTTCTTTTTGGTGCAGACTAGAGTTCAAGTTGGATTGCTTGGTGTTGTTGATCTAAAACATGTTTTCTGAACTCAGGTGTGAAGCAAGGGACCATGTTCAGAGTTTTTCAGAAAATTCGGGATGGGGTTATGGTTCACCTGAACTCCTGAGTAGTTGGCATTATGTGTGAAAACTATTCAACCTAAAACTCAGTAAAGACATATGCCAATTTGCACTTGCTGAAATATTCACGGAAGGCCATGGCGGATCTAAGATATTGCCTAAGACATTGCCTGCTGTTTCTACATATGACATGTTGCCTGCTGTGCTCTTTAGTGCAAATGTAAGTATTAATCTCTAGCATTTCCAAAATAGTGTCAACACAGTTCCCCTCATTGTTACTTCATATGACACTGAACGATGATGTGCTTATATTTGTTTGTGTGCTCTGCTTCATTGTCTGACCTTATTCTAACACTGACTTGAAGTCACAGCTTGAATACTGTCCCAACATATATCACAATAATGCAGTTAAATAGGCCTATCTGACACAACAAAACTATATCGTTTGCCATCATAGTTCCACATCATCATTGACAGTCTTAAAGTACTTTGTATTTTAGCTCATGCTTTGCTTGGAAAAATAAAATATTTATTTGCTTATCAGGAGCAGGCCTGATTTGTTGACAGAGTGGAGTTCAGGGAGGATAGAGCCCTGTGTGATGGCCTAGGCTGCCACTTTGGATACAAAATTTCCCATTCAAAGGCTTTTGGCCCCTGTGCCAGGTCTTTCTCTTGAGTGCTCATTGTTTCCCAATGGTTTAGCCGCTGACTCTTTAGCATGTTGAAACATATTTCTGTATTTGTTTAATGTGCAGATGTGTGTGTGTGTGTGTGTGTGTGTGTGTGTGTGTGTGTGTGTGTGTGTGTGTGACTGTGTGTGTGTGTCTGTGTGTGTGTGTGTGGGGCTGACTGTGTGTGTCTATGTGTGTGGCCATGGAGGTTGGTGCGTGTGCGAGTGACTGTGTCTGCATTTTTATGTGTCTGTAAGCAGGCGTACGTTTGAGGAAGTGTGTAGTTTGTGTATACGCATGCATGTGTGTGTGGTTTTGTGTGCATTTGACATGTACTCGCATTTGTGTGTGTGGAGGGGCATCTGTTGATATTTGTGGGAATATGTGTTTGTGTGGGTGTGTTTCGCATGAATCATAGATTTGTGTGCATGTGTGTGCTTGCTGAGTAGCTTGGCCTGAGTGTTCATCTTTAGATCTGTAACTTCCATCTCTATGCAAATGTGAAGAGGGCATGAGAGGCTAGACAGAGGTGTGAGTCAGAGAGAGAGAAAGAGTAAACAGAATAAACATTTCAATGACCAGTACAGCATTTTTTTTTTATTTCAGGACAAAGATGCTTAGATGCTGGTCTGGGACACTATAAGCTTCACATTCTGCTTTTTGTTGACAAAATGAAAAGCAAGAGTTTTGCAAGCAATATAACACGAGTGGGAGTGGGGTTGGTAGCGGATGTTGCCACAGCTGTGGTTCGGCTGCAGGCACGAAGCTGAAGGCTGAGTAGTCAACCACATCCGTGGTGATATCTCCCATATTGCTTTTACACAACAGTGCCATTGCCAACACAATTAGTTTATAGACATCATTTTTACATTCCTCTTAAAAGTTTTATTAATTGTATTTCGGTTTGCTCCAGTCTCTGCTCCACAAAATAGTTCCTGTTAGAGTTAACGGTGTCTGTGGTTGCTATGCAACAAGTGTCTACACTGATTTTAACATTCCCCTGCTTTTAACGGTTACGTTGTATCTTTGGCACCCATGGTATGTCGAGGAATATCTCCACTTCTGCCACTTTGTCAGAACCACTGAATGATTTGTGAACTACCTGCCCTGCCTGTACAAGACTCACAACACAAGTTGCCATTTATTTTAATGACAGGGGGTGAGATCTTCCCCTCAGGTGCATTTGACATGCAAAACACATTGAGGTTGCCAGTGCCAAGATGATACCAATCTGATGGGTGAGGACACCTGTGTAGTTTAAAGATACATGAGAACTGGCCACAAAAGAGAAGTCTCCAGTAAGTAGCAGAATGACAGGTGCCAATAATGCATATTATGGGAATGGTAAAAGATGGGAAATGTAAAAGATGTTGTAGTTCTATTTACTGTAAATCAAAGAGCAAGATACTCGTTGAGTACCTTAAAAGAGGAATGTTTTTTTTTCTTGTTTTTTTTTTCTTCTGGGAATTGTCTCTACTCTACCCTTGTCTCTTATACAAAAGACAGCTAGATAAGCATTGAAATGGGCTATAGGGGAGAGGGGGAAAATCAGTGTATTGATAGGAATGCCTACTTGTGAATGCATCATGCTCTGGGTTGTATTGCCTCCTCTAGGGCCTGCTCACTAAGGGTGAATGAACGTGTTGTTAAACAGCAAGCTGCATAGCATATAAAAAGCCTAAAGATGGAGGGGGTGCGTTCCACTTTAACAACAAATGTTAAATCAAGTAACGGTGGCAGTTTAGCCCTTTGGCTATCTTGGTGCTTACAAAAGGCGGAAAAAAACGGGTTCATTCCTAGTTTTGAAACGGTGAGGTATTGTGAGAGCTTACTGCCTTCATGTAGCAGGTGGTGAGATTTCTTATTAATGATAATAAAAGTTGATGCACTGAACTTGACTTAACTAAGCAGGTAATCATTTCCCTTTTTTTTGTTCTTGTCTTCAAACGTACCGCTTTCTACCTTTTCTACCTTAGCATTTCACTCTATAAATACTGATTAAAATCTTTAGCAGGCCTCAGCATAACCAGGAGCCTCAAGCATAACATAAATTATATCAATAAACTGTTTAGTCACAGGTAACACTAGCTTGAGGTTAGGTGATTCATAATGAGTATTTTATTAAATGCTTCAATAATTAAACTAAAGGAATCATATATTTAAAAACTGAGACATGGTGTGTGTTTGTTTCTGATTTTTTGTTGTGATTACACAACGCACAAACCTCTGTATTTAACCCATCACATGTGAGCAGGGGGCAGTCATGACAACAGCGCACAGGGAGCAATGTGTGGGGACAGTGCAATGCTCAGGGTACCTCAGTGGCTCTTCTGGCAGTTGGTGTATTCGAACCTGCAACTTTCCATCCACAAGTCTGTTACCTTACCTTTATGTATAAATGTAGGCAAAAATGCACTTCTGTGTGTGACTGTTCGAGGTAAAACAGGTGCGCTGCTTAAAAGATCGGGCCCTATAAAAAAGTTGGGCCAAAGATCATAGATCCTCTCTCAACACTCTCTGTTTGGGCTGTCTTAATAATAATGTCCACACAGGTCCTGCTGACAGTGCTGAGCTGGGCCTTATATAGTTGTGCTTTTTGAATTGTTATTTCCTAGTCTCTAAGTAAACTCATTCTTTGTGAACCGGAGTTTTGTCTTGGCCAGGGTATGTGACACCTGCTAATCAATCAATCAATCAAGCAAGCCAACCAACCAATCAACCAATCATCAATCAATCAATCAATCAAGCAATCAATCAATCAATCAATCAACCTATCAAAGCTGCCTTGCTGATTTCATTTGGCCACTGCAAGTGGATTACCCTCTGCATACCTAATGTAAGATGGGTGTTAGGTTGGTCTAGTGCTTGTGTTTTTTTCTGTTTTGACTGCGGGTTTAGGTGAACGTCATCATCCCTGAGGACAGCCACCCACATTGTGTTTATCTTTCAACAGGCCACTATGCAAACTGTGGGGTGTGGGTTGGGGACATGCTGCTGTTAATTTTGCAAATAATTTAAATTAGCTAGGGGGCTGAAAGCCTGGTTACCCCAAAAACCCAACAGGAAGGCCACCCCCACATTCCCCTGTCCCACCCCCAATTCTAGATCTTTTTATTTGCAGACCCACAGTGAGCGGAAGCGCTGGTTCACTGACACTGAATAATAGACCTCAGAGTCTGTCCACCGGGTGTTTAGTCAGTTAAAATCAACATGGACTGAAGGTGGGTGGGAGGAAGTGGAGAGAGTGTTGGCTGGGAACTGAGGGACCTTCATCTGGATGGCGGCCATTTTTCTAATTAAACTCCATTATCGACCCTGGGGCTTCCA
>CM059274.1:19574416-19576916 GCA_030347295.1 Setipinna tenuifilis | reverse complement strand
GCTTGCGTGAGTGCGTGCGCGCGTGCGTGCGTGCATGCATGCATGCGTCCGTGCGTGTGTTTGTGTGTGTGTGTGTGTGTGTGTGTGTGTGCCCAGGTGGGAGTACGCCCCATGCGTTCCCTGACTGAGGTCCTTAGAGACATGTGCTACTGCTGTCTGCAACTGCAGCTTGTGAAGAAAGCAGGAGCTCACTGTGTTTTCACACACACACACTTCTCAGCTCTGCGGGGGGAGAGACCAAACACCCCAAGCACAAACAAAAGACCAGAGGATTATTTGGGCATTTACTTTTTCTAAGGCTGGCCCAGACAGTTTCGTAGCCCCGTGTGGGACTTTATATTGGCTGTCCTTTTGTATGGAAAAGGCATCTCACTCAATGCCACTATTGTGTGGAGCACACCTGGGTAATGCATGGCAGTCATGAGGATGTGCCAGTATGCTTACCACATACAGACAGACGGACAGACACACACACACACACACACACATACGCATATGCACGCACGCACACACACACACACACACACACCTCCTCAGACCATTTGTTCATGTTAGCAAGAATGTTGTTTAACAAGAATTAAAAACAAACAGAAAAACATCTGCGCTTACAAACGTTAGCTTATGCATGGCTTCTGCCACTATTACCATCTCTGTGCGAGATGAGTATTGCAATTGTGTCTTGTCTTTGCATGTTCGTGCATGAGTATGTAGCAGTTGAGCATTTAATTACACTCAACATTGTATCTGTCCTTCAGCCTTTGATCACGATTGCCTTTGTTGGATAAAAGCTTGTGGCTCTTTCTCTTCCTCCCTCTCCCACTTGGTGCATGTGATTATTACACCCCTCATGACTGCACGCTAAAAACTCCAGAGTCTCACTTGGGGAGTGCTAACCAAATACCAAAGGGCATAACCAGTAACATCAAGAACACATTTGTGCCCATAAATACACACAATGCATAAAGTACATGCACAGAGAGAGAGAGAGAGAGAGAGAGAGAGAGAGAGAGAGAGAGAGAGAGAGAAAGAGAGAGAGAAACAACTCTTAAGTGTTGGAAAAATTAATACTTGGCTGTCTGTATATTATTTTGGAGATCATTAAAAAAAAGAGCTCCAAGTTCTGTGGTAATTCTTTCGCCAGAAAAAAAAAACTGTCTGCCAGCAACAGGGCACAGTGGCTTATTCTTTTTTTCTCTCTGCCACGTCCAAGAGCAGCAGGAGGTAGCATCTTCATGATGAAACAACGTTCCAATATTCCGAGATCCCTGCAAATTGATTTCTCATCTCATTTCAAAGTCTCTGCAAACTGAACCCCACAGGGAAGGGGGTGGGGTGGGGTGGGGTGGGCTGGAGTAAGTGGGTTGGTGGGTGGATGGGTGGATGGGTGGGTTGGGGTGGGTTGGAAAGGCAAACATTTGTGAAGGGGAGAGGACCCAGGGGCAAGCAGCTTGTTAACCTCTGAAGATAGTTCCCGCACACATCAGAGAAACAGACATCGCCTCCCACCCCGCCTCCTGCCCCGCTGCGATATGCAACAACGGAGAAACTGGGAATAGCTGGGCACTGCTCAACGAGCCCTGTAAATAATACAGTTAAGAAAATTATGGTCCCTTATTTCATGACAAAACTTGATTGGGTGAAAGGATTGGGTATCAATTGCGTGATGGCAGACATGCGCAAGGTGTTTTATTCTCTGGGCATTGCGTCACTGTGATGTCCATTGCTTATTTTGCATGTGAGAAATAACTGGTTCGAAGTGTCAGAGTGACAGACAAAAAAATCAGCCATTTTTGTGACTGTCAAGCTGATTGTCTGAGTCTTGCTGGCTCTGAAAATGGTTGGGTGTTTACAACTAGGCCAAAACTGAACACAAGCTTGACCACGCTAAGCTTGTACAATTTTACAATTACGAATGGCAGTGACATCCATTTGAATAATACCGTGCTGATCATGCACTCATCTACAATTGCATGACCATGTAGAATCAGGCATTACTCCACTTCTCAGGTTCTTTCTCTTCCTTCCCTTCCACACACGTCTGCCAATCACCTCCGGGTTCTGTAGGCCACGATCATCTCCATAGCGATGGCCTTTAGGGTGCTAATGGTGTCAGTCGTGGTGGAGGATTCTCGTCGGCACATGAAAAGAGACGTCATCCCAACCTGTCACCTGACCAAGCAGGCTTGGCGTTTGCACGCCAAGAGAAATCTGTCTCTGTCGCTCTCATGTGCGTAAAGGTCAGTGAGCTGTCAGGGTATAAATTCAATACCTCTGCCTATTTTTCTTTGCCAAACGCACCGGCTGACACATCCTTTATCGAGAGTTGTGTGCACATAACCTTTTGCTGTGTCCTTATAAAACATGGGTTTCGTAAGTGACAGCCAGTGCTGTTCTACTAAACTCTATGATGTATTACCTAGACAATGACATCTGGCTGTTATCTTGCTGGGCGTTTGTTTTCTGTCATGATTTTTGATTTCTAGGTTAATGATGAACAAGA
>CM059274.1:19499416-19569416 GCA_030347295.1 Setipinna tenuifilis | reverse complement strand
GTATCTTTCTGCTATTTTCCTTATTTTCTGTCAGCATGATGCTATTGAGAGCCTTCAGAGTTACTTTTGTGGTTTTAGTTTTTTCTGTATTAGGAGTTCCAATGAAGATGACATTAGGCAATTTTTCACTGACATTTTGAGATGTCTTGAGGGAATACAGAGGGGAGTAAACTGTGAAAGGAGGATGCGTGGAGAACTTCATTATCACTGCCGGACTTTATCTAGATTTTTGTTTGTTGTAAGATCTGCTAAAGACTTGGACATTATCAGGGACATGGAGGCCTAAGTGGATTTCTGAACGTGGGTAGTTATGATAGAAGACAGAGAACAGAGGCGGATAACCCACACATGTTGATGCCACCAACTGTAATGACTGCCCAGATAGCAAAAGCACACTGGGCCAGATCTGGCCCACACCTACCATGTGATCCGGGCCAGAACTGGCAACGGACCTGGTACGGAGTCCAAACGCACAGCTGCCCAAAAGTGGTCAGGATCCGTTTCACGGATCTGCAGTGTGGAACGTGGACGTGGAACAGCGCTGGTCCAGCTCCGTAATACAGATGCGGCATGGATCCGCGTTACGGATCCGTATGCCAGACCAATACCAGCTTTAATTTTGCCTTATCCTTGGCATTAATATGAGGTCGACATATTTTAAATAATTCTTTATTCTAATTATTCGACCATTAGGCCGGAAGCAAGGGAATCAAGTAGCATGCACCCACATTACCTGCACGTTTCAAAGTTTCTTAATGGTCTGGCGATTAGCAACTACAAGAAAATCCCTGATATTATAGCCTATAATGCTCAATTAAATATTTAGATAACCAGACCAATTTTTAGACCAAATACTCACTTCAGGAATAAAACATAGGTAGAAATGTAAGGTTTGGCATACGGCTACTACTTGATATTTGACTCGCTGAATTATTGCAAACTCCCTTGATCTACATTTTTCTCAACAAACCTAGGCATATTCTACATGTATACACATACGAATGCAAAGTAGCAATATGTGTAAACAAAAACTTTATTGAAACCGTTACAAAACAAAGCAAAACAAAAAAAAAATTAACAACTATGCTTTCATCGGTGGCTGTCTGGCGTCACCTAGCTGTGCCACGGTTTGATGCCAGGGTAAATCAACGTGTGGCTTTGTGCTGGATGTCTGTCTTTTGCAGGCAACATCGTCCATTCTTCCTTACAGCATCTGTAATTAAAAAAAAAAAAAAAACATATTTTCACAAATTGATACACTTGCATTTTCTAACCACTTATTAAAATTAGGGCAACACAGTATAAAGTACTTAAACAGCTCACATTTGGAGGTAGCTTATGGCTAACAAATGAGAACATGCAACAACTGCTGTAGGCTAAAAGTGAAATACTGCAAATGTCAAACATCCTCATCAAAACTGCGATCCATATGCAGTAAACGTAATATTGCTGACAACATGAACTGTAGCCTAAAACATTTCCCTGCATGAAAATAGGCTGAACACACTGTACTTATTTGTTGTCAGAGAATCGGAAAACAGCTACTCCGAAGCAGTTTCAGTTCTGGGTACTTTTGTGCCGTGGAATTGTATAGGCTAGTGTCTATGAATCACGCTGTGGCTGTTTCTAATATAGCACAAAACCACAAAACCCACGTAGTCCTTCAGCCAGGCCCCACATTTGGTCCATCCATACCATTACTTACGTGTTGGCATGCTTGCCATTTTAAACAAAATCAAAATGCAAATTTGTAATAGTTGGCGATTTTAGCAGAAGCTACGTCATTAGTTAAACTTCCCTCATGAACCTCACTTTGCTATCTGACAGGCACTATACATTCAGACAAAGCGAAAACATCGTCAAAGTTATCGAGGCGGAATAGCCTACTAGAAAAAGGTATGACACCCCACCAACGCACATTGAGCTCTAGGTGACCCCTGTACATCTCTAGAAAAGCGCCAAACATGAGTGTAGCTTAAACTTGCACCACAAACGTTTTAATGGAATTAACTTGTGAAATATTCAACTGATCTGCAGCAAAGCCCCACGACAACACCAACTTGTAATGAGCTAGCACTGCGTGTAGCACCAGCCTTCTTGCTGTAAGCTAAGTTAGCTAACCCTAACCCCAGATCCAGGAAATGCAACTTATGTTCAAGCACATAACACGCATTTCACTCACAACACCACATAACATGTGTAATAAAACGACTTGATTCTAATACTCACCGCTTTCTTCTTGTTGTGGCCAAAGTGTCGCTGACTGTCATATCTGAGGCTGGAATGAGGCACAGCCGTAGCAGGGGTGGATTCAAGGCGCGTTTCGCGCCAGTGAGATAACTTCCTTTTCATGTATACTTGCTTCCGTTTCCACTATTCTCCCTCTCACATACATATATTCTCCTCTCACATACATATATTCTCCCTCTCACATACATACATTCTCCCTCTCACATACATACATTCTCCTCTCACATACATACATTCTCCCTCTCACATACATACATTCTCCTCTCACATACATATATAATTATGTAATTTAAATTACATTATTAGGCCTACATCGAGGGTTTGGAGCCAGAGTGGCGTAGGCCTAATTCACATTTGGCGTAAAAACGCCTCTACCCTTTAATTAACCTTTAACCACAACATTATAATAAATTATTATTAATAAATTATACTTTATTAAATTAATAAAATCTTGTAAAATCTTGTAAAATCTTGTAAAATCTTTAAATCGTTAAATCTTAGGGGGTGGTGGTGGCTCAGGTGGTAGAGGAGCCAGTCCGTCAACACTTTAATAGTTTAACATCTAAATAAAATATGAACATGAAGTTTGTTGGAAAGGCTATAACAAAATGGATCTGATCAGGTTTGCAATCATAGGCATCATGCTAAGAGGGAAAGAACAAGATATCATGATATCCTGCACAAAGCTTGCAAAGTATTTCCTGATGAGTTCATCACTTCATTAAAAACTTCAGAAAAAAACTAAAACCACAAAAGTAACTCTGAAGGCTCTCAAAAGCATCATGCTGACAGAAAATTAGGAAAATAGCAGAAAGATATACCGTGAGAGGAGAATATATGTGAGAGGAGAATATATACATGTGAGAGGAGAATGTATGTATGTAAGAGGAGAATATATGTATGTGAGAGGAGAATGTATGTATGTGAGAGGAGAATGTATGTATGTGAGAGGAGAATATATGTATGTGAGAGGAGAATGTATGTATGTGAGAGGAGAATGTATGCATGTGAGAGGAGAATGTATGTATGTGAGAGGAGAATATATGTATGCGAGAGGAGAATGTATGCATGTGAGAGGAGAATGTATGTATGTGAGAGGAGAATATATGTATGTGAGAGGAGAATGTATGCATGTGAGAGGAGAATGTATGTATGTGAGAGGAGAATATATGTATGTGAGAGGAGAATGTATGTATGTGAGAGGAGAATGTATGTATGTGAGAGGAGAATATATATGTATGTGAGAGGAGAATGTATGTATGTAAGAGGAGAATATATATGTATGTGAGAGGAGAATGTATGTATGTGAGAGGAGAATATATGTATGTGAGAGGAGAATGTATGTATGTGAGAGGGAGAATGTATGTATGTAAGAGCAGAATGTATGTATGTAAGAGGAGAATATATGTATGTGAGAGGAGAATATATGCATGTGAGAGGAGAATGTATGCATGTGAGAGTGAGTGAGAATAAATAAAGTCTTAAACGGCCCCTCATACACTCGTACATACATACATACATACATACATACATACATACATACATACATACATACATACATATGAATATATACACTCGTACATACATACACACTCATACATACATACATACATACATACATACATACATACATACATGTACATACATAAATGGCCGTGACAGGTTTGATGAATATGAATAATATGTTGTGCCAGCACATAGATGGCAAAAAAACATTTACCACTTCTTCTCACAAAAATAAATCATGTATGCTCTCTGTCTTTAGTGTTTTTCTTGTAGTTTGTTTTCGGGTGTTTTGTACCGATAGCGGCTAAAACAAACAAATCAGTACTGAAAATAAAAATAAAAACACGTTTCTAAACTTTTTATAGCTGTGTTTCTCACGGGACACTTTAAAGTTGGGAAATATATTCACCTTAGAAATCCATATCCGTACACAGCAGCATGGTAAAAGGAATGATTTAAAAGCTCATATTTTAACCATGGTGTCCTATTGGAAAATTGAAGAAACTCTTGCATGAGGGAGATCAAAGCAGAGTGTAGAGAGTCGGCAGTTGGAGTCTGGGATTACCTGCATCCCCAATGGAGACATGCTCACCCAGCAACATCAAAGCGTCAACTCTCCAGCTTCCAAATCTTTAGAGATATCATGCCGCAACAAACACCCACCCACACTCACAACACATGCACAAACTCGCCCTTTCTCTCTGTCTTTCTCTCTCTCTCTCTCTCTCTCTCTCTCTCTTTCTCTCTCTCTCTCACACACACACACACATACACACACACACACACACACACACACACACACACACACACACACACACACACACACACACATACAGGCACACACACACATACAGGCACATTATGTATGCACAAACAAATACAGGGATGCTTACACTGGCAGAAATTAGAGTTTGTGTGACTGTAAGCACAAAATAACTGTGAAGAAATGTGTGAGAGAGAGCCAAGAGAAATTGTTGTTTGTCTGTACTCTTCCCAAAAGAAACTAGATAGTCTCCAGGTAATTAGTTAGGAGGTAATCATTTAGGCATGGTTGGTGCTTAGCTCCACACAGACACAGACACAGACATAGACACAGACACAGACACAGACACAGGTTATCAGTTAGGCATGGTCAGATGCTGGGGAGAGATGTCATAGCGTCACAAATGGTGGTGTCGTGAGCTATATATTTTTGTCATAGACAGAATCACATCTGTTTATTAGAAATACGGATGATTTGTGTCATTTGCAATAACATGGAGGGCTTTCATTTTGGGGATATCTGGCCTGAAATGGCACTGCATATCACCTCGCATTACCTACAACTAGGAGAATGTTTCTTTTTTCTTTTTCTTTCTTTCTTTCTTTCTTTGCAAAAAAAAACATACAGCCATGAAAAGGGTAGAAGATGGATATTACGAGGAACTGCAGCCACCACAGCCACTATGCACAGAAAGGAAGAATTTTAATGGCTTACCTCTCTTGCACTATTTCAGTCGTGTGTTACATTGGTTTGAGTGTCTTGTCCTTTTTTCATTATTGTGGCAATTTATCACCACATTCTGCACACACACACACACACACACACACACACACACACACACACACACACACACACATACACACACAGACACACATGCACAGAAACACACACACACACACACACACACACACATATATACACAGAAACACACACACACACACACACACACACACACACACACACACACACATACACTTCCGGGCATTATCAGACAGTGAGTGTGTGTGGCCTTGTTTACCAGCATGTGAGTACTGAACCCCTATGTCATTAAGCAGGTCGCTGAGCTGACTCATAAGAGTTAACCACAAATCACTGTACAGGACTGGAGTGGTGGAGTGGTGCTCTCTCTCGCTTGCTCTCTCTCTCTCCCCCTCCTTTTCTCTCTCTCTCTCACTCTCTCTCTCCCTCTCCCTTTCTCTCTCTCCCTTTCTCTTGCACTTCATCCTCTCTTTCTCCTTCTCAGTCTCATGTCTTGCATGTTCTCTCTCTCTTGCTCTCTTTCACTCTCTCTCTTGCTTTCTCTCTCTCTCTCTCTCTCTCTCTCTCTCTCTCAGATTCTGTTTCTTTTCATCACAGGTCTGTCTCTCTTTCTCTGTTCCCCAGCTGCACAGAATTTGTGATTTTGTGTGATACCCACACACCAGTTGTGTTCATCTTCAGATGACTGGAAACTCCTAAAAGAAGGCATTTCCAAATAAGCCACATGTTTTTATCACAACCTTGTGGTGTATGCATCCATTACAGGCTTTCTGAACCACCAATTGCTGCCACCAAGGATATATAGCATTCCTAAAAGTTTTTATAAACTGTGTGGAGGTTTTCAAGGGTTTCTTCATTTACACATTTTACCATGTTATGTAAATGCATGCTTGCAAACTTGGGTTAACCTGTTAACATAAGGAAGAAATGTGTAGATGTAAAAGGACTAACTTGATAATAATTCTGTAGAAACGTAGAAACGTAATTTCTGTACTTTTCACTAACAAGCAAGCAGGCGAAGAGAAACGTTCCATTCTTTTCAGTTGGAAGGCAGCAGGTGGTGACGTAGATCAGCGAGGCGGGTTGTAAAAGTTGAGCACTGCTGAACTTTATGCAAATGAGTACCGGTGTTTGCCGAGCGGTAACCAGTGACATTATTTCAAAGGACGTTCTATTCCTTTCAGTTGGAAGACAACAGGTGGCGAGATCAACATTTAAAAATGAATGTATACAAAATGGTAAACAGTGCGGATGATTAACATTATATTGCCATACAAAAAATTGCATGTATTTTTATATTTTTTGGGCGTAATACCAATCAAATTGCCAAAGTACCAGAGTTAATTCTAATCTAATTGCAAATATGAGCAAAAGTACATTTTGTAGGGAGTTGCATCTGTTTGAACCACATGTCGTTAAGGTCTCTGTAACAGCATGGAATTTAAAAAATCGACTTGTAACCTGTGAGAAATTGCCAATGATTCATCATGTATTTAGCAGGTAAATATATGGAAATATAGATTTTTCAGTAAATGTTAACATTTTTTTCAAACTTCTGACAAATCAGTTGTGACAGACCACATTATTTAATCTTTTTCCTAACTGTCATTCTTAACATCTTAAACAGATATGCGCTCTTCACAGGGATGTGGCATCCATGAACTTGTTTGTTCCCCTCTTGATAATCGCTTGTTGGCCAGTCAAGCAAGTAAGTGAGTAAATGTGCTCTCTCTGCTCTCTCAGTGAAATGGCGCAGATATGAAATGGCAGATAATGACACATAAGCATTTCTGACGTACGGAGCAGTTACCAAGTTGGCGTGTTCTGTGCGGTTCAAGTGCTTCACCTCGTGTCACTCAAGAACCGGAGCCGAGGCCAAAGCTCCAATCAGTGGTGACAGTGACACGCATCCCACCACTTAGGCTGTCACCGCTCGCCTCACTGCCCACAGAGGTGAAAAGGCACCACTACTGCAGCCCTCAACACACACACACACACACACACCCCTCTCCCCTACACAGCCCCACCAACTCAGCCCCCACCCCCTATACCCCCCCCCCCCACACACACACACACGCACACACGGCATGCCAACCTAACCCCCTCCTCAACACACACACACACACACGCACGTACAAACACACACTGCTGATAGGATTTTCTCTTTGTGATTGACAAGACGAGATACTGCCACCTCCCTCCCCCCTTCCCTAGTACTTCCCTGCACCCCTCCAACCCGCCATCACACACACACACACATACAGACACACCACACACACACACCACGCACACACACACACACACCACACAGAGACCACAAAGACACACCCACACACCCACACACCACACACACACACACACACACACACACACACACACACACACACACACATACAGACACACCACACACACCACACAAAGACACACACACCCACACACCACACACACACTACACACACACACACACACACACACTACACACAGACACACACACACACACACACACACTACACACAGTCACACAAACACACACCACACACACCCGACTCCTCTACCTCTCCTCTCCACTCTCACCGTGCCCAGATTAAGAAAGGCGTGTGTGGGGATCATGCGCTTGCAGCGTGCTCAGCACAACAGGCTTAGCGGTGACTTTAGACCACGGCCGGCTTAGCCTTTGTGACAGAGCGGCACACGGGCGCAGAGTCCAGTGCTTTGCAGGGCGGTAAAGTGGAGAGAGCCGTTTGCCGCTGTGCCGGTACAGCCCGGGCAAGGTCAGGGGTTCATTTTATGTGAAATTCAAGAGCATATAAAGACAAACACTTCCCCTCCTGCCCTGCTAAGCTTTTTTTCTTCTCACTAGATCCGAGAAAGACAACAGTGAGGATAGAGGAACTGCTTCAGAGGAAATGCAAGTCAGGTGTGGCCTTCATGTTGGAGGTGTAAGTGTGGAAAGATACTATGTAATGAAAACAATCACTCTAGTTAATTAGCAGTTGCTCAGATTTATTGGGTTGAACATGATATAAGGATTAGTTTATATAAATGTATTTTATTGTAATTGTATACTCTGCTATGCAAAAAAATGGAACAAAAAAAACCTCAAACAAACAGACATTTACATTTACTTAGTGTGATTTATGACTCTGGGGAAGAAAACCTTTAAGCACTACTGCGGTAAATTATTGTGTGATGATAATCTCACAGGTTTGATTCAAACAAGCTCTGCCAACTGGCACGGCACGGCTGTAATAATGACTCTAGCGATGCTAGTGTCCCCCCTGAAGTACTCATGTAACAAACCTCATTTGTCTTATTGCTATTTTTCTCACAACATACTGATTATTCAGTCAATTACACCCACCCCCAATCCTTCTCCCTGTGCCGCACCCCCACCCCCACACCAACGCCCCCCACCCCCCCGGATACCGGATCGGCCTCGTTAGTAAGCCAGTTGAGACAATGGACCTAATTTGGCATCAGGTGGTTTAACAACAATAACATCTCCATTTTCGGACGTATAGGCAGAAGCCTGAGAATCAAATGGTTTGTTTTTCTGTCTCTCCCGAGTGGCCCTGACTGTGAGACAGACCAGCATCTCCCACAGGCCCGCAGCATCCAGCCTCATCAGTATCAATTATTTTCTTGAATATTTTCTTAAAAACTGGAGTTGCGAAGATCATATTTCTTTTTAAGTATTTTTTGACTGCCACCCCCCACCCCCTCCACACACACAAACACACACACACACCTATCCCTTTGAGAGTGATTTATGCAACTGGGCCTGGCCAAAACACTTTCTCCCAAGAGAAAACAGACAAACATAAACTAAGGTTAGTGGAAAGACTTTATACTTTGTGAGGTACCTTTCCTCTTCACCCTCTCTTGTTTCCCTGCACCCAAGGTTAAACTCACGCCACCTCACACTCACCTACAGCTGATAGATTGCCATGGTAACCTCTGCTTGTTATTTGCGGCATACGTTTTCATCACCAAACTTGAACTTTGTTTTTTTTTTTCTGTGCACCAGGAAATAGTGAGACCTCTGAATGTAGTGAAGCAGCAACCTCCCTTTTCAAGCTACAATCCAGTGGCATGTATTTGTTCCAACCATTCACTAAATCAGCTGGTTATAATCAGCAAAACTCTGCAGCCAGGTGGTGAAGCTAATTAGTGACATCCAGTGTACTGGTAGAGGTAGAATCAGGTGAGTTGGCATATAATAAGGTACTAAACTGTACTGTAGCTTCTGAAGCCAGGTCTCCCATCTCTCTGTGAATGTGAAGTGTCAGTGTATAATGACAGAGGGTGTGTTGCATATGTGTTTGACGTGAGGAAATAGACCTTTGCACATAAAGAGGCAATCATTTCATGGCTATCCATTGGATGCACTGGAGTCCACATCTGCTTTTGCACCTCCGTGAAACCAGCTATCTACATAAGAGAGAGAGAGTGGACAACTCTGTCAACCTGCACCGTCACTCTCAGCTGTTTGTGATTGAATAGGAAACTCAATGAAAATGTTTTAATGCTTTTGTAGAAAATAATCTCAAATGCATAATTGTAATAAAAAACAACATATAATGCTCTTCCATGTTCTTGATGTAAACAAAGACGATTATGTGAAAACACGTAATTGACCACTGAAGAGGTGAAATATTATATTTCATTTAGATTTTTTATTTAGGGTTAAGAAAGCACACCACATGTGCAGAGTAACTGGAAAGCCTTTAGTATTTAAACGTTTTATTCTTTATTATGTATTATGCCCTTGTATATACTCCCTTCTTTTCTTTGTTTTTACAATGCTTCTTCACTTGATACTTTCACCCTTGTGGCCTTTGTGGCCCTGCTGTCAAATTCTATTGTACAGGCAACTGTTCAATGGCAAAAAAGGTCTTGAATCTTGAATCATGTATTGTCTTACTGTTAAACTAGTGGTCATTCCTGGTTGCATGGGCTCCGCCCTTTGCTATTGTATCAAAGTAAAAAACCAACCCCTTTGTTTTTGTACAGACTTCCATGAGAAATGAGTAAATGCCAACGTTATTTTTTTCCTTGACCTTGAATCTCTTGCATCAATAAATGTGTAATGTAAATTGTAAGCTTGTGAAATGTAACATTGTAATTGCTCAGCCTCTGGGAACAGCAGCTGCTGACCTTCTTCAAATGTGCTGTCTGAAATACGCCCACATCAACGTCTCATTTAAAGATGAAGATATACATTTAGCGCCAGGTATAGCTGATGCCTTCCCACATTGTGGCAGCCACATAGGGCAAAATAAATAAAATGGCATATTGCATTTGAGTCCAACTGCAAATAGCTTAAGAAAGCACAAGACAGCAAAAGTGCAAAAGTCAACAATTAAACTACTGCTGCCCTGTCTATCAGGGTCTTTGTTTATTTTTTATGAACATTGAATGAGAACTCAAGCTCAATGTTTACTTAAGATGACTTACTCAGTTGGTGTTATTGAAGGTCTTATGAGCTATATTAATCACAAGAAATTAATATTTTATATTCGTTTTATTTCCAATCTTGTATGGTTTCACCTTTTACTATGTACTGTTCTATGTACTGTTCTCTCTTTTTTTGTGCAGCACATTGGATGCAGTATACTAATAAACTTGCCTTCCTTAGATAGATGCCCCTATTGTTTGTTTTAGTTTTAGATGTTTTAATAAAAACATTAAAAATACTATTTATTTTATTTCTTAAATGTCACATACAAAGATAGGATTTTGTGCTCCTGCACAGACCTGGTTCTGAGCCATAAAGTGGTTTCAGCAGAGCCATATAGAGTTCCAGCCAATCAACAACATGGCTGATGACAACACCACACAACAACAAGGAAGATGAATTGAATGGGTCTATTTGATTAACTTTTGGCTTTCCCAAAGATCAAGCACTCCACCTCAGCCAGGACTTAGTGGAACCACCGAGTGGAAACACACGAGTGGAAACACCGAGACTGGTCAGTGTGACCACCACTGCAGCTGAAAGTTGACATACTGCATTGCCTTGTGTGCAGCTGCAGCTGCAACATCCATAACACAATAAGGGATCAGATGGAGGACAAGCTATGACTGCATAAGCCTCAAATCACTTCAGCTCACCTGGCAGCATCCCAGCAATACACTGTTACATGCAGGCATGTGCATTTGAAGAGGTGAGAAGGCACCTTGCTCAGTTCATTCACTACATTTTTTACTTTTGAAACACTAAGTAAGAGGTTGCAATGGTGTGGCACCGGCCTCAATAACCCTGAAATACAGTATACACCTCAAGTTGGAACACAAGTGGGATTAACTGTCTCTCAATGTCCTTCAGACAGTGTTGCATTAACTCAGCCATGTGCCGAACTGCCTTTATCTGATATCTCATTGAGACCTGAATGATCACAAATGATGGTCATCTTTTGAAAATGAAGGGCAACATGTGTGTGTGTGTGTGTGTGTGTGTGTGTGTGTGTGTGTGTGTGGTGTGTGTGTTACTGCACAAGCCTTTGGTACTTGCAGTGCACTAGAGACATATGGCATATAGTGCATATCCTATAACCCCCCTCCCACTACCACCATTTTTCACATTCATCTTTGAAGAAAAAGTGTAATAGCTTTGGACTTAATCTAGTCCTCCTCCTTCCCAGTTTAAATTTCACACATCACCATTCGACACACAACACAAAAATACAAGATCATTCTGTGCAACAACAAAATGAAAATCTAAGATCTGGCATAAGAACTGAGAAATCACACGGGTTGTGGAATGTTGTTTTATACACCTGCTTATGCTTTTATATACACTTTATGTGGAAATTGCTTGAGTTAGAGTACAGAGCTCTCTATGTTAGCTGGCATGGCATGGCATGGCAGGGCATGTGATATATATATTGTGTGTATACTGTTTTACAGTCATATTTATATATATTGTTGTACATGTACTTTATTAATTGTTTTAATTCTACTTATCTATTCTTATCTATTGCTATTCTTATTATAGCTCATAAGAATAGATAGAATAGCTCATATATCTCACTATAATTTGGACAGTGACAATAAAGACTTCTACTCTACTCTACTCTACTCTACTCTACTTCTACTCTAATTTATGGCATAACTAGTCAGAGACATTCAGTATGTACATTAATGTTGAACTGAACACTCCCTAAAACACCTGCGTTGTCTGGTGTATGGATCACTCAACATCATCCCATTGTTCTCTGGTCACCACAAAGACCAGACCAAATGCCTTGCCTTCCACTAATCATACACCTAAGCAAAAAAAAAAAAAAACAAATTAATAAACAAACAAAGAATTAATGCCAAATTATTGTGACATAAAATGTATAACAGTGGTCATGCATTATGTAAAATAAGGATCTAGAACAGGAAGGGCATTTGATTGACGTCATCATTAAATTGTGACCAAATCCTGGGGCATATTTTAATTAGCATGTCATGTTCCAGCAGTAGCTCTATGGCCAGTTCAGTTCACTATGGAATTAACAAGAAAATAACTACAACTTATTTCATCAGCGATCAGCATTACAAGGTGTTTCCCAGTCTAATAACAAATTCGCTTTTTTGGTGTGTAATTAATCAAGGAAACTATAGCGCTAGGACACTGATAAGAAGAAGAAAAAAAAAACAATGGGTATGTGATAGATTGCAACAGGATGAACAAATGTGCTGGATTTTCCCCTGTGGATCTCTGCACATACAATAATATGGTGGTATGAGACACTGAAGGGTTGCACGTGTCCCCCGCCTTTAGGGAGTCACTGGCAGGGCGGATGGATCTCTGTAGGAGGCGGGGAGGTCATTGAGAATAACAAGCTCCCGGGAGGGGGCGTACCTGAGGTAGTGAAGACCCCAACAAACACACACAGACACACACACACAGACACACACACACACACACACACTGCTAACACAACTAATAATGCTAGAGGGGATTTCAGCATCTCCCCTTTCACTGTTGCAGTTATTAAGCAGCCAGCGCGTCTGAGGCAAATTGGAGCGTTTGAACTTTGCTTCCCCCACCGAGCTGCATTTGCTTTGCATGCTAAACGTGCAAGGCATGGCATTCTTCAGGAGAAAAAAAAAACACCTTAAGAAAGCACAAAGAAGGAAGAAGAAGGCTTTTTGCCACGGGGTTGTTGCTTACCACTAATGATACACTGAAAATTTGCACATCTAATTCTAATTCTAATGGACAAAGTATTTCTTATCTTTTAAATTAGTGTTCTTCTACTTCTGCGATAATAATCTGTCTGAAATTTTATCAAGGTCAACTTATAATAATTTCCTATTTTATTGCTTGAACTACTTTATTACCTTGAAGTTAGCCTTAACAGATGCATGAAGTAAAATAATCTTGATTCTCATTACAACTACAATATAGCAGTTTATATTTTAGTCTAAATCAAGAAGACTACAATTAGCAGCATAACTAAAGATGTCATTGCTGTGCTCTGTCTACTAATTTGTCAGCCCTGCTTGTTTCCCTGGAGATATGAAAATACTTTAAGTCCCTGTATTCAACAGCACCATTGCTCAAATTAGTTTCTATGGTGACAATAATCATGAAAGACGTAAGGCTGGAGCTTTATGGATCACTCAGTTTTTTCAAGGAGCACAAAGATGTTTATTAATTCACTCTGTTTTTAAGAACTTAAACATATCAACACACCAAAAATGATTCACAGTTAAAGAACACAGCTTTTTTTTTTATAAATATGACGTTGCATTTTATTCATGTTTCGTTTCATATTTTTTCATATTGTAGGTTCAGTTCCATAGGCTGCTTTGGTCACATTGACTGAATTGGCCAGACTTTGTAGGTCGGTGAGCCTTGACTAATTTTTACAATTTGATTTTCAGTCCATTATTCACCCAATGGCTGCCTTACTTGTGGTGGCCACTACAAAGTTTATGAATGCACTATTAGTGCCACAGGGACACATTGTATTCAAACATTGTGTCATACCTCATGCAGGTTTCCAGCAGGGCTACAGTAGAGCGAAAGGCTGGATTTGCATACCTCAATTCACAAATGCGTATACAAATTGTCTTAAGAGAGTTTTTTTTTTTTCAAAACACTGACTTAAGGTCATCCATCTTATGGCATGTTATGCATTAATCTACACTTGTCTTTATCCAGCTGACAAAGGAGGCTAGTTGCCTATGACTCACCACCCATGAGTTAATATTTCAATACTGTACTATACCAGACTGACAGATGTGGCAGCTGTATGCTTTCCTACACTCATCAACTGAATCTCTTCAAATCATTTAATAAATCTACCTGCTTTGTGATCAGGTGACTTCTGTATGAGAACATCCTCCACCTTCATCTATTAGATCAACAAGAGATGCAAAACAGGTGCACATGGCAAGGTTTTCATCTGGCTGATTTGTTAACACTTTGAATCCTGTATAAACAAATCTGTGTTTATCAATAGTCATCTTGATTTGACTATATCATGCAGAACAGAAATAGACCATGGCATGGCCTGGTCATCAAACGACACCAATTGCTTGTCATAAACCAACCTTTATTTCAAGATGTGCACAGTATTTGTAGCAAAGTTCATGCAGGATCCAAGAAATCACCAATCTGATCAAAGGCAAATTTGTTGTGTGAACTACTACCACCACTAGAGTGTTAGATAGGCCAAGCACACGGGGAGTATCTTTGAGTCAGGGGAACTCGTTTATTTGAAAGTAAGTCAGAGGACAAATTAAGGCAACAGACCCACAGTCAATAATGCACAGTAGCAAAACTCAAAAAGGAGATACTCCAGGTTTTTATGATCGGTGAGGACTCTGAATGGGTGTCGTGCTCCCTCCAGCCACTCCTCTAGAGCCAGCTTTATCACCAAGAGTTCACGATTCCCCACGTCGTAATTCTGCTCCGCTGTTTCCTTGAGAGTGTGGCACATGGGTGAAGAGGCCCTGACTCGGCCTCTTGCTGGGAGAGGGCAACACCCACCCCAGTGCAAGAAGCATCCACCTCCAGAATTAAGGGTTTTGTGGGATCCGGGTGTACCAAGACAGGTGCTGTGGTAAAAGCTTCCGTCAGAGTGGCAAAGGCTTTGGCGACGGATGGTGACCAGGTGAGGGATCTAGGCTTGCCACGGAGGAGAGAGGTAAGATTTAACTGAAATTCTGGATGAAAAATCGGCAAAACCCAGGAACCATTGGAGATCCTTGATGGACTGGGGTTGGGGCCATGCGCGCACCGCCTCTACTTTCCCTTCATCCATACTGACACCCTCTGAACCGATGTTGCAACCCAGGAAGTGAGTGATAGTAGAGTGGAACTCACTTGTCAGCGTTTAGGTACAACTGGTGTTCTTGAAGGCGGGAGAGGACAAGGGAGACGTGTTGGAGATGCTCCTCTAGGGAACGAGAAAATATTAATGTTGTTGATGTAAATTAGGTCCATAGGGTATCACCAGATACTCATAATGTCCGGTGGGTGTGACAAACACAGTCTTCCACTGGTCTCCCTCCCTTTAGTTGTAGGCACTGCGGAGGTCAAACTTTGAAAACATGGCCCCACCTCGCAGATGTTCCCGGGGCAGCAGGAACCATAGGGAGCGGATAGCGGTGAATGGTGATTTTATTAAGGGCTTGATATTCTACACAGGGCTATTGGCCCCCATCCTTCTTTGCCACGAAGAAGAAACTGGAAACAGCTGGAGAGGTGGATGACCTGATGTACCCTTGACGAAGGGCCTCCTCAATATACTCCTCCATGGCCCTCTCCTCAGGAAGGGAGAGTGGGTAAACTCCTCCCTTGGGCAGCGGTTCACCTTGCACCTTGCGTCGACTGCACAATCCCATGGTTGATGAGTGGGTAGTTGAGTGGCTCTCTGTGGACAGAAGACAGAGAATCCAGCATAGGCGGCTGGGATGTGACTGCTGTTGTAGAATCCTGGACTCTTGCCCGAGGTGGCACAGAGACAGAGAAGGAGTGGGGACGATTCTCAGCTAGAGCGGGAGATGTGGCAAACACCCACTAAAGCAGTCCGCACCCCAGTGGAGGATCTCTCCCGATGACCAGGAAATGACTGGTGAGTGACGGATGAGCCAGGGATGCCTGAGAATTATGTCAGCAGTGGAATCCTCAAGCACCAAAAACGATAGGATCTCAGAGTGGAGAGTTCACCTACCTGAGGACGAGAAGGTCAGATCGGGTAGGGAGCAATGAGGTGGTTTCTGTCTCCACAATACAGACACAGGTGGTTGTCCATCGTCCGACGACGCTCAGCTATTCTTAGGCGAACAGAGTCTACCTGCATGGGTTCATCACTGGGTTCAGGGAGCGGAAGTGGAGGAAGTGGAGGAGCGGAAGTGGAGGAAGACTGGGAGGCTGGTAGCAGGTTCAGCTCATTCAAGCAGCGCTCTCGACAGTGAGCCACTCGTATAGCCAGCTGGATGAATCTTTCTAGCCTCACGGTGTCATCGTATGAGGCAAGGTGAAGGCAGAGGGATGGATCGAGCCCTTGCCGGAAGGCCTTGAGTAGCGCGCGTTCGTTCCAGCCCGAGGCGCCTGCTAGGGTGCGGAGCTGGAGAGCATATTCCACAATGGAGCTCTTCCCTTGCCTGAGTCGGCGGAGACACTCTTGGGTCTCCAGAGCGAAGGCTAAACACTTTTCGAAGGTGGTTGATGAACGCCTCGACTTTCTGTGTGATGGGAGAGGCTTGATTTCACACACCCTCTGCCCACCATAGAGCTTTGCCTTCCAATCGGGTGATGATGTATGCTATCCAGGATCACTCAGTGGGGAAATGGTGTGCATTTCAAATACCAGACTGCATGGGAGAAAGAACCCTTCATAACCCTCCGGGGATTCAGAATACGGTGAGGGATCTACGATGGGGCTGGCAATGCTCTGGAGTGGGGAAGGCGCCCTTAAGACTGGAGGAGGATTAGAGGCCAGCACCTGCCGCTGCTCCTCAACGAGTGCCTGAAAAGGATGCACAGGCGGTTCAGCTGGTGTGGGAGAAACTGTCAGCTCCATTCTCCTCGTTGTTCTGGCCTTCTGTTAGGTAGACCATTTTTGAGTCTGGGGACCTCGTTTATTTGAAAGTAAACTAAGGGAATGGACCCACAGTCAATAATGCACAGTAGCAAAACTCAAAAAGGTTTCAGGAAGGATTCAACGCTTAGAAGATCTCAAAGAGAACTCCACACAAAAGCGTCTTCATGGGGCTGGATCAGATAGTTTGGGACGTGGGAGAGCTCAGGAGAAGGAGTCAATCCAAACAAGGCCAGACACTGACTGAGGGAATGAAGCTGCTTATAAAGCCAGCTCCAAGTGCAGGTGAGTTCCAATTAGAAGACGGTAGAATGGAAACGAGCCAGTCTGTGATCATGTGATAATGAATGAGGCGTGTTCTGAGTGGAAACTGGTTCTGGTGTCAATGAGGAACCAGGTGCCGGTGTGACATAGAGCAGGAAAAAGGCCGTTTAAAGAGATAGAAAGAAAAGGAGATTTTTCTTTATCACCTCATTTTATACTTAAGACTGACAATGCCCTCTCTCTCTCTCTCTCTCTCTCTCTCTCTCTCTCTCTCTCTCTCAACCCTTTGGGCTATGGATATTTTTTCTTCTCTTGTTCACTCTTTCCATTTACAGTTTGTATTGAGTTGTAAAGGTCGATAGCATGTGGTCTTTTAATCTTTAAACATGCCATTCCTGTCAAAGGCAAATGCTCTAATGAAAATGTTAAGTGCACTAAATAAAATAGAATGCAAAAGGCTTGTAAAATAGAATGCAAAAGGCTCAGAATGCAAACTAGGCAACCTGACAAAGAGAAGAAACAATGACCAATTTATATATAAAGTACTGGGCAGCAGCAAGCGATTCTGTTTGGCCAGGAGGACATTTGGTATCAACTACTCTATGATAAATATGAGGAGATAGACAGTTTAGGGGTTTTAATAATAAGCTTGCACACCATTTGAATTGTGACATGGATTTCCTTCTCCTTCTTCTAACAGGTACAGTAAGTTGTTGGTGACTATAGTTGTAAAGTTTATGTGACTCTTTGTCATCAGGGATTAAATGTGCCCTTGTTGCCAACCCATAATAAGTAAAGGATTTGACATGACAATAAATATATTATAAAATGTAACATGAATGCTAAATGTGTATATTTGTACTATTTGTGACAAATGTCAGGAAATTATGTAATGATGAATCAGGCACGTTACCTTCAGATGACCCAAAAACAGCTACATGTCATACTACCCTCACAGGTTTCTTGGCCATTGACTGCAGTGCCATTCGTCAGTACCAGTATGTGGATGAACCGCTGACCTGGAATCAAGCAAAAACGTACTGCCGGTCCAACTACTTAGACTTGGCTTCAATACGCAGTGATGAGGAACAGAAGCGCTTCGTTCAGGATGCAGGAACCCCCTCAAGGACAGGCTGGATTGGGCTGCATCATGTAGCGAAGAACTGGTCGTGGACCATGGAGGACAAGCATCTTTACAACTATAGGGATGGTACATTTTGGGAATTTTCCATTCAAAGTCCGGGTTACACTGTTCAGTGTATATACTGGAAAGATTTACACAGGCGTGGAGGTGTCTGCAGTGATGAGTTGCCCTTTGTTTGCCAAAATGTCGGTAAGTTAAAAAGGGATCACGGTCAAAAGCTAAATGAGATGGTAAACCAATGTTAATTGAAACTACTTTAATGAATATAAACATAGCAAGAATGTGTGAATATGAGGAGAATTAATAGTTAAGGTGTGCAAAATATTTCTTGCTTTTCATAATGACTTATGATTTATTAATGGATGAATTAGCACATGACTCTTGCAAAACTCATGAACAAATCATGAAAGAACTCAAGCTCAATAGCTCAAAAACTGAATGAAATCATGTACAGTATGATGTCATGATAATGTGTGTACCATTACTCCAAAGTGTTACCAATATGTGTATGTTACTTTTTAATGTGTATTTATTTGACTGTATTGCGTATCAATAGCTCAAAAAGCAATGCATTGAAATGCCATTATCCTTTAACAGAATTCAAATACTTCTTGGTTGAGATAAAGATGGAATGGACCAGAGCCCTAGAATACTGCAGGAGAAATTACACAGACCTGGCAAACTTTAGGAATCTGATGGACCAATCTAACTTAAGTGGTCTGGCTGGTAACCAAGCAGTGTGGATTGGACATCACAACAGGTGGCGGTGGGCAGATGGAAGTCTACTTACCTTAGATATCCACAAAGTGACAGGGTTTCGAAAAGATTCCGATCCGAATAAATGTGTATTTGTAAATGAGAGCCTGCATTTTGTCCATGACGACTGCGGTGATCGGAAACCTTTCTACTGCGAAAAGGGTGAGAAGACATGTATAATATTTTCTTGGCAACACTTTAATCTATAGTTCCTTTTACAGTGTATGTAGATATATGAATAACATGTTATATTATGTACTTGCCTTGTACATACTGTAACTAACATTAACTGTAACCCCCCCCCCCCCCCCCCCCCCCACACACACACACACACAGATGAAGTGGAATTGAAGAAGCTGATTGTCAGGATCAAGATAAGGAGTCCTTACAACTTTGAAGAAAATCCAGCTGTTCATGGAGTTCTCCTACATCAGGTTATTACAGTGCACTGTTTATTGAAGCATAGAACCTATGTTGGTTATTTTACGGTTCCTTTTTTAGTGTATCTACATGTAACATGTAATATAATGTAATTACACTGTACATACCTAACACTAACCCTCACCCTATGGTACAGTCTAAGCACATAATGTTACACTTTGTTACACTGTGCCTAATTGTTGTAACAGGGACTGTTGCATGCCTTTTTTTAACGTGTGCTTGATGTAACAATGCCATGCACATTATGAATTTACAGCACAATGTACAGGTAAACGGATGTATGAAATATCCATGCAGCCTCTTGCCTTCATTTCTGTTAAAATTACACTTTTTCAAATTACACTTTTTACAGCGAGGCCTATCCATTTCATAATGCAAATGCTCTATATTCAGGATGGAATGATTTTATGTTTTGTTTATTTTGCCTCTTGTTTTAGATTCATGATGAGCTGTCCAAACAGAATCCTGAGCAAAACTTTACAGTGACATGGAAGAAACAGAATGGCGATGTGTTTCAGAAGAAGAAAGAAGAAAAGGTGGGGAATAAAAAGCAACCATGAAATTGATTCAAGTCAAAATATAAAATATTGAATTGATTCAAGTCAAGTATAAAACATTGTTTTATACTTGTGATATACGTGTGTGCTTTCTTATGCAGGTACTCAGCTTTGTTGCAACTTCTTTAATTGTTTGCAATTGTGTATTTCCTAGACTATGCCTCTAAGGTGTATTTACCCATGTAGCTCTCATAACCTTGTAGATTTAAAGTGTGGTGTAGGTTTAGAGTCTATTGTTGTTTTAGAGAATCTGATATACAGAAGTACATATCTTAATGATTATGGATATAATGTATAATGAATTAAAATACCTAGATTTTAAAAAGTCCACACAGTGAGAGCTCCATTGGATAAAAGATGTAATCACCATCAGTTTAACATTTCGGGCCACATTTCCCTTTGTCAGATTGTGGCCCGAAACGTTACACTGGTGGTGATTAAACCTTTTATCCAGTAGACCTCTCACTGTGCTGACTTGAGTCCAGCATCTACTTTAAACTTTTGATGTGTGCACCTCTCTTTTTTTCAAATTTTAGTAGTCGGATTGTTGCTATGCTATAAAATGTCAAACCTAAAGAGATGTAAACCTTTTAGTCTTGCACCTCATGTCAATAGGGAAGTAGATAGTGAACAGGTAAATATTTCTAAATTAAGCTGAAAGATATCACATTACAACTCCTTTAAACATACTTACTAAAATCTACACAAACTTGTTCAAGTAGTGTCTTACATTTAGTGACCCCAGAAACCTTGCAAGTTTGTGTTGCTTTGTTCTGTCTTTTTCATACCATTACAAGATAAGGGACACTTCGGCTGGAAGTTAAAAGCTGCATGGTTTTGGCTGCATTTTGTTCTACATGCTTTGTGCAATACAAAAAGTAAAGAGCGTTAAAATGATTTTCCATCATTTAACCATGGATATAACACACAAAGATGGGAGAAAATAAAAGAACAGGTTTCTCAACCAGAGGTAGAGAGTGGAAAGACATCTAGCGATCGAAGATAGTATAGATAATCCTGATGAGGAAAATCACTCAACAATGACCAATTATGTGCTAAAAAACATCACACCACTCTATGCACATATCCATGAAGGCATCTTCTCAGGATTGTAAAAGAAACAACTTTTCCTTGTATTTTATTTTATTTTATTTTACATTTTTAAATTTCCATCTTATGTTTGTAGCTCCATTTAAGAGAGACATTTCGACATGTGTAATATTTCAATCACTCACTATTAAAGTTTGTTCTGACAGCTAACGTATTTGTCATCATTGCCACTGATCTCTCTTGTGTGATTTATATACTGCCTTAGCTTAAAACACACTTGTCATCACCTACTGTTTTAAATGGGGCACTGTGCCGGTTCAGCCAAACGCACACTTACAAACGCAGTGTGGCATGTGTACTGACATCATTTTGCACACTGACAGACACAGCGATTATAAACCTAGCTTTAATCATCTAAAGAGTTGACTCTTCAGTACTATATAATGGCAGTTCTTGCACTGATAGATATGATAGCCACACACGTTGCTTATACTCATCAGTTGAGTCACTTCCATTTGCTCAGTACCTGTCTTTTAATCAGGTGACACCTGTATGAGAACATCCTCCACCTCCACCTGTTTTCCATAGAACATCTGCTTTATTTGCAAACACTTTGAATCCCTTGATAAACAACAAAGTGCTTTCCATAGCCTTTATTTTGAGCCTTAGATGACCCATATCACACTAGGTGTGCAAGGCATTTGAAAGACACAGATGTAATGGTCCAATGGACCAATCTGGTCATCATCCTCAACTCAGTCCAAAGTCCAAAATGTGCACAGCATTTGTTTTTTGCCGTCTACATGTTGTCTGTGTTACTATGCTGACCTGACTTGTTGCTACAGAATCACACATCTGATCAAGGATACATCTGCATGGATAAAGTAAACTCTCTCTCTCTTTTCCACACTGTCATTAAAGCAAGGCACCTACTCCTTATGCCACAACTTGGTCAGTCAAATGTGATGTAATAAGCCTACACAAATCATACAAGGGATCGCAGGTGTTGTATAAACACAGTATCTGAATAGGCGCAGGTGAATTGAGGGGACAAAATGTCTCTCTCTGTCTGTCGGTCTCTCTGTCTCTCTCTGTCTTGCTCTCTTTCTGTCACTTTCTCGCTCTGTCACACACACACACACACACACACACACACACACACACACACACACACACACACACACACACACAAAACACGGACACACAAACTTTTTTTTGTCTCTTATTGGATCGTCAGTTTCAGTCTGGCCTTTTTAGTAGCTGCCTCTGCTTTGTCCTTGTATACATTTCAGCTTTGTCCCTGTATACGAGAGAAAAAAAGAGACAGAGAGAGAGAGAGAGAGAGAGTTTGTTGTGGTGGGGAAAGGGGTCAGCTTTAATTGCTATGAGGTAGGTGTCAGCGTCAATTAGCTATATATTAGCCCGGGCCAGACTTGTGCACAGAATGTTCCAGAAATTAATACAATATGTTCAGTGTTTCTAGGGGTACAGACCGGTTCTAAGTCTGTATAATGGACATACTTATGTCCTGTTGTCTGGCTTTAAAATAGTTGGTTAGAGTAATTGTTTGAAAGGTGGCTGGTTGGTGCTGCCAATCAATAAATAGGCTATCAGCTCTCTGCTTTTATTAAAAATAAAGTGAAAGAGGTGTTTATACTCCACATCTACATAACACACATACACAGAAATATAATACATAAAAGTGAAAAAAACATTGTCTATGGTTAAACTTAAAGGAGTCCCTCCGTCAAACAACACTTTTAGTAGCTCTATTTACAATGTGGTGGGTCACAACAAGCAGTATATGCACACAGCATTCCAAGACGTGAAATTCGACCCTCATGGTTTTACTGGTCATTGAAGGGTCGAGCTAACCAAAACGAGCGGATCAGAGCATGCTAAACCTATCTACGTCACTAGGTCGTAAGCCCCGCCCAGAGCCATGTATGGCAAGCCCACATCCCAAAGGATTGGTGGACAGAAGCTAGGTGAGTGAAAGACAGCGAATTTGCCCAATCAGACGTGCCTTATTGTTGTGTTCGTATCAACAAAATAGACAGAGAAAGCGGCGTGCAGTTTACATTGCTTTTACTGGTTTCTGAAAAATTATGAACTGATACAGCATTCGATTCACTACCTATACATAGTATCACTACGCGCAGTGCACGGCTCATAACTACTATGTTATTACACAGAACATAGTTCCTTTGAACATAACAACTCCTCCCTTCTAGCTTTTAACTACTACAGAAGCTTAAAGAATATGTCGTTCTTTTTCTATGCTTTTCTTTAAGAAATAAACTCTGGATTCAAATTATAGTCTCTTGTGATAACTCTACATAAACACTGTCAATTAGCTCAGTTATCTTAAATACTTAACCTAAGATATATTTATTCAAACCAACTAAACTAGGCTACAATTCTAATCTATTTGGAGGCTGTCGCTCTCGGTCAGGATAGCGCCGTTCTTGTACATCTGGAACCTGTTGGGGAGAAGAAACTGAATTGTTAGTCACTGGAGCAGTCTCTACATTCAGTTCATCTGGAGGTTCATCCGGTGGTTCATCTGGAGTGAATGATGCAAAGCCCTGAGAACTGTCTGCACAGTCTACTTCACCACGTTGGTCGTTTGTGGTGGATTGACGGGTTCCAGCATCAAGTAACTGATCCACATGTCTGCGCCAGATCAGTCCAGGTGGCACTCGGACTGTGTACGTAAGTGGGCCAGTTTTGGAAACGATCTCACCAGTTTGCCACTTCTGATTTCCATGACGATAATCTCTGGTGAGCACAGATTGACCCACATTGAAGGTTCTCAGTGGTGATTGCTTTTTGATCAGGCCGCTTTGTTTCTTTGACACATCTCTGTGCAGGTCTGGTTTCAGGAGGTCCAGACGTGATCTTAAGGATCTTCCTATGAATAGCACAGACGGTGTCTCACCTGTGGTGGAATGTTCAGTGTTGCGGTAAGACAACAGGAAGTTGGCCAATTTCTCAGATAAGGACATTTTGGTGTTCGCCATGGCTTTCATGGATTGCTTAAAGGTTTGGACGAATCGCTCTGCAAGTCCATTTGTTGCAGGGTGAAATGGCACGGTGGTAATGTGCTTGATTCCATTTCCTTTCATAAACATCTGGAATTCCTCGGACGTAAACTGGCTACCATTGTCACTGACCAGTTGCTGTGGGAGTCCAGCACGAGCAAACAGTGCACGAAGAGCTTCAATGGTTCCTGTTGATGTTGCACTCTTCATAGGGAACACTTCGGGCCATTTAGAGTATGCATCGACGACTACTAGAAACATTCTGTCTAGAAAGGGACCAGCGTAGTCGATGTGAACTCTCTGCCACACCGTCGAAGGCCACTCCCAGGTGTGTGGTGGAGCTACCTGTGGTTGACGCTGAGTTTGCTGACATCCTGAGCATGCCTTTGCGAGGTCCTCAATTTCAAGGTCGATCCCAGGCCACCAGACATGGCTTCTGGCCAGGCTCTTCATTTTAACTACACCTTGATGACCATCGTGAAGAGACTCTAGGACTCCGCGTCGAAGCTTTGGTGGAATGATGACTCTGGTGCCCCACATTACACACCCTTGGCATACCGACAACTGGTCTCGTCGGGTTGCGTATTCCGGTAAGTTGGCGTTACCCTTATGAGGCCACCCCTTCACTGTCAAGTCGTAGACTCTCACCATTATAGGGTCACGAGCCGTTTCCCTCTTCACCTCCAGACAAGTGACAGGCAGATTCTCCATCTGTGTCATGTGAAAAAGTTCAGCTGGATCTGAAAACGCAGACGTGTCACCTGACTCATGGGGAAGACGAGAAAGACCATCCGCATTTCCGTGAAGCTTGGTGCCTTTGAACTCAATGGTGTAATCATGAGCTCCAAGAAACAACGACCACCTCTGCAGACGTGCCGCCATCATGGCAGGGACTAACTTGCTGGGGCTGAAGATTGCCACTAGAGGCTGATGGTCAGTTATCAGTGTGAAGTGTTTACCATAAAGGTATTGATTAAACTTCTTGACCCCCCAGACTAAGCTCAAACCCTCACGGTCAATTTGGGCATAATTTTGCTCGGCTTTGTTCAAGGACCTGGAGGCAAATGCAATAGGCCGTTCAGAGCCATCCTTCATCTTGTGAGAAAGCACGGCCCCGATTCCATATGGCGATGCGTCACAGGCCAAACGCAATGGTAGATCAGGGTTGTAGTGCGTTAGCACCTTCTCTGAAACTATCAGTTGCTTTGCTGCCATGAACGCCTGTTCGCAGGACTTTGTCCATCTCCACACTGTTTTCACTTGCAACAGACTGTTCAATGGATGCAACACTGTTGCAATGTTTGGCAAGAACTTAGCATAATAATTGACAAGGCCCAGAAAGGAGCGTAGCTGACTGACATTCTCGGGCCTAGGTGCCTTCAAGACTGCATTCACCTTATCCTGTGCCTTGTGAAGACCATCCTTGTCAATCCTGTGACCGCAGTACTCGATTCGAGTCTTTGAAGAACTCACATTTTTCTTTGTTCACTCTGAGCCCAAAGTCTGAGAGCCTCTTTAAGACTGCCTCAAGGTTGGTCAAATGGGCATCTTCGTCACTTCCTGTAACAAGGATATCATCGAGATAACACTGTGTGCCAGGAATGTCTTGAAGAACTTGGTCAATGGCTCTTTGCCATACAGCAGGGGCCGACGCTATTCCAAAAACGAGCCGGTTGTATTGGAACAGCCCCTTGTGGGTGTTAATAGTTAGATATTTCTTTGATGATTCTTCTAACTCCATTTGCAGGTAGGCCTGTGCTAAGTCGATCTTGGAGAAATGCTGGCCTCCAGCCAGCGAGGCAAAGATATCCTCTATCCGGGGTAGCGGATACTGGTCTGCCTGGAGCACTGGATTTATGCTGACTTTGAAGTCGCCACAGATGCGTAAAGCACCACTTTTCTTTACGACCGGCACAATGGGCGTGGCCCACTCTGACCATTCCACCTTTGACAAGATACCTTGGTCCTCAAGGCGCTTGAGCTCTGCTTCCACCTTTGGGCGCAATGCATAAGGCAGGTTGCGGGCTTTGTGGAATTTCGGTTGAGCATTATCCTTTAAAGCTACCTTGGCTTTGATTTGTGCCAGGGTTCCAATTCCATCTTGAAAAACTGGTGCGAAGCTATCCAGCAGCTTCCTCAGTCGTTCTGGGGTAGGCTGAGTGCTTTCTTTAGACATCTCCATCACTTTGATTGATTTCCAGTTAAGCTGGATGCTGCGCAACCATTCTCGCCCAAATAATGGCACATTGTCATTTTGTACCACATACAGATCCAGCACTCGTTTTGTTTTCTCATATTTAACTTTCACCTTTAATTTTCCCAATGGGGAGACTTTTTCACCTGTGTAAGTCTTCAGGGTGACTGAGGTATGTTTCAGTTTCATTTTAGCGAATTTGTGCTTGTAGTCTTTGTAGGATATGAGTGACAGGGCTGAACCCGTGTCTAGCTCCATTTTGAGTTTCTGTCCCTCAATTTCAGGTGTCACCCAAATGACATTTCGTTGACTTTCTTTCACTGAGTGAAGTTCTAGGCAAGCCAAATCCTGCTCATATTCATCTGAATTGGATTCATTGGAATTATCCTCATTCATTTTATTAACCTTTTTGCTTTTCCATTTCACATTTGATTTTCTCTCTGTTTGTTTGGTTTTGCACATCTTTTGAATATGCCCTCTTTTGTTGCACAAGTTACAGTCTTTGTCTTTGAACCAACACTCATCAGGGCTATGGGATTTCTTTCCACATCTGTAACAGGCTGCCATCTTTTCAGCACGTTTCGTTGTCATTTTGTTCAGTCTACATTCGCTAGAGGGCGCTGTCTTCTTTTGCAACTCAACTGCATCCTTTGCAGCAGTCTCCATAGAGACGGCAATCTCTAGAGCTCGCGCAAGTGTCAGGTCTTTCTCTGTGAGGAGCCGCTTCTGCGTGCCTTCATACACGAGACCACATACGAGGCGATCACGCAGTGCGTCTGCCAATCCGTCTTTAAACTCACAGTGCTCTGATAACCTGCGTAATTCGGCCATGTATTCCGTGACAGACTCATCTTTCCTTTGATTTCTGCTATGGAATCTAAATCTTTCTGCAATGACCAGCGGTTTTGGATTTAAATGTTCTTGCAGCACTTTCACAATTTCCTTGTATGGCTTACTTGCTGGTTTGTGCGGTGACATCAAATTACGAAGTAAATTATAGGTCTTTGCACCCATTACGCTGAGTAGCACTGCCACTTTCCTGTCGTTTTCAATTTTGTTAGCCGTGATATACTGTTCAACCCTTTCAATGTACGTGGCCCAATCTTCCACTGTACTATCAAACGCATCCATCTGTCCCACGAATCCAGCCATTTCTTTTAATGCTGACAGTTTCACTACTTAAGACAGTCCACTTTTATTTTATTTTATAAGTAACTGTTGCTTTGGTTCAGGTTACTCACGACCTCAGGGCCTTTTTGTTCTCCTCCCTTCCTCGCGAGCCGAGCGAGCCGGACACTTTTTCCTCGTAGCTTGCTTCGCTTCGGGGGTAGGCAGAACACCGTGGAAAGTTGAAAGGAGACAATTTTCACTTCCATTTAACATTCAGTCCACGTTAGGTTCGAGACTCGTCGCCAATTGTTGTGTTCGTATCAACAAAATAGACAGAGAAAGCGGCGTACAGTTTACATTGCTTTTACTGGTTTCTGAAAAATTATGAACTGATACAGCATTCGATTCACTACCTATACATAGTATCACTACGCGCAGTGCACGGCTCATAACTACTATGTTATTACACAGAACATAGTTCCTTTGAACATAACACTTATTGACACGTCATGGATATTCACCAGTCGTTTAACCACTAGACCTGGTATAGCTTACAGAAAACAGCGTCAAACAAGAGATCTAGGACATAATTTTTCACAGAAATGATGGACAATGCATTCAACCATAGTGGCGACACAAAAATATGAATAAAAATAAAGATGGAAGTTCCCCTTTAATGGCCTACCTGTTAAACTCAATGGCTTAATGCTTTTCTCGCATTCTGGCTGCGGTTGTCCATGATGTGGGACCAATCAGCCTCCCTGAAGCATGTGTTGAGATGTCTCAGATACAGGACTGTTATATTACTGTGTGTGTGTGTGTGTGTGTGTGTGCGTGTGTGTCTGTGTCTGTGCAACAAGAACGAGCCATACTGTAAAACTGACAAGTGCTCATTAGCTTAAGTAATTGTGACCTCATTAGAATGGTTATACACATGCTGCTGCTAGCACAGGCCTTTTGTTGTCACAGCCAGCCCTGGTGCCGTCCTTGCCAGAGTTGTGTGGGTCTGAGAAGCTGAAATGATTGCTGCTGTTCATTGTGTTTGCATATGTTGAATGTGGCCTCTCGTGTTGAAATCTTATACTTAAGACTGACAATGCTCTCTCTCTCTCTCTCTAAATAAATACACAGTTGGTCTTGTAAAATAGAATGCAAAACAGGCAACCTGACAAAGAGAGAAAACAATGACCAATTTATATATAAAGTACTGGGCAGCAGCAAGTGATTCAGTATGGCCAGGTAATATATATCTTTATATTTACAGAGGTGAGTACTATTAGGACCCCAAGGAAAAAATCCACAACCTCCATTGAAAACTGTATTGCCACTACTGCAGTTTAAACTTTGCCAGCCCTTGGTGGACCTACGGTGGCCTGGGGGGCCACAAGCAGTTGCCTGTGTTGCCTTTTAACAAGCTACGCTTCTGTATATTTGTCACACACAAACCTCCTTATATCAATGATGAGAACAAAAATCAGGTTTTACAACACTTTATTTTTCTAGGGAATTAATTTGGCTAGCTTGATACCTCTGACTGAAAGGGAGATTTTTCTTTATAACCTCATTTTATACTTAAGAGTGAAATGCCCTCTCTCTCTCTCTCTCTCTCTCTCTCTCTCTGTCAACCTTTGGGGCTATGGATATTTTTTCTTCTCTTGTTCACTCTTTCCATTTACTTAGTTGTAAAGGAAGATAGTATATGGTCTTTTACTCTTTAAACATGCCATTCCTGTCCAAGGCAAATGTTCTAATCAAAGTATTAAGTGCACTAAATAAATACACCGTTGGTCTTGTAAAATAGAATGCAAAAGGCTCAGAATGCAAAATAGGCAACCTGACAAAGAGAGAAAACAATGACCAATTTCTATATAAAGTACTGGGCAGCAGCAAGTGATTCAGTCTGGCCAGGAGGACATTTGGTATCAACTACTCTATGATATATATGAGGAGATAGACAGTTTAGGGGTTTTAATAATAAGCTTACACACCATTTGAATTCTGACATGGATTTCCTTCTCCTTCTTCTAACAGGTACAGTGAGTTGTTGGTGACTATAGTTGTAAAGTTTATGTGACTCTTTATCATCAGGGATTAAATGTGCTCTTTTTGCCAACCCACAGTAAGTAAAGGAATTGACATGACAATAAATATATTATAAAATATATCATGAATGTAACATAATATAACATAAATGTACATATTTGTACTATTTGTGACAAATGTCAGGAAATTATGTAACGATGAATCAGGCACATGTTACGTTCAGATGACCCAAAAACAGCTACATGCCATATTACTCTCACAGGTTTCTTGGCCATTGACTGCAGTGCCATTCGTCAGTACCAGTATGTGGATGAACCGCTGACCTGGGATGAAGCAAAAACTTACTGCCGGTCCAAGTACTTAGACTTGGCTTCAATACGCAGCGATGAGGAACAGAAGCGCTTCGTTCAGGATGCAGGAACCCCCTCAAGGACAGGCTGGATTGGGCTGCACCATGTAGCGAACAACTGGTCGTGGACCATGGAGGACAAGCATCTTTACAACTATACGGATGGTACATTTTCGAACTTGAACGATGGGGATCCGGGTTACACTGTTCAGTGTATGTCCTTGAATTTTCAATTCATGATTCGCGCTCCCTGCAGTAATGAGTTGCCCTTTGTTTGCCAAAATGCCGGTAAGTTAAAGAGACATCACGGTCAAAAGTTAAATTAGATGGTAAACCAATGTTAATTGAAACTACTTTAATGAATATTAACATAGCAGGAACGTGTGAATATGAGAAGAATTAATAGTTAAGGTGTGCAAAATATTTCTTGCTTTTCATAATAACTCATGATTTTTTAAGAGATGAATTGGAACATTACTCATGCAAAACTCACGAACAAATCATGAATGAACTCAAGCTCAATAGCTCAAAAAGCAATGCATTGAAGTGGCATCATCTTTTAACAGAATTCAAAAACTTCATGGTTGAGATAAAGATGGAATGGACCAGAGCCCTAGAATACTGCAGGATAAACTACACAGACCTGGCAAACTTCAGGAGTCAAATGGACAACCAGGTCATAGGTGGTCTGGCTGGTACCCAAGTGTGGATTGGACGTCACAACAGGTGGCGGTGGGCAGATGGAAGTCTACTTACCTTAGATATCCACAAAGTGACAGGGTTTCGAAAAGATTCCGATCCGAATAAATGTGTATTTGTAAATGAGAGCCTGCATTTTGTCCATGACGACTGCGGTAATCTGAAACCTTTCTACTGCGAAAAGGGTGAGAAGACATCTGTAATATTTTCTTGGCAACACTTTATTCTATAGTTCTTTTTACAGTGTATGTAGATATATGAATAACCTGTTATATTGTGTACTTGCCTTGTACATAACTAACACTAAGCTTAATCGTAACCCTGTAGTGTAGTGTAAGTACATCATGTTACATATTGTTAAAACACGTTACAATATTCATGATGTAAATAGACTGTAACGAGGATCGTAAAATAAAGTGTAACTATTTGCTCATTTAATTTTACTACAAAAAACACTTTTTACTCTGTGTCCCCCCTCCACAGAAGTCGAATCGAAGAGGCTGATTGTCAGGATCAAGATAAGGAGTCCTTACAACTTTGAAGAAAATCCAGCTGTCCATGGAGTTCTCCTACATCAGGTTATTACAGTGCACTGTTTATTGAAGCTTAGAACCTACGTTGGTTATTTTACGGTTCCTTTTTTAGTGTATCTACATGTAACATGTAATGTAATGTACTTGCACTGTACATACCCAACACTAACCCTCACCCTATGGTACAGTCTAAGCACATAATGTTACATATTGTTACACTTCGTTTCACTGTGCCTAATTGATGTAACATGGACTGTTGCACAGCTCTTTTTTTTAACGTGTGCTTGGTGTAACAATGCCATGCACATTATGAATATACATCACAATGTTCAGGTAAACGGATGTACAAAAGATCCATGCAGCCCCTTGCTTTCATTTCTTTTAAAGTTGGTTGAAATTAGCACTTTTTACAGCAAGGCCTATCGATTTCATAATGCAAATGCTCTGTATTCAGGAATGATTTCATGTTTTGTTTATTTTGCCTTTTGTTTTAGATTCATGATGAGCTGTCCAAACAGAATGCTGAGCAAAACTTTACAGTGACATGGAAGAAACAGAATGGCGATGTCACGATTCTCTGTCTGAGCCCTGCTTTGTGCACGCTTTCCCTGACACTACCCTCATTATCGTAGTTAATCACGCACTCGTTTCCTTGTTTCCCCTACACGGTTCTCATGATTAGATCTCGTCTCGCACTTGTTTCCTTGTTTCCCCGCACTCATTCTATTATCCTCCTCACCTGTGTCCTTGTCTTGCGTAACGCACTTCACCTGCACTTCCTCATTTAGCCCTCATTCAATTATCACGATCAGCTGCACGGCACCACTATTTATACCCTCTGGTTTCAGTTCTCCCCTGTCAGTCCGTCGCTTCACAAAGGTTTGTTCACTGCGTTTAGTTTGACTTTGACTCTCGTGTTTCCTGTATTCCTAGTCGTGTCCCAGTCCTTGTTTTCCTTGTGCGGTTTTGCCTCGGTTTTTTGTCTCTTGCTTGTGTACTCAGTTTTCCCCAGTTTCAGTTTTCTGCCTGGGTTTTTGTTTCTCTCGTGCAGTCTCGTTTTCGTGTTTTGTCCGTGTTTGTTTTTCCCCGTTCTCCCTGTCTGCACCTCTCCCAGTTTCCCTGTACTCCTCCTGACCTCCTCTGGCTCTGACCCGGACCGGCTATCGACCACGCTTCGCCTGCCACCCCGATCCTGTTCGCCCCGACGACTCGGCCGTCGTAGCTCAGGCGGTAGAGCTACCGCCTACCAACCCCGGAGTCGCGGGTTCAAGCCCCGCTCAGCCCTCCAGTGCCGACTCTCCCCGGGCCCACGGATTACCTCCGCCACCACCGGCACTGCATCCCAGCGCTCCCGCACAACTACTGCCGCGGCACACCACCCCTGGGATCGTGGGTTCGAGCCCCGCTCGAACCACCTTCACTAAGCCCCTCTGGGGTCCTGGACTACTCTCCCATTCCCCCCAACCCTCAATAAAACTCTTTGTTGGCACTTGCACTTCGGGTCCGCCTCCCTTGTTCTGTTCTGGTTCCAGCCCTAGACCTGACAGAACGGACTGACCAATATGGACCCGAGCAATGTGCCTACGGAGCCAGACTCTCTGTCCAGGCTCCCCTCTGCCGTGGACGGGTTGGGGAAGCTCGCCACGGGATACCCCCAAGGCGCTGGGGACCTGGACTCCCTGATTCAGTCCGCAGGTCGGCTCCGCGCCCACGTTGAGGCGCTGCGCCAGCAGGGTGCGGCGTTTACCTCAGCCCTCGCCCAAGCCTCTATGGAATGCCCTGCACACCCCGTCGCCCGACCTACCCCCCCTCCGGGGTTCAGCGACCCGGAGCCAAGGATCAGCGACCCCGAGCGGTTCGGAGGCAGTTTCGAGGAGGTTGAGGCTTTCATTACCAACTGCCTGCTTATCTTCGACCTCCAACCCCGGACCTTCGCCACCGAGGCCGCTCGGGTTGCTTACACCATCAACCTCCTGACTGGGAGGGCTCGTCTGTGGGGGACCTCCGAGTACCAGCGGCGCACCTTGGCGTGCTCCAGCTTCGCGCTCTTCGCTGCAGAGCTGAGGAAGGTCTTCGGGCTGGGGTCTGCCGCCTCGGAGGCCTCCCGGGACCTCCTCAGTATCCGCCAGGGCCGGCGTTCGGTGGCTGACTACGCCATAGACTTCCGGACGTTGGCCAACCACAGCTCCTGGAACGCCGAGGCCCTGGTGGAAGTCTACCTCCACAGTCTGGCGGACTATATAAAGGATGAACTGGTTTCCCACGACACACCCGTCTCCTTGGACGACGCCATAGCCCTGACGAACCGCATCGACAGGCGGGTGCAGGCTCGCCGCCGCGAAAAGGGCCGCGTCACTCACACAGTTCCCCGACCTGCCAGCTGGGGCGTCTCCCCTCCTGGTCCCGCCCGGAGGTTTGGACCCTCGGAGCCGATGGAACTAGGCCGTTTGTCCCTCACGGCTGCGGAGCGTCAACGCCGCCTGCTGGGGGGTCTATGCCTCTACTGCGGAGGTGAGGGACACGTGGCCATCCATTGTCCAGTGTTGGGCCGCAGTGCACCGGATGAGGGGGGAATCCGGTCAAGTTCGGCCACCACCACCTGTGCCTCCAGAACGGACCAGCCGCACCTGCGGGCCACCTTGAGGCTTTCGTCCCAGACCCTTACCCTGCCTGTCCTGATCGACTCAGGGGCTGATGCCAACATCATGGACGCTGCCTTCGCTCGCCACCAGGGGGTGCATCTGACCGCCCTACCATCCTCCGTGCCGGCCCGTGCTCTGGACGGCCATCTGCTGGGGAGAGTGTCTCATGTCACCGAACCCCTGGAATTACGGCTCTCGGGCAACCACTCGGAGCGCGTCTGTTTCCATCTGTTGCCTTCCCCGGGACACCCCATCATCCTCGGCCTGCCATGGCTTCGTCGGCACAACCCCCGCATTGACTGGCGCAGTGGGGCGATTCTGGAGTGGGGAGTCGAGTGCCACCAGTCCTGTTTGCAGTCTGCTTCCGTCCCTGCCCCTAGTCCTGGTCCTATCTTGGCCCCTGATCTGTCCCATGTCCCGTCCTGCTATCACGACCTCGCTGAGGTCTTCTGTAAGGCCAAAGCCACGTCCCTACCCCCTCACCGTCCCTACGACTGTGCCATTGACCTAGTCCCGGGTTCCACTCCTCCGCGCGGTCGCCTCTACTCTCTCTCGGGTCCTGAGAGGCGGGCCATGGAGGAGTACATCTCGGACTCTTTGGCTGCTGGCATCATCCGCCCCTCATCGTCCCCCGCCGGAGCGGGGTTCTTCTTCGTCGGCAAGAAGGACGGATCGCTCCGGCCCTGCATTGACTACCGCGGCCTCAACGATATCACTGTTAAGAACCGGTACCCTCTGCCCCTGCTGTCCACTGCTTTCGAGCTGCTCCAGGGGGCCACGGTATTCTCCAAGCTGGACCTGCGCAACGCCTACCACCTTGTGCGCATCCGGGAGGGGGATGAATGGAAGACGGCATTCAACACTCCCACCGGGCATTACGAGTATCTCGTGATGCCCTTTGGCCTTACCAACGCTCCTGCCGTCTTCCAAGGACTGGTCAATGACGTGCTGCGGGACATGCTGGACCGGTTCGTGTTCGTCTACCTCGACGACATCCTGATCTTCTCCCGGTCCCTCGAGGAACACAGGCAGCACGTCAGGCTAGTCCTTCACCGCCTCCTGGAGAACTCCCTGTTCGTCAAGGCTGAAAAGTGCGAGTTCCACGTCAAGACCGTGGCCTTCCTGGGGTACGTGGTGGCAGAGGGAACCATTGCCATGGACCCAGCTAAAGTGTCGGCGGTCACGGCCTGGCCCGCGCCCCAGAACCGCAAGCAACTGCAGCAGTTTCTGGGGTTCGCTAACTTCTATAGAAGATTCATCAGGAACTATAGCACTATTGCTGCCCCCCTCACGGCCCTGACCAGTACCAAGACCCAGTTCTCCTGGACCTTGGCCGCCGACACTGCCTTCACTGCCCTTAAGTCCCGGTTCACTTCTGCCCCCGTCCTCCAGGTTCCTGTCCCTGCCCGCCAATTTATCGTTGAGGTCGATGCTTCGGATGTCGGGGTCGGGGCGGTCCTGTCCCAACGAGCGGCGGAGGACAACAAGGTGCACCCGTGCGCCTTCTTCTCCCGCCGACTGTCCCCGGCGGAACGTAACTACAACATCGGGGACCGGGAGCTCTTGGCCGTCAAGCTGGCTCTGGAGGAGTGGCGTCACTGGCTGGAGGGGGCGCCTGTGCCCTTCATAGTGTGGACCGACCACAAGAACTTAGAATACCTGCGCACTGCTAAAAGACTCAATCCTAGACAGTCTAGATCGGACCTGGGCATTCTACGGCCCGCGGGCCACATGCGGCCCTTTGTGTGCTCCTATGCGGCCCGCGAAGCAATTTTAAAATGACATAATAAATGAGGGAAATCCCCCATAATCTGAATGCAATATAATCGTGCGACTATTATTTTGAAAGCGGTGCATATCTTTGCGTCTTTGCGTCACTCAACCACACCGCAACATGTGAGGATAGCCAATAGGCTTCTACTAGCCTTAGTTGCTGTCAGTTGCTGTATTCTCGCGGGTGAAGCATGTCGGCTAAAAAGAGAAAAGTTGATAAGGAATGTCGTGTTTTCAACCAAACATGGACTGCCAAGTATTTATTTACAGAAGTTCAGGGTAAAGCTGTCTGCTTAGTTTGTGGGACTCCCGTTGCTGTTCTTAAAGATTTCAATCTGAATCGCCACTTCACCACCAGGCATGAGGAGAAGTACAAGCATCTAACGGACGAAGAGCGGGCACGAGAGGCTGGGACGTTGCTAACAAAACTGCACTCCCAGCAAGCAGTTTTCACCAAGTCTCACGCCAACAGAGACGTTACCGTGAGGACAAGCTTTGTGCTTGCTCACAAAATCGCCCGTAGAAGTAAGCCGTTTTCCGACGGAGAGTTCATTAAGGAGTGCTTGGTGGACTCTGCTGCACTGATGTGTCCAGAAAAAAAGGGTTTGTTTGAAAACTTAGCACTCTCCCGGCGCACCGTGACGAGACGGGTTGAGGACATTGCTGAAAACTTGGAGCTTCAGCTGAAGGGAAAAGCTGCTGGATTCGATTGTTTTTCTCTAGCTTTGGACGAGAGCTGCGATGTACGTGACACTGCCCAGCTACTCATCTTCTTACGGGGGATAACGAAAACATTCCAAGTCACAGAGGAGCTGGCATCGATGCAGTCAATGAAAGGAACGACCACTGGTGAGGACTTGTTCACAGAGGTAACGGCATGCTTGGACAAATTAGGTCTGCAATGGGACAAATTGACAGGTGTAACAACGGATGGTTGTCCGAATCTGACGGGGAAAAACGTTGGACTTTTAAAGAGAATGCAGGACAAAGTAAGCGAAGTCAACCCCCAGCAGAAGTTGACATTCTTGCATTGCATTATACACCAAGAGGTGCTTTGTAAGACTGTGCTGAAAATGAGCCATGTCGTGGATGTTGTAACTAAAGTAGTCAACTTCATCAGAGCAAGAGCATTAAACCACAGGCAATTTGTTGCACTGTTGGAGGAAAACGAGAGTGAACATGGTGACGTTAGCTACCACTGCGCTGTGAGGTGGCTCAGCCTCGGAAAAGTGCTGAAAAGTTTTTGGGATCTTAGGGAACAGATTCAGACTTTCTGTGCAACGAAGGGACGTGACATTACCGAGCTAACAGATGACGAGTGGGTGGCAGACCTCGGATTCGCCGTGGACGTCACTGCCCTAATGAACGATCTAAATGTCAAACTGCAGGCCAAGGGACTGTTTGTGCATGAGATGTACAGCGCGGTGAAAGCTTTCATGAGAAAATTACAGCTTCTCTCAAGTCAGGTGGAGGCGAACGTGTTGACTCACTTGCCAACACTAAACGCAGCGAGAAGATCGGCAGATCCCCTCCACAAATACTCAGCGATGTTGGATGCACTGCACTGTGAGTTTTCCAGGCGATTTCAAGACTTCAAAAATCTTGACGGTGAAATGCAGCTGGTCTCCTCTCCCTTCAACTGCATCGTGGAGAATGCACCGAGTGAGGTTCAAATGGAACTTATCGACCTGCAGGCGGACTCTCTCCTTGCAGACCACTTTAAGTCAGTGTCCCTACTAGACTTTTACTCCTCCCTCAACGAGGAGAGCTTTCCACACCTGAGGAGGCATGCTCAGAGGATTCTAGTCCTGTTCGGATCAACCTACGTCTGTGAACAGACATTCTCCGTGATGAAGTTTAACAAATCTAAACACAGGTCCTCCATCACAGACGAGCACTTGTCAGCTGTCCTTCGCATAGCAACCTCAGATATAGAGCCAGATTTCAATGCTCTAGTTCAGGCCCAGAGCCGACTGGATTATTCTCACTGAAGATTGGAAATGAAATGGGGAAATTTGCCCAAGTAATAATTAAAAATTGCATATAATAAATACATGTAAATAATATGTCACACCGATTTAATGACTGGTTTTGTTTTCTTCTTTATATGAAACCTACACCACAATTCCACATAATCTATGGATATAAGGTTAATATGTATTGGCATGAATTAAGTATGGTGGATTCAGGTAAATTGGGCCATACATTGTTGCAACATTATTTATTTGCTTTAAGTCATTTGGATGTCATGATATTTCTGTAATGAATGAATGAATCTTTATCCATCACATATGTCAGATTCACATAAAACCCATGTGTAGGGCTGTCCTCGACCAAGGATTTTCTTGGTCGACCAGTGGTTGTGCATTCACTCCGACTAATCGATTAATCGCCCCGTCCCCTCCAAAAAAAAAAAAAAATGAAATAACGTGATGGGCTACACAACTGCGAGGCGGCCGTCTCTCTGCGCATTTACCACTAACGGCGAGGGTAACCTATGTTATGTTGTCTGATTGCCTGAAATATGTGATGTAGGCTTACAAAATGTTTCCTGGTTAATTTACATAACTTAACTAACCTACATTAAAATCAGTTGAATGCCTAGTTCTCCCAGTCGGAGTTAAAAGAAAAAAAACAACGTTGTGACCTTGGCTGACATAGTAGGCCTACACTAAGCGCACAGCACAGTCTGCCGTCTGTTACACGGGCAAATTATTTCAGATTCTGGTATTCAGGATGTGTCGAAACAAATTAATCAGAAAGACTGGCAGACTTTTAACATTCTGATGAATATTTATTTAAAACACGTTAAATCCCCCCAAACCTCCGCGGGTCATAGAAGTATGGGAGGAAATATCTTCAATAATTGTGTCCTCCTTTGGCAAGTGCCCAAAGCGGCAACGTTAGAAGACGTGAAACAAAAGCTTTAAACTCAAAGGAAACATCAAAAATAAACGGAAGGTATAGGTCCATCAAACCATTAGTCCACTAGTTTTCTTTTTGATGATTTGTCCATATTATTTCTTACAACTTGCCACGCTGTTTATTTAAAACGACAAAATAAATCGTAAATAAACTGCAGAACATTGCAACCGCTGTTTATTTAAAACGACAAAACAAATTGTAAATTAACTGCAGAACATTGCTATAAACTGCACAACATTGCTATATTCTCATTATTTGTGCATGTTTGCTTACTAAAACATACAAATACATAGCTATACAGGCTATACATGTTGCAACTTTTCTGCCAGTTCAGCTCGCCTCTCTGGCGCAGCAGCAGGTACATCGGGGTTCAAAGCGTTGTGCGCCTCTAAAATAGCTTTTCAACAATGCGCCAGTGACGAAAAAGCACCTTTGTATTAATCAAAAGCGCAAATGGTTTATACGTCCTCATAATAGCATCTGGTGCGCTTTGCGCCAGACCACACCTCTTCTTTTCGCTGACCGCCCGTCACGGCGCAATGTCATCTGCTATCTAGACAAACAATTGGGAAGGAGTCAACACGCCCTCTGGTGGCACCAGGAGACATATTAACTGCATTGGGAACAAACAATTTCATGTATAGTTTTTTTAATTTGGCATTTGGTAGGCTACACTAACACCCCCGGAACAGTCAGGCCGGTGTACTGTGTATGCTGTGGCCCTCTGACATAACTTTGGTTTCTCATGTGGCCCCTTGTGAAAAATAATTGCCCACCCCTGGTCTAGATGGTCGCTCTTTTTCTCACGTTTTCAATTTTCTCTCTCTTACCGCCCAGGTTCTAAGAATACCAAGCCTGACGCCCTCTCCCGCCAGTTCCAGAGACCCGAGGACGCTTCTGTGGAGCCAGCCACCATCCTTCCCGGTCCCTGCATCGTGGCTGCCCTCACCTGGGACGTAGAGGAACAGGTACTACGGGCCCTCCAGGGCCAGCCGGGTCCGAGTGCCTGCCCCGAGGGTAAGCTCTACGTCCCAGAAGCCCTGCGCCCTCGCGTGCTGCAGTGGGGGCATGACTCCCTCCTGGCCTGCCACCCGGGGGCAACCCGCACCAGCCACCTCATAACTCAGAGATTCTGGTGGCCTGCCCTCGAGAGGGAGGTCCGGGAGTATGTGGGGGCCTGTCCGGTCTGCAACCGGAACAAGTCCTCTAACCGCCCCCCTGCCGGCCTTCTCCAGCCCTTGCCTATCCCTTCCCGTCCCTGGTCCCATGTCAGCCTGGACTTTGTTTCTGGACTGCCTGCATCGGAAGGACACACCGTCATCCTCACTATTGTGGACCGGTTTAGTAAAATGGCCCATTTTGTCCCTCTCCCCAAGCTTCCTTCAGCCCGTGAGACGGCGCAGGCGGTCCAGTACCACGTTTTCAGGCTGCATGGGATACCCAATGACTTTGTGTCTGACCGTGGCCCCCAGTTCATTTCCTCCTTTTGGAAGGAGTTCTGTCGCCTGTTGGGGGCCACGGTCAGCCTCACCTCGGGGTTCCATCCCCAATCCAACGGCCAGACGGAGCGCACCAACCAGGAGCTGGAGAAGGCCCTCCGGTGTATCGCCTCCCAGGATCCCCTCTCGTGGGCCAAACGGCTGGTGTGGGTTGAGTATGCCCACAACTCCCTGGTCTGCTCGGCTACAGGTATGTCCCCCTTCCAATGTGTTTATGGGTATCAGCCTCCCTTGTTTCCCCGCCAGGAGGGGGAGTCGTCTTGCCCCTCTGCACTCGCCAACGCTCGCCGCTGTCGGAGGACCTGGGCCAGGGCTCGTGCTGCGCTCCGGAGGGCTGCCACCTCCTACTCCGCCGGGGCTAACCGCCGCCGGACTCCTGCACCCGCCTACCAAGTAGGCCAGAAGGTCTGGCTCTCTGCTCGGGACCTCCCCCTGAGGGTCGAGTCCCGCAAACTGGCCCCCCGTTTCCTGGGCCCGTTCGTCGTCGAACGGGTCATCGGTCCGGTGGCGGTGCGCCTCAAGCTGCCGGCCTCCATGAAGGTGCATCCCACCTTCCATGTATCCCGGATCAAGCCGGTGCGGGTCTCCCCGCACACTCCCCCTGAGCCTCCTCCCCCTGCCCCTCGTATGCTGGAAGGGGATCCTATCTACACGGTCCGGCGCCTCCTCCGGTCCCGGCGGCGCGGCCGAGGATTCCACTACCTGGTGGACTGGGAGGGGTACGGTCCAGAGGAAAGGTCCTGGGTTCCCGCCGGCAGGATTCTGGATCGCGCCCTCATAGAGGACTTCCACCGCCTCCACCCAGACCAGCCGGGCCCGCGCCGGGGCCGCCCCAGAGGCGCCCCTCGCTCTGTCCGAGCCCGCCCTCCACCCCTGGAGGACCGCCCTTTGCCGGAGGAGGAGGAGGCTCAACACTCGGACCGGTCGGAGGAGTACTAGCCCACCACCTTCTCCCCTCCACCCACCCGGTTGGTGTCTTCCTTTTTTTTTTCTCGTCTTGTTTGGGGTCTTCTGTTTCTGTTCTCTCTCCCTGGGGGACTTCTGGGGCCGTCCCTTGGGGGGGGGGTTCTGTCACGATTCTCTGTCTGAGCCCTGCTTTGTGCACGCTTTCCCTGACACTACCCTCATTATCGTAGTTAATCACGCACTCGTTTCCTTGTTTCCCCTACACGGTTCTCATGATTAGATCTCGTCTCGCACTTGTTTCCTTGTTTCCCCGCACTCATTCTATTATCCTCCTCACCTGTGTCCTTGTCTTGCGTAACGCACTTCACCTGCACTTCCTCATTTAGCCCTCATTCAATTATCACGATCAGCTGCACGGCACCACTATTTATACCCTCTGGTTTCAGTTCTCCCCTGTCAGTCCGTCGCTTCACAAAGGTTTGTTCACTGCGTTTAGTTTGACTTTGACTCTCGTGTTTCCTGTATTCCTAGTCGTGTCCCAGTCCTTGTTTTCCTTGTGCGGTTTTGCCTCGGTTTTTTGTCTCTTGCTTGTGTACTCAGTTTTCCCCAGTTTCAGTTTTCTGCCTGGGTTTTTGTTTCTCTCGTGCAGTCTCGTTTTCGTGTTTTGTCCGTGTTTGTTTTTCCCCGTTCTCCCTGTCTGCACCTCTCCCAGTTTCCCTGTACTCCTCCTGACCTCCTCTGGCTCTGACCCGGACCGGCTATCGACCACGCTTCGCCTGCCACCCCGATCCTGTTCGCCCCGACGACTCGGCCGTCGTAGCTCAGGCGGTAGAGCTACCGCCTACCAACCCCGGAGTCGCGGGTTCAAGCCCCGCTCAGCCCTCCAGTGCCGACTCTCCCCGGGCCCACGGATTACCTCCGCCACCACCGGCACTGCATCCCAGCGCTCCCGCACAACTACTGCCGCGGCACACCACCCCTGGGATCGTGGGTTCGAGCCCCGCTCGAACCACCTTCACTAAGCCCCTCTGGGGTCCTGGACTACTCTCCCATTCCCCCCAACCCTCAATAAAACTCTTTGTTGGCACTTGCACTTCGGGTCCGCCTCCCTTGTTCTGTTCTGGTTCCAGCCCTAGACCTGACAGGCGATGTGTTTCAGAAGAAGAAAGAAGAAAAGGTGGGGAATAAAAAGCAACCATGAAATTGATTCAAGTCAAAATATAAAATATTGAATTGATTCAAGTCAAGTATAAAACATTGTTTTATACTTGTGATATACGTGTGTGCTTTCTTATGCAGGTACTCAGCTTTGTTGCAACTTCTTTAATTGTTTGCAATTGTGTATTTCCTAGACTATGCCTCTAAGGTGTATTTACCCATGTAGCTTTCATAACCTTGTAGATTTAAAGTGTGGTGTAGGTTTAGAGTCTATTGTTGTTTTAGAGAATCTGACATACAGAAGTACATATCTTAATGATTATGGATATAATGTATAATGAATTAGAATACCTAGATTTTAAGAAGTCCACACAGTGAGAGCTCCAGTGGATAAAAGATGTAATCACCATCAGTGTAACATTGCCCTTTGTCAGATTGTGGCCCGAAACGTTACACTGGTGGTGATTAAACCTTTTATCCAGTAGAGCTCTCACTGTGCTGACTTTTATTCATGTTCTTCTAGTTCTTTTTTGAGTCCAGCATCTACTTCAAACTTTTGATGTGTGCACTTCTCTTTTTTTCAAATTTTAGTAGCCGGATTGTTGCTATGCTATAAAATGTCAAACGTAAAGAGATTTAAACCTTTTAGTCTTGCACCTCATGTCAACTGTGAAGTGGATAGTGGACAGGTAAATGTTTGTAAAGCTGAAAAATATCACATTACAACTCCTTTAAACGTACTGACTAAAATCTACACAAACTTGTTCAAGTAGTGTCTTACATTTAGTGACCCCAGAAACCTTGTATGTTTGTGTTGTTTTGTTCTAACTGTCTTTTTCATGTCACTACAAGTTAAGGGACACTTGGGCTGGAAGTTCATGGTTTTGGCTGCATTTTGTTCTACATGCTTTGTGCAACACAAAGTAAAGATCGTTCGTTTAGATCGTTCATTTAACCATGGTTATAATAAAAAAAGATGAGAGAAAATAAAAGAACAGGTTTCTCAACCAGAGGTAGAGAGTGGAAAGACATCTTTATTATATTTTAAGAGAGATATTTCAACATGTGTAACAAGTGTAACATTTCAATCACTCACTATTAAAGTTTGTTTTGACAGCTAACGTATTTGTCATCATTGCCACTGATCTCTCTTGTGTGATTTATATACTGCCATAAAAACAGATGCTTCAAAAGAGGGACACAATAGTATGTGAGTCTTTATTGATAGCAGTGTAGGGCACTGGGCCTTTGGGGTGGTCGTAAATTTTAGTGTGATCCAGGGTGCATTTCTTTAAGATTCAGCATACTTGCTCTTTGTCCTGTCACGTGAAGATGTGACATCACTGATATGCCCGATCCTTCATACTAGCACTTGACATGTGCGTCTTCCCCTGATCAGAGGTGTGAAATGCCAGTAATAAAACAGTTTGGGAAACCTTGCATCTTGGGAATTAAAGTGGATAAAACCAAAATATTTTAGGTCATTGTGTGTATATACTGTGTTTATAGCAGTATAAGCCTATTTATGTTAGATGTTTTTCATTAGGAACAACATTGATGGTAGGACAATAGGATAAGGTTAGCATAATATTGCAGAGTTGCACCTATTTTGGTTTGTGGATAAAACTGAATAAATCCTGAAAGATGTTGGACAGTGTTTGTATTTCTTGTGAGTTTCCAGTAATATTAGCCTATTTGTGCTAATGGAGAAGACATGTTAAGACTGGTAATTATTAGGCTACAGTTAGGTTAAAACACACTACTGTTTTAAATGGGGCACTGTGCCGATGGTGCGCAAGGTACAAAAAAATGTGGTGCGGTACATCCGGACGCACACTTACAAACGCAGCATGGCATGTGTACTGACGTTTTTTTGCACACTGACAGACACAGCGATTATAAACCTAGCTTTAATCATCTAAAGAGTTGACCCTTCAGTACTATATAATTGTGGTTCTTGCACTGATAGATATGATAGCCATACACGTTGCTTATACTCATCAGTCCAATTGCCCAGTACCTGTCTTTTAATCAGGTGACACCTGTATGAGAACATCCTCCATCTCCACCTGTTTTCCATAGAACATCTGCTTTATTTGCAAACACTTTGAATCCCTTGATAAACAACAAATTGCTTTCCACAGCCTTTATTTTGAGCCTTAGATGACCCATATCACACTAGGTGTGCAAGGCATTTGAAAGACACAGATGTAATGGTCCAATGGACCAATCTGGTCATCGTCCTCAACTCAGTCCAAAGTCCAAAAAGTGCACAGCATTTGTTTTTTGCTGTCTACATGTTCTCTGTGTTACTATGCTGACGTGACCTGTTGATGCAAAATCACACATCTGATCAAGGATACATCTGCATGGATAAAGTAAACTGTCTCTCTCTTTTCCACACTGTCATTAAAGCAAGGCACCTACTCCTTATGCCACAACTTAGTCAGTCAAATGTCATGTAATAAGCCTACACAAATCATACAAGGGATCGCAGGTGTTGTATAAACACAGTATTTGAATAGGCGCAGGTGAATTGAGGGGACAAAATGTCTCTCTTTGTTTGTCTGTCTCTCTCTCTCTCTCTCTCTCTGTCTTGCTCTCTTTCTGTCACTTTCTCGCTCTGTCACACACACACACACACACACACACACACACACAAAACACGCACACACAAATTTTTTTTTGTCTCTTATTGGATCGTCAGTTTCAGTCTGGCCTTTTTAGTAGCTGCCTCTGCTTTGTCCTTGTATACATTTCAGCTTTATCCCTGTATACGAGAGAGAAAAAGACAGAGATAGAGAGAGAGTTTGTTGGTGTGGGGAAAGGGGTCAGCTTTAATTGCTATGAGGTAGGTGTCAGCGTCAATTAGCTATATATTAGCCCGGGCCAGACTTGTGCACAGAATGTTCCAGAAATTAATACAATATGTTTAGTGTTTGTAGGGGTACAGACCGGTTCTAAGTCTGTATAATGGACATACTTATGTCCTGTTGTCTGGCTTTAAAATAGTTGGTTAGAGTAATTGTTTGAAAGGTGGCTGGTTGGTGCTGCCAATCAATAAATAGGCTGTCAGCTCTCTGCTTTTATTAAAAATAAAGTGAAAGAGGTGTTTATACTCCACATCTACATAACACACATACACAGAAATATAATACATAAAAGTGAAAAAAATATTGTCTATGGTTAAACTTAAAGGAGTCCCTCCGTCAAAAACCACTTTTAGTAGCTCTATTTACAATGTGGTGGGTCACAACAAGCAGTATATGCACGCAGCATTCCAAGACGTGAAATTCGACCCTCATGGTTTTACTGGTCATTGAAGGGTCGAGCTAACCAAAACGAGCGGATCAGAGCATGCTAAACCCATCTACATCACTAGGTCGTAAGCCCCGCCCAGAGCCATGTATGGCAAGCCCACATCCCAAAGGATTGGTGGACAGAAGCTAGGTGAGTGAAAGACAGCGAATTTGCCCAATCAGAGGTGCCTTATTGACACGTCATGGATATTCACGAGGGACACCAGAAAAAACAGTCGTTTAACCACTAGACCTGTTATAGCTTACAGAAAACAGCGTCAAACAAGAGATCTAGGACATAATTTTTCACAGAAATGACGGACAATGCATTCAACCATAGTGGCGACACAGAAATATGAATAAAAATAACGATGGAAGTTCCCCTTTAATGGCCTACCTGTTAAACTCAATGGCTCAATGCTTTTCTCGCATTCTGGCTGCGGTTGTCCATCATGTGGGACCAATCAGCCTCCCTGAAGCATGTGTTGAGATGTCTCAGATACAGGACTGTAATATTACTGTGTGTGTGTGTGTGTGTGTGTGTGTCTGTGTGTGTGTGTGTGTGTGTGTGCCTGTGCAACAGGAACGAGCCATACTGTAAAACTGACAAGTGCTCATTAGCTTAAGTAATTGTGACCTCATTAGAATGGTTATACACATGCTGCTGCTAGCACAGGCCTTTTGTTGTCACAGCCAGCCCTGGTGCCGTCCTTGCCAGAGTTGTGTGGGTCTGAGAAACTGAAATGATTGCTGCTGTTCATTGTGTTTGCATGTGTTGAATGTGGCCTCTCGTGTTGAAATCTTACACGCCGTGGGGGACAATGGCAGTCTCTCAGAGTGGTTTGTGAGTTACTGTTTTGCCACATGTAATTATACTGTATAAATAAGCTTTTAGTCCTGTTAGTGTGCCATTGTGTGATCAGGTGGTCAGGCACACTGTTAAATGCAACATGTTGCATGGATCTTTTTTTTTTACATTAGTTTAACATCACCATCTATATTTGTAATGTACATGGGACTGACAAGTTAAACCACCATAAAAACATCCATTCAGCAGGTTGCCATAATTTTTCAAACACTTTTCACAGTGCAGAATTCATACATGGTTTTTAAAGTGAGCAGAGGAGATGAGGTTGATGTTGAACCACAAGAGCAGAGAACCAACACACAGTAGAGAATGAAGTAATATATATCTTTATATTTGCAGAGGTGATTATTAGTGCCTATTAGGACCCCAAACAAAAAAAATCTACAACCTCCATTGAAAACTGTATTGCCACTACTGCAGTTTAAACTTTGCCAGCCCTTGGTGGACCTACGGTGGCCTGGGGGGCCACAAGCAGTTGCTTGTGTTGCCTTTTAACAAGCTACGCGTTCTGTATATTTGTGACACACAAACCTCCTTATATCAATAATGAGAACAAAAATCAGGTTTTACAACACTTTATTTTTCTGGGGAAATAATTTGGCTTGCTTGATACCTCTGACTGAAAAGTAGATTTTTCTTTATCACCTTATTTTATACTTAAGACTGACAATGCCCTCTCTCTCTCTCTCTCTCTCTCTCTCTCTCAACGTTTTGGGTTATGGAGATTTTTTCTTCTCTTGTTCACTCTCTCCAATTACAGTTTGTATTGAGTTGTAAAGGTAGATAGTATGTGGTCTTTTAATCTTTAAACATGCCATTCTTGTCCAAGGCAAATGCTCTAATGAAAATCATAAGTGCAGTAAATAAAATAGAATGCAAAAGGCTTGTAAAATAGAATGCAAAAGGCTCAGAATGCAAAATAGTCAACCTCACAAAGACAGGAAACAATGACCAATTTATATATGAAGTACTGGGCAGCAGCAAGTGATTCAGTCTGGCCAGGAGGACATTTGGTATCAACTACTCTATGATAAATATGAAAAGATAGACAGTTTAGGGGTTTTAATAATAAGCTTACACACCATTTGAATTCTGACATGGATTTCCTTCTCGTTCTTCTAACAGGTACAGTGAGTTGTTGATGACTATAGTTGTAAAGTTTATGTGACTGTTTGTCATCAGGGATTAAATGTGCTTTTGTTGCCAACCCACACTAAGTAAAGGATTTGACATGACAATAAATATATTATAAAATGTAACATGAATGCTAAATGTGTATATTTGTACTATTTGTGACAAATGTCAGGAAATTATGTAACGATGAATCAGGCACGTTAGGTTCAGATGACCCAAAAACAGCTACATGTCATACTACTCTCACAGGTTTCTTGGCCATTGACTGCAGTGCCATTCGTCAGTACCAGTATGTGGATGAACCACTGACCTGGAATCAAGCAAAAACTTACTGCCGGTCCAACTACTTAGACTTGGCTTCAATACGCAACGATGAGGAACACAAGCGCTTCGTTCAGGATGCAGGAACCCCCTCAAGGACAGGCTGGATTGGGCTGCACCATGTAGCAAACAACTGGTCGTGGACCATGGAGGACAAGCATCTTTACAGCTATAAGGATGGTGCTTTTATGAACTTGAACAATGGGGATCCAGATTACACTGTTCAGTGTATGTCCTTTAATTCTGGATACATGAGTCCCGTTCCCTGCAGTGATGAGTTGCACTTTGTTTGCCAAAATGCCGGTAAGTTAAAAATACATCACGGTCAAAAGCTAAATGAGATGGTAAACCAATGTTAATTGAAACTACTTTAATAAATATAAACATAGCAAGAATGTGTGAATATGAGGAGAATTAATAGTTAAGGTGTGCAAAATATTTCTTGCTTTTCATAATAACTCATGATTTATTAAGTTATGAATTGGTACATTACTCATGCAAAACTCACAAACAAATCATGAATGAACTCAAGCTCAATAGCTCAAAAAGCAATGCATTGAAGTGGCATCATCTTTTAACAGAATTCAAATACTTCTTGGTTGAGATAAACATGGAATGGACCAGAGCCCTAGAATACTGCAGGAGAATCTACACCGACCTGGCAAACCTCAGGAATGCGATGGACCAAATGCCCCTACGTGGTCTGGTTGGTCTCCAAGCAGTGTGGATTGGACGTCACAACAGGTGGCGGTGGGCAGATGGAAGTCTACTTACCTTAGATATTAACAAAGTGACAGGGTTTCGAAAAGATTCCGATCCGAATAAATGTGTATTTGTAAATGAGAGCCTGCATTTTGTCCATGACAATTGCGGTAATCCGAAACCTTTCTACTGCGAAAAGGGTGAGAAGACATCTATAATATTTTCTTGGCAACACTTTATTCTATAGTTCTTTTTACAGTGTATGTAGATATATGAATAACATGTTATATTATGTACTTGCCTTGTACATAACTAACACTAAGCCTAATCCTAATACTGTAGTACAGTGTAAGTACATCAGGCTACATATTGTTACACACTTTGTTACAATGTTCATGATGTAAATAGACTGTAACAAGGATTGTAAAATAAAGTGTAACTATTTGCTCATTTAATTTATTTTACTACAAAAAACGTATCCCCTCCCCCTCACAGATGAAGTGGAATCAAAGAGGCTGATTGTCAGGATCAAGATAAGGAGTCCTTACAACTTTGAAGAAAATCCAGCTGTTCATGGAGTTCTCCTACATCAGGTTATTACAGTGCACTGTTTATTGAAGCATAGAACCTACGTTGGTTATTTTACGGTTCCTTTTTTAGTGTATCTACATGTAACATGTCATATAACGTACTTACACTGTACATACCCAACACTAACCCTCACCCTATGGTACAGTCTAAGCACATAATGTTACATATTGTTACACTTCGTTTCACTGTGCCTAATTGATGTAACATGGACTGTTGCACAGCTCTTTTTTTTAACGTGTGCTTGGTGTAACAATGCCATGCACATTATGAATATACATCACAACGTTCAGGTAAATGGATGTACAAAAGATCCATGCAGCCTCTTGCCTTCATTTCTTTTAAAGTTGGTTCAAATTAGCACTTTTTACAGCGAGGCCCATCCATTTCATAATGCAAATGCTCTGTATTCAGGAATGATTTTATGTTTTGTTTATTTTGCCTTTTGTTTTAGATTCATGATGAGCTGTCCAAACAGAATCCTGAGCAAAACTTTACAGTAACATGGAAGAAACAGAATGGTGATGTGTTTCAGAAGAAGAAAGAAGAAAAGGTGGGGAATAAAAAGCAACCATGAAATTGATTCAAGTCAAAATATAAAATATTGAATTGATTCAAGTCAAGTATAAAACATTGTTTTATACTTGTGGTATATGTGTGTGCTTTCTTATGCAGGTACTCAGCTTTGTTGCAACTTCTTTAATTGTTTGCAATTGTGTATTTCCTATACTATGCCTCTAAGGTGTATTTACCCATGTAGCTCTCATAACCTTGTAGATTTAAAGTGTGGTGTAGGTTTAGAGTCTATTGTTGTTTTAGAGAATCTGATATACAGAAGTACATATCTTGATGATCATGGATATAAAAAAGGTCTTGTATAATGAATTAGAATATCTAGATTTTAAAAAGTCCACACAGTGAGAGCTCCAGTGGATAAAAGATGTAATCACCATCAGTGTAACATTTCGGGCCACATTGCCCTTTGTCAGATTGTGGCCCGAAACGTTACACTGGTGGTGATTAAACCTTTTATCCAGTAGACCTCTCACTGTGCTGACTTTTATTCATGTTCTTCTAGTTCTTTTTTGAGTCCAGCATCTACTTTAAACTTTTGATGTGTGCACCTCTCTTTTTTTTTTTTTAAATTTTAGTAGCCGGATTTTTGCTATGCTATAAAATGTCAAACCTAAAGAGATTTAAACCTTTTAGTCTTGCACCTCATGTCAACTGTGAAGTGGATAGTGAACAGGTAAATGTTTCTAAAGTAAGCTGAAAGATATCACATTACAACTCCTGTAAACGTACTGACTAAAATCTACACAAACTTGTTCAAGTAGTGTCCTACATTTAGTGACCCCAGAAACCTTGTATGTTTGTGTTGTTTTGTTCTGTCTTTTTCATGTCACTACAAGTTAAGGGACACTTGGGCTGGAAGTTCATGGTTTTGGCTGCATTTTGTTCTACATGCTTTGTGCAACACAAAGTAAAGAGAGTTAAAATGGTTTTCCATCAAACCATGGATATAACACACAAAGATGAGAGAAAATAAAAGAACAGGTTTCTCCACCAGAGGTAGAGAGTGGAAAGACATCTAGCGATCGAAGATAGTATAGATAATCCTGATGAGGAAAATCACCCAACAATGACCAATCATGTGCTTAAAAACATCACACCACTCTATGCACATATCCATGAAGGCATCTTCTCAGGATTGTAAAAGAAACAACTTTTCCTTGTATTTTATTTTATTTTATTTTACATTTTTAAATTTCCATCTTATGTTTGTAGCTCCATTTAAGAGAGACATTTCGACATGTGTAACAAGTGTAATATTTCAATCACTCACTATTAAAGTTTGTTCTGACAGCTAACGTATTTGTCATCATTGCCACTGATCTCTCTTGTGTGATTTATATACTGCCATAAAAACAGATGCTTCAAAAGAGGGACAGAATAGTATGTGAGTCTTTATTGATAGCATTGTAGGGCACTGGGCCTTTGGGGTGGTCGTAAATTTTAGTGTGAACCAGGGTGCATTTCTTTAAGATTCAGCATACTTGCTGTTTGTCCTGTCATGTGAAAATGTGACATCAACGATATGCCCAACCCTTCATACTAGCACTTGACACACGGGTCTTCCCCTGATCAGAGGTGTGAAATGCCAGTAATAAAACAGTTTGGGAAACCTTGCATTTCAGAGGAGTGAAACATGACTGAATTGCAAGTCAACATCTTGGGAATTAAAGTGGATAAAACCAAAATATTTTAGGTCATTGTGTGTATATATACTGTGCACTGTGCCGATGGTGCGCAGGGTAAAAAAAAAAGTGGTGCGGTACAGCCAAACGCACACTTACAGGTGTCACTTATGATAGCCACACGCGTTGCTTATACTCATCAGTTGAGTCACTTCCAATTGCTCAGTACCTGTCTTTTAATCAGGTGACACCTGTATGAGAACATCCTCCATCTCCACCTGTTTTCCATAGATCATTTGATTTATTTGCAAACACTTTGAATCCCTTGATAAACAACAAAGTGCTTTCCATAGCCTTTATTTTGAGCCTTAGATGACCCATATCACACTAGGTGTGCAAGGCATTTGAAAGACACAGATGTAATGGTCCAATGGACCAATCTGGTCATCATCCTCAACTCAGTTTTTTTCTTGAAATAAATTTTAGTCCAAAATGTGCATAGCATTTGTTTTTTGCTGTCTACATGTTGTCTGTGTTACTATGCTGACCTGACCTGTTGATGCAGAATCACACATCTGATCAAGGATACATCTGCATGGATAAAGTAAACTCTCTCTCTCTTTTCCACACTGTCATTAAAGCAAGGCACCTACTCCTTATGCCACAACTTGGTCAGTCAAATGTGATGTAATAAGCCTACACAAATCATACAAGGGATCACAGGTGTTGTATAAACACAGTATTTGAATAGGCGCAGGTGAATTGAGGGGACAAAATGTCTTTCTTTGTCTGTCTGTCTCTCTCTCTCTCTCTCTCTCTGTCTTGCTCTCTTTCTGTCACTTTCTCGCTCTGTCACACACACACACACACACACACACACAAAACACGCACACACAAACGTTTTGTTTGTCTCTTATTGGATCGTCAGTTTAGTCTGAACTTTTTAGTAGCTGCCTCTGCTTTGTCCTTGTATACATTTCAGCTTTGTCCCTGTATAAGAGAGAAAAAAAGACAGAGAAATAGAGAGAGAGTTTGTTGTGGTGGGGAAAGGGGTCAGCTTTAATTGCTATGAGGTAGGTGTCAGCGTCAATTAGCTACATATTAGCCCGGGCCAGACTTGTGCACAGAATGTTCCAGAAATTCATACAATATGTTTAGTGTTTGTAGGGGTACAGACCGGTTCTAAGTCTGTATAATGGACACAGTTATGTCCTGCTGTCTGGCTTTAAAATAGTTGGTTAGAGTAATTGTTTGAAAGGTGGCTGGTTGGTGCTGCCAATCAATAAATAGGCCGTCAGCTCTCTGCTTTTATTGATATTAAAAATAAAGTGAAAGAGGTGTTTATGCTCCACATCTACATATCACACATACACAGGAATATAATACATGAAGTTGAAAAGAAAATATTGTCTCTGATTAAACTTAATTGCCTGCCTGTTAAACTCAATTGCTGACTGCTTTCCTCGCATTCTGGCTGCGGTTGTCCATTATGTGGGACCAATCAGCCTTCCTGAAGCATGTGTTGAGATGTCTCAGATACAGGATTGTTATATTACTCTGTGTGTATGTGTGTGTGTGCGTGTGTGTGTGCAACAAGAACGAGCCATACTGTAAAACTGGCAAGTGCTCATTAGCTTAAGTAACTGTGACCTCATTAGAATGGTTATACACATGCTGCTGCTAGCACAGGCCTTTTTTTGTCACAGCCAGCCCTGGTGCCGTCCTTGCCAGAGTTGTGTGGGTCTGAGAAGCTGAAATGATTGCTGCTGTTCATTGTGTTTGCATATGTTGAATGTGGCCTCTCGTGTTGAAATCTTACACCCTGTGGGGGACAATGGCAGTCTCTGAGAGTGGTTTGTGAGTTACTGTTTTGCCACATGTAATTATACTGTATAAATAAGCTTTTAATCCTGTGTGTGAGAGGGTGAACTTCTCTCACTCACCCTCTCACCGTTTTTAAAACTTGGACACAAACGAACTTCACGGTACACCTGCGCACACACCCACACGCACACATCCGCAATCAAACCCGCAACAATACAAATAGAACTGTTAAAGCAATTTTATTAACATCTCCGGCATGAGCGAGGTACCCACTCATGTCCCACTTACAACGTCTTTCCATGGTTCATACACTCCATTTGCATACTTCCTCATCTCCTGGACACTGGCTGCTATGCGGGGGCGTGCACCGCTAGGGCAGTATTTTAAGACATTTGTTGGGAGCTGGGATTTATATGTTGCAGAGGGGTGTCACTGGTGTTGGTTTGGGTTTATGTGTATTGCGAGTCACCGATTTGTAAATATTGTCTTGTGTCATGTGTGGTGTATTTACGGGGTAATGTTGGGTGTACAAATGTGTGTCTTGAAATCGTGTGCTTGTACGTTTGGTTGAATGTAGCGTCACATGGTGGTATGGACCAATCATGTAGTTAATTGAGGACTTGATTTAAGTGGTGCCTCATTTCCAGAGACGAACGGAGAGACCGACATGAAAGAACGTTAAGAAGGACGAGCGAACGAGAGAACAAAAAAAACCACAAGGGCTGAGTAGTAAGGCGCTGCTGAAAACCGGAGAAAAGCAGTGAGCCTAAAATCATTATGGTTTGATTTCTCTTGCTTTGTTAGGATTTTGATTTCGGTTTAAGTGTCGTCAATTTTAGTTATTTATGTTTTCTTTGTGCACGGGTTTTTGTGTGCAAAATAAAAAGACGATATTTTTTTTTCTACAATACGTTCGTGGACATTTTTGGAGGTCTTTTGCTACCCCTGTCACCCCTACTTCCAGTAAGCTCGCATCCTGCATGAAGGAGCCTAACCCGCTACCTCACAGTGTGCCATTGTGTGATCAGGTGATCATGCACACTGTTAAATGCAACATGTTGCATGGATCTTTTTTTACATTGGTTTAACATCACCATCTATATTTGTAATGTACATGGCACTCACAAGCTAAACCACCATAAAAAGACCCATGCAACATGTTGCCATAACTTTTCAATTTCTGTTCTATGCAGCACGTTTCACAGGGCAGAATTCATACATGGTTTTTAAAGTAAGCAGAGGAGATGAGGTTGATGTTCGACCACAAGAGCAGAGAACCAACACACAGTAGAGAATCAGGGTAATATACATGTTTATATTTGCAAAGGTGATTATTAGTGCCTATTAGGACCCCAAACAAAAAATCCACAACCTCCATTGAAAACTGTACTGCCACTACTGCAGTTTAAACTTTGCCAGCCCTTGGTGGACCTACGGTGGCCTGGGGGGCCACAAGCAGTTGCCTGTGTTGCCTTTTAACAAGCTACGCGTTCTGTATATTTGTCACACACAAACCTCCTTATATCAATAATGAGAACAAAAATAAGGTTTTACACTTTATTTTTCTGGGGAATTAATTTGGCTTGCTTGATACCTCTGACTGAAAAGGAGATTTTTCTTTATAACCTCATTTTATACTTAAGACTGACAATGCTCTCTCTCTCTCTCTCTCTCTCTCTCTCTCTCTCTCTCTCTCTCTCTCTCTCTCTCCCTCTCTCTGTCTCTCTCTCTCTCTCTCTCTCTGTCAACCTTTGGGGCTATGGATATTTTGTCTTCTCTTGTTCAGTCTTTCCATTTACAGTTTGTATTAAGTTGTAAAGGAAGATAGTATATGGTCTTTTAATCTTTAAACATGCCATTCCTGTCCAAGGCAAATGTTCTAATCAAAGTATTAAGTGCACTAAATAAATACACCGTTGGTCTTGTAAAATAGAATGCAAAAGGCTGAGAATGCAAAACAGGCAACCTGACAAAGAGAGAAAACAATGACCAATTTCTATATAAACTACTGGGCCGCAGCAAGTGATTCAGTCTGGCCAGGTAATATATATCTTTATATTTACAGAGGTGAGTACTAGTGTGTATTAGGACCCCAAACAAAAAATCCACAACCTCCATTGAAAACTGTATTGCCACTACTGCAGTTTAAACTTTGACAGCCCTTGGTGGACCTACGGTGGCCTGGGTGGCCCACAAGTAGTTGCCTGTGTTGCCTTTTAACAAGCTACGCTTCTGTATATTTGCCACACACAAACCTCCTTATATCAATAATGAGAACAAAAATAAGGTTTTACAACACTTTATTTTTCTGGGGAATTAATTTGGCTAGCTTGATAGCTCTGGCTGAAAATTAGATTTTTCTTTATCACCTTATTTTATACTTAAGACTGACAATGCCCTCTCTGTCTCTGTCTCTGTCTCTGTCTTTCTCTCTCTCTCTCTCTCTCTCTCTCTCTCCCTCCCTCTCTCTCTCTCTCTCTCTCTCTCTCTCTCTCTCTCTCTCTCTCTCTCTCTCTCTCTCTCTCTCTCTAAACCCTTTGGGCTTTGGATATTTTTTCTTCTCTTATTTACTCTTTCCAATTACAGTTTGTATTAAGTTGTAAAGGAAGATAGTATATGGTCTTTTAATCTTTAAACATGCCATTCCTGTCCAAGGCAAATGTTCTAATCAAAGTATTAAGTGCACTAAATAAATACACCGTTGGTCTTGTAAAATAGAATGCAAAAGGCTGAGAATGCAAAACAGGCAACCTGACAAAGAGAGAAAACAATGACCAATTTCTATATAAAGTACTGGGCAGCAGCAAGTGATTCAGTCTGACCAGGTAATATATATCTTTATATTTACAGAGGTGAGTACTAGTGTGTATTAGGACCCCAAGGAAAAAATCCACAACCTCCATTGAAAACTGCATTGCCACTACTGCAGTTTAAAGTTTGCCAGCCCTTGGTGGACCTACGGTGGCCTGGGGGGCCCACAAGTAGTTGCCTGTGTTGCCTTTTAACAAGCTATGCTTCTGTATATTTGCCACACACAAACCTCCTTATATCAATAATGAGAACAAAAATAAGGTTTTAGAACACTTTATTTTTCTAGGGAATTAATTTGGCTTGCTTGACACCTCTGACTGAAAAGGAGATTTTTCTTTATAACCTCATTTTATACTTAAGACTGACAATGCCCTCTCTGTCTCTGTCTCTGTCTCTGTCTCTGTCTCTCTTTCTCTCTCTCTCTCCCCCCCCCCCCTCTCTCTCTCAACCCTTTGGGCTATGGATATTTTTTCTTCTCTTGTTCACTCTTTCCATTTACAGTTTGTATTAAGTTGTAAAGGAAGATAGTATATGGTCTTTTAATCTTTAAACATGCCATTCCTGTCCAAGGCAAATGTTCTAATCAAAGTATTAAGTGCACTAAATAAATACACCGTTGGCCTTGTAAAATAGAATGCAAAAGGCTGAGAATGCAAAACAGGCAACCTGACAAAGAGAGAAAACAATGACCAATTTCTATATAAACTACTGGGCCGCAGCAAGTGATTCAGTCTGGCCAGGGGGACATTTGGTATCAACTACTCTATGATAAATATGAGGAGATAGACAGTTTAGGGGTTTTAATAATAAGCTTACACACCATTTGAATTCTGACATGGATTTCCTTCTCCTTCTTCTAACAGGTACAGTGAGTTGTTGGTGAATATAGTTGTAAAGTTTATGTGACTCTTTGTCAACAGGGATTAAATGTGCTCTTGTTGCCAACCCACACTAAGTAAAGGATTTTATGTGACAATAAATATATTATAAAATATAACATGAATGCTAAATGTGTATATTTGTACTATTTGTGACAAATGTCAGGAAATTATGTAACGATGAATCAGGCACATGTTAGGTTCAGATGACCCAAAAACAGCTACATGTCATACTACTCTCACAGGTTTCTTGGCCATTGACTGCAGTGCCATTCGTCAGTACCAGTATGTGGATGAACCGCTGACCTGGAATCAAGCAAAAACTTACTGCCGGTCCAACTACTTAGACTTGGCCTCAATACGCAGCGATGAGGAACATAAGCACTTCGTTCAGGATGCAGGAACCCCCTCAAGGACAGGCTGGATTGGGCTGCACCATGTAGCGTACAACTGGTCGTGGACCATGGAGGACAAGCATCTTTACAACTATAAGGATGGTACTTTTATGAACTTGAACAATGGGGATCCAGGTTACACTGTTCAGTGTATGTCCTTGAATTATGGATTCATCAGTCGCACTCTCTGCAGTGATGAGTTGCCCTTTGTTTGCCAAAATGCCGGTAAGTTAGAAAGGCATCACGGTCAGAAGCTAAATTAGATGGTAAACCAATGTTAATTGAAACTACTTTAATAAATATAAACATAGCAAGAATGTGTGAATATGAGGAGAATTAATAGTTAAGGTGTGCAAAATATTTCTTGCTTTTCATAATAACTCATGATTTATTAAGGGATGAATTGGTACATTACTCATGCAAAACTCACAAACAAATCATGAATGAACTCAAGCTCAATAGCTCAAAAAGCAATGCATTGAAGTGGCATCATCTTTTAACAGAATTCAAACACTTCTTGGTTGAGATAAACATGGAATGGACCAGAGCCCTAGAATACTGCAGGAGAAACTACACCGACCTGGCAAACCTCAGGAATGAGATGGACCAAATGCGCCTACGTGGTCTGGTTGGTCTCCAAGCAGTGTGGATTGGACGTCACAACAGGTGGCGGTGGGCAGATGGAAGTCTTCTTACCTTAGATATTAACAAAGTGACAGGGTTTCTACAAGATTCCGATCCGAATAAATGTGTATTTGTAAATGAGAGCCTGCAGTTTGTCCATGACAATTGCGGTAATCCGAAACCTTTCTACTGCGAAAAGGGTGAGAAGACATCTATAATATTTTCTTGGCAACACTTTATTCTATAGTTCCTTTTACAGTGTATGTAGATATATGAATGACATGTTATATTATGTACTTGCCTTATACATAACTAACACTAAGCTTAATCGTAACCCTGTAGTACAGTGTAAGTACATAATGTTACATATTGTTACACACTTTGTTGCACTATTCATGATGTAAATGCACTGTAACAAGGATCATGAAATAAAATGTAACTATTTGCTCATTTAATTTATTTTACTACAAAAAACACTTTTTACTGTTCTCCCCTCCCCCCCGCAGAAGTGGAATCGAAGAGGCTGATTGTCAGGATCAAGATAAGGAGTCCTTACAACTTTGAAGAAAATCCAGCTGTTCATGGAGTTCTCCTACATCAGGTTATTACAGTGCACTGTTTATTGAAGCTTAGAACCTACGTTGGTTATTTTACGGTTCCTTTTTTAGTGTATCTACATGTAACATGTAATGTAATGTACTTGCACTGTACATACCCAACACTAATCCTCACCCTATGGTACAGTCTAAGCACATAATGTTACATATTGTTACACTTTGTTACATTGTGCCTAATTGATGTAACAGGGACTGTCACACGGCTCTTTTTTTTACGGATGCTTGACGTAACAATGCCATGCCCATTATGAATATACATCACAATGTTCAGGTAAACAGATGTACAAAAGATCCATGCAGCCCCTTGCTTTCATTTCTTTTAAAGTTGGTTCAAATTAGCACTTTTTACAGCGAGGCCTATCGATTTCATAATGCAAATGCTCTGTATTCAGGAATGATTTTATGTTTTGTTTATTTTGCCTTTTGTTTTAGATTCATGATGAGCTGTCCAAACAGAATCCTGAGCAAAACTTTACAGTGACATGGAAGAAACAGAATGGTGATGTGTTTCAGAAGAAGAAAGAAGAAAAGGTGGGGAATAAAAAGCAACCATGAAATTGATTCAAGTCAAAATATAAAATATTGAATTGATTCAAGTCAAGTATAAAACATTGTTTTATACTTGTGATATATGTGTGTGCTTTCTTATGCAGGTACTCAGCTTTGTTGCAACTTCTTTAATTGTTTGCAATTGTGTATTTCCTAGACTATGCCTCTAAGGTGTATTTACCCATGTAGCTCTCATAATCTTGTAGATTTAAAGTGTGGTGTAGGTTTAGAGTCTATTGTTGATTTAGAGAATCTGACATACAGAAGTATATATCTTGATGATTATGGATATAATGTATAATGAATTAGAATACCTAGATTTAAAAAAGTCCACACAGTGAGAGCTCCAGTGGATAAAAGATGTAATCACCATCAGTGTAACATTTCGCGCCACATTGCTCTTTGTCAGATTGTGGCCCGAAACGTTACACTGGTGGTGATTAAACCTTTTATCCAGTAGACCTCTCACTGTGCTGACTTTTATTCATGTTCTTCTAGTTCTTTTTTGAGTCCAGCATCTACTTTAAACTTTTGATGTGTGCACCTCTTTTTTCTAATTTAGCCAGATTGTTGCTATGCTATAAAATGTCAAACCGGTACAGGTAGAGAGTGGAAAGACATCTAGCGATCGAAGATAGTATAGATAATCCTGATGAGGAAAATCACTCAACAATGACCAATCATGTGCTAAAAACATCACACAAGTCTATGCACATATCCATGAAATCAGCTTGGTTTGGTTATAAATTCTCAGGATTGTAAAAGGAAGAACATTTCCTTGTATTTTATTTTATTTTAAGAGAGACATTTCGACATGTGTATCAAGTGTAATATTTCAATCACTCACTATTAAAGTTTGTTCTGACAGCTAACGTATTTGTCATCATTGTCACTGATCTCTCTTGTGTGATTTATATACTGCCATAAAAACAGATGCTTCAAAAGAGGGACAGAATAGTATGTGAGTCTTTATTGATAGCAGTGTAGGACAGTGGGCCTTTGTGGTGGTCGTAAATGTTAGTGTGAACTAGGGTGCATTTCTTTAAAATTCAGCATACTTACCATCTGTCCTGTGGCGTGAACATGTGACATCACCGATATGCCCGAGCCTTCATACTAGCACTTGACATGTGCGTCTTCCCCTGATCAGAGGTGTGAAATGTCAGTAATTAAACAGTTTGGGAAACCTTGCATTTCAGAGGAGTGAAACATGACTGAATTGCAGGTCAACATCTTGGGAATTAAAGTGGATGAAACCAAAATATTTTAGGTCATTGTGTGTATATACTGTGTTTATAACAGTAAAAGCCTATTTATGTTAAATGTTTTTCATTAGGAACAACATTGATGGTAGGACAATAGGATAAGGTTAGCATAATATTGCAGAGTTGCACCTATTTTGGTTTGTGGATAAAACTGAATAAATCCTGAAAGATGTTGGACAGTGTTTGCATTTCTTGTGAGTTTTCAGTAATATTAGCCTATTTGTGCTAATAGAAAAGACATGTTAAGGCTGGTAGTTATTAGGCTACAGTTAGCTTAAAACACACTACTGTTTTAAATGGGGCACTGTGCCGATGTTGCGCAGGGTACAAAAAATGTGGCGCGGTACACTTACAAACGCAGTGTGGCATGTGTACTGACGTCATTTTGCACACTGACAGACACAGCGATTATAAACCTAGCTTTAATCATCTAAAGAGTTGACTCTTCAGTACTATATAATGGCAGTTCTTGCACTGATAGATATGATAGCCACACACGTTGCTCATACTCATCAGTTGAGTCACTTCCATTTGCTCAGTACCTGTCTTTTAATCAGGTGACACCTGTATGAGAACATCCTCCACCTCCACCTGTTTTCCATAGAACATCTGCTTTATTTGCAAACACTTTGAATCCCTTGATAAACAACAAAGTGCTTTCCATAGCCTTTATTTTGAGCCTTAGATGACCCATATCACACTAGGTGTGCAAGGCATTTGAAAGACACAGATGTCATGGTCCAATGGACCAAACTGGTCATCATCCTCGACTCAGTCCAAAGTCCAAAATGTGCACAGCAGTTGTTTTTTGCCGTCTACATGTTGTCTGCGTTACTATGCTGACCTGACCTGTTGATGCACACTCATGAAAGCAAGGCACCTACTCCTTATGCCACAGATTAGTCAGTCAAATGTAATCTCTACTGTTTATACAAAGCACCTCTAATAAGCCTACACAAATCATACAAGGGATCGCAGGTGTTGTATAAACACAGCATTTGAATAGGCGCAGGTGAATTGAGGGGATAAAATTGTCTCTCTGCCTTACTCTCTCTCTGTCTCTTTCTCTGTCTCTTTCTCTCTCTATCTTTCTTGCTCTCTCTCGGTAACTTTCTCGCTCTGTCACACACACACACACACACACACACACACACACACACACACCATGTCCGTGTGGAAAATGTACAAACAAAATAATCACACAAATTAGGAGATAGATGAAGGGAATATCAGTTATGCTGAACCAACATATTATCAGTAAGTTCTTCGTCAGTTACATGCTCCAGATGGGTTGTGTTGGGCTCTCAGCAGCGTATTCCGCTGTCTGTGCATTTTATTTTTCCATTCATTACGTTATTACATGGTATTTCATTGCACACTTCAAAGGAGCACAGCCTACATCTTGCTTTCAACCGTTACAATAATTTGCCGCAATAATCACGGCAAAACATCAAACACAGATGATTTCATTCATGCTGAACAGGAGCTTACTGCAGATAGGCACAATGCATGGGTTATTTTATGCCTATCTGCCGAGATAGCTCATATACTAGTTTCGGCCTGAAGGTAGGCTGGTACTCACTACTTAACAAGGATTTTGTTTAACCTACAGGCCTTGTAAGAAATTGCAACACTTATGCCGTAACCAAATAACAGTTCACTTGGATAAACAGGTTCAAACCTCTGTGGGCAATTTTAATATGTCTAGTTACTGTCTGTCTGTCTTTAATATGCTTACTGAAAACCTTTAATGATGTGCTTAATGTCTGTGTGTATGTGTTTGTGTGTGTGTGTGTGTGTGTGTGTGTGTGTGTGTGTGTGGTGGTCTTGTTTGCATGATGGCCATGACCTTTACGTTACCTTAAGGTGACATTTAAAGCCTTACTGCGAAGGGTGATGGCAGACATACACACACACACACACACACACACACACAGCGTGGGCCAAAAATACTGGACACATTTTAAATGCTTATATCTTGGATTATAAAATTATACACAGTACCAAATATGTTAGTTGTAAAGCTGGCATTCATGAGTTTTTGATACATAGGTTAATTTCTCTGAACACCACTTTAGAAATGTGAAAAGTAGAAATGGAAAAAAATAGTCTTACTAAATTACAGCTAAGAACGTTTAAAACTGTAAGCCTGAGTTAAAAGTTATGAATTACATTGCATTTAGATTAGCACACAGCATAGCCCGCTTCAGAAATTTTAATCATAGACAGTTTTCCTTTGTTTTTAGAAATGTAAACTTCGAAATGTGCTATTGACAATGTTTAATGGCTTTTTAATTCAGGTCTGTAATTTCAAAAGATATAATCATTTTAAATGTGTCCCGTATGTTTTGGCCCACCCACCCTGCATTTGCCTGACGGCCTTCACCCAAAGCCTAAGCCAGATGTTTGCTACCCAGCACAACAGAGGTAGCTGTGGTGTCTAACACAGGAAGACACCTTGCGGTGAGGGCCGCCGGCCCGTCGGCATCGGAGAAGAGTCGACCAAGGACACAGCCGCAGTGTGAGTCGCAGAGTAACAGATTGCCCTACTCCACTCCACTCCACAAGCTTGTGCTCTGGTGTTCCTCCCTTCTCTTCTTCCCTCCACACAGACGGGCTTTCTAACATCTCTCTGTCTAAACCCCGACAAGGTCCATTAAGCACATCATTAAAGATTTATTTTGTGCAACAGCATATTTGTAGCCTAATTTGATTAAGCCCTATCAAGAGCGGAGGGAAATAGAATTGAAAAAAAAAGGGGGGAAAAAGACCTCGAGATGGGTGTGAGTAACATGGAGTTGGCTAAATGATCTGGCTGCCTTCCCTCTCCTCTCTCTCTCAGGATCACATTAATATGTAATCAAGTGTTTGAGTTATTGCAATAAAATGCCATTAGTACGGCATATGTTAGTGACATTCAAGGATAGCCTTTCATTTTCAGGTACAAAATAGTGAGCAAACAAAAATGGCTAAAATTTCTCACGTTGTACATTTGACAAAAGTAATAAAGACATACAGACTCACTCTTTGATGTCTAAATGTTGGGGATGAGGTAGTTTTGTAATTTTCTGTAAGACATGCAGCGAACAAAAGCAAATCGTGGCCAATACAATCAAAACCTACCTGGAAGATTTTATCTACAACACTGCAGATTGACAAACCTTAAAGCATGCTGCTCCGACTGAACGAGCAATATCTTCTGTATCTCAATTATCCACAAAGTGGGCCCATCATTACACATGCCACCAGGTGACTAATGATGCTGTGAATCAAGATCAATACACCTCTAACTGAGTCTAAACTTTCCAGATAGCTCATAAAATATGAAATACAGCTCGCTCAGAGTCAACAGTGAGGTCTTACGGGGTTTCTAAAGGCTCCAATTAGAGCTACATCAATGTCAGTCTTTAGTCTTCTGTGTGAAACTGTGACATGGAGAAACTCACAGTCTAAACACATCTCCCCATGAATTACTGATCAGAAAGGGCTGCTGGGAGGTTTTGTGGTGTATCAGAGGTTTTTGAGTTTAATATATATATTTTTTTTTCAAAGAATAAAGAATAAATATTGGAGCTTCAACAAATGCAGTGAAAAGCCGTACACATAAAAAGACATCTGCTAACCTCACACAAAGTGTTATTTCTAAACAATCACTAAACCAAAACAAACTGTTAAGCAATGTTGAAGAGGTATAGTTTCCCAAGGCAAATAGGGTTTCAAATGGAAATTAAAACATATCCATAAAAAGGTAGGATTTTCCAGCACTTTCCAGTACTTTCAATACGTACTTTTGGATGGCCAAGGATACTTTAAAAATTCTATGGTGATAAAAGCATATTTTAAGCTCATGTATATGAAACTCATTGTCAGCTGTTAGTCAAGTCAGTGATTAAATCTGTATTAGGAATTTGTGTGTGTGTGTGTGTGTCTGTGTGTTTGTGTGTATGTGTGTGAGTGTGTTTGCAGGTGTATGGACATGTACATGTTCCATCTCTATTCTCCCATGTTGATTTGTGTGTTTCAGACATTGTTAAAAGTGTTAACAGTGACAACCAACTGAGTGCACTCTTATGCAGACTTATGCAGTTAATGTGCAATGATAGCTACAATACAATACATGACCAAAGTGCTGCGTGTAATTGTTGCGTAAAACATGGCTACCATACATGCTGTACTGTGCTGACACATACATTGTCACCCATGTGAAGTTTCGCCTTTTTTTTTACCAGTCTTACAGTCAAGCCATGCACAGCACAAATCGGCGTGATATAATGTCAGGGTTAAACATGTGGGAGTTTATTTGAACTTCCAAAGTGTAATTTTAACTCGGGGTGTTATTTCACATTTTGAAAGTGTTCATTTAACCCTGGAGAGTGGAGCTATCTATCAACCTTTATAAGTGTTCAAATCGCTGTGGGAGTCAGTTCAACACTGGCCTTTTTGCTGTGTGTCCAGGCTGTGATAATAGAAGTGTTTGAACCCTTAAATGGCCCCTTGAAGTGCCAGTGTTGCACAGGGCTTGGCTACACTTAAACCCAGCTTTGCATGACAGTCTACCAAATGAGCAATGTTAAACTGCTAAAAAGGCTGCTGCTTTTTGGGAAGCATTGTTCCACAGTCGTACACTGAATTAGCAGAGTGCCATTTAGAGAGATGAAGCTATAATTATTTTATGGGTTTTTAAGTTTTTTAACTTTTGGGAAAAATCACTTTACTGCTGTAAAGTCACTGCATTTCCTGTGTGATTTCTTCACAAGGAGAGCCAGGCAGATCAGGAGATGGCAAGAAATAAGGTACATTTCCAATAATTTTATTACACCATTGTGATACCTTAAACACACAAACCAACCAGCAGCAACTCAGCCTGTGAATACACACCAACTGTAGTGTTCTCATGAGATTTACACAAAGGTATTTCTTGTCACATGTCATATATATCTACAGTTCTGTATCTTCTTGTATGTTCTCCCATAGGCGCACTGCAATTTTAAAAAAGGTGTGATAGTGAACATGGCCTGCTGTTGTTGTAAAGACAGGTTTGGCCAGTGTTTGTGAGTTTTATTTCTAGAACAGACATGCCCAGACAGCTCGCTGTGGCACTAAAGGTGAATTTATTGTTCAGATGACAAAAAAATAAAGTTGTCGACAGATGGCATGGCATTAGAGGCTTTCATAGTTCTGCGCCAGCGACAAATGTCCGGTATGAAATCAAACGCTTCTTCAAACCCATTCAAAAGGACACATGTTGCATATGATCAAAGCAACACTTCAGAACTCAGAACTTTAAAGATCCTATCCAATCAAACTAGGTATCAATGTGTTTGCACCGTTTTGGTATACATGGCAAGCTTTGTGACACACTAGCAGACAGAGATATTGTCTCATTTATGTCACGTTCTGTCGAACGGCACTTGTCGCTTGGACTATAAATTGGCCTTAAGTGAAGATTAAAGAGATGTAGCCCACAGACAAAAGCAGCAGATTTACAGAGAGGAAGAAAGGGGTGTGGAGGGGTCACAGAAAGACTTTATGTGTGAAGGAAAAAGATTGCTTCCCTCCCTAACAAAACTAATATAACTAACAAACACTAATCTAAACTCTCTCTCTCTCTATCCCTATGCAGAAGTACATATGTCTATTGTGTCTCTACTCTGTGTCCTCCTCTATTGCTTATGTCCCCCTTGATTGTAAGTCGCTTTGGATAAAAGCGTCTGCCAAATGCAATGTAATGTAATGTAATGTAATGTAATGGAAAAAATCAAGTTGAGACCAAGCTGAGCGACAAAAGTGACAGAAGGTATTACACCGGGTCGAAGTGACGTGTGAAAAAAGTGAATTGTCTGTGCAGCTGACACTGCTCAAGCCGCTAAAGTGCGATGAGGCAGCAGAGAGCAGCATGTTCTGCTCTCCATCGCTCCACCCCTACACTGTAAACCCGGATTGTCAATACAACTCAAAACTTTTGATGTAACTGATTACGTCAATAGTTTTGAGTACATTAACTATATATTTTAATTAAAGTTAATTTAAAAGTTTAAGTACAAAATGCATGTACTTAAACTTTTAAATTAACTTTAATTAAAATATATAGTTAATGTACTCAAAACTATTGACGTAATCAGTTACATCAAAAGTTTTGAGTTGTATTAACTTATCCGGGTTTACAGTGTACTGTCCCCTCCTCCTGGTCTGCCATTACCTCCCCCACACCTCTCTCAGAGCGAGAGGAGCGAGGAGGAGAGAGAGAACAAGAGAGGAGGGGAGGGAGGGAGAGAGAGGAGGAGAGGGAGGGAGAGAGAGGAGGAGAGGGAACGGAGGCGAGAGGAGGAGAAGAAGGGGGAGAGAGGAGTAGAAAAAGAGAGGAGAGAGAGAGGAGGAGAAGAAGGGGGAGAGAGGAGGAGAGAAAAAGAGAGGAGAGAGAGAAAGAGAGAGGAGGAGAGGGAGGGAGAGAGAGATGGAGGGGCAGGATGGGCAGAGCAACATACACACATACACAGAAAGAGAGAGAGAGAGAGAAAGAGACAGAGAGAGACAAAGAGATAGGGTAAGAGACAGAGGGGAAGAGAGTAAAAGAGAAAGACAGAAAGACAGAGAGATGGAGTGACAGAGAGGAAGGGAGTGACAAAAAAGAGGGATAGTGAGAGAGAGAGAGAGGTGGGGGAGAGAGAGAGAGCGTGACAGAGGGAGGAGTTTAGAGAAAAAAAGTGTTAGGTCCACTACCTCACCCACTGCTGATGCAGTGGCGGTGCAAGGCAGGGCGATGGAGTGTACGGAGGGCCATCGATCCTGACAGCATCACCCACTCTCATTTGGCAGCCGTCCTGGACGTCATCTCACCTTAACGCCGCTGTCAGGGTGACCGGCTCGAAACGCGATAGACTGACGCACCGCGACTGGCAGAGAGAATGAGAAACACCTTTCTCCGTCACGGGCTGAGATTGACATGGAGTGATAGGCAGAGAGATAGCTGAGATGATCTGATAGACAGGGAGAGAGGGCAGGGTGATATCGGCCCTCCTGACAGCCACATGGTGGGTGTATTTTTCCCTCAGTGTCTGCTGGGAAGCCTCTGAAAAGCAGTCATCAGTCGACAACTGAAACATGGCACACACAATTGACACACACACAAATCCCCAGATACTGTACTTCATCCTAATGTTTACCTGACATATTTTATTTTGCTTGTGTGTGCACACAGTGGAGTAGACTTGCCTTTTTATGATTGATACTGTAAAAGATATGCATAGTTTCCTCACCTTTACATTTGCTCTCAATTAACAAAATACTATCAGAACTTAATAGATACCAAAGCACTTATCTGGTGAAAGAGTTATTATGCCTTTATTCTATAGGCAAAAATATGGTTAAAACAAGAGTCAGATTGCTCACTTCCAGCTGAAGGCTTCTAGCCAAAACACGTCAAAGTACTTGTTTTAACCATGATTTTGCCTACAGAATAAAAGCACTTTAACTCTTTCACCAGATGAGTAGTGAATTTTAACAAGTGCTTGACCAAACAGCACAATTTAAAGCCATATGTTCCAGGCAGCACTCCAACTCAACAGCTTTTTTTTTTATAACAAACTACTATGTTTATGTTTGATTTTGTTAACCTATAGACTTGCAGTGGGCGGCACCATTGGAGGCACACACACACACACACACACACACACACAGATCCATCCTAGGCAGTGTTTCGCTGGCCTTTGATCCATCCATCTCCCTTTGCCCGCGTGGGAGGCGGGCCGTATAATGGACGATCTGGTAGAGGACGGGGGAATTGGCTGCCAGGGGAAAACACAGTGTAGTAGCATGTGATCTTTGGAGAAGAGAAAAAAAAGGGGGAAAGGAACAAGTGTTCATCGTCAGTGTCTCATGCATAAACATGCTGGACGTCCACAAACAGCACAGAAGCCCATTTCGGTAAATGATAAACTCATTTAGATCCGCGGCTTTAATTTATTACCTTTAAAGCACAAATTACACATAAGTATTCACTTTTTCCCCTCCTACTGGTCTTCCTTAGTGATTATAACTCTCAACGATCTTCTCTAGGGGAGAAGTCTGAATGTATGTAGATTAGAGTAGAGTAGAGGAGAGATACTTTATTTATCCCGAAGGAAATTAAGGTGTCCAGCAGCATATCACATGTATACATACACATATATATTATATTGAATATCCATATATAGTATATACATATATTCAAGGATTCAAGGATTAAGGAGTTTTAGTGTCACGGTGGAAGAAGGGACACACATGGGGATAAATGCGCCATAAGTAATGTAATGACATAGACCCTGGTCTTCCGTAGTGTTTATAACTCAACGATCTTCTCCAGGGGACAAGTCTGAATGTACATGTATGTAATGACATAGACCCTGGGGATGAACCTAAATAGACCTGACGCCTTCTGTATGTTGATTGTTTTTTTTTTTTCTTCCTTCCTGGCTTACAACCACATGTATATTCATTAGCCATAATATTCACCATAAGGTTATTTTCCATAAATGTCAGAGAGTAATTAATTAATCCGTCCTGCCGGTGGCTCTCTTTGCCTCATTACCAAGTCAAGGCTGGATGCTTTCACTCTCTTCTTCTTCTTCTTCTTCTTTGCTGCTCTCCACAAACAGCCCCACAACTCACATATTCACATACTGTATACTTTATGCTGGTCCTCCGGAGAGCAGTGGCCGGTCCAAGGATGGAACATGAATCAGTAGTCCCTGGGCAGTGCCAGCCAACATCAAACATATTACATATTTTCCCATCTCATTCTGTTCCCAGCTTATGCAAGTAACGGCTTGGTGGATTGGTTGGCTGGCTGTCGGTAACTGAGTTTTCATCCAACGTTTCATCCATCCAGTGTGCATTTTGGTTATTCGGATAATAGGTCCTCACTTGGAAGCAGTTGAAAAAGATGTCAGTTGTGTAATTTGAGGCCTAAAACGGTCACTGACACAAACTTTGCTGAGCCAAAATTATTATGAGTACACAACGTGCATGCGAATAAAAATCCGCACAGTTATGGGGATTTAGAGGAAGGGCATTTTAGGTGTTTCTAAACCCATGCCTCCCAAATCACCTTCAAATGGAAATGCAATTTACTGGAACAATTACATGCTAATTGCCCAGTGTTTAGGAAATTGATTGCCTTAACCTACCCTGGAGGGTGCTTTAATGCAAACTGCTTTTGTCTTAATAAAAATTCGATATACCAAACAAAAAGCACTGTTCTGAAATCAGTGATCCGAGAATGGCACATAGGCAAAAAAAAAAGGCCTCTCTGACACATCCCTGTGTGTGCTGCCGGAGTAAAGCAGACTACAGCCTGAAGTCATCTAAATGATGTTTGGACCACCTTGAGTCAGATCAGCCAAATACTTGCTTCTTTTTTTTTTTTTTTTTTTTTTTACAAATAAACACACTATTTGATTTGACTGATGAAATTGGAAACAGTGGTGCAGAGAAGTGGGAAGTGAAAGGCAAAGTTGAGTTGTGACTATATGCACTAT
>CM059274.1:19491916-19494416 GCA_030347295.1 Setipinna tenuifilis | reverse complement strand
GCACACACACACACACGCACAGAAATTCACAAGTTTACAGGAGCCATACACACATATATTCACCTGTGTGTACATACAGTGCAAAATAAAATAAAGCTTGGCATGACAGTGGGCAAAAAAGGAAGATAAAACAGTGTTCGCTCCGAAGCGGTAAGATGAAGAAGCAACAGTCACGGCATGAGCAAACCTAAAGGAGCCCAACCAAACAGACACGGAGAGCTGGGAGTGTCAACAGAACATCACTGGCACAATCAGAGTATCCCCTCTGAAGGAACATCACAGATTCCCTGTCCACCAGTACTCTTCAACACACAGGCATTAACATGAGCGCACCATCTACCTCACTGTAACACACACACTCTCTCTCTCTCTCTCTCTCTCTCTCTCTCTCACACACACACACACACACACTCACACAGAAAGAAACACATGCCCACACAGGCACACAAACACAAACACACGCTCTTATACACAAACAAATCATCTTCAAACAAATGATTTCTGTTGACATGCTCCTCTTCACAAACGAGTGCTGCCACACTTGAGTAAAGTCATTGTTCTTTTGAAGGATTTTCTTCTTTTAATCTTTTTTGTTTTCTTTTCTTTTCTCTTCTCTTCTCTTTTCCTCTAACTCCTGATTCATTCTGTGTTCATGTCTTGGGTTTGGTCTCAGTGTAGCTGGGGTTGGTCAATCTCCATAATGGGATCGACACAAGGATAGAGTGTAATTTCCAGATGGGGGTCGGTTGTGGTGGTGGGGGGAGGGGGGGGGGGGGGGGGAAGTGGGGTGTATAGAGGGTGCAGGGGGGGTATTACGCCTTGCTGTCGTCTGCGTTTGTGTGGTGGCTGTTTTCGCCGTGGACTTTGATCTCGATCGTATCCGGCTTGAGTACCTCTTTTCCATTCTCCTCTTTCAGTGGAAGCTTCCTGTGAGAGGAAAAGAAGAAAAAGGGAAAGACAGGAAGCGAGAGAGAGACAGAGACAGTGGGGGAGGGGGGGAGAGAAAGAGAGAGTGCGAGAGATAGGCAAGCAGAGAGGAAAAAAAAGACAGATGAAAGCGACAGCGGAGAAGAGAAAGAGACAACGGTTAATGTGTCCTGCCATAATAAACTCCTCATCAGCAAGGTTTCATTTAGGAGCAACCAAAGCTTTAGCCCTGACTACCTAAGAGTTGAGAGCAGTTGCAGACAAGCAGGTGACCACTGGAAGTATATGTGAGGACAGGAACATGGAAGAAAAGGATGACAGAGCCTGTTCAGACTAGTCAGTAAAATGTGTTGTGGGTAAATTCAATTACAAGTGGTCAGCCAAAATACATTTCGTTCACACCAGTGTTCTAATATGTGTCTCAGCTGATCACTTGCAATCGGATTTACCTTAAGAAGTTTTTTTCTTACTACAATATAGAATTCTACTGATGTGTTACATCACAGTCAAAGATGATCAATACACATTGAGCGTTCATACTACAGGACATTTGTATGTACAGATATATGGCTACAAGCTTCTTAAACCACCTTGACATGTGGTTTGAGCAATTAGATTCCAAAAGTGTGTTTGGTCATTGTTCACCTGTCTTTAAAACGAGCCACTTGCAATCAGATGTACCCAAAACACATTTTAATGACTAGTGTGCAAGCTCAAAAAACACCACACATACACTACTGGACAGAGGAGTGATACTGACTGGACACTTCATGCACATCAACAGAACATGCTGCCATTTAGTGAAAGAGACATGACAACAACAACAATTACAGCACAAAATGTGGCTTTAATGTGCCAATGGGAGTAGTACTGTATCTAATGCTTTTATCCCTGCTCTTTGGGAGAGTGAAGTGTAGCAAATCAACAGCACAATACCCCTCTTTTTTTGTCAAAGTCGCATCCATCTTTAAAAGGCTTCCTACAGCCCTTTGATAAGTGTTTTTGAAGGCATTTCCCAGAAAGACACAACTAGTGCATGGGTTTCACATGTTTTTTAAAAGTCATTTTAAACCTATTCAGGCCCCACTAAAGTGTGCCTCCACATGCACAGAAGTAATATTACGTTATTATTCCTCCACACAATGAGCGTGTGGAAGGCGCATGATGTAAAAAAATTGAACTTCCGCAAGTTTAAAAATTTAACAAAAATCCTGCACTATGTTCTTTCACTGTGTCTGGAATTATCCCTGGTTGAAGACTCTTCCATAGCCTGGCATACGTCTGCAATCAACTTTCATATTATGTGTGCCGCATTCCTAGGCTATAGCTAGGAGCTGGGCTCTGCTGGGAGCTTTCCAGAAGTCAGCCAAGAACTGAAAAGCCAATGCACGCCTCTTGGCTAAGCATGACTTTGATGCGTGTTTGAGGAAAAACAGGAAAACAAGTATGCCTGGGGTTTTTGCAATGCACTTTGCACACATATTACCGTGTGCGCGGACGTGCACTGCAGCCTTTAGCATCCATGGAAGAGCCAGCTTTATGGCTCATCTCAGCAAATATTTAGTATTTTGTA
>CM059274.1:19481916-19486916 GCA_030347295.1 Setipinna tenuifilis | reverse complement strand
GTACATACACACAGTTGCCATATACACAAGTGGGCATACACACACATACATGTGCACAGACACTCAGATACAGAACGCTTACACACACAGATGTGTACAAACACAGATGCATGCACACACACGTGCGTGCGCGCACACACACATGCACACGCACACTCACGCACGCACCCACACGCACGCATGCACGCACGCACGCACACACACACACACAGTAGTCTTGCCACATATGCACACACACACACACACACACACTGGTCTCCTCACAATACCTCAAATAGACACCAACCAGCCTCTAAACGCAGGTCAATAACACTCTCCATAGTTTCTTCTGTCCTCTCTAAGCAACATTTCTCAAGTGGCCATGAGCAAAATATCTTTGTGCTGCCTCAGCAGTTTGTGCTACATCACTAAGGTAGGGTCACTAATTATCTGGACCTTAAATCTATTTCTTACCATTTTGCAATGGTCTTACACTACAGACGTTAGAGATAACGAGATGTTGCCACTTCCTTTTTCACACTCAGTGAGGAAACACTCCTGGAGATACATGCTATCTATCCATAACTGCATAAAAACTTTGGCAAAGCATCCATTTCACTGAAACTTTAAGAAAAACCTTAAAACTACACATAAAGTAATAAGAAAATATGAAAGCGTTTGTGGAACTGAAGTCTGGTAATTGGGGGTATTTGAGCTGTGGCACCCCAAATAAAATAGTAATAAAAAAACAACTAAAGGTGTAATTTGTGGAGGAAATAGCGTTAATGTTATTACGACGCCAGATGTGAGAGTGCTATTATAATAAATGAGAGGTCTGGCTTGTGGCAAGGACACTGTTTTGGCAGGCTTTTTAGCGAAAGACGAAGCAGTTTTCTCATTACAGATGACAATGGGAGCTTTTAAGGGAGAGAAAACTTAAGAGCAAGGGGAGTAAGAGAAAGGACAAAATGGCTCCACAGAGATCCTTCATTATATCTACTAACAGCCCTGTCTTCCTTGGTTGACAGCTGCTTTTGTTCCCGTTGTGAAACCTATGACGTAGTATGTCGACTGATTGCGTCTGAGGCACATGGAGAGGATTTAGAAAATGTCAGGATGACAACCTCTACATGACATTGTTTGACCAATGTCCACCCCTCCCTCCACCCCTCCCCCCCTCCCCCCTTCTGGGGCTTAAGGGACTATGGGGCAAATTTTGCCAGACAATCTGGTACCCTACACTTTCAGAAACAAGGCAAATTAATTAACAGTCGTTTAACTATAATAAATAAACACAATTGGCAGCACCAATGTGAATCTTAGCAGCCATGGTGTTAACAAACAGAAGCAGCAGGTGTTATGTCTGAGTGCCATCTGCAATGTTACAATATGTTATCACATGAAATACCTCTCATTATCATACCCAATAATTAGCCACTACGGCATGCTAGCATTTGCTCGAAAATGTCATTTCGCCCATTTCTCCCTTGCGAACTGCCACTTGTTAATAATTGCTTCCTGTTTATGTCAGGCAGTGGCAGACTTACACAGGGCCAGAGACAGTCAGTGAGTCACATTATACATCTCTTCAGTGGAAGCAATGGTGGAAATGTGTCTGGATGAAAGGTTGAGAACTTTCACCTGTTTTCCCCTTTGATTTTCTCATTTCTTTCAGCTTCAGCTAACCTTTAATTTAAAGCCTCATGCATCTGACACACTCAGCGCCTTGGTAATTTTCTGTGACAGACATATTGCCTGTTATACCTGCTGTTCTTCAACCATGGTGGCTATAGTAAAACCAAAGTATGATAACAAAACTGATAACAAAACCAAACTAAACCAGAATTTAAATGTCTGCAAGTCAAAGCAGCCTCTTTTCTAAAATGCTCACTTGAATTCCCACCTGAATCTTGAGGCTTACCACAACATCAAACTCTCTGTCTATATGGGTGATTCTCAACCTCGGGTTGGTTTGGGCTACCCTTAATATTGGCCTGATAATTCATGATGATTCATTATTTTTGAGTCATGACTAAGCTGGTTTCTTAAAATTTGGGTCATGGACTAAAAAGGCTGAGGGCCACTGGTCTACAGAATCTTTATAAGGCTTCTTTTTACAACCCTCAACAAAAAACATACTCACATGGTCAGATATATTTTATTACTTTGAGACATCCCGGGGCAGTTGGTTGCAGTTTTCTCTCTTATTCAAGTCATTAAATCTTAAGGACTATATTACCATAAGGTCAAGTTGGCAAGAAAAGTGCTAAGATAGTTATTTAACATGAATTACAAGGTTATTATGTTTTTTGAGGGATTTGTGAACTTCTGGTACGCCTTGACTTAAATATTCATCAACGTTCTCTCTCCATCACTTAATAACATGGTGAGAATCAGTGATACTAAATTAAAGGCATATTACATCTTACTGAAAGGACAGCTTGGCCCGTTTCATCCACATGGGCACAACTTAAGAACAAAGCCAGCATTGATGAGAATTTACCCTGAAGAAAGGGGGAAAAAAAGCAACAACATTGATTGGCAGGACTTGGTGTTAGTGAGTTTAAAAGCCTTCGTTATATCCCTCGTGTTATCCCCGAGTGTTCCCGTCACTCATTGGAGACCCGTTCAGCTGTGCCCTGACTGACTGTCATCAGAGTGATAATTGGGTTTACATTTGACTTATTCCCCGGGTAATCTAATTTAGTCCCTCTTTTAAGACTTACGCCATTTGCAGCTCCTTAAGTGCTGGCAATTCCTCGTGCATTTGAGCCACGCACCAGCAGACCATTACGGCGGGGCTGGTGATGGCGCTTCCCGTGATTGGATGTGAAAGCTCGTCACTAGCCGAGGCGCTGAGGGACGGCAGCGGGTGCCGATGCTACTGAATGAGTGATTCTACTGGGGAACATTATGCACAGCAAATGAGAGGAAAAGGCAAAAGACAAAATGCGGGAGAAATAAAACTTTGCCAAACTCTTGAGTGAACTTTTGATTGAATCTTCACTCTCTCTCTCTCTCTCTCTCATTCTCTCTCTTGCTCCCTCTTTCTCTGTTGTACATCTCTAAGAAACAATCATTTCTTTTTGTCTGTTTTTCTATCCCCCTCTTCTTTCTTCTCCATCTCTCAGTGATGTCAGGAGCTCGTGTCTGAACATGGCCATTTTAAAATGACAGGCCTTCCTTTTGTTTGTGCACCCCACCCCCAGAGTGCAATTACACAATCTGAGAAGAGGATCTCAAATGGGGTGGAGGCATTATTGGATAGTCTGGAAGTGCTGCTGTTTTTTTTCACCATATGAAAAAGCACTTATCTGCCCTGGGGAGAAATGCAGAGAAACACAGTCCCACCCGACCGCGGCTGCTATCCAGATCTAGAGATGATCGGATTTAAGGAACTCTTGTGTCTTTCCGTAGTTTTTGGAAGCTGAGATCAGAGTGGATATGATTTGCTGACTGAAAGTGGTCTTATCTTGCGTTTGTCTGAAGGGCTATCTTTGCCGAGAAATGGCCCCAGCCATTAATTGTTGGTGTGACACAGGAGGACCTGAGAATGCCGTCTCTCCTGATCACAAACGATACATCACCTGCTAAATACACAGTATGTATGTAACAACAAAAACATGGCCAACCAAATATGGCTATTTCTTTTATTCAATAGTCAGATATAATGTAGCTTGTAATGGACATGATATGATAAAACTATACGATGTACTATAACATAAATACAGATATGCCATTAATTGGACCATTTCGATCATCATCATCATCATCGTCATCATCATCATCATCATCATTATAAGTAGCAGCAGCTGTGTCTTCAAAGTGCCTGATGCTTTTATGTAAATAAAGACCATGGTTGATCACATGTACAGGGACACGATTGAGTTTAAATTGCTGATGGCTTTAGAAAACAAATACAGTCCTACAATTTCTTGAAATCACATTCCTTAGTCCCTTGCCAGTTTCAATTTGGAGAGATGAGACCCTATTACAGTAATAATACTTGGCAGAAATGGTGTGAGCGTGAGCTACTATGGGGTCTTGCTGGGCTCTTGGTGTGAGGCCCAGACGGCAGACACAATCTCACCTCAGCTAATTGCACACACACACACACACACACACACACACACACACACACACACACACACACACACACAAACACACACACACACACACACACACACACACACACACACACACACACACACACACAAACACACATACACACACACACACACACACGCGAGCGAGACTGCGGTGGCCTTCATTTCTTGCCACTGATGGGCAACAACGGGAACGAAGAAGATGGAATGTGCATTGGTGGACAAAAGAGAGTGAATAGAAAGAAAATGTGACAAATAGATAAAAGAAACATAAGAAAGTAGATGGACAAACAGAGATTGTACACTTAACAAAAAACATCCTTCAGTCAACAACCAAGCATCCTAAAGTTACTGATGGTGACCAAGGACTGACATTCCTCTCAGATTTGAGCCAATTTGAGAGAGAGTGGGAGAGAAAAGAGGAATGGGAGAGGGTGATACATAGGCATAGTCACGTGGGGGCTGGGGTGGGCCTGTGGCCACCCACTTGTCAATCAGGACCACCCAATCAGAAGGCTACCTTTGATTGATTGATTGTTTTGTTAATAGTTATAACCTATGTGTTTTGGGCTAGGTCCACCTCACTTTTTGCTGGGCCCACCTATTTTATGATTTTTGGCTATTCCCCTGGGGTTATCTGTCATTGGGCAATGATTTAGGTGTGCTATGGCTTAGACTGAGTAAGAGAGAAATTATATAAGGAGGAGGAGAGTTGGAATAAATTGATCTTGATCCAAGGGCAACATTACAATGAATTAAGTTTCGCTTCACGTTTATAGACAGAGTGTTAGTGCGAAGTGCAAGAGTGTATTCACTGTGAAACAAATCACGAAAGGGAGGAGGAAACGAAAGGAGGAGTGAAAAGAAGAGAGACAAAGAAAGAAACCGAGTGTGCGTGTGTGAGTGTGTGCGTGT
>CM059274.1:19471916-19479416 GCA_030347295.1 Setipinna tenuifilis | reverse complement strand
CCCTCCTAAAAACAGTGGCTATTCTCCACAAAAAAACATAAAAACAACAACCAAAATCCTTTTCTCTTTTTCATCACTATTACAAACACCCTTACCTACGGTGCCATGATGTACACTACGTGGAGTGTCTGGCTCTTCATTCTCTCGTAAACTAGCAGGTGGCTGAGTGCGCTGTTGGGACGGCCCTAAATGCGTTTCGGATCCCAGAACGTAGTGTGTATCTGTCCAATCAACCAGCATGGGTCTCTAATGAGAAGGCCCTTTAAATGCCGCAAAAAGCAGAACTAAGATGGAGTGTGTGAGAAAAGGGCCGATTGCAAGGAGAGGAGACATTTCGAAGGCTGTCTTTAAAGAAAAAAGGAGTGGGGTGGTGGGGGTGGGCCTTTGGGACTGATGGACTCACTCTTAAGAGCACGAGAGAAGGAAATAGGTGGTGGACAACAAAGAAAGTGTGAGAAAGAGAGAAAGGGGGAAGAAAAACAAGGCTTAAAGATAAACTGAGAGAAAGAGACAGATGGAAAGGGAATTTGAGGGGAAGTAATAGCCAGACTGACACAGAAATAGAGATAGAGAAGGAGAGAGAAAAAGAGAGAGAGAGAGAGAAAGAGTGAGCTAGAGAGATAAAGAAACAGAGAAACAGCGTGAGAGACGGAGAGAGACAGAAAGAGAGACAGTGACAGAGAGAGAGAGAGAGAGAGAGAGAGAGAGAGAGAGAGAGAGAGAGAGAGAGAATGTGAGAGGGTGAGCGACAGAGATGGGCAGAAAGTGAGTGGGAGCGATTAGGAGAGTGAGTGAAAGGTGTAAAGAGGATAAGAAAGGGAGTGAGAAAGAGAGAGAGAAAGAGAGGGAGAGAGGGAGAAAGAGAGGGAGAGAGGGTGAGTAACAGAGTCAGGCAGAAAGAGAGAGACAGAGAGAGAGAGAAAGAGAGAAAGAGAGAGGGAGAGAGGGAGAGCGACAGAGACAGGCAGAAAGAGAGTGCGAGCGATTAGGGAGAGTGAGTGAGAGGTGTGCAATCGACTGGGAGTGTGGAGGATGCTGCTCTCGGGGGGTTTGTCAGCTCAATGGCCTTCAGAGGCTTTGATTAGTAGCGCTGGCCAGCTCCTCCTCTCCTCCTCTCCTCCTCTCCAGCTTTCATCCGAAATGCCATTATGGCCCATCGCTCTACGGGCCACACCATGGCAGAGGTGCAGGGAACAAAATGACAGGTGGAATGAGTTACTGCCGACGAGAAAGGAAAGGATTTCACTTTAATCTATTCTTTCTTTCTCTCTTTCTCTGTCTCCCTCTCTTTCTCTCTCTTTCTCCATCTCTCTGTCTCTGTCTCTCTCTATGTCTCTCTGTCTTTTTCTCTCTCTCACTCTTTCTCTCCCTAACTCACTTACTCTGTCACTCTCTCACTGATAGGTTATCACATTTTTAAGACCATTATAAGGCCATTGAAAAATTATGTCAACATGTATGTCAATGCTGTACCTCTCTCTCTCTTTCTTTCTCTCTTTCTCTCTCTGTCGGTCTCTCTCATTCTCACTGTCTCTCTCTCTCTCTCTTATTCTTTATCCTAACTCACTTACTCTGTCACTCTCTCTTACACACAATCTTGCTCTCTCGCTTTCAATCACTGAGTAACCCTTACTTTTCTTTGATAGGTTATCACATTTTTAAGACCATTATAAGGCCATTGAAAAATTATGTCAACATGTATGTCAATGCTGTACCTCTCTCTCTCTCTCTCTCTCTCTCTCTCCCTCTCTCTCTCTCTCCCACCCACCCCCCTCTGTCTGTCTGTCTATCTGCCCTTCTCTCTCTGTGTATGTGTGTGTGTGTGTGTGTGTGTGTGTGTGTGTGTGTGTGTGCGTGTGTATGAATCTGTAAGAGAGTGAGTGTGTGTGTGTGTGTGTGTGTGTGTGTGTGTGTGTAAGAGAGTGAGTGTGTGTGTGTGTGTGTGTGTGTGTGTGTGTGTGTAAGAGAGTGAGTGAGTGAGTGAGTGTGTGTGTGTGTGTGTGTGTGTGTGTGTGTGTGTGTGTGTGTGTGTGTGTGTGTGTGTGTGTAAGAAAGTGAGTGTGTGGGCGGGTGGTTCATGTGTGCTGGACCCTTAATGAGCATGTTGGTTGGAAGGAAAACAGAACTGCATATAAAAATATTTTTCCACTAACTTTTCAAAGCAACCATGCCGAATCAATCCTTTCACTGTGATACACTTCAAAGCCTTCCCTTACCAATAGCGCGCACACACACACACACACACACACACACACACACACACACACACACACACAATGTGTGACTATGTGAAATCTGCTGTATTTGTTTTTTATCACATCACATATATTTAGCACCTCAGTGCAGTCCTGTCATTGTTTATGTCACATACGGATGGCATGGCTAAGGCTTATTGATGCCTACATATCACTAAAATCCCCACATTATCATTCTCATCCTGCTGTACAACCATGGTAAGCTTCTTACTGCTGCAAGGTTTACAAACAAGGTAAAGCTCCACAGGCATGCTTAATTCACAACAGCATAGTAAAGTTTTACAATAACAACTTCCTAATAAGCATTTCTTTGCATTTGTTAACTCTTACTTAACACTTTGTTCATCATTTGGTAACCATTGCTTTTCATGTATACACTATTTCTCATCAGTAAATTATTTATAAACATACTGACACACATCTGTCTGGATGTCGGTTGGCTATCTGTCTGTACTGTATGTCTGACTGTTTGTCCTTATGCTATCTGCTCTCTCAGTCTGGTCTGCCCATCACCTTCTCTGTGTGCTTCAACATTTTAGATATGTTTATAAATGATTTTCTGATAAGAAATAGTTTAAAAACAGTGGTTACCAAATGATGAGTGAATGTGTTAAGTAAAAGGTAACAAATGTAAAATAAATGGTTATTAGGAAGTAGTTATTATGGTGCTACCTGAAGTTCTGCTCTGAAACTAATGCTATGAAGACATGCCCGAACCTGGCAGTTACAATCAACCCTCCAGCTGGCAGGGACAAAAGCTAACATGCTCGTCTGGTGACTTTGCTGTGAAGGCTTTAGTACGACTAAATAACAAAATCAAAAGTAGTTGCTCATAAAAACATTCCTCAAAGAAGTGCTGATTGCTACACCATGCCACTTAGAAGCCATTAGGCAAAGCAGGGGTTGCCTTTAAATGAGCCAAAGATGCCATACTATAGACAGATAAGGATAAATACTAGCGCAGTAGACTTCACGGCTGAAGGAGGAAGGTAATGCTTGCCTGCTTTGTTAATTGAGTCCACAATTCTCTCTCTCGCTCTCTCCCTCCTTCCCTCCCTCCCTCCCTCTCTCTCTCTCTCACACACACACACCCCCTGCCTCTCCCTTTTACCCCCTCTCTATAGATGTAATGTTCACATTAATCAGTAGACTGTACTACAAATGAATACACAAAAGCTATTTTCTTTACAGTTCACCCAAAGAACACTGGACAAATAAACAAGCATCTTTTCCCAACAGATTATTCACTGCATAAATTAAGTGTTACATGTTCGTTATGTTTATCGACATCTTTGCCATTTTCAAAGATAATGAAGATCATTTTTCATGGGGAACTCCATTGGTGGCTAATCCATGCAGAGAAGAGTGTTTCAGTAAGTAAATGTGAAGTTCATTAACATTTAATGATAAATGCAGAGGAGAACACCATACAGTAGATCAGCAATTGAGCACTATTTAAAGTCTAGTAGTGGTAGCAAGTGCTGTTGTTTTACTGTACTGACAACACACACACACACACACACACACACACACACGCGTAACGTTGGCACACATGTTGTCATAGACTATTTCAAAAGAGCTGGTCATAGTACAACCCTTTTCTTTAACACTTTAACAATTTATTAACAAGTAGTGATAAAGTGATAAAGATCAGGGTATGTAATATCCGGTAAGAGCTTAAATCCTTAGAAAAATTGCTCTCACAAACCTTTTTGTTAAGAGGTCTGTCAGCCTGCCTGCCTGCCTGCCCACTGTCTGTCTTTCTGTCTCAGCCTCTGAAATTTGGTAGTAAATGTGCTAAAAAAAAGTAAGCTTGTAAATCTTTGGTCAGCTCTGTTACAACCTTTGCTTACCACAATACTCTTCACATAGAGACATCAGGTTTCCATGGTAACTATGCCTCACTGGACTGTGTCACTCCCTCCTCCCTGCTTGCACTTTTTTAAAATGTATTTCATTTAATTTCTTTTATAATGCAAAACTAAACTATGTTTAGAGAATATATATATTCAAGCTTATATTCTTTAATCTGTTTTTTTTTTTAGTTTACTGTCTAGGAAGTGGCAAAGTAGGCTTGTAGGAGAGACAGTATACTATAGATATGTCATGAGTCATTTTTCAAGTGTGCAACCCATTTCACTGTTATAGTGCATTCTGCACCAGAGGTTAACTGGTGTGCTTAAGTGCCTTCTTAGAAAGCACACTGTATGAACAATTTTCAAAATGCAAAAAAATAAAAACAGTGGGTACAGAAAACAATTAACTCAGAAACAGTCTTTTCATTTGTATTGAGCTTGGCATGGATTGAACACAAACACAGATCTTCCTACTGAGTCTATTAGCTCAACCTGTGCAATTGTTCTGTGCGTGTGTGAGCTCCTGCTGACTGACCGGTTTGTACTTGACGATGTACTCCACAATGGGCATTCCTCCGTCATCTCGTTTGGTGAGTACCAGTCGATAGGCCTTCCCCACCCCCCTCTGGCCATTCACAATGGGGGGGCTGGGCTCCCCTGCATATGCAGTGGTGGGGGTGGGGTGGGGTGGGTTGGGATGGATTGGGAGTAAACAGAGCCAAGTTAGCACACTTTTCGAGGGCACACTTTTCGAGGGCAAGGCATATTTACTTAGGCCCTGTTCACTTCAAAACAAACAAATGTAGCATCCACAGGAAAGAACATTTAGAATTATCTTCCTCCACAGAAAAATTGAAAACATGAGAGAAACCCCTGACGTATTGTGCAACAACTGTAGGCAGCAGTAAATTTTAACTTTGCAGTCACTTTTAATCGTTAACTTTTGCTTCAACCAGAGATTTCTAACAGTTTTAACAAAATTTCCATCCCAAAATGTTTATCAGTTGCCCTTTGTGGGTGAATAATCAATAGAAATTGAATAGAGTCAGTCAGTGCATTATAACACAAGTAGTACCATACATAGTGCTAATGTAATTGCAATGTTACATGAACATTATACAATATTACCAATGGTGAATCAAACCTATTTACATTCCTACTCATATGGGGAACAGCTTCCATCAAGATATTGGAGCACATTTTTTTATCTACAAATACACAGCATATTTAAAGGAGCTGATATGCTGAGTTAGAATACAATATCTGCATCTTTTTATTCCAGGAAAACTTTAGAACAGATTAGAACAGAACTTTGTGCGCTACAAAAAATTTAACTTTAGGGTAACAGTTTATTTTATGGTTTCTTTTTTGATGTATCTACTGTACACACTATAAATACCTAACACTAACTCTAATCCGACAGTACAGTGTACGTACATAATGTTACATATTATTACACTTTGTTACACTTTAACTAATTGAGGTAACAGGGACAGTACAATAGAAAATAACCCACTTTAGAATTCTGTACATACTTAAATCACTAGTCCAACCCTCATATAGGCAGTGTTCTTGCTCTGATAGCTCTCTTCACTAAATTCTCTGCACTAAATGATTGCTTTCAGAGGATATGTTGGAAGGATAAAGTTATACTGAAGCAGTTTCATTTTAAAACATTTGTATTGCTCTGGCTATTTCAGATGTATAGAACCTATACAAATCCAAGGGAACATTCCACTTCTGCTTTGATGTGTTTTTACTTTGAACAAGCTCAATCTGCTCTCAAGCAATTTATTTACTTCAACATCTTGTGCAGCTGATCAGCTTGCTTGACTGACCTTGTTAAACCAGATGATGGAACACAGCAATGAAATAACAAGAATTGTGAAATTAATGAACAGAAAAACCCCAGAAGGACAAAGACAGGGACAGAGGTAGAGGGAGGGAGGGAGAGAGAGAGAGAGAGAGAGAGAGAGAGAGAGAGAGAGAGAGAGAGAGAGACAGATTGACAAATAAAAGACACAAAGAAAAACAGAAAAGGAGAGCAAGGAATAGAAAAGAGAGAAAAAGAGAGTGAATGATAGCTGGAGAGAAGGACAAGGGACACAGTAGAGCTGTGAGAAAAAAAGAGAGACAGAGAAAACAGGAAAAGAGAGCAAGGAATAGAAAAGAGAGAAAAAGAGAGTGAATGACAGCCGGAGAGAAGGGCAAGGGACACAGTAGAGCTGAGAGGTCAAAGGTCGGTACTCACGGATCGGCAGGGTCTGGAAGGTCTCCGTGCGGCTGTACTCCCCCTGGCCCTTGCCATTGACCGCTGCCACGCGCACCTCATAGGTGGTGTTGGGCTCCAGGTTACTGAGCACCACTGTGGCTAAGGGAGATGGGTGAGAGGGGGAGGGGTGGTGACAGACAGATAAAAAGGTTCTCAGCACTTAGGAAACACACAAACACACAAGCATACACACACAAGCACACACACACACACACACACACACACACACACACACACACAAGCGCACACAAGCATACACACACACACAAGCATACACACACACACACAGACACAAGCACACACAAGCATACATAGACACACAGACACAAGCGCACACAGGCACACGCATACAAACACACAAGTGCACATAAGCACATGCAATTATACACACACACAGACACAAGTGCACACAAGCATACGCACACACACACACACACACACACAAGCACATACAAGTGTACACACACAGACACAAGTGCACGCAACAACAAACATGACTCCCTTACACAATCACTGCACAAAACGTTCACCCAAGAATTCAAAGGTACCTACATAGCTTACTGTTGCTTAGCTACTGCTAAAATCAATGATAACACTTTACTTGACAGGTGAGTTCATAACACAGTCATAGCAGCTGTCATAAACTGCACATAAAACATTCATAACTGTTTCATGACACATGACTTAACATTAATGCCAAACCTTTCATGAAGGTGGAAGACAGAACGACAACAACTTGCCAAAATAAAAATCCAATAATTGCAAAGCAAGCAGCATTGCCTATTACCTGATCACAACACATCTGAATCAATGGGATAGTCTAGTGCCAAGGAGTTCATGACAGTTGCTATGAATGTGTTATAAACTTACCCATCAAGTAAAGTGTTACCAAATCGATTAATTTATTCTCCTTGACCCTAAGACTCTTGACACTGAGAGTTGCCTGAAGTAGGCCCAGTGGCCACCATGTTTGCTAAGTATAGACACCTCATACTTGGTATGTTTTTGCAGTAAATGACTTTTCAACAGCAACTGTCAAATGTAACTGACATCTGGGTAAATCACCCCGTATGTCACAACATCTCAGTCAACTCCCATGGCAATACATCACATTTAA
>CM059274.1:19456916-19466916 GCA_030347295.1 Setipinna tenuifilis | reverse complement strand
CTGTATTTCTGATCAAGACCTCGCCTCCAAGCCCAGCTCTCTCTCTCATGTCATGTTGCTTAAACATTTTCCCTCAAGTCAGAAAACTGCATTTAGATGAAAATCTTAAACCATCCGATCCCCAGTGCTCAAAAGATATTAATAAAAGATATTACTTGGAATAATTTACAGAATAAAACATGTTACTTTTAGATGAGTGCTAATTCATAATCTTACTACGGCTCCTCATAGATTTTAATAACAGATAAAAATTGATTTCTAATCGCATGACATATGAGAACTTATTTCTGAGAGCTCAAAGCACATGAGACTGTGTTGCAGTGTAGCATTCCAAATATATCAGGCCTTGGAGATAGATATGCGAAGGTAAAAAGTCATATTACTCTGTGGAGATGAGAGGGGAAAGTAGGGTGAGGTGGGGTAAGGTGGGGTGGGGTGAGGTGCAGTGAGGTGAGGACAGCAATGGGCTGACCTGACCATGAGGTGAGGACAGTGTTCAGCCGAATGGAGCACGTCCTCAGTAAAACCCACCTGCCTGAGCCAAGATAAACTCCTGGTAGCGGGCGCCAATGTTGTTCCGAGCCGTGCAGTTGTAGCGGCCGAAATCCCTCTCTGATAACGGGGTGACCTGGGGGACAGTTGAGGGACAGGGCCAGGAGAGAGAGAGAGAGAAAGAGAGAGAGAGAGAGAGGGAGAGAGAGACAGACAGACAGACAGACAGACAGACAGAAAGAGTGTGTGTGTGAGAGAGAGACAGAGTCAGAGAGAGAGAGAGAGAGACAGACAGACAGACAGGCAGAGAGAGAGTGTGTGTGCATGTAAGAGAGAGAGAGAGAGAGAAAGAGAGAGAGAGAAAGATGGAGAGAGAGATGGAAGTCGTGAGTGTATGGCTGAATGATAAGTTTGCATACTCATGGGACACTCATATTTAGTTTCCAAGTGGCATGGTAGTCTGTTTAATAACATCATATATTGACATATTAACACCTGTGCTTGCTTCACACATTTGGTTCTGGGCAACACTTCAAGTCAGTGTAAAAATTTAACTGGACTATGCATGCTAAGTCAAGTAACATCGACTTGAATATCAATAACCGATATTTAAAAATAACTAGTGGTGGGCAAACTGGCTTCAGAAAGTACAGTCTTGGACCAGATATTATAAATCACCTGATTGTGACTTCATACTTAATACAGCTGATGCCAATAATTAACTCATCTACCTGGCTGAAGAGGTGTTCTAATAAAATAAGCTGAATTAGTGATTAGCTTGAACAAATAAATGGCACTGGATGTTAGCTTGTGAAGCCAGGTTGCATTGTAATTGCTTTTTACATAGCAAAGTATCAGTTTTTTATGAAGCATGTATCCTTAAGACCTTATAAACACATGCAGAATAGGTTATAGTGCCTTTATTAAGCTTAATAATGGTAGACTTTAGTATTTGTAACTATTTTTACATACTCACGTCTACACTCGTAAGGCAGATAAAGCTTTAGAACCAAGAATTAACTGTGTCGCTTGAAGTTGGAATAGGGCTTATGGCATAGCATTATAATGCCTTAGGAGTACAGTCATGGCTGTGTCATGAGTATGTACAAATAGTTTTGAATACTTTATATACTTTATAAATGCATTATAAGCGTTAATGAATGTGTTATAGAGTCTTGTGGATACAAGCTTCATAGAAAGTGTTACCAAAAATGACCTCTGACCTCGAGGAGCGAGCGACCCGGTCCTCTGTGCAGGCGTGTGTTGGCCGTGGCCTCGTTGGAGATGGTGTAGCGCTCACGCCTCCACAGGATGGTGGCAGTAGGGTTAGACATGACCTCACAGCTGATGTTCACCGGGTTGCCCTCCCACGAGTAGAAGATGGTGTGGTTGTTCTGGAACTTTGGGGCATCTGTTGGTGAAACAGTCAAGGACATAGAAATAAGTTTCAGTGGGAACGTACAGTACATTGGTGCTGTCGCATGGGGGTTAAGTTGCAGTGTATGGTCACTGAACCAAGCTTACTATATATACCATGTCTTTAAGGAGTAAAGGTTTGTCATATCTATATGAGTGTTATTTTACACACATCTTATAGTGCTTTCAGATGAAACCATAATAACTGGGAATGCAATGTAGTGTCCTTTGCATACCTTGAGTACACACAAAAAAAGTTAAGGTTTGAGAGCACATTCGTGCTACTTCATGAAAAAAATAAATTTAGAGTTTTTCTTTATTTTCCTAGGTCGCTCATATGACAAGTAAACGTCAAAGTTGATGCCAAACAGAAGAACAACACACACTCTTTTAGTTAAGTTGGAGAGCATATTTGGACTGCTCCCCAAACTCACACTGTGTCCTCACAGCACCTTATCTGGTTCAATCTGCTTCTTGTCTCAACAAATCCTGGCCAGATTCAGTTCTCATTATTAAGCCGCTCCGCTCTCACACGAAGTACTTGGACACCCCCCTTTTAAGCTGCCAAATCAGGTCTGGGCTCCTTCCCAGACAAACCAAACAACCCCCCCCCATCATCTATCCACAGCAGGAACCCTCCGTTAATGAGAAACCCCATTTCATTCCGAAGTCTGCCCTTAATTGGCTTAACGTAAAAGCAGAGAGAAGAGAAGCCGTGGCTTGCCCAATGCCAAGAGATGACTTGACTTGGGCCTCCACATACACACCTACACACACACACACACACTCTCTCTCTCTATTACACACACACACACACACACAAACACGCACACACACACACACGCACGCACACACACACACTCGCACACACACGCACACACACACACATTTACACAAACAAAGAAACAAGCTAAAAGTTTTATCAAGGTGGTCTGTTGGTATGCGGAATCTGTTTGACCATTGTGCAAAACAAAGTGATCTTAGGACCTTAAAACTAAGATTGCTCTATATAGCCTTTTACACCCGGTATTAAAATGTGCTTTGATGGTAATTGGATTGCAATGGGATAGTGGTTGAGCACTAAAAAGATACAGCAAGATGCATTGCCAGTAGATGGTGGTCTGATACACTAAAATAACCTCTGAAGGTGGTCAGCAGTGCAATGTGACTAAACTAAAGATAAGCATAAATGCTACTTTGTTTTTCCACATATAAAAAAACGTTTTTTTTTTTCTGCACAAGTGAAAGGAGGCTATGGTGTGCGGTAGACTGTTGGATTTCAGTGTAAACAGTGGAGACACATACAGTATTAATACCAGGTACAAATGTACTCAGGTTAAAATCTATATACAGGTAAGTGCAAATGGTCACCTTCAGCTCTGCGTTATGTATTTCTATCCATGACTGTAACCATCTGTCAGTAGCACAGAGACCGCATTATAAATACAAAAACTGTACAATATGCTTAGCAAGCAACACTGACAGCAAACTTCTGACCTACTTAAAAAGTGAGGAAATCCACTCTTTCAGGGCATAGAAAGACCATTTATTTTACTTGCAGATGGAATAACGTTTGTGTTGTTTTGGAGACAGTATGTGTTTGTGCTGTATTTGGGATAAGTGAGAGAGAAAGAGAAATGCTTCTTTATGATGATTAATGGCCATAGGATCAGGGGAAGAAATGATGAAAAGAAGCAGATAGAGGCTGAGAGAAAACATGTGATATAGACATAGAATGAGGTGGAAAAAGAAGAAGAAGAAGAAGAAGAAGAAGAAGAAGAAGAAGAAGAAGAAGAAGAAGAAGAAGAAGAAAAAGAAGAAGAAAAAGAAAAAAAACAAATAAAAAAAGAAGAGGAAGAACAAGAAAAAAAAGGAGAAGAAGAAGAGGAAGAACAAGAATAAAAGAGGGAGAAGAAGCAGAGGAAGAAGGTCACTGCCATTTTCCGAGAGTGAATAAAGGAGTTCATTAATTTGCCAGCATCAGCTGGCTGACCCCTCTGCACTGCACTGCACTTAGTCAGAGTGCCCTTTCTGCCTGTCGTCTCTGACCCCTCCCTTCCCTCCCTCCCTCTCATCCTCTGTTCTCTCCGCCTCCCCTTAGCTGTCATACGGCATCGATCTGGAGGGATGGCCATTGGCCAGGTCAAAGACATTGCGGTCAATGATTGGAGGGCTCTGGGGATGATGTCACAATGACATCGTAAAAGAGCGTCCCTTCCCATCGACCTCGACACTTTCTCACACCGTTGCGTCGCCATAATAGATGTTGCTATGCTTTCCAGTGCATGTAAAGAAGGAGGTGTCAGCATTCACAAGGGCTGCAAATCCATCTGGAATGACCGTTATTGTCATTAAACACATATCCATAACGTATCCTTGACCTCTTCTTCTGACTCTTATCTATTGTCCCCAACATTTGTCATAAACGATGTTAAACTCAGCTGACTCAGGTCAAGAGTTGAACATTAACTGCACCGTCACGCCTATAGCACGTTCGATTTAACAGCCAATGGCGACCAATTAAGCGCACGATTGCTTGACACCTGTCTGTGGAATCTGCGATTAAACTGATTCATTCTCTTTGTCTCTGTGACCTTAACAACCTTAACAACTCACCTATGTAGAGGACTTAAAGTGGAGCAACAGTGTCAGAGGTTGCAGTGAGTGTTAGTGTCTGTGTGTGTGTGTGTGTGTGTGTCTGTGTGTGTGTATCAGGGGGTGGGTTGGGTGTGGGGTTATATATCAGGGTTGGCTATTTATCAAACTGCAGTTGTACTGGCCCCCTCCAGGTCCACTTGCTACGGAGAACTGGTCACCTTTGCCATCCACTCTTCCCATGACTTTGGAACCCACACGCTGTTCAAATAGTTCAGTGTTCAAATAGTTCAGTCTAAAAACGCTAAAAGTAACTCAAGCTTTTAATGCTTCTACTTCAGCTTTGTCCACTTTAAAAGAATTACAGGAACCCTTTACAAACAGCACCGGTGAGTCCAGTTCTGCTTTCCGGCCTTCAACAGGGGGTTCCCACTTAAGACCGCTGCATGTAGTTTCAGTGGTGCAGACATGGTATTGGCACTATGGCTGGGCTATTGGCTGATGTTGGCAGGGGTGGATGGTTTACAATCGGGGTGGTGCACTCAAACCCCCACGCCTCCCTGTATCGTGCTTGGCAGGAGAAAGAGTGGGGTGGGAGTGGGGTGGGAGTGGGGTGAGCTGGGGAGGAATGAAGCAGGGGAGAGTTCACATCTGAATGTGACGCCCCCACGCCAGGAAATAAATGAAAGCAATCATGAGAGACGATATCCTTCTTCATTTCCATTACCCTTCCAGCAGGACGTAACGTGGGCTTTTTGTCTGATGTATAACCTTGTTAAAGGGCGGGTGGGTGAGGAAGTACATGCTGATTTTCTTTTGTGTGTGCCACTGTGTGTGTATGAGGATGTGTGTGTGTGTGTGTGTGTGTGTGTGTGTGTGTGTGTGTGTGTGTGTGTGTGTGTGTGTGTGTGTGTGTGTGAGAGAGAGTGTGTGCGTGAGTGTGTCCGTGTGTTTTTGCGTATGTGTGTGTCTGTGCCTCTGTATGTGTGTGTGTGTGTCTGCACCTGCGTGTGTATATCTGTGTGTTTGTGTGTGTGTGTGTGTGTGTGTGTGTGTGTGTGTAAAAAGCTGTAGAGTAGTATGTGGAGAGCAGAAAAATGAAGGAAAGGAAAAGGGTGTGTGTGTGTGTGTGTGTGTGTGTGTGTGTGTGTGTGTGTGTGTGTGTGTGTAGTGGGAGGTAGGGGGCTATGCATGGGATGTTACTCACACTCTATGTCCAGGTACATGCTCTTCTGGTGCGCTCCAATGCGGCTTTGGGCCTCGCAGTCGAAGGTGCCCAAGTCTGTCAGGCGCACGCCAGTGATGGTGAGTGTGGACTTCCCATGGCTGCTCCGCACCTCCACACGGCCATCGGCACTCTACACACACACACACACACACACACACACGCACATGCACACACACACACACACAATCACACAGAACACACAGACATACACATGCATACAGGAACACAACCACAAGGAGAGGTAAGCGAGAAAGTGAGAAAGAGAGAGAAAGAGAGAGAGAAAGAGCGAGAGAGAGACAGACAGACAGACAGGGAGAGAGGGAGAGAAAGAGGGACATGGACAGAAGAGGGTTATATACTGTCAACTTGAGACTCTGGCATAAACACATACCGGTATTACAGTAACATCATGCATCGTATGACCTCCTGGCTACAGATATATGTGGGTGGGACAGGACAAGGGTGGATTTTACTACTTGGATGCACAGATTTGTTGGGCGAGGAAGGGAGATGGCAGATACTGCATGTTTTATAAATCACTGCTGTGTGCAATGTAAAATTTATACAACATATCTCCACGGGCGGCACAGTTTTTAATGGGAGTGCATATACACATGCATAAACTCTCTCTCTCTCTCTCTCTCTCTCCCTCTTGTGCCTTCACACACACACACACACACACACACACACACACACACACACAAGCACACACACACACACGCATGCACCCACACACACAACAACACGCACACATGCACTGCACCACACCATAAGCATACACACACCTACACACACACAAGCACACAAACCACACAAACACACAAACATATTGGGATGGAAGTAGCATAGTCAGGAAAGCCCTTTTCCAAATGATTGCATCTAATAAGCACAGCAAACAAAAGCTTAGTCCACAATCATATTTTCTGCTTTATTGCAGCAAATAAACTTACTTTTACAGCCAACCACACAAGGCCCTCTCTAGAACACACAATAAAGCAATGAAAATTAATCTCTCTTTACTTCTCTTTACATTTCTTTCTTTATCCATCTCTCACTCTCTCTCTCCCCTCTCTCTGTCTTTCTCTCTCTCTCTTGCTCTCTCTCTCTGTCTCTCTCTCTGTCTCTTGCTCTCTCTCTCTCTCACTTTCTCTCTCTCTCTCACTATCTCTCTTTCTCTTTCAAGCTCTTGAGTGCTAGTAATTAATTACAATACTGCATGACGAGAGTTATATTAGGTGAAAGGATGTGAAAACATGTAAACAGATGTAGAAAGTCCTGCTGTTTGCATGTAAGTTAATTATTTAGCGTAAGAGAGCTAGGGAGCAATCCATGTGTGAGCGACTGAGCTAATGAGAAAATGTGTGACTGAGTGAATATGTGAATCAATGAATTCATGAGTGAGTGAGTGAGTGAGTGTGAGACTGATTGTCTGAAATTGTGACCAATTTTGTGAGTAGTATAAAACTAGGCAAATGCCAAGGCATCTGTATCTTTAAATAGTAAAGAATCCTTAAAAGAGAGAAAGAGAGAGAGAGAGAGAGAGATGGATAAAGAAAGAAATGTAAAGAGAGGAAAGGTAGATTAACTTTCATTGCTTTATTGTTACTAACTAACAAACAAACAGACAAACCAACCAACGCTGGCAACAACATAGTCTCCTTGACAGTGCAGTCACCCAAATGGACAATCACTAGTGGCTGACATTCACCAAGGAAAGCATGGACAAACAGCAGCCTAAACCGCTCTGCCTCTATTTCCCAGAAGCCATCATTCTCCTGCACACAATGACCCCCACCCCCCCCCCACCCCCCAGTGCTTTTCCAGCCAAGCAGGCTGTGATGTGATGTGGCCATAGGGGGTGGGGGAGGTGGGGGAGCAGAGCATCATTACCCCACCAACTATGGCAGAGGCTGGCATGGGTTGAATGCTCTCATCAACAGCTACAGGCTTCGCTCCCACTTAGCACACCCAGTAGTCTAATTACTTTGCAAATTCCAGGAAAACCAAGATGGGGCCGCATTGTAGCCTGGAGGGGGCTAATTTCTTTGAGACGCTTGCGTTGTGTTCTGTGTTCTGATGAAACCTGCTGCAATCAGGAGGTGGGGGGGGGGGGCACAGTCATTTCTGATTGAGCGCACATCCTGGCACACCCCCCCGAGTCACGACAGATATCCACTTCCTTGTTGCGCCGTTCAAGTGAATGAGCATTCTTTAACAGAGACAGTGAGGTGGCTGCTGGGCTGCTGTGTTGAGTGATATTTGCCCGGCCAGATGGTACCCAGGAGTTTGATTTGCTTGTGCCCTGGACCAACCTCTGGAACAGATTTTTCTTACTATGAGTTGCCTGAGGCTAACCTTGGACATGTTCACTGGCCCTGATGCGTACCCACCCTCCCCACCACCACCACACACACACACACTCCTACACAAACACACTCACACACACACACACACACACACACACACACACACACACACACACACACCAACTTGCTGCTGTGGCTTGCGGGCTTCACCCACTGTGCTCAGAGTAAGTAATGCACTATGTTTGTTTCCAGCCTGTGAGCACTAGGCATGAGGAAGTGGTGGTGGTAGGCCACACACATACGCATGCACAAAAACACACACACACACATGCGCGCACACTCACACACACACGCACACACACACACATGCATGCACACACACACACACATATACAAACACAAACACAAAAACACACACATACACACAAATACAGACACACACATACAAACACAAACACACACACACACATACACACGCACACACAAACAAACACACACATACACACACACAAACACAGATACACACATACAAACACAAACACGCACGCACACACACCAGCTCACACTCATCACTCTGAGAGCTCACAGGGCCACAGCTAGCTGAGTCAGCTGCCCGCACTGATCATAATGGGCTCTCACCCCCAGCCAACCAACAACAACATCCACAACAAACCACAACAAAAACAACAACACTGGCCCTTTCACTCAATATGGCATGTTTTGCATACTCTTTACTATCTTGCTGAGTCAGAATAATTAGTAACTTTTGGGAACATTTAGGGATTTTTCAGATATACTGTACAGTGTCATACAAAGAGACTGTGTTGACGCATTGTAGTGATTCTTTTTTCAACTTTATTGCTGAACCCTATGTGGTAGTCTGTGAGTTGTTAGGATGAGGATGTGTACACAGCAAAAAAATTGCAGAGAACAAAAAAGTTACATTCGGGAGTGGATTTTAACTCTCAAAGTGTAATTTTAGCATTGCTGGATTTAAATAGTTTTCCAGGGTTGGGGTTATTTCACATTTTGAAAGTGTTCATTTTATTCTGGAGAGTGTAGAATACAGTATGTCACAAAAGTCAGTGTACCCCTCACATTTTTGTACATTTTTTAATTATATCTTTCCATGTGAGAAGTCTGTAGATATAACACTTTGATACAATGTAAAGTAGGTGTAAGCTGTATACTGCCTACTTTACATTGTAAAAGTGTTTAGACTTCTCCCATGGAAAGATATAATAAAAAAGTACAAAAATGTTAGGGGTGTACTCACTTTTGTGACATACTGTATATATAAACCCTCAACAGCGTTAAAATCCACCCTGTGGGTGTTAACCCAACACTGTTTTTTTGTTTTGCTGTGTAGGTAGTTCTGGTTTAACCTGTAGCTGTGTAGCTGTGGGCTATGGGTGGCATGTGATGTGATGTGAGGTATTTTCTGTTTTGTGTTTGTGTATTCTCCTCCTGTGCTACCTTGTCTCCGTTGGAGAAGCTCTGTCCATCACTGGCTCGCCTCCAGGACACCTCCGGCAATGGCTCCCCCTCCGCCGAGCAGGAGATGGACGCCGCGCTGCCCTCCACCGCCGTCACATTACGCAGCTGCGTGATATGAGGCCGCACTACAGACAGGAGGGAGAGGGGGAGAGGGGGAGAGGGGGAGAAAAAGAAAGAGAGTAAGAGAGGGGGAGGGGGGCGGGGGGACAGAGAGAGAGAGAGAGAGAGAGAGAGAATGAGAGAGCGAGAGAGGGAGGGGTGGTAGGGACAGAGAGGGGGGATCAGACAGAAAGAGAGAGAGTGAGAGAGGGGGACAGGGAGGGGGGTAGGGACAGAGAGAGAGAGAGAGAGATAGAGGGGCAGAGAGAGTAAGTGAGAGGAGAGAGAGCGAGAGAGGAAGAGTAAAAGAGAAAGAGGGAGCAAAACAGAGACAGAGAGACAGAGAAAGAGAGAGAGAAAGAGACAG
>CM059274.1:19429416-19454416 GCA_030347295.1 Setipinna tenuifilis | reverse complement strand
TAATTAGATTCAACTGTATTAATTTAAACTGAGTAATATGAATCTGAGAAGTATTGAATTCCCATATGTTATTAAATTCCTGTCATCACACATTTCATCAGACAGGTGTGTGTGTGTGAGGGAGAGAGAGAGTTGTTAAAGTAAGAGTTGTGAAATACAAAGCCGTCACTTCTGAAAAGCATCAGTGTCTGCTTTTGAAAGCCTGAAAAGCAGTTAACTCGTTCTCTCTTTCTCTCTTGTTTTCTCTCTCTCTTTCTCTCTCTCTTTCTTTCTTTCTCTTTCTCTCTCTTCCTCCCTGTGTGTATGTGTGCTGTGTTTGTATACATGTGTATATGCTTGCCTGTGTGTGTGTGTGTGTGTGTGTGCGCGCGTGCACACGTGTGTGTATGTGTGTGTGTGTCCCTGTTATGTGTGCTGAGATAAGATTGATACCTTGGTTTGACTTTTGCCATGACATCTATTCAACAACCTGGAAGTCCACTGACATTTACCTCGAGACCTCCATTCTACCCCGAAATACCCCCCTGCCTCTCTCTAATTAACCTACAGCAAAGTTTACTGTCCAAATAACACAATCATTAAAATACTACTGAAATGTCAAGAAAATGTCTAGACAATCTCTCTCTCTCTCTAGAATAAATAGTCTGAAAGTCCCAGTTTACACAAACTTTACTATCGATTTACTTTGAGAAGTTCATGACAAGTGCATTCTCTGCCATTGTTTACTCGACTTCCTGCTCTGCTGCTACAGTATGAATCTAATCTCTCAGCTGCAAGATGCACTGGCAACCATGACAGAATGATACACTGACACAATGATTACATCTTGATGATATACGATATACAATGACTGTGTTATCAAGATGAATCACATATGGTATCCAGACAATAAGGCTGCTTTGAAGAAGTTGGAGGGCTGAACTTCTTTAAGTTTTAAATTCACCACACGAGTGTGACTGAAAGAAATAACTTAACTCAAATTTATCATCTGTAATTACAGAAATACAAAACAATTATAATTGTATTATACTGTACTGTATAGTGGGCAATATGAAGTGAAATTCTGGGCTAATGCCTCCAATGACTATGAATGCAATAATGAAATAGATATATTAATACAACAAAATACATACAAATAAAATTTTAAAATGGATTTTCATATACAAGAATTATATATCGTGGTCCGCATTCAAGATGTGGATAGATTAACGATAAACTTCTACCCAGCAACCCTCATGCTGACTCAAAACGTCACTATCTACTCTTCAAACTAAACTACTGGACACACTGACCATGCTCACAGGGGAGCTGTACTGTACTAATGTTCCTTCCATTCTCAAATTAGAGTGCAATCTTGTAAAAACATTTACAAACGCACGCAAGCAAAGCCTTTTCCTGTCAAACCAACAGGCTAGCTGTAGTGCTGCTGTGCACTTTTGTTTTGTTTTGTTTTGTTTTTTTAAACGCAACACTGTTTGCTCCCACGTTGAGATTTGCAGAATGGTAGTGATTGAAACCCAAGTGTGGCTGCTGCCACATTCATGTTTTATGAAATAGAATAGGTTTGTTTTCCTGATGCACAATAAAGACCATTAGAGTGAAGCAGCATAATTTCCCCCCAGCTGATGGATAACAACATTTACACACACACACACACACACACACACGCACACACACATGCACGCCCGCACCCATGCACAAACACACACACAGACACACAAATCGAGAGAGAGAGAGAGTGAGAGAGAGAGAGAGAGAGAGAGAGAGAGAGAAAGAGGAATAGAGAAATACAGAAATAAAGAGAGTGAGAGAGGAGAGAGGGGAGAGAACAGGAAAAGAGGGAAACCACTGTGTATTTTTTCTTGAATCAAACTGTGAGCCTCGGCTGGCAGTGTGAGCACAACTGAGTTACAACCTAAGTCCCTCGACAAAAAGTTCTGTCCAATAAAGCTTCATAAAAATGTGCATTTGGAAGAAGAACCAGAGGCAGGCCATGGAAAATGTCCTCATGACTGAGGAATAAATCTCCATACATTCTCTCTCTCTCTCTATCTGTCCATGTCCCTCTCTCTTTCTCTCTCTCTGCACAGCCCAGTGCGGCATCAGAATAATCATAGAAACAAATATGCAGAGGCCAGCAGCAGAAAAAAAAAACATAAATTGAATTTTCTTTCATGAAATATCTCTTTCATTCTCTCTTTCTCTCCCTGTTGTCTTTGCTCTCAAATGTATTCTGTCTCACCACCTCCTTCTCTCTCTTTCTCTTTCTCAACCCCCCCCCCTTCTCCCCTCCTTCAAAATATCAGTTTCACAAGGTCAGAAGAATAGGTGGCTCTAGGCTGTGTAACTCAGAGAAAACTGAAAGTGATGCTTGCTATCGTTTTTTTGTTTTGTTTTAAACAGCCTTGCTCCTTCCAATCCAAATAACCGTAAGCACTATGTCCAACCCCATCATCAGTACAATGACATGCCTTCGTGAAATAGATCAGCGAAGAAAAAACAGAAAGAATAAAAAAAATAAAATTCTTTGACATGGGCCACAGATTTTGCTTTGTTGAGGCAGAGGCTGCGCATACAGTACAACAGGATGAGGGCAGGCCATATATATCTCTGTGTATTTCTGTTTTGTCTGTACTGTATTGTGATGTGTCTACTGTCTATCCTGCCATCTGTTGTAGCACTACAGTATATGTGTTTATGAGACATGCAATGCTGGGCCACCTGGTATTTCCCCCCGGTGGGAAAACAAAGTTTACCTTGACCTTGACCATACATCTTGCTTCGCTGTCATAACACAGAGCAGTGGTCTTAAAATACACTACTGAATCTTAACATAAAAACAGGTGTTGTTTTAAAAATACAGATTCTGGCGTCATCTTAAAAAATCACTTTCAGTGGTGCCATTGTCATGAGTCAGTAAGACCATATGTTCAAAACACACCAATTTTTAACCTGTAATTCAGTTCCAGCTTTGATATTGTTGGACTTTTTTTTTAGGTATTTGTAGACCACAACTCTTACCTACTGTTTTAGCAACAAACTAAAAATAACTCTTGGTCTTCCTCTGGGTGTTTACCCATCTTTAAATATGTACAATGATAAACAATAGATCTCAGGCCAGGAGGTATCCAGAAAGTGGGTTTAGTCATCTACATGTACCTGGGTATGATAACTCAGCACAAGTGGGAAATATGTGAGAATGGGAGTAGCCTTATGGCTTTATTCTCCTTTATTCTCCTAAAACAACAGAAAGCGGCCTCTTCTATCAGGATGATGGCCACTTATTTTGAGTTAACCGGTCAGGGGGGAAGTCACTAAAACACATATGTTGCAATACCCCCCAAGGAAGAGCACCCTTGTCTTTCTTAATTGCCCCATCCTTCCTTCCTTCAGGAGCTACTAAACCTGTTGCGTCACCTTTCTTTGCCGTGTGTTAAATAACCACCCTGATCAGCCATCCACCTCTCTGCTAATGGCCTCATCATACTTAATAGGGCATGTGAGTATGTCAATTGCCTGCTCAATGACCGTCTCCTGCTCCTAAGTCTTCGCAGGAAAGTCTCAGACAATCGTGCCCTAATGGTAAGAACACTTGTGATAATTACACCCTGATTACTGACACTTGGATACCCTCCAAAGCCACCTTGAGTGGAAGACACTGCTTATCTAGTGTCACCACCATACGTCTTCATGTGAAGAGTGTGAAGTCACAGTTGGGGATGTGTGTTGGAGGTTTTTTTTTTTTTGGGTCCCCTGGTTTGAACATTTTAATAAATAATCCAAACTGAACACACCAAGGTGTCTTTCGATTTGCAAGTGTGAAACTGATCTCTTTAAACACTGTGAAAGATGTTTTTTTTAAATGTAAAGCTATGCCAGAAAGACTCGTAATACCTTTTTAATTAATTTTCTGATACAGTCTTATGCCAGGGTAGACAGAGTTTTACTAGAAAGGCTAGTTGCCCCTGGGGGCAAACAAGTATAGTTGTTTACATCATATCACCCTGGAGACAGTAAAGACTACTTTAACCTTGATCTCGTGCATTCAATTATTTATATTTGCCAATAAAAACCTGAAGCAAGTTTTACCAGAAAGACGCATGGACACTGCTGCCTTCTGTTACTATCCTATAGGCTGCTTACATCTGATTTTTTCAGCAATCGATCTTACAGTACACTGTTCTGTGGTACGCTCTGCACACCAACTGTGATGCCCCCCACCCCCCAGTCCATCCCACCACCACCAGTTGGTGCCGGCCTTGCTGGGGGCTTGCTCTTCGCTGCTGCCTTTTTGGCAGGATTGGCAAGATGGCAGCATGTGAGATTTTCTGTTCCAAGATTGTGGTCAGGGACCTGTGCCAAGGACTTTTTCTCTGATCCAGAGTTTGTTAGTTTTAAATTGTTTCCTTTTTTGATTGCACAGTGTATTAAGGATTAAATTGTCAAACCAATGCCTTCCTCACAAGTCTTTCTGGTAGAACAAAAACATGACCCCCAAGAGCAGCCATTTTAAAGGCAGTTTTTAGTTGACTTTGTGCTTGCAGTGTCCAGACCAACAAGCCTTGGCATGGACAGAGAGCAGATATGTTTCACCACTGACCTTGAAAGGGTGACTGCTGTCTCAGTGACTATAAATTAAGGCCTTAGGCTGTGCTCACAGAGCCTTTTTGGAGGCTGCCATTGTCCTTTTTACATCATGACCTTATGGGGTACATTTGGAAAAAAAGTCTTCGAGGCTTTTAAACACTAGCAGCTGCTTTGTTTTTTTTAATGTTTTTTTCTTTATGTTTTCTGGAAGCTGCAGACCAATTTCAAGGAGTATAGTGAGACCTGACGCTTACCATAACAACAAGAAAACTTGTCCTGTCTGTTGTATCTGTATGTTTTCTCTCTCTTTCTGTTTATTTTAGATTATATTTTCTTTTCAAAACACTTGGGAAGCAAACTTCACTTGCATTATAGATATATATATATTTTTTTTTTACCAGTTATGTACTGTCAGTGTTAGCTAGCCTATCTGCTACTCGCATTATAAATAACAACAGTTATAGCTAGCAAGAACCGAAGTTCTTAACTGCTTTTTGGAGAACAAATAATGCCAGCTTTTTGCTTGATCTGAAAAACAAAAACTCTGCTCAACCTCTCTTGTCACAGTCAGCAGCTGTGGAAAGTTTACCCCCAGCTAGGAGGAGTTTAAAGCTGACCCAAAAATCCAGGCACCACTTGAAGCTGGTAGATAAAGTAAAATCAGCATGCTTTCTGGTTGAAGGAAGATAACTACGGGACATGAACAAGATATCAGCATGTCACAATGTTTCTTTGTGTGTGTGTGTGCGTGTGTGTGCATGTGTGTGCTTACGTGTGAATGTGTACAGTATGTGTGTGTATGTGTATGTTTGTGTATGTGTGTGTGTATGTGTATGTGTATGTATGTATGAGTGAATGTGTGAGTGTATGTGTATATGTGGGTGTTGTGTGTTCTAGTTTTGTGTGTGTGTGTGTGTGTGTGTGCGTGTGCGTGCACCCATGCATGTATATGTGTATGTGCATGTGTATGTGTATGTGTATGTGTATGTGTATGTGTATGTTTGTATGTATGTATGTATGTATGTATGTATGTATGTATGTATGTATGTATGTATGTATGTGTGGGTGCATGTACAATATGTGTCTGTGTACTTGTGTAGTCTCACCAAAGACTTTGAGGGCCAGCTCGCTCTCTAGGACGCCGGCCTTGTTGGTGGCACGGCAGGTGTAAGGGCCACCGTCCCCCTGTCCCACACTCCGCACCGTCAGCATGCTGCGGCCGCCCTCCAGAGAGCTCAGCACGTGCTGCTCGGACCCCTCGATCTGCTGCCCTTTCCTGACAGGGGAGAAAGAAGAAGGAGAGAGAAATAAAATAAGAGAGGTAGTTCAGAGAGGGGAAGAACAAATGCTATTACAGAGAGAGAGGAAGCGAGAGAATGGAGAGAGAGCGAGCGAGAGAGAGAGAGAGAGAGAGAGAGAGAGAAAGAGAGAGAGAGAGAGAGAGAAGGCAATTGTAAGTAGGAGAAAATAAAGAGTAGAGCTATGAGAGAAGGAGGAGGAGATGATAAGAGAGAATAACTGAACGAGAAGAGAAGGAGGAAGAAAAGGGCTATTGAGCAAGAGAGAGAAATGACAGTAATATAAAAGATAAAAATGAAGAAGAGAGAGGGAAGAATACAAAAGAAGTGAAGCAAAATAGACAGAGTTATGGGGCTGAGAATAACTGAGACAGTGAGAAAATGAAACAGTCTGGTGATGGATGCTTTAAAGTTTTACTTAGATGCTGTGTTTATATATATATATACACAGATTTAGTCATCACACAGCACAAGTGACAGATGTGTAACATATTTCTTACATACTTTCAATACACTGTACACTCATTCATCAACTCCTTACACAGACACCCACACCAAACATACATCTAGACCCAGCCACAAACACCCACCCACACACCTACCCACACACACACACACACACACACACACACACACACACACACACACACACACACACACACACACACATAGGCTAGTGCGCACAGAGACATGGCAAGGCAAGGCAAGGCTCGGGGCTCTGGTAATAACCCAGCCATGCGAGGCTGCTCAAAATAACCCAGGCCATCACATCAGCCAAAGTCAACAAGATATTGCAGGGAGTTTGTTTGGGAGGCTTTGCTTTCAGACAGCACACACAATACCAGCACAACAACCACAACAACAATGGTTGCCCCAGTGATGGCTTGGGAGGATGAAACGCCCTTTCGGGAGAAATAAGTTGAGAGTGTTTTTTTTTTTCCTTTAACAGAGAAACGACAGCCAGTAATTGGAAAGTGGTGAAAGCACAAAGAGTTAGTAAACTCTAATGACAAGGGCTGTTGGTAACAAAAAGACCTAAACCGTAAAAGCAGTCTTTATATTGTGTTTGTGGCTGTAGCAGTTTGACACTGAATAATTATTGCTACTACTATATTGATTGGTAGAAAGAGCTTGGAGAATACATGATAAAGTCGACAGTCAACCTTACTTCCCATCAGTAATGCAACCTACTCAAACTTAGTCTCTTTGAGGCTTGAAGGCTATTTCAGTGTCTGCATCCTCATCAACAACTCGCTCTCTGTCATTCCATCAGCATCAGTTTATCTGCTTTACATAACATGCATAACATTTCATGGTATTCCATCTCCATCATTTAAAGCTGTCTGAATTAAAAGTGTGTGCTATCAATCTTACTCATTTCTCAGCAGCTGCAAAAAAAGACACTTTTTAGATGCATGTCCAAGTGGATGAGTAAAGAACAAACATTTATATCTGCCCCCAAACCCCCCTCCCCCCAGTACAGTGTGTGCAGGATGGCAGCTATGTTTTCAAGTTATTCTGTGTGTGTGTGTGTGTGTGTGTCTGTGTGTGCATGCATCTATGCAGTGCTTATGGACCATCCATACAGCCAAGTGACTTTTGGGTGTAAGGCTTATGAGAGAGATGACAGAAAGAGCTGAACCATCTATTATTAACACTGTGCGATAATAAAGCAGGCAATTTGAGACAATTGTTATATAATGTATACATATTATAGACTGGAGTGCATCAAAGACATACTGTACCTTTTTCCTGTGCCAAGCAAAAAATGGCAAACTACACATTTTCATTATGACAAAAGGAAAAGCTAACACCACAAGAAAAACAAGAACAGCAGCAACAGCAGCAACAGCAGCAGCAGCGACAACAGCAACAGTAACAGCATCAACAACACAAACGGCAATAACAAACAGAAGTTAAAATCAGCGGCAGGGTGTGGAGCTGAAAAAGAACCAGAGCAGACTGCAGCATGGCCATTTTCCCACAAACAGACAGCAAGCCAGCAGCACCCTGGACCTGCACCCATCAAAGGATCAAACACAAGCCAGAACACATGTTCCTCTCAGAGTCTCAGCGTGGGTCGGATCTGGACCCGAGACCCAAGACCTGACACGACCCGGCCTGGAGCTAAGCCCCCGGGGAGAGGCAGGCCTGGGCCCGCACAGCTGTGGGATCACACACTCCGCTGGAAAAAAATTACACTCCCAACCTTTCTCCAAAAGAAACACTATTTCAGAGGAAGATTGTTTTGTGTGTGTTTATGAGTGTAAGTGTGTGTGTGTGTGTGTGTGTGTGAGTCTAAGTGTGTGTGTGTGTGTGTGTGTTGTGTGTGTATGTGTGTGTGCGTGTGCGTGTAAGTGTGTGTGTGTGTGTGTGTGTGCATGTGTGTGTGTGTGTGTGTGTATGTGTGTCCGTCTGTGTGTGAATGTGTGTGTTTTTTTTTCCTTATGTAAAGAGTGAAGACAAAGAGACCATGGCCAGATTCGATGTGCCATTACAAACCTAAAACAGAGTTCTCAGCAGAAGAGGATTAAAAGATCCCCCTTTACTTCTACAGGTCATGGAGGGCTGATGGGAACTCTGCTGGCACTCATAAGATGGACAAGAGTGCACTGTAGGGCAAAGATGTTTATTCAACACTCCAGAGTGGATCAAAGAGAAGAGTGGGCAGCTGGAAGTAAGTCTCAAGTGTAACTGGTCTGACCGAGGCTGGGTTTTAAAAAGAACAGAGTTCCCACAGTGGCTGGTCCTGTGCCAACACCTGTGTGTGTGTGTGTGTGTGTGTGTGTGTGTGTGTGTGTGTGTGTGTGTGTGTGTGTGTGTGTGCATGCGGTCATGTGTTTTTGTGTGTGTGTGTGTGTGTGTGTGTGTGTGTGTGTGTGTTCATGTGTGTTAGTGTGTCTGTGCTGAGGAGAGATGGCATTGTTGGGGAGGGAAGGGGTGGGGGGATTGCAGTGTAGACACTTCTGTTTTCAAACCCAGTTTTACAGAGGGAGAATTTCAGGACCACGGACAGCAGAACACGTTCAGCTTCTGGGGTTCAGCACCTTCCTGTCACTGCCAAAAGCCGCAAGCTTCATCGAGGCAGCAACATTTGCTCAGTTTGACCCATTAATGCCACTGGTCCCCCCCGTTTCCTATGTATCCCAAAACCTTAATTAAAGCTGACGTGGCACAACAATTTTTTATAACATCACAATTAATTACACATATTTTCCAAGACTAAGAAAGAACAAAAACATAGGTCTCCTGAGTGTTTCTAACTTTTTTTTTACCAGCCAAGCGCAGTCAACAAACAGTTACAAGTTATATTACAAACACTCTTTTGCATAATTTGACTTCAGCATAAGTCACTCCAAAGGCAGTAGCGGAAGCAAAGAGGGGGTGTGTGTGTCCAGCACCCTGGACAGCAGCCCAATCAAATCTCAGAGTTCAGCACCTCACACTGCTGTCTTGGCAAGAGCAGTAGGCTTCATCAAGGTGACTGCAGCAAGCTTTAATTAGGAACTTATGCCACTCGATGCCATTGATCACTCTTGCACTCAGCTCTCACTGAGGCAACACACACACACACACACACACACACACACACACACACACACACACACACACACTTGCCGTCTGCAGTTAAAAACTTCTTAATAACTGATGCAATATTTTTTTTTTTTTCAAGCATCAGATTTAAAATCATCTTTTTTTTTCTTTGTCAAGATTTCAAGGACTAGACAGCTTTATGTGTAACACTAAATTGTCAACAAATTTTCATATCCTGCAAATCAATCAGTATGCTCTAAATTTAGCTTTGTATTGAATAAACCGTCAACAAACTTTAAACTCACCTCACCTTAACTTTGACCCCAAGTATTAGCCAATTTATAAGCCTCACTGTTATAGCAAAGTTTATTACATGTTTATGGATCAGATAAATTGTGTATTGTGTAATTGTGTTAAGTGTATCAGCATGCATGCACACAAACACACATACACATACACACACACACACAAACAGAGAGAGAGGGAGGGAGAGAGAGAGAGAGAGAGAGAGAGAGAGAGAGAGAGAGAGAGAGAGAGAAAGAGATAGAGAACTGTGGTCGTGGTATGATGTACCTGTGCCAGGTGACCTCAGGGTCAGGTGAGCCAGAGGTGATGCAGGTGAAGGTGACGGACTGGTCAGCGTCCGCAGTGGCGTTGAAGGACTGCTGTGGCACAGACAGAACCGGAGGGACTGTAGAGACAAACACACACAGCAGAGTCCCACTGAGCATCATGTTCACACAAAACCCTCGTTTGGCAGGGCTTATATTAGGGGATACGATTTGTGCACATATGGTACACAGGCATAAATACATACACACACACACACACACACACACACACACACACACACACACACACATAGACATGCACACACACTTCCCAACACACATACACCCACACACATTTCCCAACAACTGTGTTGCCTTTCAATTAGCAAGAGGATAGTGGATATTTTTAAACAGCGCTGTGAAAAGCTATGCCAAGAACAACATCCGGAGTCAGCCACTCTTTACCCTTGTTTTATTGCTGCGGTGCTTTAGGGATTCCGTGCAGGATAATTAGTGAAGCAATTTATTTCCAAAATGTATGAGACATTACCACAAATTACAAACTACAAAGAAACAGTTGACACAATATGGTAATACTCTGAATCAGGTCTGACGATTCTCTCTCCATTTTTTTTGGCTCGAGTCCCTTAAAATATTTTTATCCTGCTAATTTACAGAGGAGACAATACAGAAGCACATCCATTTTCATGTGTTTGTTTAGGAACCGGAATAGTCTCTCTGCTCCACAAACACACACACATACACACACACACACACACACACACACACGCACACACAAACCAGAGCTGCTTCTATTTGGCATTACCTAAACAGGTAAAAACCAACACAGGGATTCTCATCATATTTACAAGAGCCACAAATGCCAGGCGATGCAAAAATTATAGGCTGCACATTATTGTACTAAATAGATGACTAGCTAACAAAACAAATAACAACAATAGCCACAAAACCCTTTTAAGGCAGACAGAAAAGAAACTTGAGCATCAAGAAGATGACAAATGGCAGGGAAAGGGCCTGTAAAAGAAGTGCCTGTAAATGGCTGTTTTGAATAATAGCTTTTGGTCTCACCCCAGTGTTCAATATATCTGGGTAAACAAGGCAGTACAAGCACACACACACACACACACACACACACACACACACACACACACACACACACATAGAGACACACAGACACAAAGACACACTCACTCACTCACACACACACACACACACACACACACACACACACAGGAATATTTGAAAAGCTATACACCTCTTTGTTTACAGCAGATACAAAAAGAGCATAAATTTGTTTTTTGATCGGTTTACTGGGCGTGAGTTGCATGTTTGAAATAAAATGGCCCTAAACAGCCACAGATCTAACAGATGTATTGAAATGAAGATGCCGCAATAGACATACAGTAGGTGTAGTAATAAATATTGTGGGTTTCTTACTTGTCCCTCTCTCATTGTCATAGTTGCTACTCGATGTCAATGACTGTTAAATATTGACCTGGACAAAGCCGTTCTTTACAATGATTGTTCCAAACATTGAGTAGTGGTGGTTAAAGGTCGAAAACACCCAAATGTGGTCATTATCACAGCTGCACAGACGGACAGGAAACCCACCCCTCTATTCCCCACCACCCACACACAGACACAGACACAGACACATACACTTGCAAACACACAGACACACAGACACACACAAAACACACACACGCACACACACGCACGCGCACACACACACACACACACACACACACACACACACACACACACACACACACACACACACACACACACACACACACACACAGATAGATATTTTCTTTCTCTCTCTCTCTCTCTCTCTCTCTCTCTCTCTCTCACACACACACACACACACACACACACACACACACCATAACAATAGGGATAAGTGGAGGCTGAAATGAAGCACCCTCAACAGTGAGATCAGAGGGGGAGGGGGGGTGGGCGGCACCCCCGGGCCCCTCACCCCTCCATCATGATTAGCATTGATTCTCCAGCCAATCGATGACAACACGCTTAAGTCCCTTATCCAATCCCTGCCACTCGGCCCGTCAGGCACAGGGCAGCCCGCAGATCTCTGGGTGCTGAGATGACACACCAATGAACATAAAGACATCAAAGCAACCACTCAGCAACATGCATAAGGGGCTGACCAACAGACCAGAAAGAACCAGAGAGAGCAACATGGGAGAGAGGGGGGATAAAGGGAGAGAGAGGGTGAGTGGGGGTGAGAGAGGGAGAGAAAAAGACAGAGAGAGAGAGAGACAGAGGCAGAAGGAGAAAGAGAGAGAGAGGGAGAGGGAGAAAAAGACATTAATAGTACAACAAAGGGAAAGAGAGAGGGAATGGAAAGAGAGGGGTTATGCATTCAATGCTGCCAAAGTATAAAGAACAAAGAGGAAGAAATGCAGACAGTCCTCCAAAGAGTATAGAAACTGAAACGTGTGTATGGAAACTGACAGACGAGTATTGCACAATTACACAGGTAATGCAAGAACGTCACAGCTTTGAACAAAAATCTACATGCAATCACACACACACACACACACACACACACACACACACACACACACACACACACACACACACACACATGTGCACGCATGCACACACACATAGATACATACAAGGAAGCAAGCAAGAAAGACAGAAAGAATGAATGAAAGAAAGAAAGACCATGAGAGACTAGAGAGAAGTGAGAGATAACTAGAGAGAAAAGAGAAAACTAAAATTCTTTCTCTAAAACTCTGTCCTTGCTTTGCCTCCTCCCCCCATCTGCTCCCAGCTCTGCCTCCTCCCCTCATCCGCCCCTCTCAGTGCTGCCTCATCTGCCCCTCTCAGCCTTTTAATAAGTAACTCACCCGCCTGCAGCAATCTGCACCAGCCTCATGACTACTCAAACCACACACACACACACACACACACACACACACACACACACACACACACACACACACACACACATATGCGAACACACACACACACACACAGGCGCATGCACACACACAGGCGCATGCACTCACGCACAGACACACACACAGACACGCATGCACACGCACACACACACACACATGCACACAGGCGCACACACACACACACACACACACACACACACACACACACACACACACACACACACACACGTCTATTCACATCATAGTCTTTTCATCACAGGGCACATATGACTACCTAATTAAATCTAACAAACTAACTGTTGTTGTTTTAGTTGTCTTTTTTCTAGGATTTTATTACAGCATTTTATTGTCATTTTCTTTCATTTTGTTTTGAATGATTTCATTTGATTTTCTTATTACCTTTCTTTCAATATATCTGCCGCCATGTGTAGTCTCAGCCTCGCCATATTTTATTCTTACTTATTTGTGTTGTATCTCCACTTAATCCCAGGTTAATTGCAATTCTTTAGTTAGTTTTTTTCTTCTGTTTTCAAATTCTGTGTTTTGTATTTGTTTTCCTCACTGGTAAAAATGCTGTGGGTGTACTCCTTCTGTTTTTACATAAATGTGGTAGGTAAATAAAATGACTTGATTAAACTCTATGCCATGAGAGAACTGTTTACACTAAAAATATTTCAGAACAAGTGTGTACTGTAGGCTGTGTGGTTGAGGGTAGAATGAAGAAGCAGAATGAGTATTTCATGAACAAGCATAATAAGTTGAACTAGGCATATCATATACCAGGGCTGCAAAACATCATGGAGAGAGTGAAAGGGACTTTGACAACCGGCTTGATCAAGAGTATTTGTAAAAAAACAAGCTACACTTTTTCAGCTGAGACATCAACCATGATACAATAATGAGGCCTCAAACTGAAAGAGCCGAGTTGTTTGGGTAAAAAAGATCGGTGAAGGACCAAGCTCCAAAAGCTGAACACAGCCTCCAACATTTCATGTTCAGTGATGGGTCATGGTCTATGACTTGGGCTGAAAAGGCTTCATCCAAGGACGTACAAACCAGACCATACAGATCTCTCTGTCTCTGTGCTGTTTAAGAGTGCAGCACAGATGCAACAGCTGCATCAGTAGGTCTGATTTGTCCCTTTCATCTGAATTCTGTACTGTAAGACAAATATCTTCAAACAATTAGAAAAAGAATGTATCATGTTAATCCCTGTTTGACACAAGAAAATAACCATATTGTTTGCAGAGAAAACAACAAACACAGCAATGACAACATTGAAATTGGAAGCATCAAAATTGATTTTTTTTTATTCCGCAAATCTGGAAACAAAATCTCTTGCTTTGTCGGGGATGCATTTGCATGTATTTGCACAAATACTTGTGGCACTTGTGGTACATTGCATATACTTCTCCATGTAACACATGACAGATATTCAACTGCATGTGACCAATGCGAGTTTCTTGTGATGGAGAACTTAATGTCGGTCATCCCACGGGCCAAGAACAGATGGACGGTGGCGTCGTGCCACTCTCTGACTACCGCAGATTGCTCTTGGCAGACTTGCATACACGAACACACACAGACACACGCGGACACACACACACATACACACACGCACACACACACACACCCACCCACACACACACACCCACACACACACATACACACACACATACGCACATACACACACACACACACTCGCACACACACACGCACTCACAGGTCATTCTCTGCCCGCTGCAGACTGCTCTCGGCATGTTGATTGGGATAATGGGACAGCTCGTAGAGAAAAGTTATTGGACGCTCCCCAGAACCTTATGTGGTGATGGAAAATTTAATGCACCGCGTCTGTCTGTTATGATCCCTTAAGACACCCACATACATACATATGCACAGGCACTCACATAATCTTCAAACACACTCTCTCTCACACACACACACACACACACACACAGACACATACACGTGTCGGCCAGCGGGCATACAGGGATAGATCCCAGTGGTGTGTCAGGTCTGTGGCCTGATGGAGTGCTGTGTATGTGTGTATGTGTGTATGAAGTTTTTACTGGCTCTATCTGCGTCACTACTGACCCTGGGGCTGATGCTAGCAGATCAGTCACTCCGATCCCAGATGGCCTCACACTGACACACAAACATATATGCACACACACCCTCACACACACACACACACACACAGACACACACACACATGCCCATATGGACACATACATGCACGCAAGCAAGCATGTATGCACCCACACACATACACACACATTCAAGCATGCGCACACTCACACATGCGTGTGCACACACACGCATACACGTGCACACACACACACACACACACACACACACACACACACACACATACACACACACACACACACACACATAGTCACACACATACACACACATACACACACACACATGCTTGTACATAAATGCTATTATCCCGTGTCAGGAAGCTGCAGTGCCATTCCACTAAGCTCCCTTAAGTAGCTTCCATGTTCGCACCACTCTGCAATCTTATTCATTTCCCTCATGCGTACACACACACACACACACACACACACACACACACACGCACACACGCACACACTCACACTCACACACACACACACTCACACTCACTCACTCACATGCCCAGTCACGCCTCTAAAGTAAATGAAGCCAACTGAACACCTCGCAAAAAAAAAGTGCCCGCCATTTTTTTTTCTCCTCTTTTCCTTTTTTTTCCCCCGTCTTCCCCATATCAGAGCGCAGTGAGTCAGATAGCCTTAAGGCCTCATGCTAATTGAAATACGCCATCACCAAAATAACTCTTTAGGATTGCACCCGCAGAAAGCATCAGGAATCAGGACCCGCTGAACGCTTCTAAAATGGGTTTAGGATGCGAGGATCGAGTGCTGGAAATAAAGGTATTATTCCGCTTAATCACGGATAGAAAAGCTGACTCATTGAGCTATTGAGTCGAATACACCACTGAGCTGAGCAAACAAGAGGGAGCGCCTTGTGGCAACGAAACCTGCTCCTGCTTGCTCTATGAGTTGGACTTAGAAAGAAAGTCAACACAAGCACTCATCTGACTGAATCAATGAAAGCATTAAAGTCAATCACGTACAGCTGCCTGGCTTCCAAAGTGAAGTAAGTACCAAACCAGAGTGGGTGCTTAAAACATAGTCAGTGTTTGGCTGCTGAGGCTTTCTATGTTGAGCTCATTTGGGAACACAGGCCTCCATGTAAGGGGAAACTACCTGTGGAACCCCTTAAAAAAACAAGGCTGCTTAATAAGCAATATGGTGTGTTTGATAAATATCTAATGTTTTTTATATTGGTTTTATATCTGCTGTCTACTCTCGGATGTGCGTGTGTGTGTGTGTGTGTGTGTGTGTGTGTGTGTGTGTGTATGCGTGAGTATCGGTGTGTCAATCCGTCTGTGTTTTTGTCCACAAAATTGCATGCCTCTGTGTATTTGTGTATGTGTGTGTGTGTGTGTGTGTCTGTGTACTCCCAAAAGAAAGGAAGCCATTTTGTGGACAATTTCTATCGACTCTTGTTCACATTTTCTCACAGTGTGAAAGAGCTAATGTTCCTTCTTCTTTCTCTCACTCTCACTCTCACTCTTCTCCCTCACAGTGTGACTCAGCCCATCTGCTCACTGATCAGTCGGCCGGCTGCTTTCTTCTGTAAGTGGCCGTGTTTTTGATCGATGGCCCACGGTCTTTCTCACTCTTGAGAGTATCTCAATACACAAGATGGCAAGGCCAGTGATGGCTTCCAGTGTTGAGGTTCAGTTTAGTGTGGGTAAAGGAACCAGGGGGGTTGGGGTGTGGTGTGTGTGTGTGTGTGTGTGTGTGTGTGTGTGTGTGTGTGTGTGTGTGTGTGTATGTGGGGGGGTGTCAGAGGAGACGAAGTGGTGATAATAGTAGTTGTGGTGTGTTTGTAGGTGTCTAGACAGCACTTACCATTGACCACCACAGCGATGTCCCTGAAATCGATCTCGCCCCTGGCCTCCACTCGCGCCTCGCACCGGTACAGCCCCTCGTCAGACTTGCCCACTCTCAGGATCTGCAGGTTGTTGTTGGCCAGCACCTGAAACCTGTCTTCAGGCCAAGATAAAGGGGGGGCGGGCGGGGGAGGGAGGTGGTAGACAGGAGGAGCATCAGTGTATGAGCCACATAATCAGTCAACAGATACAACAGGTATTGACCACACGTTCATCCCCCAGGGATTCTGCTTTTGTGAGGGTTCTGAGAAAAAAAAACATAATAAAAGCACTTCACTGAAAAAAATGAAGCCTTTTACTTGATGCCTGGAAGTAACACAGACTTGGGCTTTTGTAAATGCCAGCTGTGCAAATACATGTGATCTCAAGGGCCCTGGAAGGCTGTTCTGCACAAAAGCATCATTATCATTTATTCTCAGAGGCACTCCTTTTTTCTTATATGTAACGTGCAAAAAACACACCTAACTGATCACACTTCTGAAAGCCTGTCATTTAAGCACTTTACATGTTATTCTTGCCAGGTAAATGCTAACCAGATTTCCCCAAACACACTGAAGATATTACATTTTCCCAATGAAAAAGAAAACCTCTTGATTATACTTCTAAAAGCCTTTTTCTTCAAGCAGTTTACATGTAATCCATGCCCAATAAAATGCAACTGTGTCTTTCTTTTCAAAAGTACATGCACGAGATTAGGTCTTGTGCCAAATTTTTAGGATGAAAGTAGGCAGAGTTTGACTGGCATCACAGGCTTCTAGTTTACAACAGCAGGGTGAGCAGATCACCTCTCTTGTGTTGCACCCTGGGATTCAGAATCAGAATTCCAATTAAACATGTGAGGAAAGTTTTTTTTTCCCCGCTCGACACTGAAGTTGTTCTTCATGTGATGCAGGTGGATTTGGAATAACACAGAAGGTGTCCTCGCCAGGTAAGCGCACACACATGCTGTACACTGATGAAAGAACCGTAATTTGAATTCAAGTCATAATAACCTTCTTTTCAAAGCCTCTCGTAATGGCCGATCCTCTATTCATGTCGCACGACGCAGCCTCGTGTGATGTAACAGACGTGTTTCATTACATGACTCACGGACTCTAGACTTCATTGTCGCTTCATAAAATCTCATCAGTTCACCGCTGCCATCAACCGCTGGTGCGAACATCTATTTTATTTAATTATCGTCTGAGTGGAACTCTTTCATCTGAATATGTCTTTATCCTGCACCAAGGATGGTTTATTATTTCCCTGTAGCATTGTCACTGGGCCATGTTCTCCTATTCAACCAAAGAGGCTAACATTAAGACAATAAGAATAGTAGGCCTAAATGACTTTTTAATTCATAAAATAAAAATTTACATATGCAATCTAACTTTCTATCCCCCATGTATTATAGTAGTTGGTAATTGTAATTGGCTAAGCGCTCATTTCAATCCAAATTATTTGTTACGCAAATGTTTGGAAACTAACGCAAACCTGGTGCAAATGTCCAATATGTGTTCCTTTGACATAAAACCTAATGATCCACAATAACACTAACCACTCAGTGATCCTCTTGGTTGTGCATATATGTGTAGTAGCAGATTTTGGTCTTACTGTTTGGCTCTGATAAAATCTCTTTATTCTTGTAGAACCAAGACACCGCTGGGACGGGTGAGCTGATGACATCACACACCACCTCGGCATCCTCGCCCTGCCGGAACTCCTGCGGCGTCTGGACGGACCGGAATGTCAGCTTTTCTAAAAAATAAAAAAAAAGACAAGCAAAGAAGAAAAACAAGTAGTCAAACACCAAACCCATGGGACTCTGTTGCACAGGTTGAAGAAAAATAACTCAAAGAAAGAAACAGTGATGCAAAACTACCTGAAGCAAAATTGTTTCATCATGATGTGGTTGGTTGGGATAATGTAGTGAGATTTAATAGTAGATACAACATCGCTGACAACTCTTTCATTATATTCCAGCAATAAATCTGTCACACGTTTAATATGCTATGCAACTAGGCCCAGTGAATTGATTTACTTTCATATTATAAGTGAATATGATGTTCATGGACACACAGGTAAGATGTAAGATGATCCCAACACTAACCTTACAAACATACTGCCTTTGTTATGTAAGTGAGTGTTGTGTTTTTGCAGGCAAAGGATAAAACAAAACATATTGAAGGTACTGCTGAAGGTTGCATATAGATTTGAGCCATTAAAAGTAGATTTATACTTAAATAGGGCCTCTTACATTCCTCTTTTATTGTGCTACATTTTGTGCTACAAATAAAAAAAAAACAAATGCAGATACAAAACAATCCAAATAGAAGTAAATGACATATCTCTGATTCAGTTTATCTACCCATAAAAACTCCTGGCATTTTATTCACATAAAATATGTGTTCATAACCTGCTGTGGGCTAGGTCCCTTGACCATCCATCTTCAATGCCTGATCAGGGAGAGAGCGTGCCCACTCATGCCCACACTGAAACACTGCCAAGAGGACCCTAACCTGCAGGGCACTCCCCTGCCTGGCCTTGCCATGTCGTGCCCCTCGCATTTTTAGGGAGCATAGCCACTTATGCGGGGTCAACCGCTCGCGTCAGTGGCATCCTTTCTGGATCAAGAGGTTCTGATTACGCCCACGAAAGTGCACTCTTGCTGCAGGGTCACCCCTGGACCTGTGTAGCCATGGAGTCCGACTCGCACTTTCAAAAAACGCCCACCCTACCCTAGACCTCCTAAATCACACTTTGAATGTTCTTTTCTTTTTTTTTCCCGCCCCTCTTCTTCGTCTGCCTTTCGCAAATGAACCACCCCGAAGACGAACTGCTCAATAAAACTAGCATTAACTGGACTTTTACTGGCCGGAACAGCATCATATAATGTGATGCAGTGCCTCCACCCTCCTCTCGGTGTTTAAGCCGTCTTCCCCCCACAGGGAGACACTCAGCGGGGTGGCTCGGCAACACGAGGGGGAAAACTGCCTCTTCCTATAGCCTCACTTACTCACTTTCTCTCAAACACCACTGTGAGATTGCAGGGGTGTGACTGGTTCAGTAGGCACCATATGCTTCCTGTCCAGCTAATCTTCTGACTGTATCTTTGATCTGCTGCGCTGTGTAACAGGCCCACTAGGTAGCTACACTACAGGCTCCAGTGGCACAGCAGGGGGGTGTGCTTTTAAAATGTAAATGTGCTGTTTAGTGAGGGATGTTTTTATTCTCCAGAAAGTATGTATGTCATTAGAAAATGCGTGCTTATGGTAGCATATGTTATTATGTGTGTGCTTGCGTGTGTGTGTGTGGCGTGTGTTGTGTGTGTGTGTGTGTGTGTGTCTGTGTCTGTGTGCGCTCATGTGTGTGTGTGTTTGTGCGTGTGTATGTGTCAGCTGTAAGTGTGATAATGGGCTGATAATGGCATCATGTGCGCCAGGTAGAGCGTTGAAGAAGAAGGCCCAGCGGGTATCCATTATCCTGCCCGATCAGAATAAAAGGACTGGCACTGTTATGTAATATGACCTTGGCTCTTACTGTAAATACAGCATGCTTTGTTTGGGCGCCAAACACCTTCATCTCCCTGGTGTAGTAGGGAGGTAGCCAAGAAACCCATGCAAAAGCAATCGCCTCTAACCCGAAGGTGTCAGGTAACCAAAAACAGAGACAACCCTGTGTGTTACTTGCCCAAGCTGGTTTTTGATTTTTCTTGAAAAATAATTCACTATAACAATGGGCCCACTAAAAAGATAAACAGGTTTTCCTAAAAAAAAATTGAAACAAATAAAAGAACAAAAGTCACAGAAGATAACAAGAAACTGTGCTCATGCAAAACCTGTGACCTTGGCATTTAGCATTCTTTTGTCCTGTGCGTCAATAGTGTAACATTGTGTTTTCCTCTTCATCTGCTGGATAAACACTTTTTATTTCCTTTATGTAATTCACCTGTAGTGCTTTGTTGATAGGGTTATATTCTGGCACATGATTTTTCCTGTGTTTGTATAAAAAGAATGCCATGTGTTGTTTGTTTAATGTTGTTTGTGTTTATCTTTCCATTACCCCATCCCTCACCTTTCATACATCACTTCCTGACAGGTTCTGTGTTTACCTGTGTCTCATTATTTTACTGTGCAGTGTTATATTTATAGTCCAGCCTTTTCACCTTTCTTGTGCCAGACCGTCCTCATTTCTTTTTGTATTCACACTCTGATGCCATCTGTCTCATCCCAGATGTGTTTCTGCTCATGTTTGTCTGTCTCTGGGGTCTTGGGCCTCCGTCTAGTTCTGCCGTGCTCTGTTTGCCATGCAGATTGCCATGCTATGACCTCCGGTTCAAAACATGACTTGTTATTTGGTTATTTACACTTCTGTTTGATCTCTGGTATTGTCTCTGTGATTGAATCAATTCCCTGGTTATCACAGCCCATGACTGTTACTCCATTTGTCTGATTCATAGTTTTTTTCAGGATTTGCATTGTGGGTATTTTGCAGTTTTAGGACCTACTGCAATAGGACATTAAATCAAGGGATATTATTTTACATTTGATTCCCTTTAGGGACATTTTGGTATCTCCCCTCCTGAACGCTGCATTAGAAACAGATAGACCTGACCTGTTAAACACTGCTACCATGGTGTCATAACACATTTATAACACTGTAATAACACACTTACTACACATATGCTGTCATTAAACATTCTAATCCATCAGATCTAGTGAGGCAGATGGTAGTACCCATGGTAGCGTGTGTGAGGCAGATGGTAACACACTTACGGTAGATCTCCAGCACCACTGTGGCTTCCTGGCTCAGTCCCTTGGCGTCCTTGGCCTGGCAGCGGTAAATGCCAGCGTCCTCCACAATGGCGTTGTAGATGGTGAGCCTGGACCGCGGCCCCTCCGTGTGCAGGACCACCCTCTGGGTCGACACAACCGGCTCTCCCTGAGGGTTGAACCAGGTCAGGCTTACCGGTTCGCCAATGACTGAAAAGACAAAGAGACAAACAGAGAGAGAGAGAGAGAGAGAGAGAGAGAGATAGAGAGAGAGAGAGAGAGAGAGAGAGAGAGAGAGAGAGAGAAAGAGGGATTGAGAGAGAGAGACAGAGAGAGAGAGAGACAGAGAGAGGGGGGGGGGGGTAAGGGTACGATCATACACTTTGCTTTCTCAGAAAATGTGGTAGCCATGAAATATCACAAACACAAGGTTGTAATGCTTTCATCAAGCTTTCTCTACGGTGCATGCATTTTTCCTTTCACTATGAATCATAACTACTGCTTTGAGTCACAGTAGTGTGTGTCTGTTTGTGTGTGTGTGTGTGTGTGTCTGTGTGTGTCTGTGTGTGTGTCTGTGTCTGTTATCTATGTGTGAAGCACAATTTACTCTAGATATTATCACACTGTTACAGAGACACAAATCCTGGCCAGTCTGAGGGAGAATTCATTATTTCACACATTAACTGAAGGTGCAACTAGGCCCATATTGATGAAATGGAACTGTAAATGTGTAATCACACAGGCTCCAATCAATCTAATGCAATTTGTTAAGAAAAACAATCCTGCAGCTTTAATCATGGGACCAAAAAAACATGAATGCATGAATGTACAGATGTACCCATGAAAACATACACACACACTCACACACTTTCCACAACTATATGCATGAATAGAGTGTGAGTTTATGCATGCAATCATAATTACTGCTTAGAGTCACAGTCACATGCACACACACACACACACATATGGACATGAAGCTGGGGGGGGGGGGGGGCAACAAAGAAAGAGACAGAGAGAAAGGGAGCAACAAAGAAAGAGACAGAGAGAAATGCAGAAAGAGAGAGAGAGAGATTGGGATGCACAGTTAAGTCATAATGAATGAATGAGATCAGTTCAAGCCTAGTTCTCCTGGTTGCACAATGCACACACATATGGGGCACAAAGCCATTATTGTATCCAGGAGAGAGTGGAGGGAGGCTGGCTGGGCGGAAAGGAGACATCCTGGGCCTAGATGGAAGGACGCTCCTGAGAGACTTGGAGATGGATGATCCTAAACATGGAGCCAACACAAGAGGTGGATGTGATGATCGAGCAAAGACAAACACACACAGACAAAGAAAGAGAGAGACAGAGAGAGAGAGACGGAGAGAGAGAGAGAAAGAGAGAGAGAGAGAAAAAGAGAGAGAGAGTTGTGTGTGTGTGTGTGTGTGTGTGTGTACATGTTTGAGTCTGTGCCTGTTGTGTGCGTATGCATTTTGTGTTGTGTGTGCATGTGTGTGTATGTGTGTGTGTTAGCGTGTAATGCAAAGGCAGTTACTGGGTGGTGAGTTGTGAACAGTAGGTGTGTGTGTGATTGTTGGGAGAACATGTGCCAGAGTCTCGTGGGCATAGCCAACAGGAGGGGCATCTGCGCCAGCCAGCTGGTTGCACCCACCCCATGCCCACCGTCACCATCACCACGTCTGTCAGGTGGTGGGTGGACAGCCTGGCCCTGGCATGGAGGCTTACACACACCCAACCCAACCCAGGAAACTGTACACAGACAACTGCTAGAAATGGGAATGGGTGGGAATGCTTTCAAGCAAGAAGTGAAAACAGACCGGTGATCTGTCATTGACGACTCGCCTTGCGTTACAGTTTGTAAATACTAAAAGTGACATTAACATGTGCAACCTGTTTGCAATTTAGGTAGTGGGAAGTGATCCTATTATTGCAGTCATGCCTATTGTCAGCGATTTCTGTTGCTGTTTCACTTCAAATGAGGCAAAAATGTGTCGTTTTAGCAGGTTAGATTAGTAGATTGACAACAACCTCTTACTTGACAAAAAATGAGCCTCTCTCAATCCTCTGATTGGCTACTTGCCATATTTTATTGTCTTTATCAATGGGCATAATTAGTGTCTTTTATTTGCTGATGTGTTGATTTTCCTACCCATCTTCATGTGTCCTCCATCTTTCACGTACTAATGTTAAAAGAAAAATGTATTCTCAGGGAGAACTAAAGAACTGAAGAAGCCTTTTGAATGAAAGGTAAAACATCTTCAAGCTACTAAAAGAAGTCCAGTTGCTTACAACTTAGCTCTTTTGACTAATTCTCAAGGATGTTTTCACAACATTTTTTAATGGGATGGCACAGATGGTACGTAAGCCAAGTAACCAATGAAAATTTAGAGTATAATATATATGTAACTATGGGGTCATTTTATACTAAGTAAGAGGTTGTTGTTGACCTTATTCAATGTCTAAAAGCAGCTTATTAATGCCTTTTATAGTATTCATAACTGTTCATAAATCAGTTATAACCCAGTTGTAAACCATTTATAAAGTTTGTTTGTTTGTACAGTGGTGACATGAAACTTTTACTATGTCAGGCTGTGCTACTATGGCACAGTGGCAGTATACCTATGACTGCAGTCAAAATATCTGGGACCAGAAATGTCATCCCTTTCACGGCTTAGGAAGCCCAGGAGATTTGAAACATGCTCTACATTGCTTTTATCACCCAGAAATACCACAGACTTGATGTTCACAGCTGGAACTAGCGTGTTTTTTTTTTGCCCAGAATTCCTTGGCTGACATTTCCAATTTCATCAGGCAAACTGGGAATACATCAACATTTCATATAGTTGTTAAATCTAGTTTTTAGATGGAATGCTGTAAGATATTTATGGAACGAGTATTTATGCCACAGCTTGTTAAAGATGCTTCAGCAAATCTGACAGTATCACAGATGAACACGTATGAACATCCCATAAAATGAACAACATCGAAACGAATGATCTTCATACACAAGAATTACTGCGTTATTTAAGAGGATGTGTATATGTTTGTGTATGTATACGTGTGTGTGTGTGTGTGTGTGTGTGTGTGTGTGTGTCTGTGTGTGTGTGTGTGTGTGTGTGTGTGTGTTTCTTTTATCTAGGTGTGAAGCACAAGCTAGATATTAACACACAGTCACATAGACATAATGCTGGCCAGTCTGTTAGTCATACATTAACTAAAGGTGCAGCCAAACACATATTAATGTAAGCACACAGATTCCAATCGATGTAATGCAATTTGCAAAAAACAGAAAGAGAGAGAGAGAGAGAGGCAGAGA
>CM059274.1:19409416-19421916 GCA_030347295.1 Setipinna tenuifilis | reverse complement strand
AGGAGAGGGGAGTGGAGAGGGGAGTGGAGAGCAGGTGCAGAGGAGTGGGAGAGAGAGGGCAAAGTGTGTGTGTGTGTGTGTGTGTGTGTGTGTGTGTGTGTATGTGTGTGTGTGTGTCTGTGTGTGTGTGTGTGTGGGTGTGTGTGTGTGTGTCTGTGTGTGTGTGTCTGTCTGTCTGTCTGTGTCTGTGTGTGTGTCTCTTTTTCTGTCTGTGTGTGTGTGTGTTTGAGTGAGTGTTATTGAAGGAGAACGAGAGAGAGGGAGGGAAAGAGAGATACATTTTTATGGCTGAGTGGTTGAAAGTAGTGGTTGAAAGTCAATGCGTCTATCTTCACCCCCATGTTTAAGAGTGTTATAAGCCTTTTGAAGAGCTGCCAGCACCCCCTCAGGTCAGAGTGGTGGAGCTAGTCAGGGCTTTATAAATCACTTCCACCTCCCAAAACCATTTTAATAAAGCTTTGTGTAGAGACCAGAAAAGAACAAAAATGACTCACACTTTTACTTTATGTGTGTGTGTGTGTGTGTCATTTTAGATGGTAGGTGATAAACACAAGCATGTCCTAATTGCAGTGTGTTGCACCTACAAGTGCAATAACTTTTTTCAAAGTAACCGCAAATGGACACACAGGCATACACACACACGCATGCACGCACACATGCATGCACACATGCGAGAAGCAAGCAGGCACACACAGTGACACATACTATCAATTAATCAAAAAAAAGGTCCTTTTCAGAAATCCAAGAATTTCCAAATGCAATAATTGTAATGGTTACTTTGAGAGTACTTTGTTTAAAAAAAACAGATTTGTATTAGATTAATTTAGATTCATGGCAAGTAATTGTATAGTACTTCTTTTGAGATGGGTATTCTTAAAAGTATGTGCAACCAAAATTACTTTTAAAAGAACATAAGTCTCCCAAGACTTGTATCCATTAACTAAAACAAGGTATATTTCTTTATCATCTTGTCTCATCAAGGTTCTTGGCACAATATAACCGAGACTTGACTTACTGCCCATACATATTTCAATTTGTTTAGAGAAAAAAAAAGTTTAGTAAGATCAAATAGCTTCCCAGGGGGGGAACCATTCACCAGGAAGAAGCAATTTACATTAAACTCCTTCTTGTATCCTTCAAAAGCCAGGCTAGGAAACAGTACTGAACTACAGCTAAGAACAACGTGTATATATATATAATACTACCTGGGGCCAAACATCAAACAATCTATTGAAGGTGCGGTAGCGGAAGGCAGGAAGTGTTGTTTTCATAAAGTGTAGCATTTTGTAAAAGCAGTCGGGGGAAAGAGCTTCAGTAGTATGTGTAGTATATGTGCATGCTGAATATATATACAGCAGTAGTAGCAGCTCCATGTGTGCTCTCTCTCTCTCTCTCTCTCTCTCTCTTGCTTCATCTCTCTATTTTTCTCTTTCTCTCTCTCACCCTCTCTCTCTCCTTCTCTCCCTCTTTCTCTCTCTCTTGCTCCCTTTCTCTCTCCCTTTCTCCCTCTTTCTCTCTCTCTCCCTCTCTCCTCTCTCTCCCTCTCTCCCTCTCTCTCTCTCTCTCTCTCTCTCTCTCCTTCTCTCTCTCTGAGCCTATTTCACACACAGAACTGTGCCAGGGGCATACAAAGGTCCCATGACACCTCTCCAAACAATGTTGGGGGATGTGGAAGGAAAACAGTGCTGGAACGTGCACATTACAGTAAACGCATGGCAATTTATTTGACAGTGTGGTGTGGAGAGTGTGCTTGTCATTGTAAGACTGACTTTGTGTGACATTTTGCTCGATGCTCATTGTTATGTTATTGTATGAACATTGGTGTCTTTTTACCCTTCAGTAACACAGTCTCCTTTGCCTGGCCTAGATAGTGTATGATTTGTACACATCTGGCAGTTCCCTTAAAGCTATGAGCAATGTTGGAGGATGTTTTTACAATATGATGATCTATGCGATGATCAAAGGGAACAGGGGAGCAATTTTTCTGTTTCCTGTTGTTGTTTCACTATCCCTTTTTCCTTGTAGTGCTGTTCTCTGCATACGCCTCAGTGTCAATACTCTCTCTCTCTGTTTGTCTCTGTCTCTCTCTCCATCCCCCTCCCCTCTTTAATTCTCTGTGGGTCTTATTTAATGGATTTCTCACTGTATTACTGTGGCTTGTGTTACCTCCTATCATGTTGAAGAGGTTGGGCAGTGAATTGAATTTTTGTGGTGGTAACACTGCCAACCTGTGAAAAACACACTTCAAGTTTGCGTGCCTTTTCTTTTCCCTCAGCTCCTCCGCATAGCACATACACACACACACACACACACACACACACACACACACACTCACACACACAATGTGTATGATATGTCTCCCATGTGACACACACTGTGTCTATCTCTGTCTCTATTTCTTCTCTCTCTCTCTCTCTCTCTCCCTCTCTCTCTCTCTCTATATATCTCTCTCTCTCTCACACACACACACACACACACACACACACACACACACACACACACACACACACACACACACTCACACACTCACACACACACACACATTTTACACAATTTACCATGGTCCTTCACATAAGTAGTACAATATTAATTATAAAATGAGTGTAGCTTTTCTACTTTTCTACTTTCTACTCATGTTAATTAGTACTCCTAATTATACAGGCCTTGTGCACACTCAAAGGTGTTTTTGAGCTTTAAGCCTTAATTATAACTTCATACTTTGTTTAAGGACATAAATACTGGGTTCACTAACCTAAATATTAAATAAAATGACATGAACTAGTTTAACCCCACACTAAAAACTTGCAAAGCTGAGACTTAGATGGAATTAAATATTTGGTAAATATTAGTGGCAGGAAATTACTTTATGGGATGCGGCAGAGCACTGGTTTGAAATGACAAGTAGATTTAGCACAATGCATGGCAACCAACATCACACTGGATTTTGCATTTATATAATGCTTTTCAAGACAGACTGCTCACCACATACCAGCTTGAGCCGGAGAGTGAGGAAATAAGTCAAACCACACTTAAAACAACATGACAGTCAGACATAACACAATGCACAAAGTAGAAATGGTGTCTGACTTCCTGTGATGATGCCACACATCTGGCCGTCTGGCAGTCAGGTGCTGTATTCCCACTATCCCCCCAACACCCCTCCCCCCCCCCGGCCCCCCAACTGGGAGCCATCTCGGTGACGCCAGAACGTTGGCTTAAGGCCTTGCACTGCCACAAACGATGCGCACGTTATGTAACGACTTCAGTCTGTGACACAGAAAGGCAAGCACTGTGAGATCAGTCACTCACTGACTTATCAGCACACTCACTGACTCATGTTACGGGAAGCAGCGTGTGTCCAATTTAACGGCAGTCTTTCCTTACACTCCTCCCCACACACACACACACACGCACACACACACACACACACACACACACACACACACACACACACACACACACATACACATTGCCCACCTACTCAGCCTGTGGACATTAAGCTCACTCAAATGCGACCAATGCTCATGGATGACATCATTTTAGTGCAATACAGTGCTGACCTAAAATGTAAGAAATTGTAATAATGGTTTTGCCCCATCGACTGGCAAATGTTTTATGTACAGAGTAAGAAGTGTTGGCTCAATAGCTGAGTAAAAACCAGGAATGTTCTGAGTGCTGCTGCATGTCATGAACAATGATCAATATAATTATTCAAAAAGCCACGCCAAGACTATAGGGGAAAATCAATGCCTCTCGTAAGCCATGCCCACTCACTTAAAGATGTTGATGCATTAAAATAGCCGGCCATGCAAAACATGCTGTAATAAACAAACATAGAAACAAAGGCTACATAACGTTTGGGCTGCGCTATACAGCATGACTCAGACACTCTGGAATGAACCTATTGTAGAGTTTTCTAAAAGGTGCCATTCTTAACTAAGGGGCTGTTCAGACTGCAATGCTTTTGTCTGCCCGGGTGCTCGAATTCAATTGTTTTGCTGTGGAACGACGTGTCTGACAAGTGGTTAGGCGGTTGCAACACGGCTCGCTGCTTTTTCTGCCTGTGCAACAGCAAGGTTTCTAAAAAAAACTCAAGGCGCTCAAAGTTAAAATCTGTTTTGTTTTTGGAAACTTTTGGAGCGCCTTTTTTTTTTACAAGGGTGGACTGTATGTTACCTAGCAACAGTAATCAAACCTTGCCATCTCCAGCAGGCACTTATTAAGGTTTTTGGAATACTAGTGACACCTCTTCACATTTTGGAGGCAGAAAAAGCATTGCAGTCTGAACCGCCCCTAACTGGGTTTGGAACTCTGTCTTTGCACGAATTTAAATAAACATCAGCATCAGACATTGATAGGCAACATGACTTTGTGAGGCCTATTAACCAGATCCAGTTGCCTCTGGGATATTTACTACGTGAAGTACAGTAATTGTTACTTTAAATCCACCATTTATGTGTTCCTTTAATGGATGCCCAGAGGACACAATCAGACGCATATAGACATACAGCACACAGCACTGGTGAGTCTGTAGTCATTTATGTCTTTTTTTATCACCATCAGTTTAATGCATGTGAATCTATGATGAACCCATAAACTAAGGCTATTCATTTTTAATGTTTACATTAGAAAAGCCTTTTTTCTACGCTTTCCAATGTTCATTGAAAAGGAAAAAAAGAAAGTGTGCTTAAATAACAAGAGAAAAGTGTGCTTAAATAACGACATATGGCTACCAGCCCCTTGTGTCTCGTCTCCAGCACTTGCTGGAACAGCCCGCTTTTCCCTCCGCTAAGCGCTCCCTGCCATCGGCTCGAGTGACCTCCCGCTCAACTCGCGGTGAGAAAACAGCACCTCCATCTTGGAGCGGCCCCCTTCAGCAGGTGATGCATGAGGAGAGGCCACTAAGGGTCCATCAACTCCCCATGACCCACAGAAAGACAGACACGGAGAGGGAGGAAAAAAATAGAGGGGGAGGGCAGGAAAGAGAGAGAGAGACAGAAAAAATAGATAGAGAGAGAGAGAGAGAGAGAAAGAGAGGGGGAGCGATGCTGGCAATGGGGAGAGAGAGGAAGCTGGACAAGGAGGGAGACTGACAGAGTGAGAGAAAGGGACAGATAAAGGAAGAGAAAGATAGAGATAGAGACAGAGAGATTGAGAGGGCAAAAGATAGAGAGAGAGAGAGAAAGACCGAGAGAGAGAGAGAGAAAGAGAGAGAGAGGGAGATGGGATATATAGTAAAGTGAAATATCGTTTGTGTGTGTGTGGGTGAGAACATACTGGAGAGGTGTATTGTGTTGATTGTCTTGTACTGTACTGTATGTGAGCCTGGGTCTGCAGGTGTGCGGCACGTGATGTACCAGAACAGATAATAATAAAGTGCTTCGCTATGTTCAGCTTGTTGGCTGATGAGTTGTTCCAGGGTTCTTTGCTGCTTCTTTCCATAGATTGCAAACAGAGTGATGAATCTCTCATCTATGTGGGAATTCATTACTATATGTGGGAATTCATTACTGTATGTGGGAATTCATTTCGCACACAAAGGAGCACCAACACGCTCCCCACACACATTTAATAATACACGACTGGAAAAGACACTCTGCATGAGGTGAGGATCATTTTGTTCCATACCCCTGCTCATTCTTTTGTTCTCTTCTACGCACATACATACGTACACACATCATATATACACACACACACACACACACACACACACACACAAAAGTAAGAGAGAGGAAGAAAAAGAGAGAGAGAGAGAATTTATCTAGCCTGGTGCTTTTTTTTCTTGTGCGTGTCATGCGTTTCTCGTGCTTTTTGGTTCTCAGTTTTTCTCGTTCGTCAGAACGCACCAACTTAATCCATTCCTTTAAAATCTGCTGTCCATTTATACTTTTAGCTCTTCGTGTTGCAGACAGCCAGCAATTCTCCTCTCTCCATCAACACACAGGATTTGGGGGTCCGAAGTGACATGCCAAACTGTGCACCTGTATCAAAGCACTCCAAAAATCGGCTTGTCTCACTGAGTGCAAATATGTGTGCATGCCAAATGCACATCCCTGTACTCAGTGGATGTGACAGTGTTAGCTCTGGCGTGTGGACACGCCAGGCGCTTCGCTATATACAAATCGTGCCAAGTCGTGCCAGAATCCCACACTAGCATGGTGTAGCCCAGTGTCACTCCCTACAGAGCCTTTGAAGCTTCTTGCTATGCGGAGGATTACACTCTCTGCCTCTGATACAAGAATATGGAATCAGATTTATTGGCCATGCATTCTTACATACACAAGCATGATTTGAGCACCTATCACACACACAAGCAGGGGGCAGCCACGATAACAGCACCTGAGCAGCAGTGTGTGGAGACATTACTACGCTCAGGGCACCTCAGGGGCTCTTCTGGGTGGGTTCAAACATGTGACCCTCTGGTCACGGGTTAGTTACCTTAACTGCCAGGCCACCACTGACCTAACATGAGGGGCAGATGCTGTAGGTGAGGACCCAGCTCACAACCTCACAAGCTTTTCTCTGCAGGAACTGTCTTATGAGTACTCTTGACTGTACTGGCAGTTTTGTAGGGCCTGAGTGGGCAAAAAGCCCAATTTTCCTTTCAGGCAGGAGGATAAGGAGAGTTTGAGGAGCCTTTCCGTTAGTCTGCGTAAGATGTAAGGATGATCCATCACACTTATGTGCCGTCAAGTCCTTTGCGGTCATTACTGTCATTTATCAATATTCTGCCATCAAGCATCAATGCCCAGCTAAAGGATCCAACCTGCTTCGGAGAATACGGTGTTCTGTGCCTAACAAAATAACAGAAATAATTACGGGCCTCAAGCAGCTAACACCTTCCTGTCAGAAAAGTGCTGGTCACTGCAGAAAAAGCTGTGAAGAGGAAGTGTTCTTGTCAGAAGGAGTTCCTGGCACATTAGCAAAGATTTACAAGTACTTGATGCCGACAACCTAAAAACTTTTTGTTCTTTTTTACCCAACCAGAAGAAGACTGAGGCTATAAAAAAATCAGTGTATGGTGCATAATATCCTCCCCACTAATCCCTGCAAACAAAACAAAAAACTTGCAATTATTTCTGGATAATGGATTTACAAGAGTTGTACAAGTTTACGCAACAGTAAACCTCCAACCTCTAACAAACTGCTTTTGCTGATGTCTTACAGTAATAGGCATACTAGCTATGTAATACGTGATGCATAGGACAGAATATGAGCAAACCAGTTACCCTAAAGCTCGATCTCTCTGGATGCCTGCCCATGGTAGTAGCCATTGCTCTCTCGATGTCTGCAGAGCCATCTCATCAACACAGCAAATAATGCCATTGCTGACAATGTCATTGAAGCCATTGACACGATGGCCATTTGAAACAGTGATATATTTCTGCCATGGCATTTGTGGCCCCCTCATTATAGGCCCTGATTAGGCTCTGGTATATACATATATCGTATATAAGTATGGTGTGAATGGTGTGACTATAACTGGCATAATTATACGGTATAAAGGGATGTTATATCTATAAATAGCTGCACATTTGGTGGTCGTTATCCTATAAGGATGGATGATGGAGGCAGCCTGGCTTTCCGTGCTGTCAGCGTCGTTTGTGATGTGCCCTCTTATGAGCACCAAGGCCACCTGTTCAGAAGCCCAGTTACAGCTGTAAATGTCAGGGGGATGATGAAGTGGACGACGGGCATCCAAAAATATGCGGCGCTCTCTCACACACACACTCACTCACTCACACACACACACACACACACACACACACACACACACACACACACACACCTCCGGCAGCAGCAGAGGCAGTGGTGGCGGGCCGTGATCTAACTTTAGAGGAGGACTAACACAGAGAGAGAATGAAGGCGGGAGAGGGGAAAGGGGTGGGGTGGGGGGGTGAGTGGGGTTTGTGGTTGGCAGAGGGGGAGGATGGTGGGAGGAAAGAAGGGAGAAAATGAGGGAGAGAGAGCAAGGGAGAATTGGAGGGAAAGGGGGGCAGTGGGGTAGGTGGTTGGTAGAGGGGAGGATGGAGGGAGGGATGAAAGGATGGAGGGGTAGAAAGGGGGAGGGGGGTGAGAGGGGTGCCGCCATGGGAAGCTTCCGGAACTTTCTGTGTATTTGCCACTGCAGTGGCACCTCTCAGACTGCACAGATGGCATGACTCTCTCCCACTGGTGCTCCCTGCTGACTCCACCACTACCTAAAATGTGGCTGTGTGTGTGTGTGTGTGTGTGTGTGTGTGTGTGTGTGTGTGTGTGTGTGTGTGTGTGTGTGTGTGTGTGTGTGTGTGTGTGTTTGTGTGACTGTAGCTGTGTGTACAACTGTGAGGTTGACACTGATTACTTACCACTTATTTACAGTTGAAGTCTATTTGCCACTTTGGAGTGTCTTGGGATTGGAGAAGTATCACTTCCTTAATTTACACACCCCATCCATTACTATGGCACTATAGCAGGAGGTTTTTGCTGTGTACGTTTTTTTTGCCCGTAAATAATGTCCAATTTTGTTCTGCAAGACATCACCGCCTAGAATTTCCCATCTGGTGACAAACATCTCAACTGCATAGGACAAACACTGATGCCCGTGCATCTGAGCAAAGCAAAAACTGCAGTGAGGCAAAACCAAACAAAAACAGGGTGAGCATATACAAGAGCCAAAACGCCTGACAACCAGCCTATGCCTATGGACCTAGCAATAACGTTCCATTCACATTATTATCAAGTACTAATTGTAATACTAAAAATAAATGACTATGTACAACTAACAAGCCTAACTTTATACGGACTGTGCGTGCCACAGGTGGGAGGAGTGATGTCCAAAACAACTTTCTCCTCTGTAGTTTCTGAAGTTTGTGAAATTACTAGTGTTGTGTAGCCCAAGGGCAATTTACCTGACAAACACTAACACTCAGTACCTAAGCAATCAGTCCCCATGTGTCTAATTACAGGGTCAATGGTGAACAAGTTTAACACAGCAAGAGTAGTACAGCACAGAACTTTACAACTTAACTATCATCCTTTCGGAATCTGTCTTCCGGATCTGGATCACAGGATCACAGTAGCGGCGCACACACACATACACCTACACACACACCTACACACACACACACACACACACGCACACACACACACACACACACACACACACACCTACACACACACACACACACACATACACACACACACACACACACACCTACACAAACACCTACACACATACAGACCATGTTCCCAAGAAAAATAAAACCATTCCTACACTAAAAGCAGTGACAGGTTGTCATTAAACCACAAAGAAATCACAGCAGGGTCATCGCACCATGCACTTAGCTGGTGTGGCAGAGGAACAGCTTGGGGTAATCATCCTGACATCAGGAACACGTAGCCACAACAACACAGTGGGCGCCCAGTGTGTTTGTCACACACACACACACACACACACACACACACGAACACACACACACACACACACACACACACACACACACACACACACACACACACACACACACACATACAGGTGGTACCTTTTTTAAGTGATTTATTTCCCATTTTTCCTTTCCCATTTCTTTATATTATTTTTTTTGACAAGATTTCCATGTTCGATGGCCGATTGAGGTTGGTCTGGTTGGTCATTTTCAGTCATTATGCTGCAACACATTCACACACACACACACACACACACACACACACACACACACACACACACACATACTGTCACAGTAGGCTTTGAGTGTTGAGTGTTGAGTGATGGAGAGGTTGAATGTAATTCACAATCAAAGGCCCTCTCTCTGGACAACAGTGAGCAGAGCAAAAAAAATTGCAAGCAGTTTTTGTACTGACAATGGCACCAAAATTGTAGTGTTTGTATGTATGTGTTTCTGGAAAGCAATGTATTTGCTTGAGTGTTTTGTTCATGCATACCAATTCATGTGTGTGTGTGTGTGTGTGTGTTTGTGTGTGTTGGTGTGCTTGTGCAGTGATTTCGAGGGGGCCACGGGAGGGATTCGGTGTTACTGCGGCGATAATGCTGTCATGGTTATTTCAGGGAGATTGTACTCCTGCAGTTCTCGAAGCTCAGACTGACATAAGAAGATACAAAGCGCTGAAGGAGGGGAATAAATGAGGAAAATACATGCAGATTTGTATCTGGTTACAGCGAAATGGTTTGGAGGACATGTTGCTTCTTTGTCTGTGTTGTAGAATACTATATGGTTTTCAATGACTTTCTTTTAGACTGTAGACTGTCAAACGAATGGCCTTCATCTGTGTACCATTTTAACTGTCTGTTCAACAAGGGTCCGTACAAGACTGTTCATTCAGCAAAATATGCGAGACTAACTGATGCGCAGGTGTCAGGCCTTGCAGATGCACATATTTGTGTTATTGGAATGCTTACTCTATCTTAAACTGAGCGCTAAGGGTGTCAATGAACCATCTTCTTACAATACAGGCCAAAAGTTTGGACGCACCTTCTCATTCAATGGATTTTCTTTATTTTCATGACTATTTAGATTGTAGATTCTCACTGAAGGCATGGAAACTGTGAATGAACACACAATGTACCTAATAAAAAAGCTAAGATTTAACACTTTTTTGTGTTAGTAAGTACAGTAAGTACATCCATATGACATTCCATATGTGATCATTCACAGTTTTGATGCTTTCAATGAGAATCTACAATGTAAATAGTTATGGAAGTAAAGAAAACACATTGAATGAGAAGGTGTGTTCAAACGTTTGGCCGGTACCTTATATGGTATTTCCTTCCTGCCATGCGTCTAGTCCAGGCATTTGGCGAAATATACAACTGTCACTGTTCTTACAGTCCCATCATAAACTGTTGATTTCTCCTCATGGTCTGGATTATGTTCCAAATAGGCTCACTCTTATAATCTGAAATACAATGTAACCTGGATTTGGTAAAATAGTGTGTCTGCGTGTCTGCTAATCTGGATTATACCTATTGTAGTTCAAAGCATTAGATAAATAATGTATGTGTGTGTGTGTGTGTGTGTGTGTGTGTGTGTGTGTGTGTGTGTGTGTGTGTGTGTATGTGTATGAATGTGTGTGTGTGTGTGTGCGCACATTCATGTGTGTACAGTATATGGAGGAAATATGGGATTTAACAGTGAACAGTTTTCCTGTTAAAATTACAATGCACTACTAATACAGTTAAAAGTCTTTTAGTGTTTCACCATACTAAAGAATGGCTAGTACTTTTAGGTTATTACATGAATTCAGAAAAAAAAATCTATTAGCTCACAGGGCTTGAAAATATTTTTTCTGACACCGACATGTCTGAATCTTATTCATTCTTCTATTCTTTCATTCTTCACTTCCATCTCTCTTCTCTTCTGTCATTACTCTCACATCATCGAACCCATTTCTCATTCTCCCTCTCTCATGCATGTCCTGTCTTTTCCTCCCTCTGTCGTTCCCTCCTAATCTCTCACGCCCTCCCTCCAACTCAATTCATCTCCCACTCATTACACCACCTCTTGGCCTTATCTTCGCAGTATCACCATCCCTAATGCTCTTTTCTTGTCTCCTCCGCTCGTCTGCACGGCTTTCCCATTCTGTTTCTCACACTCATGGCTTCACCATCTCTCTCCCTCTCCCTCTCTCTCTTTCTCTTTTTTTGTCTGTCTCCCTCTGTCTGTCTCTTTCTCTCTCTCTCTCTCTCTGTATTGCCCCTCTTGGTCTTTTTCTCACACACACATTACACGCACACATGCACACACACACACACACACACACACACACACACACACACACACACACACACACACAGATATCTCATGTGCTCTTTCACAGTGTTGGCCCATTCTTGCAGCTAATGGTTACATAAGGCAGGCTGACTGTGTTTGTCTTTGTTGAACTGCCTGAGAGTTTCAGAGCGATCTCTGGAGAGGGCCTTTGCCATAGTCAATCTGTGCCCTTGATATCTGTAAAACCTCATGTCCGCTCCCCCTCAGGGAGAACCCCTCTCATCCGTTAGAGGAGTGAAACAGCTCAACACATCACACAAAAACACACACATGCGCAAACACCACAAACATTTTGTTTGTGTCACAAGTAGTTTGTAGAACCACTGCAGAGCATCCTAAGGGGTTTCCCAGAGAGAGACCACCCCAGTCTGTAGGGTGGTCATGAAGATAGAAGGAGGGAGTTGGGGAGCAGACAGACAGACAGACAGACAGATAGACATGCAGGCAGGCAAACAGACAAACAGACAGACAGATAAAAATACAGGCATATAAACAGACAGGCAGAAAGACACACAGCCAGCCAGACAGACCACAAACAAACAGATAGACAGACTGATAGACAGACTGGCAGAAAGACAGACAAATAGACAGACAGATAGACAAACAGGCAGAAAGACAGACAGACAGACAGACAGACCATAGACAGACACAGAGATAGCCAGATAGACAGACAAACAGATAGACAGATAGACAAACAGACTGATAGACAGACTGATAGGCAGAAAGACAGAA
>CM059274.1:19396916-19406916 GCA_030347295.1 Setipinna tenuifilis | reverse complement strand
AATCTTTGCACAGTGAAGGCCATTGTTCTATCTCAGACAACATTCTTCATCCTCAGTACTCAATGCTTTCTGCTTTCATTTTTAGTTTAGGCTAAATTATCTTCTACATTCATTCTCTAACTAAAAGGGAAAACTTTTATCCTGAAAAAACTTATATGGAAGACGAAGTAATTAGAACAAAAAAAAAAAAGAGAGAAGGATTAATGGGAAGAAAAAAAAGGAAAAAAAAACGAGTCTCCACTTTTGGAGTGGCGTAGCGCGTGTGTGCTCTCTGCTTTAATGAGTTGTGTGGGTGCTGCAGACAGCAGTTATAAATGGCTGGTGGTAAATTAGCGGGGGGGGGCGGGGCTCTTTAAACGCATCTGTGCCGTGTGCGTGAGTGTGTGCCCAGGTCCGTGCTTATTCAGGCTTAATGCCACACGCCCGGACGCCGTACATCACCTGCAGTTTGATCCAGCCCTGTCCATTAAAGTTTGATGAGGCCATCCACATCGTGCTGTGCAGAGAGGGGGGATTTGGGGGGAGTGAGGGGTTTGGGGGGAGTAAAGGGGAAGGCAGAGAGGGGGAGAAAATGAGGGGGCAGAAACAGAGAAAGAAAGAGAGACAGCAAGGCAGAAAGAGAGAGAGAGGCAGAAAATGGGTGAAGACAGTGACGGAAAGAGAGAGATGGAGGAGAGAGACAGGGAGAAAAGAGAGAGAGACAGATAGAAAAGAGACAGAGAGAGAGAGAGAGAGTGAGAGAGAGAGAGAGAAAGAGAGGGAGAATGGCAAAGGGGCAAGGGATTGGCACCTGATAATGGCACAGGAGAAATGCTATGGTGATTTTAAAGTCGGGGAGTGGACCTGAATGACTGAGTTTAAACCCGCTGACTGGACGTTTGCCTCTGACCAAAGATGGAGGAAGTGGGATGGCAGCCAAGAGGCTGGAAAAGGAGGGATACACTTTATTTCACTGTCCCTATTACACCATTAGGTACAGTGTAACAAAGTGTGTAACGGTATGTAACGATATGTACTTACACTGTGCCATTAGGTTAGGGTGTTAGTGTTAGATATGCATAGTGCAAGTACATTATATTACATGTTGTTACATGTAAATATAATTTTAAAAAGAACCATAAAATAAAGTGTTACCGAAAGAAAACGTGGGCTACATCTGAGGAATGGTTTCCAAATCTGTCTTCAAGTTTAGTGGTTCTTAAAAGTAACAAAAAATACTGTAGAGAGAAAATAAATGAAAGGTTTTATTGACCAGTTATAAATTATAGGCCATATGAAACTAGAAAAAAAATATTTTAAGAAAATTATACATTTGATGATCGGACAGACAAGAGTCATCACCTTATCATACAATCTAAGCTGTCACGCTGTATTTAATGCATACCTGTAGTTGAAGAAAAATGCTGTCTGCTTCAACTATGCAATCAGACCGATAAAAAGAGTCTACCAGTCTCCATTGTATTTGTTGTTTGTTTGTTTGTTTTGTTAGACAGTACTGGACGTGTAATTGAACCTCACATATCTATTTTTCCTTCGTTCCTCCACAAACGTGCACAGCCTCTTTATCTCTGTCCTTTATATCTTTTATGCCACCCTGTCTTTAAACATCTCACTCAATCGTCGCTTGCATTCCTATTAAAAGCTGGGAACGGCTCTTGACTGTGATGGTGCCCTTCAGGAAAAAAAAAAAAGAATAAAAACCGAAAAACGTCTATGATGGGCCTCGGTCAGACAGGAGACAAGGGCTGGACGAGCGTCGAGGGTGACAGGAAAAATGCCTGCTGTCATTCTGCCATGTCCACGCCGGCGGCAGCGTCCCCAGCGACTGGCAAGGTGGCAATTTGTTTGTGTTTTGTGTTTTGTTGCCACGATTGTTGATGTCCTCGAGTGTTGACGACGAGTGTTGTGCATTGACTGGTGCCACTGCGTAGCGTAGGGTAGCTGGGGGCAGTGGGAGATAGACATTGTGTGCCATCTCTAGCACTGAGCAATGATCACATCACGCAACAACCAAGACAGGCCAGATGTCCGTCCTGACAGCATGTCTTTGTTGCCAACTCGCCCTCACAATGAACAAGATGGATGTGAAAGGTTTGTCATTTATTGGAAATGTATGTGTGTGTGTGTGTATGTGTATGTGTATGTGTGCGAGTGTATGTGTGTGTGTCTGTGCAGGGGAAGAAGGGGGAATGCATTCATTAAAAACACTGTCCTGTCCACTCCACTGATTTCTGTTTTGTCATAAAAAATAGATTTGTGATAGAAAAGGTAACAATTCTGAGTGACACAGATGTAAACTTAAATTTTAATTATGGTGCACAGCAAAGGGACTAACTTTTCAATGCTACCGCATCTTCATCAGAGTCCATATTTGTGAAACTTTCACTCCCGTAGTTGTAGTGAAGTCTGTTTCACCTGAGGCCTAGCATCAGTGGAGATATACAGGTCACCCTTCCACTGGGGTTTATGAATAAAATGATGACATGGACTACACCCCTCTTATGGCTTAAACCCAAGATCTCACTAATGGGTTTAGACAACACACTTGTATACACAGGCAGTTTGGACACTGAATTCCTTGCCCTCGTACTAGGCCTGACTATTTTAAACAGTGTGTTTACACATAATTTGTTGAGTTTTTTTTGAAGTGCAACAAAGGTTACACAACATGTCTGGCTTGGCTGTCACTGGCATCTTTTGTGTAGCCTGCAAGCAGCCCTCATTAATTCCTGGGAGCTTAAATCTAAAATAACGCCTCATCTAAATGTGTGTAAATGTGTGTGTGTGTGTGTGTGTGTGTGTGTGTGTGTGTGTGTATGCATGTGTGTGTGGTGTGTGTGTATGCATGTGTGTGTGTGTGTGTGTGTGTGTGTATGTGTTAGTGTATATCTGTGTGTGTGTGTGTGTGTGTGTGTGTGTGTGTGTGTGTGTGTGTATGTATGTGTTACAGAGAGAGAGAGGGAGCTCTCTGCTTGCTAATGAGTGCTATTCTCCACTGCTGCCACTGAAGGTGCGGCATTCTCAATTATTCATGGATAAAGTTCTGTCAGCTATTGTTGTCTCTGCAGTCCTTTAAAAAGTCCTCATCCTCTGCGTCTGCATCAGCTTTCTGGCAACGTGTGGGCCTACCTCTTAGAATGGCTCTGGGAGCTATTCTGCAGCACTTTCTGTGTGTTAAGACATGGTGTATTCTATATGTGCATCTGCAGTTTGTGTGTGTGTGTGTGTGAGTGTGTGCGGTCGTGTGCATGTGTGTGTGTGTGTGTGTGTGTGTGTGTATGTGCTCGCTTGCATGTGTGTGCATGCGTATGTGCTAGTAAGCTTTCCATTTAATATCAAGGTTTATTTTATGAGCACCAATAAAATACAGCATTTAACAACAACGGCATCAATTACAGCAATTAGATTTAACCATTGTTTTGTAATGCTGACATTCAGGGCTTGTTCTTCCTAATTACATGCTATTTAAAGTGTAATATACAGTTGACCCATACAACCCTTGAACTCTAGTATTGAATAAAGCAGATCATTTTCTCATAATTACTAATACGCAATTATTGAGTGATTATGATAAATGCAAGTCACGCATGAATTAACAATTACATTATGTCTGCCTGACTGTCTGTATATCCATATTTCCGCCTGCTTACTGTTTTACCTGCCTATGTACCTGCTGTTTATCAATGTATACAGGTAAATGTTATGCAAGAAAAAATTATGCAGTGCAAAGAATTTTATACATAGGTTATATATATATATATATATATATATATATATATATATATATATATATATATATATTTCTCTATTTCAAAACACACAAAAAAGGTAAGACAAACAAAACTACTTTAGTAGTTCAGTACTTTTCTCTCAATCATTAGCGCCTTTGATCACTGCGATGGAGGCAAACAGCGGTTTTCCTGTAAAGACCTGGACGTGCCATGTGTGTGTTTTTGCAGCAGCTTTCAAACTCCCCTGTCTCCTCCCTCTTCCCGTCCTAATCTATATCTATCCCCTCTTCTTGGCCAACACATTCAATTGTTTCCATGGCAACGCAGTGAAAGATTGTACTACCTTCTGCAGAGGCCTTGGGTCCTATTTAGCGGAAAGTAACAAGTTAATTGGGAACCTTTTGGCCAGAACTGGAACAACAACAACAACACAAAAAAAACAACACTCCTGCCTTGATCAGTGCTCAGAACAGCCCTTCCAGTTCCCGTAAATTCCACAAAAAGATGGTTTTTGGACTGGGTGCCATACAGGTAGCACAACATTAGGTGAGCCAGACTCACAGTAAACACAGCGCACCTGGGTCGCGGTCAAGCCATCAATCTCCCGCTCGTTAGATTAAAGCAGGCATCATGGGAATTCTGCTGTCACCGTGAGTAACGGAGAGGAATATCACAACCATGTGACACCCGTGCGGCTACATGGGGGCGTCGCCGCACCGCGAGACCCCTTTCGGTGTAGCCCAGCTGAATAAATACATACGCAACAATGAGCTGGCAGAGCATCAAAGACCACACATCTCGCTCTCTCTCATACAATCACACACACACACGCACAGACACAAATACACACACACACACACACATACATACACACACACACACACACACACACACACACACACACACACACACACACACACGCACACACACACACACACACACTGCAGCGCGGGGGAAAACAGCAGCGTTTAACCGGGGGGGTCAGTGGAGAGTGCAGACGCACGGAGGCACGAATACATTATTAATGGCCCAGACAAAATGATTTCTGACAGCCTCTCAGCAGGCCCGGGCAGCACGGTGATCCATCCCCCTGATTTCGGACCAGGGTGCCACATGCCAGATAATTGGAGCTCATGATTGGGAAAGCGCCGTGAAAGAGGCAGTTCAGAGCGGCGACATGGTTTGTTCTGAGAAACTGGGTGTACGGAACGAATGCAAAATATCCAGCGCAACACGAGGCAGCAACAGAAATGTTTGCCTTTATTCACAGTGATGCACACAGGGTGTGCAGGGCACCCCCACACATACACATAGTTACACACACACAGGCACGCACACAAGCACAGAAACGCAATCACAGACGCGTAAACACACAAATGCAAACACACAAACATATACACACACACAATCACTGACATGTAAGAGCATGAGGTGCAAGAAAAGCACCACACAGCACACCCTATAACATGCACCCCCCCACATAGAGATACTGTACATGTGAATGATTGACAGCCATGGTCTCCACTCCCCCACAGCCCGATAGGTCGGAGGCCAAATCCTGACTGAGTTCAGGGATCGCACCATTAGCCTCATCACACGCCATCATGGCCCACAGACTGCAGTGTCCCCAGGGCGGCTAGTGATCTGGAGTTGCTGTGTACGCGCATGGAGCTTTAGTGCCAGCAAGGGTCACTAGCCAGGAGGAAAAGCCATGGGAGATACAAGTGTGTGAGGTCAGAATAACTCATGTAGAGTCAGCGTCCTCAGGAGTTGTGGGGCTCTTTGGAGTCCTGTGTGTTCGCGTGTGTATGTGTGTGTGTGTGTGTGTGTGTGTGTGTGTGTGTGTGTTCGCGCGTGTGTGTATACGTGTGTGTTCGTGTGTGTGTGCATCTGTGTGTGTGTTTGCATGTGTTTGCGTGTGTGTGTGCATATGTGTGTTTGTGTGTGTGTACATCTTTGTGTGTGTGTGTGTGTGTGTGTGTGTGTGTGTGTGTGTGTGTATGTGTGTGTTATAGTTGATCTAAATTTCAAATATTGCTGTTCCTTTGCCAGGTAGCCCAGTTGTATTTCAACCGAGTTTTGTTGATCTGCCACAATCCTCAGTGCAATTGCTCACATATCCCTTCAAGACTAAAACAAGCGCTTGTGGGGAAATCTACACCGCTTTCCCCCTTAATTATACTGATGTTATGATCCGTTTATGGTGTGCCCATTTACAAAAGTACAAGGAGTAACAGTCTGTTTTATGTGTCTGAAAGGGTACCATTAAGCTGCATTAAGGTAAAGGACCATAGTGGTTTCACAAAGCCAAGGCTAAAAAAAAAAACGGGGACACGTTAGCTCTGTAACAAGATGTATAGAACTAACAGATGTTCCTAGTTTGTTCACATAGGTGATGATGAACTTTTTGAGCATTGTTTAAAAAACAACACTACCAACATATGTTTTTTGGATCCTTCACACGTATATTAGATGGGACATTAGGTGATCATTAGCTTGCTCTTTTGTGCATTCATCTGCTAGAAACACTGGAAGCCAGCAACCTTGCTGAAAACATTACCCCTATCTGTCAATGTAGAGGTTTCACCTCCAGATTTGAAAAAATATATAAGTGGTGTTCTACGAAACAGGTAGTGTTCTAAAACACCGAAATTATGTCCATCATTTTATTTAATGCAAGTGTAATCGGACTAGCATAAACACCATAATGGACATCACAATGTTGCCTGGGCAGAGAATAACACTCTGACGTACATTTACCACTTTGCATTCTCCTGTGACCCAAAATAAACACATACTATATATAATAACTTTCCATTACCAGATGTATGCAATGCATTATGCTTTGCTAGCATTTATATGTGCATTTCCTTAGCTATGGAAGTTAATCGCAGATGTTATTTCTACTGGTCCTCATACTTCAGAGTAAAGATTCCATCATATTAACAAATATGTGTGTGCATATTTTGTATGAAAAAAGTGAAATAGTCATCACATAATAAATGTCTCCACCGCAATTTTACATTTTAAAAATGTAAGAGAAACAGAGAGAAGAATGGAAGTAGGACGTTTGGGAAAAATCAGTTCAACTCTATGTTAGTCAAAGCCACCAATTTTTTCTTAGTCAATTTTTGACAAGTCAGGCAGCACACTGGTCACCTAATCTTGTCAGGACCCTGTCTCCCAGGACCACCTCACGACACCCTGGCCATGTCTGAAACGTTCACTTGTTCACTATGTGGGCGGTGAGTTACATTTTTACTGAGTTTCTTTTGTTCTCTACACAGTGCCATATGACAAGTGAACATTTTGAATTTGGACTTGATCAAATAATCCACCCCCAGAGTCATCTCCCCACTCTTGTTTCCTCTTGACCCTCTTCACATATTCTCGTCGCCCACTCATACGTATATGCAAGTGAAACTCTATAGCTATCTCATGCTATCATATTTCATCAGATTCCTGTAATGCACATATGCCCAGGCTTCATGGTTAATAAGTTAATAGATAAAGCAGGATAAAGTGCAGTGGCAGTCTCCAACAGCCTTTGCTGATGAGTTACAAAGTGCCTGCAGTCATGCTAAAAGATAAAAATAAGTGAGGAAAGGAGAGAGAGAGAGAGAGAGAGAGAGAGAGAAAGACAGACAGACAGACAGACAGACAGACAGACAGACAGACAGAGACAGATAGACAGTCTCCAACAGCCTTTGCTGATGTGCCTGCAGTCATGCTAAAAGATAAAAGATAAAACATGAGGGAAATAAAAAGAGAGCAAAAGAGAGAGACAGAGACAGAGAGACAGACAGACAGCCAGACAAAGTCAGAGAGAAGGGTGGGATGATGTTAACTTCTTCTTTACAGAGGGGAACATGATTTGAGTGGTTTTGTGCTTTAGGTGTGCACTTGCGACTTGCAGGGTGTGTTAGTGTGTGTGATCGCATATTTCTCGCGGCTAATTACGCCGCTAATTTACTAATTCATTTCCAATGGTGTGTGTGCCCCTGGGTTGCACTTAATCATTATGTTTAGCGCGACGTAGCGCTGAGCCATGACATGACACCACTCATGCTGCCATTTGGGGGGGTCTCCACTCTGCGTCAGTGTTGTGACGCCCCCCCCCCCCCCCCCCAAAAAATCAGTGGAGCGCTCACAGGCTCGGAGTGCACTCATGCTGTCAACATCAACAACAACAACAACAATAACAACAACAACAACATCGGCATTCAAAATGTAGAACACCAGGAAACGCTTTCCCATTTTGAAGAACTTTATTTCAGCTTCCAAAATGTCCCCATTTAGCACAGCAACTGAAGCTAATTTTGACTGTAATTCCGACAATTACTTTTTTCTTTTTTGCTAATTGACATGCCTTCTACTGGGACTCTTAGCAACCCATTGCCCCCTATACAAAACACAGAATTTACATTTCTCTCAGGCTCTAATGGTGATCTGAGCCATTGGCAATGGTGTTGGAGGCTGGCCCAGGCCTGGGCATATGTCCAGTCGTTCGGGTTGGAGGAGACCAGACAATTTGTCAGTGACAGGGGATTGACAGCGAGTTGTCGGGTTTGAGGGCCCACTATTTACTCGGCTGAGAGGATACAGATGGGTGTATGTCAGAGGTTTAAACTGTGAGGTGGGCTGAAAAAGAACAGCTGGTATTACGTAAGGTTAAGCTAAAGTTTGTGATAATTAACCTGTAAGAAACAGTGCTTTTTATGTAACGGCAGTAGAGAATACAGCATTAAAGAGATAGAGAAATGAAGGTCTTTTTGCACTGCAGACTTTTCATTGAAGGGTAATGAGGCTAGTTAGTTAGCAATTGTCATTATTCAATAGGGAGGAAATGACATTTGTTCCGGACTTGGCACTGACACTTAGCAAAATTGAGACAGAACCTCATAGGTCGGTCAGTGACTGCAAAATTCCTTTTTCTTCTGTGGTGCTCTAAAGACCACAAAGAATGAGACCACGATTATATTATAGTATTATCTAAGAAAAAAACTCGTATGAGTTTACACAAAGAGTCTCTAAAAGGTTCCTCTCAGGTGTATCAGGGCAGTGGCTGACTACATCAGGCCATTCAGTCTGCCCAGTTGACCTGACAGGACCCCATTGTGCTTGGGGCTGTCTGAATAAGTGCCTGTCTCATCGTTGGCAACAGTATCAAGCCAGTTTGTTCCCGCTTGCCTAGCAGGACCCCATCTGCTTCCGACCTGACCAAGCATGACTCTGAGAATCTGTGTATGTGTGTGTGTGCATGTGTGTTTGTGTGTGTATGTGTGTGCGTGTGCATGCGTCTGAGTGTGTTCTGTTTATGCACATATGTATGTGTGTGCAGTTGGTGCATGTGTGTGTGCGTGAGTGTGTGTGTGTGTGTGTGTGTGTGTGTGTGTGTGTGTATGTATGTGTGTGTAAGCATGTATGTGCATGTGTGTTGTGCATCGGTACATTTGAGTTAGTCTGTGTGTGAGCAGCTACACATGCCAGCTCACGCTTCGCCAGACTGGACAGGGTGGCTAATGGACAGCTAATGAGTCACGGTGGCAGGTCTCCCCCCACACGCCAACCCCCCCCCACCGCAACCACCACCCCCCTCGCCCTCCCCCCACTCCGCCGAGTCACGCCCCTGATCGCCACAGAGATGAGAACTTGCCCAGGAAACAGATGGCCCATTTGCATGAGTGGGGGCCGAGGCTGAGGCTGTGGGGCCGAAGCTGAGTCTGGCCTGTCACACACATTCTTGCCCAGGGTCCCTCACACTGGACTCTGCCCAGTCAGTTCCCACTACGGGTCCTGTCAGTCTAACTCTATTCCACTACCACTATCTCCTCACAGACACACATACACGAGCGCACACACACACACACACACACACACACACAGACAGACACACACACACAACCTTTCATTTGTATGCTTATGGGGTGCTTCCATTGACTCCCATTATAATATAACTAAAGAGTGCTAAACTGTGCCCACACCAAACCCATCCCTAACCCTGACCTGTCAATAAAGCAATGTTTCAGAAACTTAAAGCTAGGAGCAGACCTCTTGATTTTTTACCAAAATTTTGATAAGATGGAATGTCATAGGCAGTGTTAGGGAATTCCACTGCATGTCACCAATTTCACTGCATGTCCTACGCTACCCAGTATGTCTACACATGTGACAATAAACCATCCTTGTATTCTTGTATCCTTGTATCCTTGTACCCTTGAAACCCAAGGTAACCAATCAGCAGCCGCTGTGCTCGGCCACAACATCAT
>CM059274.1:19386916-19391916 GCA_030347295.1 Setipinna tenuifilis | reverse complement strand
CAGGCATGAACCCATTTATCAGACATCCATATAAATAGTTTCTGAGAAATATGGGGTATGTTTTCTTTGGCCCCAATATGGCAAATGTATGAAACCTGTGATTTGCCATATTTCCTCCATTAAATTGCTTTATTAAAGGCAGATTTTACCAAGTTAAACTTATTAAGCAGTGTTCCCCTGATGATTTAGAATGTCAAGAACCAACTGCACAAAGCCTGCTTTCCCTTCCCCTTCCCTTCTACTAAACCAGGCTGGCCATTTAATGTCAACAATGCCGGAAGCTGCACTGTCAACAAACAGCGCTGTAACCATGGTGAGGCCTAGTTTAGGGAAGGCACGAACAAAACCTCTGCAAACCTCTCCAAAACCACACTGCCTGCCTTCCATTACCTGCCATCTATCTATGGGGGAAAAAGCGTACCCCCTGCTCCCAAGATACTGGCGTCTCCCTGTGCCACTGTGTTCTGGGCTACTATTTCCTCTACACAGCATCCCAAGCTGCTCTCTGCTCAGCAGATGTGAGTGAGCATGCTTCACTGCACCCCGCAGATGCCTTGACAGAGGAATTCTGTGCAAGTTTAGCAAAAGTGATGTCCATGCGATGCGCTGTGTGTCAAGGGGTGTAGAAACTGCACTGTGAAAAGTGAAGCGTTGAACCAATCTTGAAAAGATCAAAAGCAACATGCTACAGTACGTGGACCTCTTTTATGTTTGTTTAACTCACACCAATACTGTGTACGTTCATGGTACTTGAAAAAATAGTGTAAGTTAAATCAATGTAAAAAGATCGATGCAGCACTTTTTTTGATGTTGCTTCTATGCTTTACTACGGAGCCAGAAAAGGGTCATGTTAGTAAATATATTTAGACCTCACTTTTGCGTTCCCTCACAATACTTTTTGTATTCCCTCACCATAACTTTTGAGTTACAAAATCTGGCGAGGGAACACAAAACTATTGTGTGGGAACGCAAAAAGTCTAAAAATATTCACCAACATGACCCTTCCCAGGCTCCGTACTTTACTTTTCCAGTGTAAATCAACCAAACTAAGCAGAGGAGTTTTAGCTTTTGAAGACAAAGTTGGCATGTTGATGCTACTATCTACTTGGCGAGAAGTAGGTGTGTTTGGAATGGCGGCTCTGCACCTTATCTGGAGAGACTGCTAATGGGAGGAGACACACTTGTCATGCTTCTTTGCTTCGCCTCTAACGGTCTTTATCATTGGCCATGAGTGTGCGTGTGTGTGTGTGTGCGTGTGTGTGTGTGTTTGTTTGTGTGTGTGTGTGTGTGTGTGACAAAGAGAGAGAGAGAGAGAGGGAGAGAGAGAGAGACAGAGACAGAGACAGAGACAAAGAGATACAGAGAGAGAGACAGACAGTGTTGTTTGTTTATGGATGGAGTGTTCTATGTTTGTTGTTGTCATGTGTGTGATTGTTTGTGTGTGTGTGTGTGGGTGTGTGTGTGTGTGTGTGTGTGTGTCTATGTGTGTGTGTGTGTGTGTGCATGTGTGTGTGCGTGTGTGTGTGTGTGACAGAGAGAGAGAGAGCAAGAGAGATAGAGAGAGACAGAGAGAGTGTTGTTTGTTTGTTTATGGGTGGATGTGTTGTATGTCATGTCTGTGCTTGTTTGTGTGTGTGTGTGTGTGTGTGTGTGTGTGCTTATAAAAGTCTGCACATATGTGATGTGTTGTTCAGCTTTGCTCATCAGCCAATCAGCCAATCATGATTTGGTCATTACATCCCACCCCATGTTTTTATGAAGCGCTCATATCCTATAAGCACAAGCTATATCATTCCACAGTCAGCTGTGGCTTAATTAGCATCAGTATACTCCAAAGAAAACTGCAAATTGCCTTAATAAGCATCCACTCATTTTTTATTAAGCTGATGCAAAAAAAAAAATCTTTTATATGTTTCACAAAGTGGCCTAATCATTATTTTCATTCTTCTGCTGTTTATTTCTGGTCTAAGATGCAGACATGTACATTTGAGTATATGCCATTTGGACGAGTTCCCAACATCCTTGCAACCATTACAAAAAAAAAAAACCACACCTACTCATTAAAATCAATGGTAAATTCATAACTGCAAAATCAATCATCCCATAGTGTAGCCTATCAAAGGCCTTGAAGAGCTATCACCTGGCATTTCCTTCAATGACAGGAAGTGGCCTCTGTAATCAGTAATTGAAACCCACACTATTCCACATCCCCTACATTGCCTCTTTCTTTTTACGGTTCAAGGGCTGAGGTAATTAATGAAATTAATCAGCACGGCACAGCGTCTTTCATGCTGCATTTTAAAATCCCCTTTTCAAAATGTCACAATGGCCTGTGAATGCTGATTCTTGCCTTGCTGGAACATTCCAAGGCCTCCTTTCTTTACTCAAAGTGTATTTTTGTCACAAACACTATTTGGCGAGTTAATCAGTCATTGCGGGGAATAACAACGCGGCTTATTAGTTCAATCCAGCTTCCCCCAGTGTGAAATAAGCCTGCTGGTTTGGGCAGACATAGACACAGACAGACATGCAGGAATTTTCGATTTTCACGTCCTCGAGTTTCTTTATTTATATATTTTTTGTTATGTAACTGTCACATTTTATTTGGTTAAAATCCCATTTGTGCACCCAAAAAGCGACCGTGGCGCTGTAATAGCAATTAGCTTGAATGACGTGAACCTCAGAACGGTCAAGTCAAATATTGCTTGTCATTTCCTTTAGCTCACAGAATTGTGCACACAATTGAAAAGAGAGACATCCTTTTTTTCCACATTTTTTTTCCACATGGCCTATCCCCAAATAACTCTAACTCTAACCTGCATACCCTCTCCCATACTCACTCACCTATAATTCATCTGACAAAATTGGCATCCAAGTGAAAATCATCACTGTGGCCAGCAAATGCCATTTTTAAAATCTCGTTTATCAATTTTTCCTTTTTCATCCCTCCCAAGTGTGCATAAAGTTGCCAGAGAAATCACAAATTAGCACTTGGATTTTGCCCTGTTAAAAAAAAGAAATGTATTGGATTTATACGGCTGAATGAGTCATTGATGGAAGATATGGCTCTCTTCTTAAAACTAAATCATGAAACTTTCTGGCCCTCCTGTCAAATTGGGAAGATCGACTGGCTTGCCTGACATCCAAGCTGACTGCGCGTCTCTGGCTTTGTGACAAAGGGCCCATTTTCAATTGTCTGTGAAACTCTTGGGAGCGAGAGAGAGAGAGAGAGAGAGAGACTGGGCGGAGAAGTGAATCCAGGGGAGGTTTACACTGAGTGTGTGTGCAGACTTTAGATGTGTGTTAGATGTGTGTGTGTGTGTGTGTGTATGTACGTGTGTCTGTGTGTGTGTGTGCACGTGTGTATGTGTGTGTGTGTGTGCATACGTGCGTACGTGTGTGTGTGTGTGTGTGTGTGTGTGTGTGTGTTGAGTCAGGTGTGTATGTCAGGTATGTGTGTGTGTGGGGGTGGTTATACTGTAGTTTAGAATGTGTGAGCAGAAGTCAGGGCCGTGGGAGGTTAAGCCTGCAGAGGCACCTATGCGGTGCTCCTGAGCTAACAAACTCCTAGCGGAGGAGGTAAGTCACCGGGTTGGCTGTGATGAACGCAAACCCGCCAAAGAGCACTGACTGCAGGGGGGGTCGCCTCCTTAGAGAGAGCAACAGAACACAGACACAAAAAGACAGAGAGAAAAAAGGGAGGGTGGTGGGGGGTAAGAGGGAAAAAAGGACGAATGCAACCTCTAATTGTCATTCTTTGCCCAGAAACAACCGTCATGTATCAATTAAAAGTCCCACTGGAGATGGCAGAGTCTGCTGTGACAACGCAGGGGTGGCCCTGACTGTCTGTCACCATGCCTAACACTGCTTTTGCATGCAGACACTCTCCTGACACATACAGTCACACATACACATGCAGACATAGGGACGGTCACACACACACACACGCGTGTGCACTCATGCACACAAAGCCAGACACTCTCCCTGACACACAGTCCCACATACACATGCAGACATAGGGACAGACACACACACAGACACAGACACACACACACACACACACACACACACATACACACACACACACACACACACACACAATCTCTCAGACATACACATTTACACATACACATGCCCACATAGGCACAAACGCACACACACACACGTACACATGCACACACACACGAACACACACACACACACACACACACACAAGAAAACACACACACAAACACACACTGTGGTATCATGTGACAGCAGACAGTGAGAAGAATCTGTGGTTAGAATGGTACTGTGTTATTGTATGTGTTGGTTTACAATGTACTGCTGATGGGAAAATTGTGGGTCTGTAGGCCAAACCAGTTAAGAACCACTGTTTAAAAATACCTTTCTTATGTCTGTTGCATCAAATGGTGACCATTATGTTTTTTTCTGTTTGAACACAAAACACCTCTGATTTAATCTTTAAATACATGCAATCAATCGCTCTTTCTCTTTTTCCCTCATTTTTGTGCGTCTTCCAACAGCGGTGTGTGTGTGTATCCAGAGGCGGCTATCACTGATATCACTGGTTTGGCGCTGGACAGCGACCAGACGCTGGAACTGGTCCCGGCGGAGATTCACTCACCAGTCACACAGTCTGACCCAGCTACTTCCTGACCGGAATAACAAATCAGTGGTGGCGGACCCACCAGTCCACTCCTTGATCAGAATAACCAATCACGAATCCCTGTGGGGATGTGCAGCCGACAGGCTCATTTGACATTCCGAACCATCAGCAATGCATCAACAACTCGGCTTCCTCCAGAGGGAGAGAGAGAGGGAGAGAGGGAGAAAAGGAGAGAAAGAAAGAGCGGGGTATATCTGGAGATCTCTGTCAGCTCCTCATCTTGAGTCGGTATGTCTTTGGAGTCCTTCTTCAGTGTCGTTGCAATAAACTGATTCCAATCTGTAACATTTGTATGTGCAATCAGTGCATTGCAGCTTTTTAGAAAGGAGTT
>CM059274.1:19366916-19374416 GCA_030347295.1 Setipinna tenuifilis | reverse complement strand
CGCTACGCATTCATTGTCGGAATCAGTGGTCTGATTGGTTGTAGCTCTGTCCAATAATACACAGAGGCATTTGAAAAATGCCTGTTGATCCTGCCTCTGAGAACTTCCTGTCTGTGGGAGGTTTGCTAGACCTAGCTTTGTTTACAAGGTTGGTGCGACAGCCAGGCTAGAAGAGAGCTACAGAGGAAAGGGAAATCTATATGTGAGGTAGTTAGAGTGAAAATGCTGTTTTTGATTGGAACTGAGTGAGTGTGATTAGTCTTCTTTGATGAGCATGCCAAAAACACATGTATACACAACATACATACACTCACTGAGACAGAGAGAGACACACACAGACAGACAGACCCAGACACATGCAGAGAGAGAAAGAGAGATAGAGAGAGAGAAAGAAAGAGAGACAGAGAGAGAGAGAGATACACACATACAGACACACACACCCATAAACTGCCACACATCCACACACAAGTCAATCCCACTCTTGTGGTAATCAAGCCTATTCTGTACCCCACAATCAAGACTGTTTGTAACAAACTCAGACTCGTATAACCACCCAATTACACACACGCGTGCACACACACACACACACACACACACACACACACACACACACACACACTCACACTCACTCACTCGATCACTCACACAGTTACACACACACACACAAACACACACAAACACACTATGCACACACTGCAAACTCACAAACAACACACACATGTGCCTCCACACTGACACACACATGGAAATTTGCATGTGCATACAAAGCTGTTCTCTTGTCAATGTTACATTACTGAAACATTACTAAAAAATGTACTTCTAATGCCACAGCTGCACATCTCGCCTAATCTACTCCATTTCATGAGTGGCCACTCGGCTGTTCCTTTCAGATATGTTCCAGTTTGATTCTTTTTTCGTTGTTTGTTTGTTTGTTTGTTTACTGTCTGTCTTGTTTACTGTATGTTTGATGTTAAAAACCCTCCCAAGTCCTCTTTTCTTCTGTCTATCTTTTTAAATATTCAACATTGTCCTTTGTCCTACCTCTGTTTTTTTTTATTTTTGGCTGAGAGGGTGGTGAGGCTCCTAAATTACCCTGTCATTTCCTCACAACCCCCCCCCCCCCCCCCCCCCCCCTGCTATCTAAGAGGGACGCACAGACACATACTGTTCCCCACAGGAAAGTGTAAGCACTCAAAGCTGAAAGCAAAAAAAAAAAAAAAACTTGGGCCACCAGTTGTCCACTCTTCTACCACAAGCCAGAGGTGCTACCTTTAAAGTGCACACTGCACTGTGGGAGAGAGTGCACAAGTGTGAGTAATGGAACAGTGCACTACTTTGACAGAGCCCCCCCCCCCCTTCCCCCCATACACACACACACACACACACACACACACCTTTTTAGGATTCTCAGCCTCTGGCCTCGTCACCAGCAAGGCCACTCAAACAGCAGACCCTGTAGGCCCATTACACAGACTGTGGTGGGGAATGAGTAATTGCAGACACTGCTAATGCAGCTCTTGGAGGTATGGTACTGTATGCAGGGCTAATTTGAAAGAGGAGCCAGGTCTTGTGACGTTCTTTGTTAAAACTGTACCTGAGGTAAACTTTGGCCTTCTTTTGAAGTTCTAAAAACATATACGCCGGTTTAACGCTCATGGATTAAGTCCAGTAAGTTAAAGTAAAAAGGTGTGTAAAGTATGCACATTTTTTAACATTAGCAGACATAAAAAGGCAAGTAATTGCTGTTTTGTCATTTAAAGAGGTGCATGAACAGCATTTACGTGTTTTGGAAATGTGTAATTCTCCAAAAACAGCTTTCAGTCTACAGCCAGATTTGACCTATTTGCAGGAAACTACATGTTCAAGTCGGATATGAATACATTCAGTCGTCTGTGTGTCTTTGTGCACTGTTTGCACAATGTGACTTTGCACCATTTGTAAAATAAATTGTGCACAAGACAGCACAAATAGTCTAACGCTTGAGTCTCCTACTTTGTTCATATTTTAAGTCTCACCCAACTTTGTGCACTTCTTCTGTACAGATACTCTCAACCATCCAAACACAGGGGAGGCATGATGACTGCAAGAGCTGTGTGCTACCAGCTGTTCCCTCACTGCCTACTGCGGCTTTGGTCTCAGGGAACGTTCTGGTATTTTTTCTTGATCTTTGTGATCAGACACACACCTGTGCATTGTGTGATACTGACAGCCACTTCATCAAGTTGATGGGCAACCCCCACCCCCTCACCCACTCAATTGTGCCTTAATAAGAATGACACAAATGATACCCAAAAAACACCAGGAAAAGATGTAAGGATGTAAAGACCATCTTTCTTTTTTTTCTCTCTCTTTCTTTCTCCCTTTTTCAATAACTTTCCAGTGAGCCGTAGGGCCACATAAAATGCTCACACTGCCATAAACACATTGGCAATCATATAGTGCCATTGGGCGACCCAGCTACAGCAGAAAGGAGGAGACAGTGAGGGGTTAGGAGAGTTAGGGGGATGGGTTGCTCTTCTGTCCTCTCAACATCACTGATCTCACCACAAGGATCGATACTCCTCTCTTAACAGCATGGTCGAAAAGAGGGAATGAGAGAGAAAAAAAGAGAGAGAGATGGAGAGAGGGTGATAGGGAAAAGGGAGAGAGAGTGACATAGAGAGATAAACAGAAAGAGATTAAAAAAACAAACAACCACTATTACTGTTAAGTGGTTAATTGAGTGGTTAAGAGGGTGATAAAGCTTGGAGAGCCATTGGTAAAATCAACAAAACAAAGGCATAGAAGAAGAAGAAGAAGAAGAAGAAGAAGAAGAAGAAGAAGAAGAAGAAGAAGAAGCAGAAAAAGAAGAAGAAGCAGAAAAAGAAGCAGAAGAAGAAGAAGAAGAAGAAGAAGCAGAAGAAGAAGAAGAAGAAGAAGAAAATGATGAAGGCAACATTTGCTACTAAGACAGCAGCACCGTGTCTAGCCCCTGCTTTCTTACATGTAGGGTGAGAGTAGGTCAACTCTTTGCCGCCACACAGAAAGCCCACTTACAGTAATATCATTTGATGGCTGTGGCGCCATTAGCCCTTCGTGCATGTTAATGTAATGAAAAGCATACTCTGATGGGTGGTAATGTCTTCTTAATATGCTGCCCTTGCCTATGTGCATCTAAATGTTCCAGTTGTCTACATATAGCATCTAAGTGTGACAATTAAGTTCACGGAGTGCAGAGAGTAATGACACACTTGAACATTAGTATTGTTCATTTCGCTAGCGTAAGGTTATGGATGACCTGTTAATTTGCTTTTATGACAGGCTTGAGTCCTGTGAAGGAAAGCTCATATCATAGCTCATCCTTTGGGAGGTGATATGAAGTAATTGTGCTAGAAGTCTTTGTGCTAAAAGTATTTTTGAATTTGAAATGAAAAAGCTCTCACATGTTTGCCAAGGCTTACAGAGACACATAGGCTCAGATTTCAAGGTGATGTCGTGTGTATCATCAAGGGCATGTTCACTCTTTCAGTATTATTATTATTATTATTAATGACTCACGGGAAGGATATACACACAACACGGTGTCCTTTTTTGAGCATTATGCTAATCACTTCCTGTCCACAAAGAATTCTATCCAATCATACAATAACAGTACAGACAATAATAATGATAAATGATAACAAACTATAATAAGAGTGAATAAAGTGAAATTAGCTCAGGAAGGTTGCGTTAACATTCTACTGCAGCAAACCTTTCAAGGACACTTCCTCTCATTTACTTCCCCTGCCTTTTCATCTGCCCGGCTCAATCAGCGTCCTCACAAGGTTGCGGTGAGGGAGTTTGATTCATCACCAAATCAGGTTCACCTTTTTAATTTAGTCTTGGAATGACTCAGTCCTGTGGGGGGTCTAGGCTTGCAGGAAGATGAACGATGCATAAACATGCAAGCACACATAATTAAATCTGGGAGAAAGAACGTTTACAACGGGCAAACTAAATAACTTACTTAATAAAGGTGAGAGGGGTTAATGTTTGACAAAGGACTCATGGGCAATGCTCTCAACTGAGGGTTACACATACACCTCATGTATAAAAATGTCAAGTAGTAAGGAAGCTAGCATTGTATAATATACAGAGAACTGCTCTGGGTTTTCAAATATTGAATTAAATGTTAAAAAAAAATACTTGGATCATTGAAAATGTCTGATGGCATTGCATGCAGATGCAAATAACGCTAAAAAAAAACAAACAAAAAAGCAAAACAAAAAAAACACATATGTCAGGGTGAAGTGTTAGTATCACCGCTGAGGTTGTGGTTTTCCAAGTGGGAGTAACCTGGCGGAAAGATACTGTCACAGTCAGCACTGTTGCCAGCAGTTTTGGCAGATGCAAGGTTTTAAAAAACCAAACACAGTTCAATGTGCCAAGTGACACCAACTGTTTGTTAATCAAATGACCAATCCAGAGAGACACCTATATCTCAAGACAGATGGCAATACCAACCTTGTTAGGCAAAGATTATGTGCCAGAGTGAATGCAGTGATTTTTGAAATCAGAGGTACCACAAAGTAAACATGTCAGCTTCCCTTTTAGACTTAATGAACTGATACTGATACTTTAAGACTTGTATCATATCTGACGGTTTGCTTTGGTCCATTTGGATAGCTTAACTGTGCTTAAAATTTAAATGCATTTCTCATTTCTCTGTGTTATATGAACTTGAAACGCCTTCTAGCATTTAGGGCAAAAATGTGAATTATCTGCTTTAGCGTCAAGCATTAACACCTAGAAGGTGAGACTTTTTAAGGGGTTAACACCAATTTACAGTACACCAAATTTTGCACCATGGCTGCATTACCACCTTGAACATGAATTAACTTCTGATGCACAAATGCTGTGTTGTCAATTATCCCTTGCTTACTCTCCATATCTAATATCCATATGCAATGCAATACCAACTATCTGTAGTAGCAGGCAGCTTAACACCTGGATAGTAGTGACATGGTTTAACACCAATTTACTCCCCATACCTAATACATGCATGTAAGCCAATAAGTAGACTGTGAAGAACACAGGAAGCTGTTCTGCCCATTATAAAAGCAGCCATGGAAACACTTAATAAGCCTAGATCTGTGGCCGCCACTGCCGCCGCTGTGGGGAGAGCCCAGTACAGATTAGCTCTGTGACTGAACATTTTAATTAACGCATCGGCCATACTGTTCTTCCGAGTCCCAGATGATTGGGCTAAAGTGAGACTCCCTGTGCATTGGGAGGCGACAGAACAACATGTGGGAGGGCTGAGTTACAGCAAGCTGTTAGTTCCTTTTTTATTTCCTCCGGAGTGCGGTAACAAGTGCTTGAGTAAGCGTACATGGGAAACCACTTAAGTCTATTGGTGTGAGCATGTAAAACAGTGTCTATGAAGGTAACTCTGTGTGTCTGTGTGGGAGTGTGTGTGTGTGGGTGGGTGTGCATGCATGCGCATGTGTGAACAGGTCTATGTGTGTGTTCGTGTGTGAGTGCTTGTGTGCAACGATAGGGAAAGTATGTGTATGTGACAGACAGAACAGGTGTGTGTGTGTGTACGTGTGTGCGTGTATGTGTGTTTGTGTGCATGTGTGTGTGTGAAGCGCGTGTGTGTGGAGCGCGCGTGTGTGTGTGTGTGTGTGTGTGTGTGTGTGTGTGTGAGTGAGCGTGTGTGTTTGTGAATCACGGTGCGTGTGGACGGTTTCATCCACTGTCCCCTGCAGTCAGGTGTGCTCAGCAGTGCGAGGACTGGACCCTGCACACACACCTGCCGTCCCTTCCCCGCTCCCCCCTCCTACCCCCCTACCCGCCCCTGCCCCCGGGGGTGTTCCGGTTGCTGAGCTAAGTCGGCGCGGTGCCACTGATCTCATCAGAGAGCCACAGGTTCGCTCGTGGCAAAGTCACTCCTCCCGCCTCCCCGAGCTCCGCTGGCTGAGTGTATATAACAGCATAGCTCTTCAGCTGCATTAACGGGATTAGATGGGGACATCATCGTTAAAGGTCACCGTAGGACATGATGGACTTTAATACTGGGACTAGATTGGGGAAAGGGGACAGGGATATTGTTGCTATTTCTGACTGGTAATAGTAAGTCATTGAAATATGAAGATGAAAAAAAAATGTTAAACTATTTACTGTATGAATAGAGGCAATATGTTCTTTGTTGGGAAGGAGTTAAAATATGCTCTAAATGATATTTATACATCAGAGCATTTTAATTTCCCATTGTCAGGTTCGTTGGTTGGCTCTTGGTTTTGCAAGAAAAAAATCATGTATTTGTTTGTCACTCTTTCATGCTCACACATACTTTCCCTTTCATGCTCTTGCTTCTAAATGGCAATTTTTCTGCCTTAGTCTTTCAAGGTTTTAAAACATCATGTTCAGTTCCTTGATTGTGATTGGCTGAAAGCCATTACAAATCAAGCATAAACACACAGGTTGTCCTCATGTCATTCCATTACAAAATTCAATGTTACCCCCCCATCGAACTTCAACAGTAGCACAACAGTAGTTACAATAGTAGCAAAAAGTATCATAGTAGTGCTTAGTGTTGCCCGGCAACCACTTCCCCAAAAGCACTATATGTATTTGCGGAGGAATAATTATTTATTTATACACGATTTCATTTTTTTAATTTGTGTGAGTTTATTTAATGAAATATGATCAAACATTAGCTGTAACAATATTAGAAAAGCAATAAGGCACTCAAGTCCGTGCGCTGTATTTAGAACAGCTTTGCGTTGTGCCTAACAACACCCCCTAGCTATTCTAAATCCAGCACAAACTCACAGCTTCTTGTGGCTTATTGGTTAATTTTACTATTTTATAATGATAGTTTATCATTATAGCAAGTTCTAATAGTCACAACAATTGGTTAGATCTATGGCATAATGGTTACAACTGTATTGTATAACTCTTGTAAGGATAAGAATGATAATATTTTGTCTCCTTTGAACCATTGATGCTGGAGGCTGCAGTATATGGATCCAGAAGTTTTGCAAACAAAGCTGGCTGGTGGGGAAAACCGCACTTTTGTCAGGAAATGGTAATGTTTAACTTTAACTTTAACTGACATAAAAACTTAAACTGAGATGAGACTGCCAGTTGGGGTCTCACATTAGAAGACGTCTGGCCGTCTCTGCAGATCAGAATCCTAAGATGTGTTAGGGGACACAGCGGGATGTTTTCCGTGACCTTGCCTTGACCTTGGCCATTACTCACCTCCGCTGTAACTTGGCAACCATAAATTCTCTCCAAAAGGTCAAGGAAGGTCTGATCCCCCATTGATTCCTCCCGATTTCTCATCACACGAGTGGCGAAAACCTTTTACTGGATACGGGCAACCATTGAACGGGCGACAAGCAATCAGTCAGCCAACACAACACAAGGCAGATATCTCAGATGCTTTGACACACAGCAGCGGATAAAGATTCGCATCTGGGCACTGGGAGTGTGGAGGAGATAATTGAGGGATTGAAAGGCGGTAGAGGGAGG
>CM059274.1:19346916-19364416 GCA_030347295.1 Setipinna tenuifilis | reverse complement strand
GCACACTCACTTCTTCCCCTGCTCTCTCTCTCTCTCTTTCTCTCTCTCTCTCTGTCTTTCTTCCCCATTGCCCTACTCTGTCCCTCCTCTTTCCCTCTACCTATCCTCCACCCCCCCCCCTCACCCCGCACCCCCCCTCACCCCCCACCCCCCGCCCATTTCTCTGACAAATAGCTAGACAGGCCAGGCCTAAAATATTCATGCCCTAAAGTAACTGTGGCCTGCTGCCCCTCTGCTGCTTCTGTTGGGTACACGTTCTGTTGGCTCTTTATAGACATTTTCTGACCGCATTATGCCCTATGAGTGGCCCCATACCAAACAGGCCATGGACCCGGCCCCTTGCACTTGGGCGGATCCCCCCCCACCCCCATCCCTACCCTTCCCCCCTGCCACAAGGAGCTCTGATAAACAGCTAGTGACATTTGTGTGGCGTGCTGGCATTTAGGCTGATGGGATTTATTGACATTTTTGATTCCTGCGTGGCCTCTGCCGCTTGTTGGCAGAGATGGAAAAAAAGAGAGACAGAGAGACAGAGAGAGAGACAGACAGACTGAGATGCATTTTTCACTCTTTGAAAATGATTCCTGTCTGTGGAACAGCTCCAGTCTGTGTGTATATGTGTGTGTGCATGTGTACGTGTGTGTCTATCTGTCTGTGTCTATGTGTGTGTGTGTGTGTCTGTGTGTCTGTGTTTGTGTGCATGTGCGTGTGTGTTTGTGTGTGCATGTGCAACGGGATTCCTAGATTGCCATTCTCTATTGGCAAATCAATAATACTGAGTGGGATAGCAATAAAAGGCAAAACTTGCATCATACAGTAAACTCACAAAAAACGCCTATAGGATACACATATCTAAACTTCACTTTACTATTTCAGAACACCCGCCAAGCTCCCTTGACACTACCCTTCTCACTCAGATAAACGGGCTTACAAGGACGGGGAAAGAGAGAGGAATTGATAGCTCCCTTTCAAAGATTACAGCACCTGCTGATTGACAAGTGACAGAGCCAATGATTTTCTCACAGGAAGACGGTACTTTAACTCAGCAGCTATTTGGATGCCCATCTTACATCACTGATAGCAGATATGGTGCTAAGCTGCTTCACCAGCCACTTTACCAGCATGTCAGGGATTCGGTGTCAATCCCAGGTTCAGAAAGTAAAAACCCTGCCACAAATTTGATCCAACCAGCTCTGAGTCAGCTGATTATAATGACCACTCAAGACAGGTAGATCAGCTACTCAGTAAAGTCACCTGTGTTAGAAGGAAAACGTGGCAGGGTTTTTACTTTCTGAACCTGGGATTGACACCTAATAGCAAAGTCACAGCTTTCACATGCATCACCTGTGAAAGTCACATGGGCCCTAAAATGCTGTTGTTGTTCATGGTGAGGATGGTGTTGAGACAGAATGGGCCACATCATTGCTTTGCACTTTGATTCCTTTCAAAAGCCCCAGCAGAAGATACACTCATCATCCATAACATCTTTGTTGTCTGAAACAAATTCCTTTTGTTTTGTCTCTTGACACAACCAGAGTCTAAACATGAATAAAAAAAAACAATAGCAGGACAAGATTACTTTTATTTGATACTGCGGAAAGTATATTCAATTGCTGTCATAACAGTGACACTTTCACAAACTGATCAAAATTGTTAGATATACAGTTCTGCATAAATAGTGAAAGCACAATCAAAGGGAAACAGGCCAAGCTATTAATGTCTATCAAAAAAATGCAATACAAACAGTATTACTATAATTAATTTCTACTTCTCCAAGTCCTGTATACTTTTTAAATTATTATTTATTAGTATCTCAACAGACAGAATGTTTGTAGGAGCAAATATAGCTAATTAACTGTTCTGCATGCATAAAGCTTAACACTATTCCACTTTTTAAAAAATGTTGTAAACAACTCTACTATTTTGCTTCGTTGGGCAGTGCAGACCCGGAATAATTGGCAGACAAGTAAACACATCACTTTCGAAGTTTCATAATTGGTCAGTACAGGTGGCTCATGTTGACAGGTACAATAACAGAGCCTAAGAAAAAGGTTTTTTTCACCTTGGTAGGACATTCATTTTTCATGACAGCTTTCAAATTCTAAAGGGGATATGGCATATGGAAAACAGCACTGGCTACATGAGGTAGACCAATTCTAATGAAGCTATATTGATGCTCTGTGAAGCTTTTTTTTTTTACAGAGTTGTCTTTATTGATACTTTTATTTAGTGCCTAAATGGAAGAGATGCAATCATGTCCACATCCTGCAAAAGTAAAAGTTTTTTTAAACTTTAATGCTTTTTTAGTGAAATTACTCTGGGTTCATGACTAGTTTATTTTTAACATCTTCCATCAAGACCATGAATTCTACACATGTATTATATACTGTGTGTGTGTGTGCATGTGTGTGTGTGTGTGTGTATGTGTGTGTGTGTGTGTGTGTGTGTATGTGTGTGTATGTGTGTGTGTGTGTGTGTGTGTGTGTGTGTGTGCGTGCAAGCATGTATCATATTGGAATTAAAGTTAGAGGCATAGACTAAAAAAAGAGGAAAAAATGGGGACGTGGAGAACCCGAATAAGAAATGAAGTACAGACAGAAGAAAGAAAGGAAGGAAAGAAGGATGAAGTAAGTCACAGGTCACTGAGCAACGTCACTCTGTCTTCGCCGTCTGATGTTAAACCCCCCTACCCCTCCCCACCGGGCGAAGCACCCTTGTTGCCAGGAGACCTCACAGATGAATGAGTCTCTCTCCGTCTCCCCCTCCCCATGAATGCCAAGAGGGCACAGCCTGCCACCTCTGCTGGCATCCATCCCTGGCACGCAACACACATGTGCCCCCTTGGCTCGCACCACTTGCCCTTCAGAGGTCAAACTACACCTTGAGGGCAAAAAGTTTCTACCCACATGAGAGACAGAAAGAGAGAAAAAGAGGATAGATAGAGGGAGGGTAAGAGAGAGAGAGAGAGAGAGAGAGAGAGAGAGAGAGAGAGAGAGAGAGAGTCAGAGACAGAGTGAGTCAGAGAGAAAAATGCAATACGTTTACCCAGATGTGGAGAGAATAGTGAAGTTTAAGGTTGAAACCACAGTCAGTGGTATTCCTGTAGGGCCAGAAGTTTGCTGTAAGGCTGAGTGAATAAAAAAATTGAATAGAAACCAGTTTAGGGAATAACACACCTTGGCTCTGTTCTTACATCCAATGGCCTAAAACCAGAGGAACTGCCAAGCTCTTCCTGCTTTACTATGATCCATTTTCTGCCAATATCAAGTTTGCATTTTAAAACAGAAAAGATATAAACTTCAGAAAAGTTCAAACTTCTACTGCTATGGTGATATCATTGCTACCATTGAATAATATCTGATAGACTGAAATCAACAATCCATCCATCTCATATTGCCAAATGGATTAGAGACTGTTAGTATTAGAATACTGATTATTATATTGCATTTAGCTGATGCTTTTATCCAAAGTGACTTACAGTGAATTAGTTAGAGTCCAATTAACCATCAGTAAAATATTTGTAGTTGATGACCATGAAAACAGAATGTTTCTGAACCTAGTTGGTACTGGTTACTGGTACCTGGTACCTGGTCAGTGGGACAGCTTTGGCCTAGTGGTTAGAGAGTTGGTCCTGGGGTCTCAGGTTCGAATCCCATTCCAGTAGGACGAATGGGGGAAGGGGAGTAAAACAACTAGTGCTCTCCTGCACCCTCATCCATGGCTGAAGCTGTACAATCCTACATTGCGCCAGAGACTGCAGCTGAAACCCTGTAACTAAAATAACTGTAAGTGGCTGTGGATTAGAGCGTCAGCTAAGTGTAATGTAATGGTACTGAACCTCCACTCCCCAGTTCAACCCCACTTTCTGCCCCCCAACCCCACACCTTACACCTGCCATAAGTGCACCTCTGTTCTCTGCTTTCTCCTGCTGCTGACATCTCTTTATTAGCACCTCACGGTCTGCCTGTGAGAAGTCATTACTACTACCAGCGGTGGGGGTAAGGGGTTGTGCGGTTCAGCGTAAAACACGACCATATTTCTTCGAAACAATCACATTAATGGCAGCGAGATTTCGTTGGGGCCCAGAAATAAAGGTGTAAGATGTTAATGAATTTGTGCAACACAGAATAATTAGGCGTGGGATTTACGGCAAAACTCATTCTACAGGAAGTTTAAATCATTATTATTCCCATACTGTGTGGGTAATAACACACCAGAGTGTGCTATTTATGAGAGGGGGCCTCCTGAAAGCACAGAATTGAAAACCCAGTGTGAAAACTTTGTAATTCAAACTCTGTCCAACTGGAGTGTAAGAATTGTAGACTGCTTGGCTATTTGTGTGTGTGTGTGTGTGTGTGTGTGTGTGTGTGTGTGTGTGTGTGTGTGTGTGTGTGTGTGTGTGTATGTGTGTGTAAGTGTGTGAGTGAGGGAGTGTCTGTGTTTAGGCATGTATGCAAATACTGTTTGTGTGAAAGTCTGTGTGTGTGAAAGCAATTGAGTTATTCAGACAAAGGAGAGTTTGGGTAAATGTGGTTGTTTCCATACACAGTGCAACTCACACAGCTGCATGTGTGTGTGTGTGTGTGTGTGCGTGTGTGTGTGTGTGTGTGTGTGTGTGTGTGTGTGTGTGTGTGTGTGTGTGTGTGTGTTTGTGTGTGCACGCGCATCTGTTTTTGTGTGTGTGTCTATTTGTTTCTGGGTGGAGCGCTCATTTCTCAGTGCAAGCCTCGTTTCCCCTACTAGCTTCTGGCATCTAGTAGCAGCTAAGCACCCAGACACAAACAACATCTGGACAAATGGCGTTCCCATTTAACTGTTCTCCCCACACCGAAACAGTCACTCCAGCAAGCAGCAATGCGACAATTCCCGATCCAGCCCAGCAGGCAAGGAAACAGACTGCAAACAGAAGTCCCGGTGGCAGGGCCTCGGTAAAATGGTGGAGAAGGGGAAACGACACGTGTTTTTGGAAAACTCAGCACCGTTCGGAGGCAGTGAGGCAACAGATGTTCCATCAGCAGTCTTTCCTCGGGAGATGTGCTGTAGCTGTTTTGCTTTGGGGCTTTTTGCCCTATCCAATTTGGGAGGCAAGCAATGTGTGTGTGTGTGTGTGTGTGTGTGTGTGTGTGTGTGTGTGTATGTGTGTGTGTGACAGGGGTAAGGGTTGTGTGTTCGGGTGAACTGGGGTTTGGTGAGGAAAGATGTACACCACTGTGTCTACATGTCTGTCTGTCTGTCTGTCTGTCTGTCTCTCTCATGTGTGTTTCAGTGTATACCTGTTTGTTTGTGCAGCAAGTGCATATGAACTGAATAGACTTGCCAGTGTAGGGTGTGTGTGTGTAGGTGTGTGTGTATGATGATTATAATGTATTAAAAAAACTGTCTAAAAAAACAGACACAGTTGTCCCCTTCGTACAACAACAGTATTGTTTTTTGGTTAAATTAGTTTTAATTTCTTTTGAGAAAAACCCTCAGGCTGAACGAAAAACATATCAATCAAGTAAACAGTGGGCAGACACTCATATGCTATAATATCAGGTTATTGGAATGACATCATTCTAAATTACTGAAGTAGAGAAGCTGCTGTTCACTGGATATGACAATGTGCTGTACTGCATGTGAGTGTGTACTACTATGGGAATTGGTGGCAGCTTTGGGCTTAAAACCGAAAGGTTGCCAGTTCGAATCCCGACCATTGGATCATGGTGGAATTGCAATGGAACTGAAGTGCCACTTAACACCTCACTGCTCCCTGGGCAACACCACAGGCAGGCAACCCACTGCTCCAGGTTTGTGTGTGGGTGAGTCACTAACCAACAGATGGCATAAATGCAGAGACAAACTTCCCCTCAAAGGGATCAAGGAAGTAAATCAAATGCTCAGAACTCTTCTCTTCAATGAAAAGAAAGTGGCTTTTGTAAGTCATGGCATAGCATAGCCTTGTTGCACACTTAGCTGCAAACCACCCAATCAGGCCCGCTGTGTTCTCCACCCCTGCGACACCAGTGGAGATCAAGGCGTGGGAATGGGGTTTCTATTCTGGGCGCACAGCTGCTTAATTGATGGCTCCGTGTCTTCAGGTGTCACCTCATTCACATGGCTGACTCCAAGTCGAAGTGCGAGAGCAACACAGCTGAGGAGAGGTCAAAAATAGTGTGCTGTGTTGTGTGTGTCTACAATGGGGGCTCTTATACTGGCCTTTTAGTGTTTTTTTGTCCTCTCTGTCTCTGTGTCTCACTTTCTCTCCTGCTCTCTTTCTGTCATTCTTTTCACCTCTCTCTCTCCCTTCCTGTCTCTCTCTCTCTTATTCGTCTCTCTCCTTGCCCCCCCATCTCCATCTCTCTCTCTCTCTCTCTCTCTCTCTCTCTCTCTCTGGGCCTTTTACCTGCACGGTAAGGGGGAGAACAACATGTCCATGGAGGGAGACCTCCTTAAACCCCCTTTCTGCTGTCTCAAAACTTGGCCAATCCACATCTATCATGTACTCAAGCAGGAGACGACCCTTAACCCCCCCCACCTGGCCAACCATGTGCAACCTCACAAACGTCGCTTGCAAAGGTGCTTGCAGTGTAGCAGCTGGTTTGCCGACTACAAGCATGGGAACACAGGAACAGGCAGGAAGCACGAATCTTACTAATGCACACATGGTGTCAATGACAACATTTGGAGAGCGAACTGTTGGCAAAAGATTTCACTATCTACTGGGAAACAACACTGTCAGTGTCAGCGTCACGTGGATACAGCAAATTAATTGTCAACTTCAGCTGTTCCTCTCGCAGTCTGTACTTGCATACCTACTGATGTGTGAAGATAATAACCGCCACCACTGCGAGTCAAACTGCAGATTTTACACAAGTCACTATGCCAGCCACATCTCTACTTGATTGCTCCTGCAAACCACAGCTAACACATGTGGGAAGACAAACCAGGCACAGTTAGAGTAGCCTACCCAGCCTCTGTGCTGGCAACTTCAGCTTCTTTCCTGCCTTGTGAATATTATACTTTTACAGTAGGTAAGACTTTAAAATAAGGCTACATGTGTATATATTTATTAATGTATAAACTACTGCATAACTCAGAAAAAGTTAAAGATTTGTAAATTCATAAATCATTAAAGACCACACTATGCCTTAATGTTTAACACATACTGAGATGTACATGATTTACTATTACATCATGTTTAAACAACACTGGTTTCTGTTTCAGACCCTAATTAACGCCATAAATTAAGATGTTAATTACATGGTAGGTTAGAATCTGCCATTGTGGATCAATTTCTATTAGTATATCAGACCTTAATTAATGATTTATGTAATCATTAATTACTTAAGTAAAAATATCAATAATACTTAATAAATAACTAATTAAGGTCTAGTATACCAATAGAAATTGGCAGACTCTAATCTACCATGTAATTAACACCTCAACTCCTAGCATCGATTAAGGTCTGATATATCAGTATTCCTTAACCATGGTTTGATAGCAAATCATGTACGACCGAGTATGTGTTAAACATTAATGCATAGTGTAGTTTTTAATTATTCATGTACAGTATTTACTCATATTTAACTGTTTGAGGTTTATACAGCAGTTAAGACACTTAATTAAACATTAAGAAATGTATATTCATGTACCCTTACTGTAATGTGTTACTTAGTCTTACTTCACACACTGCCCAAACAGACATATGCTTTCTTCTTTTACACAACTCACAGCGAACACCTCTTATTTACTGTATTACTATGGTAGCCACTGTAGTAAAACTAGCCCACCACAGTCACATCCAGCCCCTGTGTTGTCCATGCCAGCTGGTTATGGTGTACACTTGGTGCAAACAGCATATGGAAGACTTTGAGTGTGTAAAAAAAACAAACACACATACGCATATACACACATATGTACACACACACACACACACACACACACACACACACACACACACACACACACACACACACACTGCAGCATTTATATGACTCATACTTAAGTGGAGAGATGCCATTATTCCATCAGTTCTGCTCTTATAAAGGCTTTCTATGATTGCAATACATACATTGAGAAAAAAACAGGGCAGTTTCTCTATGTTGTTAGTTTACTGTGTTTTGAAGAGGTTTGTGCATTTATTTAGACTCTGTTGAGTTAAAAAATAGAAAGAGACACCGTAAGAGGCCTACAGTTGCAATTGTTGACAAGAACCTTTAGTCACCCATTCTATCACTATTTTGGTATCTTTTTTTCCTCTCTATCCCTTTCTTTCTTTCTTTCTTTCTTTCTTTCTTTCTTTCTTTCTTTCTTTCTTTCTTTCTAGTTCAGTGTGCATGTGTATTATAATCACTTGGTAATGAGAACACCTCTACCCACACTGGAGCTAAGTGAGTAGAACATCTGCAGAATATTATGAACCATCACTGAAGGTGAGAAAATGTAGGTTTGTGAGAGTAGAGGAATTGGGGCCCGGGGGGGGGGTTCAGCTACCTAGTGATCATACCCTCCTCACACCAGAAGCAGATGGATTTCTGTGGGTGAGCAGCCAGTTCTTGCTTAACTAAATTGTACTGTGTCTCCAGTTTCCCTCTACCTAGGGATAAGGCCACTGGCCCACTGCTTCTGCCATTGGTCATCAGATAGTCACAAAACCCACATTTTTATCCCACTGATGTTAGTGTTAAACCTTAGGCTAGCAAAAAGAAAACATATGCCTGACCCAGGAGCATTGCTAGAAATGTTGGGTCATATAAAAGAATATATTTTTGTCACCCCAAGACTATCACATATTTTTATTTGTGTGCCCAAAGAGTGCTCTGTTAGTGCTGCCCCCTTACACTCTAAACAATAATGGGGTCAGTACCGGTCCTTCAGAGTGATGCCATAGAAGAACCTTTTTCAATGCTTCAAAGAAGCGTCGAAGGCAATAGTTCTTTAAAGAACCATTCGCCACCGATAGGACATAACAAGGCCCATTATGATCTATGGCTCTGAAAAACCATTTCCAAAGTAAAGTACTTTTCACATACCCACTAAAAACAAAGGTGCTCACATGGTTCTTCAAATCTCTGGATGGTTCCATGGAGAGTGAAGGTTCTTCTATGGCATTGATGAAGCAGTTTTGGCTCTATTATTTTCTAGAGTGTAGGATCATTTTAATATTTCCCATCCTGGCAGTGTCTCTGGTCTACACCACATGGCAGCCAGTGAGAATGCATTAGACTGGAGGGGCAAGCTAACTATAATACAGAACTTTGTCTTAATGTCGTACTGAAACATGATTTCATCAACTTGTAATTTTGATTAATTTGGATGCAGCCCAGTTCAGAGGCTTTTCAGCTTATTTGCCAAGTAATTTTCTCCAGTTGCAGGCCTATTGCAAAACAGACTTGCAAACAAACCAACAAAACAAACAAATAAATAAGCGACGTGGCAGAAATGACTGATGACTGTGCTGTTGTTCGGCAGCTCGGCACTCAAATTCACACTGTGCTGGATATGAGCGGAGACGAGGAGAGGACATAGCTTACAGCATACAGAGTACAGCACCACAAAACAGCCCCCCAACCAGTGCTCTGCAAGCCATGTCTTAAGCCCTAAATATATGTTTAAATCAACTTTAATATTTGTCATTGTGTATGAAACTTTTTTTTGAAAAAAGGCAACAACTTCTGAAGCATGTGGTTTGTTGTCTAGCAGTGAAACAATGCTACTAAAGTTCTAGCAGCATACTAATTGTGAAAATATGTAATAATAATGTTACACTTACATACTGCCTAGACTTTGTCAAACTCAAGGTTTGGTAGTTCTTTTCACAGTTGCTCTTACTTGTACTAGCAACACTTCTACTTTTTACAGTAGGCATTTACTATTGCCACTAGAGTTTCTAACCTCTGACAGTAGGCTTTCATTACTATGCAGCACCTTACTTATGAAATATGTGCACATATTGAACAAAAAAACAAGGCCTGGGAAGGAAACAAAGAGCACTGGACCGAGTGCATTGATGAACTGTCAACCCACCAGAGACTGGCTAACAATGGGCGTAGCATACAGAAGGACGTACGTGACACAAAAGGCTTGGTTGTTGTGCCTGTTCGCTCTTCACGGCCATACAATGCCTTGTAAATATTTCATTAATGATTCTGGCCCTTTTGTCTGCTGGCTGTGTCTTTGTGTGTGTGTGACCCTGATCACACACACAGCTTACAAGACCACAGTCCCTGATCAGAGTGTGTCTGTGTCTGTGTCGGCCAAGTGAAGAGGGTGGATCAATGAGGGCAGGTATCGGCAGGTGCGCTCCCTGTTTGAAGACGTGAGCAGACCTGCATACAACATCGTTTGAGCTTGAGATGAAAGCCCGTCTTAACAAGGGCAGGGTAACAAAGCGTGGGGTCGGCAAAAGCAGACAAGCAGACATGTATACAGACACACACACACACACACAGTCACACATACACACGCACACATTTACTCTCTCTCCTCACACACACACACACACACACACACACACACACACACACACACAGCCCTCGTCTTTCTTACCCACCCAGCACAACACTCAAAAGGCTAATAATACCAACCAGAGGACCCTTAATGAGGATTTGTTGATCAAAGGCTGTCCCTTACGACTGCCTGATCAAAAACATCTAGATTTTTTCTTTTTCCTTTCCTCTCACTTTGCCCATCCCCAATCACCACCACCCACAGAGACAAACAAAACCCATGCACAGGACCCATCTAGCTGCATCTGTAGGGACAACTACAGAAACGATAACCCTGGCAGCCACCATTTGATTAATACTTTTATGCTATTGTATGGAGATGATTTATGGCCTTTTTCAAAAGCGCCCAACTCTTTTGAAGTCCCCGAGATAGAAAGGCATGATGAGGAAGCTTTTCTTATCTTTCCTCTTTTGCTTTGAACGTGCACTTAGAATGACCCTTGCATCCATACTTGAAAAACAACAGCAGCAAATATCATTTTTCTTCACTGAAAGTGTTTCATGCCTAACCAGAGGCTGTGGAATTATTATAATGTATTTGTAGATGCAAAATATGCCTCTGGAGGCGAGTTTCGGTCTCAGAGTTGAAACGAATTGCATCATTCTTATGAAAAGCTGAATTAATGATTGAAACAACTAATGTGATTCTTAAAATGCATAATATAGTATGAATTTCATTTTAAAACTTGTATTCTATATTGTTATTTTCTGTCTAAAGAAGTGGTTAAACATATATGCCTATGCCTTAAAGGAACATATTTTGTAATAAGCTTTTCTGTAAACAATGACTGATATTTAAATATGGTTAGTGAATCCTAATCTGCCCTAAAGGTTGAATAATATTTTTTCCTCGATTAACTTATGACTCATAAAATTGCCTGTTCTGACACAGTGAGGTAAACAAAGATGCCATATTCGTTCAACACCCCTTAAAGACATTCTGCCACATATATATATCCCATTTTATTCTCCTGGGGTTTTTTTGTTTTTGTTCATCCTTGTGTGAAGACCCTCTGTGTGTGTGCTGTATGGTTGTAGAGGCTATGCATTGCCTGTGGGGCATGGCAAAGGGAGGTTGATTATTATCCTCACCAAGTCTATCCAGACTTGGAAACTTCATGCACACAGCATGCCCATTAGATCATACACATCACACTCACCACAGTGAGCGACACTAAGACCACACATTGTGTCCATTTTTCTTCACACATTCTCCTCCATACATACACTAACCAATTTCCTACCTCACTCTACTACCAACATCCTACCTTCTACAGCCAGAAGTGATTCTTATTTTTCTGACGTCCCAGGAGTGACATCTGTTTGATTTTGGTATCTTTGGTATCTACTGTATTTTGGTATCTTTGCTACATTTGGTCTTTGGTCATGTTTGTTATGTTGCAGTCTTCACGGACTAAGCCAAATCACTTGCTATAGCTGACAAAGATAAAAGATACATTGTGCAATTCCACATTTATCGGTTTCCAATGCATCTAGATTACTGTAAAGGGCCTTGGTGTGAGTACACCACAAATTTCAATTACAGCGAGGAATTTGCTCTCCCAATAGGGGGTTCATGAAAGGCATGGAAGGCCAAACAAAAATAGCACATGGCTATGTGAATAGATAGATAGATAGACAGACAGACAGACAGACAGACAGATGGATGGGCGGTCGGAGGGACAGACAGACAGACAGACAGGCAGGCAGGCAGGCAGGCAGGCAGACAGACAGACAGACAGACAGATGGGTGTGTGGGTGGATGGATGGATAGATGGATGGATAAAGAGAGAGAGCGCAAGAGCGAGAGAGAGAAAGAGAGAGAGAGGTAGAGATAAAGAAACAGACAGATGGAATACAAAACCAGCCCAAGTCTGTTAAGTGAAGAATGATGCTTGGGGATTGAGGCAGGGTGGAGGTGGACTGGACTGCAGGGGAATGACCTGACAGCAGGACAGACATGTGGGAACACTCAGGTGAATGACACGAGAGTACAGCCCGTTGGGAAGAGTAGAGGGCCTGAAGGCAGTTCTGACTGACTGACAGACATACAACCCCTTTAGGAGCCAGGCTACAGGTCAGTGATAAAGCTCATGCCACGGTCAAACAGAGTAGGTGTCAGCAGAGAACAGGCTTGACATTGGTAGGCTTGACGCTGGTTAAACTCAGAAATGGTCTTGGTATTGGCATACCCCGGGAACATACTACGAACCAGAGCCAGACACTGGCCTAGTAACAGAATGAGCCTCCAGATTATGAACAGACTTGCAGGCAGGCTGCAGGCAGACTGACTTTAGAACAGGCAAGACATTGGCCAGGGAACTAGCCAGTGGAAACCTTACAGTGCTTGGCAGTGCAGCCTCCATAGTGTTGTGCAGCTGAGAGGTCAGGGTGCTACAACACTGACAGAATAGCAGGGTATAATTGAAGGAAAAGCCTTGCTAAATTCAAGGAACGTGCAGGCAAACAGTACAGTCCAAACCAGTGAAGCACTTGGTTATGTGAACAAAAGACCTAACACTGAGAAACTGAGGGGAAAAAAGAACTAAAACCAGGACACAGCATGTGTGTGTGTGTGTGTGTGTGTGTGTGTGTGTGTGTGTGCGTGTGCGTGTGCGTGTGCGTGTGCGTGTGCGTGTGTGTGTGTGTGTGTGAGAGAGAGAGAGAGAGAGTGTTGGGCAAAATAAGACACAAAGTAAGGGGGACCATGTGGACTATAAAAGCCCCATAACAACATGAGGGCTATTGGCCCTGTTGATGAGACAAACCAACGTAAAAGCTCCATTCGAAATGTCAAAATTGATTTGCCGAAAATGGGGAGCACAAGACACCCTGTGGAACACACCCAAGCAAATTGAGCCAAAGCCTGTAGCATCCACTGAAAAAAAGAGGGAAAAAAGAAAAAGAAAAAGAAAAGAAAAATGGTAATCCTAAGTCTCAACTGCTTGGATGTGTAAAAGGTTTGCTGAGTCACTGGAAGGGTGCTTTATCTCTCCATGTGTGTCTCTTCAAATTACAGGTCTTTGTGAAAGAAGATAGTTTTGTTCGTCAAATTATCGCCATTGGCAGGGCATCTTCCATAGGCACTATTGGAGAGAAGGGCACAGCAGGCTGCCAGGCACAAAGAGTCTGAAAAAGTTGACTCCAACATTTTAATGAAGTAAAGGGAAAAAAAGAAGAAAAAAAAGAACGTCTAGGGCGAGTGGAGCAGGTTTTTAAAAGACCTTAAAAGGATTTTAATGAACGTGTATGTAAAGGACAGAGTGTGTGAGCAAATAAATGAACCAAAGGACTGAACAGATTTCTGAAGAGGAGAGACAGAGTTTGAAAGAACAGAGAAAAAGAGAGAGCGAGAGAGAAAGAGAGACAGACAGAGGGGGAGAAAGAGAGAGATAGAGAGAACATGAGAGAGACAGAAAGAGAGAGAGAAGGAGAGAGACAGAGAGAGGAAGAGAGACAGAGACAGGCAGACAGAGAGTGAGAGAGAGAGAGAGACAGAGACAGACAGAGAGTGAGAGAGAGAGAGAGAGAGAGAGAGAGAGAGAGAGAGAGAGAGAGAGAGAGAGAGAGAGGGGGAAGTCAGAGCTGTCGTCATCCTGTCATGACAATGTTATGCTGTCACAACCCCTCTCCCTCAGCCCTTCGTCAGCCCCTCAGCAGCATCCTCCGATTATTATGATCGGGCAGTGGCCTGTCTCATTTAAATAATTAAAAGTCTAAGCAGCTGACAGCCCTGGACAGTGAGAACCCTGAGGCTGGGTGGCATTAGTGGTCAGCCATCTTAGTGGCCAGCCATCTCTCCCGTGCAAACTCCTCCAGGCCAGACTAGACCCAGACAGGCAGTGGCCAGAGGCATAACAGGCTTCCACCAGTGGAGATCAATGGGACCTCCGTGCACAGCTGAATGTTTTATGGATATTGACTTTCTGGGCCAAGCCTTGTACTGATGAGGATAGCATAGATGTTAAAATGTTGAAATTGTAAGTAAAGGGCTTTGATGGAGCACTCAATCAAATGGAAAAAAATAAAGCCAGGGGTAGTTGCCCATGTCATCCAGATAAAGTGTAAGCATTTTTTTTTGACAGTCTCTTGCACTCTTGCTCTCCAACTTTTTCAGTTTTGTGTCACATTTCTGGAGACAGTACAAATATATTACCCCTTTGTCTGTGTGTGTGTGTGTGTGTGCGCGTGCTGGATTTATTTACACCGATGAAGAAATAACTTAAAGCCCAAACTATGCAACATCAGGTAACAATCAAGTATCACTGTATCACTGTATTTCAGGGAGTCCATTTGTTTAAAAAAACAGTTTAATAAAGTATATGTAAGAATTGTGATTTTTAAAAAGTAATTACATACATATTTGGGCTTTTCTGCCTTACTTGTGATAGGACAGCAAAGAGCAGGACAGGAAGTGAGTGGGAGAGAGATGGGGTAGGGTTGGGAAACGACCCACGCCAAATTCGCACCTGGGCGCTTGCCCATTCATGGTACAGGTGCTGTATGCACTGCACCACAGCACCCTCAAACTGTGATTTTTTTGATTGACTCATGTCTTTTGAAGAGGAAACATTATCACATTTCCACCTTTAAAAGTGACAAACATGGCTGATCCTCTTTGGTTCTTTACTCTATCTATTACAACAATCAGAGAAAGGCCTCCATTCATAACTCATGGCACTTCACAGAAACTATCAAATAATACTGACAAGGACACCGGCTACCTCTCCATATCATAAATCAATGATTTATGACCTTTATTGGTTGATCCCTCTTAAGAAGAGACTGGGGCCTGGACTATCTTAAAGCCCTCTTCACAGGAGGTTGCCTCCTCCAGACAACACTTGTCATCACAACTCTTTCAACACAAATCCCCCAAAAGAGTATTCTCTGTCGACTTGCCTTGCAACGGAAATAATTAACTTGCCTGGTGAATGGAGTCTTGTAAGTCACAGAAGAAGCGATGGGAGTGCTACAGCTCACTATGCAGGGGAAGAGATGAGATGCCACTCAAATGGGACAGAACCTGAATGGATTTTCGGTGCTTTTAGACACAGTTACATGGAATTTGAATCTTCTCAGACTCAGACTTATTTAGATGTCTATCAAAGTAAATGTATCTAATTTCCTTTTAGAGCTAGGTATTTAACAAAAAGCCTATTTATAATTGACATAAAGTGTTTCAGAAGATTTGTGATTAAATTAAAAGTTTACAAGCAATAGGTGGTAATTACATTTTCCTTTGAAGATAGTAAGGATGTGAATCTTAACATGATAACAAAACATATTTGACTGTTATGTTCCCACAGCTTTTTTTAACTGATTAATATATCAAGTGATAATGAAGTGATTATCTCCAGAACATTTTAATGGCATAAGCCATACAGGCCAGACAACAGTGTTATTTCACATACATATCTATAGCACCGTGTCTGCATTCCCTGGTGATGGAGAGGGGGGTCTTAAAATCTGACGAGCTCTCAGTATAGTCATTATTCCTGCATGATTTTTTACAGTCCCACTATAAAGCCTTGGCTGCCCGTCATATCTTTACTGTTCCTCCGAGTGATAGCCAGGCACTGATTTATAATACTAGAAGGGGCCGCGTCCAGGGATTCAAGGACAGCTTTGTTGAGGACAGCTGCCCAGCACACAGTGTGAACACGATGTGGCTGCTTGGATGAACAAGCTGTTAAGATGTGCTAAGAGACACAAAATGTTTAAGTGCGGTTGACGGGGTGGTTAACTGCTGTTGTTTTTGTTTTGCTGGGGTTATGCTGGTACGATTGCAATATAATCCAAACTAAACCTCACAGACAGTCAAATCTGCTGCTTAGACGGTAGACTCCTAATTTATGAAGGCTTCTTTCTTTTCAGGATTAAAGTTTGGGGAAATATTTTACCGCAATCCAAGGCACATTGTACTGTATGTCCATGTAGAGTGAGTTGAGTTGAGTTGAGTTTTTTGTCAGGGTTTGTCACAAACTTTGAAGAAATCTTTCAGTGTGCCACATGTCTGTGTCCACTATTGTTGTCTGGGGTCAGAATGCAATAGGTTCAATGGGCAGTGCCCTATAAGAACACCCTGCCACAGCCACAGAACATATGTGGGTTTAGCGAGGCAGCAAGTGATTGGCCCTTGGAAGGCATTTGTCTAGCCCTGCCCAATAGAGGCTGGAGATCAAAGTGAGGTCAGGAGCTGTCTGTCTGTCATTCGCCTCACTGGCTTGGCCGGGTTCCTTGTGCATGGCCAACACAGATTTGTCATTTTCGTCCCCCATATTTATTTGAAGACTGGCCATAGCCAGGCTAATTTAATGTACATATCCTTTCTCTGAGCGCTCCAATAGATATTAATTTGCAAGGGAAAGAAATCAATAAGAACCCTTGTTCATTATGGGTAATAACAATATATAGACTATGCCATAGGGAACATTGGAAAGAACAAGGTCTTACAAATAATCTCCTGCATACTGCAGTAAGTAATATCAGTCCAGTAATATAAGTCCAAATCCTGCGTATGTTTCACAGCATGACTGATAAAAGAACAGATGCTTTAGCATTGGAGACAATAACCTCCTTAAGGAGTTGCTATAGGAAACGTTTCCACATGTCTGGACGTTTAAGACTGAAAACAGCTCATTCTTGCATTAAAATCTCTGTGCATTCAATGGACAGTAAAGCAAGCAAAGAAGATCACCCCTGACTTCTCACATCCTGCTCATGACCTCTTCAAGCTTCTTCTTCCATCAGGAAGTTGCCATGGGCTACACTCGTACTAATTGCTTTTTGAATAGTTTTTACCCCACTGCCAAAAGAACTCAAAACTCCTCAGTCTAGATATTTTTCCATGCTGTCATTTTATACTGTATGTCTTAATTTGTAGCCATTATAGAACGTTTGTGTAAATGTGTATGTCTGTGTTCAACATTTGTGTTGTTCACGTATGAATGAGCTGCTCAGCTTGTACTGAAACTAAACTCCTGGCTGTCTCTGTCTGTCTGTCTGTCTGT